>CM045732.1:57583495-57918495 GCA_024760905.1 Plotosus lineatus
GTCTTTGCCGCAGCTTCCATCAGTTGATATCACAGAACCCAAATATTCTTGCTCTGAAGTAATAACACTTGTCCAAAACATGCACCTGGGCAAATAACTCTACTAAATTGCCCCTTGGTTTGAGCATATGTGTTTTCCTGTGATTGCCCAACATCCCATTCAGTGTTCTGGCTTGTACCGTGTACTGTTTAGATTGTGTGTGGTTTTTCCCATGACCTTGAACACAATAAATCAAAAAAAGGCACAAAATGTTGTGTGAATTTTATTTACTTTCATGAAGGCTGTCAATATTTGAGAAGAGTCTTATTTTGGAAGTATGGCTATGCTAACTGCTAAGGCATTCCTACGTTACTACCAGTCTAACCAGTTGCAAGGATGCAATAATGTTTTATTACACATAAAATGTAAGAGATGATAATCATGACTGAAATATTTTTTTTTTATTACAAGCCACATAGAGATTTAATTTGTGTTAATTTCATTCTATCATGTACTCTCTAAAATTGGTAGCGGAGACTGAAACAGGCTGTTAATTTAATAGCTTATATTCATAAATGCCATTTAAAGAATTGTAAATCATAGGGGCTCTTTCTCTTGGTTTGGACTGGCAACATCACAGATCTTTGAGGGTAAAAGCACAAAAATAAACCAGCTTAAATCCCATTAAACTACAAGCAGAATAGCCATTAAAACACTGAGATCATGTAGAGAGGCATGGGTTTCGTTTAAACATAAGAAAGCTTCCTCTGAAGCTGAAATAATGTGTGTATGGATGGAGTGCCAGACTGATATGAAATGCTAAACTTATTTTCCTTTCGGCTTTTTCCCTTTTTCCAGGGGTCGCCACAGTGAATCATCTGATTCGTATGTTTGCTTTGGCATAGGTTTTTACGTCGGATGCCCTTCCTGACACAACCCTTTAGCAAGGGGCAGAAACACGCTGACGGCTATACAGCTACTCTTTACGAAAGTCAGCAATGGTTCTTTTGCATGAACCTCTCACCATAGACAGTGAGAGTGAGAGACATGGCCGGCCTTTGATAACCCAGTTAGCTGCACTGGGGGGTGGGCACTGACAACCTTGTGGAGAGTGGGACTCAAACCCCCAACCTTAGGATCAGCAATCCCGCGCCCTTTAGCACCATGCCACCACTGCCCTTATAAAATGCTAAACTGATGGGATGTATCCCATTCCATTAAAGTCTTCTTTATCCGAAAACCATAATGGAAGCGTAGAAGGTCTGTTCATGGACCAGTACTGCTTCTCATGCAAGAGAGTTGCTTGAGCTTAAGAAAATCTTGCTCTGCAGAACGCCTGTTGTTTTCCTAGAACAATCTGGATAGAGATGGATACAGGAACAACGTTCTTCTCCTGCAGAAGGTGGCCATTCATATTATTACCATCATTACCTCAGCACAAATCTGCAAATTTTCCTTTTTTAAGAAAAATAATATGGCAAAGAATTCATAATACAGCAAGCGTACGAATGAACAGTATCATCAGTGTCTATGTCTTACCTTTTATTTCCAAGTTTAAAAATTCGATAACAAAGAAAATGACATTTCCAGCACTAAATAATTGTTTTGGGTTCATAATGCCAGATATTTTTTGGTGGGATGCACTTATAGTTTGTGTATAAAGCATCATTGTGTATCAAGTTAATGAAATGCATGTAATTTATTGATGGAGCTTCTACAGACTTTCAGTTTCATGGACCTTTGAGGAATAAACACAATGTGATGCTGCTATCTGGTGGACAATAAGAATTTAACTTCTATTTTGGCAAATTACGTCATTATTTTTTAATCAACTTAGGAAATCATGGGTGGGATCAATTATAATTATGACCTTCAGACTGGGTTTCTAAACAAAAATGTTGAGGTTCTCTCTGGGAGTAACGAGGATGGATAGGATCAGAAATGAGTATATCAGAGGGACAGCCCATGTAGGATGTTTTGGAGACAAAATCAGAGAGGCTAGATTGAGATGGTTTGGACATGTACAGAGCAGGGATAGTGAATATATTGGCAGTAGGATGCTGAGGTTGGAACTACCAGGCAGAAGGCCTCGAGGAAGACCAAAGAAGAGATTTATGGATGTGGTGAAGGAAGACATGAAGGTCGTTGGAGTCAGAAAAGAAGATGCAGAGGACAGGGTGAGATGGAGGCGGATGATTTGCTGTGGCGACCCCTGAAGGAAGCAGCCGAAAGTAAAAGAAGAAGAAAGAAGAAGAAGACTGGGTTTCTAAACAATTTAACCATTACTAGTATATGTGGCGACCTCTCATAAAGAGGTCATTTTCCAATATTTTCAACAATGACATCATTCCCAAAAGATGTCATGCAAAATCTTGATTTTCTTCAACAAAGTGCTGTTTGCTGCTTACTATAAGAATTTTGAAAACGTTTGGTTTTATTATTTCGAGGGCATTTCGCTTTAATCTGCAGCATTTCTTTACATTGTGCAATTGTTTTAATAATACATTACCAAATACATTTTGTTTCGTGGCATTTTATTTATTCATTGTATAAAGCAAAATGTGATTATTATCCTCATTTCGTGTTAAGCCATATGATTCTATTTGCATAGAAATTTTACATGTTATTAAAATATCAAAAGTTAGCATAATAAGATATTTAATTCACTGGAAATAATTGCGAAAGCATTTGAATGTCCAACTTGTTACACAAACTCTTACACGGCTGTTCCAGGGAAATATAGTGGTGTGGTGTATATATATAAAACAATACAGAAAAGGAACATGGACACATACAGATGCACGCACACACTCAGATGTGCGCTTCACATAAGAATGTAAGTAGTTTTGTTGGGGGGGTTTTGGGTTGGGTTTTTGTTTGTTTGTTTTGTTTGTTTTTTTTTGGGGGGGGGTTGCATAATTGGCCTTGTTTTGCTGCATTTTCCTTAACTTTTCCATATTTTTCCTAAATTTTCTTAGTTTTTTATTTTTCAATTAATATTTTTGAAAAATCCATGATGCACTGAAGTTGCAGAAACTGAGGGATCACCTGTAGTTCCTCTCTGAAAATATTCCAGCCAAGTGAGCTACCAGTAAATATGATTATATTTCTATGAAACGTTGTGTAGTTACTATGCTTCATAAAAGTAACAACACAATGGGGTGTGACCTGAAAAAACTTTTTTTTTTGTCACGTGGCACCCTAATATATATATATGGGCACATATATATATATATATATATATATATATATATATATATATATATATATATATATATATATATATATATATATATATATATATATATATATATATATATATATACACTATTGCTAATATTTTAATGAACACTTGCTTTTATCTCGATGCACATAATATATATATATATATATATATATATATATATATATATATATATACACACACACACACACACTGTGGATAGGTTGTGGATACACTGTATAGGGTTGGCAGTGGTGATCTGGTGGTAAAGATTGGATTGCTGATCCTAAGGTTGGGGATTTGAGTCCCACTCTCCACAAGTTTGTCACTGTCCCCCCCCAGTGCAGCTAATTGGGTTATCAAAGGCCTGCCATGCCTCTCACTATCTATGGTGAGAGGTTCATGTAAAAGAACAATTCCGGAATTTCGTGTGTGTGTGTGTGTGTGTGTGTGTGTGTGTGTGTGTGTGTGTGTGTGTGTGTGTGTGTGTGTGTGTGTGTGTGTGTGTGTGTGTGTGTGTGTATATATATATATATATATATATATATATATATATATATATATATATGTGTGTGTGTGTGTGTGTGTGTGTGTATATATATATATATATATATATATATATATATATATATATATATATATAGTGTATGTATATATATTTTTTTTCTTTTCATTTATGTTTCTGAAAAAACCGCATATAGAGTACATGCTTGATATATATTTTTTTATTTATTTATTTAATAAATAATTTCTAAATTCCTGTCATTATTTATTTATTTATATATTTCTCATATATATATATATTTTTTTTCTTTTCATTTATGTTTCTGAAAAACCGCATATAGAGTACATGCTTGATTAAGCCAGGCAATTCGGTTAATTGAATTTGGATCAATTGTCGACATCTGCTGTCGGCTGACGGTGAAGTCCTCCACCCTTAATGCGCAAGGTCGCGCTCCGTTCCTCCACCAGCGCCGAATAACTGTGTGCTTATCTTATAAATCTTCGTTTGGTATGTATAAATCCTAATAAATCAGCTCGAGCGCGTAAATCGGCTAATCTTGCCGTGGTTTCTTTCATGGCGTCTGAAATCGGTCTGAGCTCGTCTTGTGTCTCACACCGGAGGCATGGCGGCGCGCTGAGGCTGCGTCCTGAACATCCCTCATCATCAAGCCGCAGCGCTCAGGTTCCCGCCGCGCGTTTACTGTTCTCTCCGAGATGTCATTTAATGCTCTTCCTGTCATCTATTCTGCACCCGTTTTCCGGCTGAAACTGTCATATTAAATCAAGATCTGGTGAAGATTTGGCTCAGTACGACACCGACACCGGAGGAAACGGGAGCGGATCAGAAAAAGGATCTATTTTATATGAATTATTACGGAATCGTCTGGCGTTTAAGGAAAGAATTGAGCATTTAAGTTGAGATTGTTGTTTTTGTGCTGATCCCTGGACGGTGATTCCCGGTGCATCCTGGTATCATGTCCCCGCCAGGCTCGGCTGCGACAGGCAGTGAAAGCAGCACTGCGACCGCGATAGAGGAGGAGGCAGACAGCCCGAGAGAGGAGGTAGGGAAAATTTCACCTCCATCATGCTGCACCAAGTCTAAAAAAATAGCACGATGTACAATCACTGCAGTTCACAAACACTAATAATATTCATGCATGCACTATTTTGAATGGAGTAAGTTAGCCTGCATTCATAATTTTGGCTCCATCAGTCTGTACCCCAGTGTAACAGTTGGTGCAATAATAATCATCATCATCATCATCATCATCCTTAAACCAGTGTGTTCTTTTGTTTCTGTGCATCAATTAAATCTTGCAGCAATTCTCTAATATTGCCCTGCATAATAAATTATTAACCATTACCATTATAATTTATTGTTTATGTAATATCATCTTTGAAATTTGAAGCATTGAATGATCCAATATCTGTTTCTTTGTGTAACGCGTCTTCTATCTTCTGTACATGCAGCAACGGCCTCTGAACCAGACACTGAGCAAATCCCTGTGCAGAGAAGTATTCTGGAAATGCCTCTTGCTCTCCATGCTCATGTATGGGTGCATGGGAGCCATGGTGTGGTGCCATGTTACCAAGGTGACCCGGTTAAGCTTCGACAGTGCCTACAAAGGGAAGTCCATGATATACCATGACAGTCCGTGCTCTGATGGTTATATCTATATCCCTTTAGCTTTCCTTGTTATGCTCTATGTGGTATACTTGGTGGAGTGCTGGCACTGTCATGCAAGGAACGAGCTACAGTATAAAGTGGATGTAGAGGGAATCTATGAAAGGGTACAGAAGATGCAACAGGCCAAGCCCTGTATTTGGTGGAAAGCCATCAGCTATCATTATGTCCGGCGAACGCGACAGGTAACACGCTACCGTAATGGTGATGCCTACACCACTACTCAAGTGTATCATGAGAGGGTGAACACACACGTGGCCGAAGCAGAATTTGACTATGGCCACTGTGGAGTGAAGGATGTTTCCAAGCAATTGGTTGGCCTGGATAAATCATCTATCACCAAATTACGGTTCACTAAGTGCTTTAGCTTTGCTAATGTGGAGTCTGAGAACTCCTACCTGACTCAGCGGGCCAGGTTCTTTACGGACAATGAAGGCCTTGATGATTATATGGAGGCCCGGGAGGGAATGCACCTGAAGAATGTTGACTTTAAAGAGTACATGATTGCCTTTTCCAACCCGGACAACCACCCCTGGTACATCTCTAACTATGTGTTCTGGACAGCTGCCTTCCTCACATTCTCTTGGCCTTTGAGAGTGCTCACAGAGTACCGCACGGCTTATGCCCATTATCGTGTGGAGAAGCTCTTTGGAACAGACTACATCCCAATGACACCATGTGAGGAGCATCCATACTGCAGACGCATTCCCAGAGTCAATACCATTGACAGCACTGAGCTAGAATGGCACATCCGCTCCAACCAACAGCTGGTGCCCAGTTACTCGGAGGCGGGCCTGATGGATCTAGCCCAGCGCTCAGGAGGCTTTAGGCAGAACTGTGAGCGTTGCCACCGGGCCATCAGCAGCTCTTCAGTCTTCTCCCGCAGTGCTCTGAGCATCTGCAATGCAAGTCCACGCCTTCCCTTTAGCAGCAGTCGCTTCTCACTGGGCCGTCTCTATGGCTCACGCCGCAGCTGCTTCTGGAGGAGTGGCAGTCTGGATGAGCCCGAGAGCCCCAGTGAGAACACGCGCTGTCTCTCCGGACATATCACCACAACTGAGGATGACCCTCCAGCCTACCAAGATGCACTCTACTTCCCAGTTCTCATTGTCCACTGCAGTGAGAGCTGCCCCAATCACCGTTCTTTCCACAGAAACAGCTCATGCGTGGAGACCTCCTTATGAAGGTGGCCGACGCGGTGAGAAAAGTAATAAAAACAAATGGATATATATATATATATATATATATATATATATATATATATATATATATATATATATATATATATATATATATATGAATAACCCAAACACCGAACTTAAAATTGACCTGTCACTCAGGAAATCACAGTGTCCTTGACCCAGTATTTGCATCCCAGCAGCTTTTATGGGAATGGTGCATTGCTATAAGATAGACTTTTAATTTATATTGAACTAAGAATGTCCTCAGCACTGTATTTACCAAAATGTAAACAAATATTGAGAAACTACTTTGTCTACATTATCATTGCATTCACAGCAATAATCAGTGTCCTCTGTTAGAAGTAATAATTTTTCTATTACATGGTTTTAATTACAGTATAGCTGCAAGGATCTTATGTAATGTTGCAGGACAAGTGTTTTGATGTCTTGTTAAATATGGAGGCCTAATCTTTACTCAGCAAATATCCTCTTCGTGAGTTTTTGAATTTGATCACAAAGTTTTGTTTTCCTAGACAACCTTTCTTTGTAATCATATTGCACTCAAAGTCATATTAACCAAATTAATGTGTATTGAGCAAGAATGTTGTCGTGTTACTTTTAAGGTAAAAGCGATGTACAGTATATCACCATATGAAACTATAACATTTATAGTTTATACTCATGCATTATAGACAAGTGATATCCGTTGAGTGTAATTTCAGTGTGATGTAACTTGATGATATGCTTTGGTATGATATTACAAACATAATGTCTATTATAAGTATACTATACAGAATATCTGAATCTGCTGAGAGAAAAAAAATCTACACTTCAGCCTATGCAACAATTAGCCTCCAGTATAGTACGCCATTCACCTGTATATACAACTTTAAATGGAATGTATGACTGTTGTATCTTTTTTTAAAGAAGAGATCAAGCCAAGTTGAGGACTGAGATCACAAGATGGACATAAAATACAGTACAGGAACCTGACGTATGTTCATAAAGCGAGTTTTTTTATTTTGCAATGGTCATTTGATTCTTTAAAATGGAAGAGTTGTTGGACAATGTATTACACCGCACGGCACAATGAAAAAGGGCGCAGCAATCTTCCTGAAATTTAAACTGGACAATCCTCTCTTAACCGGCGACATCCACTCAATGGGTAATCTTTATAAACGCCTTGCTAGAAAACGGGAGTATCAGGTTAAAATCAAATTACGACTTTGGGGGGCAGCAGATTCTCTTCCAAAGACATTTGCCAAGATTCATGACTGAAATCCAAAATCCATTTGTATCTCTGGTGCTTTGACTGTTGTGTCCAGAAGGAAACTGTTAAACCGAAATATACTCTACATTTTATATTACCTGAATACTCATCCACCATGAATGTTATGGGAACTATTTGGTAATGGTGATAAAAAGGTTACACCAGGTATGAAAATAACCTGATTTTTTGTTGTTGTTATTATTGTTGTTGTTTTTTTTTAACAAAAAATTGTTAGCTGGGCACATTTTATCATTCTTACTGATGGGGTCTGTGGGAAATCACACAATGTTGCCTTTATGTAGCACAAACACACAATAAAGCATCATAATGACACATCAAGGTGACAGTATAAGCGCTCAATAAATCAACTATGTAAACCCGAGGCAGGTGTTCAGAGAAATAAATACAGATGCTCGCCAGCTTACGAACGAGTTAGGTTCCAGACGGCTGTTCGTTAGATGAATTTGTTCGTAAGTTGTTACAGGGCATTCTTTAGAGGGGAACGTATGTTTAAACCTTGTATAAGTAACCTCTCTCTCTCTCTCTCTCTCTCTCTCTCTCTCCATAATCAGCATATTATCAATAACATTATGTCCCGTGTTTAGACTCCTGGTTCCTCTCAAGCACAGCAGCGGATCTGATCAGATTTACAGAAATTTTCACTCTTATCCAGTTCATTATAATATTGGAGTCAATTTGTTTCTTCTTTGAAACTTTTGGCAGGAGTTCAAAAATATATTGGTTCTGCTTCTCTTCCCGGACTTCCGGTGTAAAGCACGTCAGCCACGCCCCTCTGCCGGTGCCTATTATTAAATGTACCTCAGGATAATGTTTAATCATATTTCATACTTATATTTATGATATATCTTTCTATAGATTTTTTTCCCTTTCTATTACTACTTGTTCTTCAATTTAATTTCACTTTCACTTTCACTCTCAACCTCGGACCAGATGTTCGTATCTCCGGATGTTCATAAAACGAATGTTCATAAATGGGGGAGCGTCAGTAACATTCCACTAGCCTTATTTTAGTTTATTTTTAAATTTTGTAAGTATGACAGTGTCAGGGAAGCTCTGTATGCATGCGTGTATGTCAGACTGAGCAGAAGAGTGCAACTTACCGCTGCTGTGCAGCCAACAAATAATTGAAAAGTATCTATGAAGACGGACAGGTTAATTTAAATAAAATTCTTGTTTTGAAAATCCATTAGCAACAATCCCACTATTAAGCCAAAGATGGATGAGCTTGTGCAGGCAAAGGCTATTCCCATTTCTATTGGCACTTCAAGGGTGAGTTTAAGCTGGCCTCCTCTGCTTCAAGCCCAGAAGTCAGAGAAATTTCACTCAACAATTACCAATGGGCCAGAGTAGGCTAACTGGTGCATAAGGTGGTGCTAAGGTGAAAGGTGTTTACTGTATTTCATTTTGTCCCTAAGATACTCTTTTGTGTTATACATATTTGTGTGCAAATATATATATGCATAAAATGAACAGTCCAGAAAGCACGCTAATAAAAAAGTTACAACAGCAAAGATAGCCGACCAAAACTGGCCCTAAGCCAGTCAGGCCTTAAAATTTAATGAAACCATAAACCATTATACAAATGCCACATAAGCCCAAACCTGTGAATGCAAACACTCGCAGTCATAAAGTTAAATCTTTACTATCACTCTTTCACTTCGAACAAGGAAAATTTATTATAATTATTATCATAATTAAGTGCTTTTGAGTTCCTCCTAATAAACGACATGATTTACTGATCTTTAATGATCCTCTAAATGCAAGGTTGAGCTAATGTGCACACCAATCACAATAAATTATTTTTTTAAAGAATAAGGCAGATTAAAATGATGAGAAGAGAAATTTTCCCCAGCTTGACCACTAAAGAGCATAGGCCAAGGATAGCATCATGCTCTTTAGGTGGTTGGCAGGGACGTAACTCCTTCTGTCACCCAACATGCTGAACCGGAGAATACAGCAAACTGTTTCAATCTTGTGTAATATTAGAGAGAATAAAGCTTAAAAGCTTGGGATCTTCACTCAGGATTCCAAAAATACCATTCAGATTCGTATTTCCATGTCATAACCAAAATAAATTAAGATTAAACAAATAATTAAAAATAATAATATTTAATCTGATTTAATTAAATTCAACCACTCAGGATATTTTATTGCAATATTTTCACAGAAGCCAATTCAAAAGACTCTCAGATGGGGTTTTTGTTTTTGTATATATGTTTTGTTTTGAATTTTTTGTGACCTGCAGCAGAGTTTATATATATATATATATATATATATATATATATATATATATATATATATATATATATACAAGATATCCTCCGCCACCCTCCTCCGCCACCGCCAAATTCCACAATGTAGGCTCAACCCCCACCACCGACTGACATATACATACATGTATATGTGTATATAATATCAATAAATACTTATTCAATGCTATATATACTTATAATGACAATTACTAGTTACATTTTTATGTGAGGTGCACATCTGAGTGTATTTATGTTTTATTTACATCTTAAATACACTCAGATGTGCACCTCACATAAAAATGTAACTAGTTTTGTTGGGGGGGGTTGTTTTTTTGTTTTTGTTTGTTTGGGTTTTTTGCATAATTGACCTTGTTTTGCGGCACTTTCCTGAATGTTTTCCCATATTCTTCCTCAATTTCCTTATTTTTTTAAAATTTTTGATGATTTTTTTTTTAAAAACTGCATGAATTGAACAGCGAAGTAGCGAGGGATCCCTGTATATGTGTATGCACATATATATATATATATATATATATATATATACATACATACATACATATGTATATCTATCTATCTATCTCTATATATATATATATATATATATATATATATATATACATACATACATACATACATATGTATATATATATATATATATATATATATATATATATATATATATATATATTCTGATCTTAGATATATTCTGAACCGCTTAAACCAAATTAGGCTCATGGGGAGGCTGGTGCCCATCCCAGCCAACTATGGTGAAGGGCGGGGTACACCCTGGACAGCTTGCCAGGTCATTGCATGGATATATATATATATATATATATATATATATATATATATATATATATATATATATATATATTTATTTATAAATATATATCTCCAGAATAACTGAACCTTCTCAGCCTCCACTCTGTATGTTTGGGCAGGATGGGCCTGGCACGTTGCTTGTTCTGCCAGGCCCTGATGGAGTTGGGTGATGAACAATGATCAGTGCCAAAATTGTTTTGGACTAAAGCATCATAGACAAATGCAGAGCTTTGGCATAGCTGCATGATAATGTCTCTCTGTGGTCTCAGCGGGAAGTGGAGTAAACAGCAGACGTGGTTGTTTTCCCTCTAGGAACAAAGGTGGTCTGCTGAGTTGTTGAATACAGCTCAGTTCGATCATGTGAGAAACTACCAATTACACCTTCCTAAGAATGCACACACATCTGAAACAGGAGATTCACATAAATAAGCTACAAGGCAAAAAGTCAATGAGTGAACCCAACCAATTTAATATTTGTTGTTTTATGTTTATTTTTCATTTAAAAAAATATTTTCACTCAATTAATTCTCTTAACACCTTTATATGTACATCAAATCAAATCACCTTTATTGTCAAAGCCATACATGACATGCGCAGGATTTGAAATTGCAGTTGTCTTTATGGCCCACAGTGCAAAAGCAACAATAATAATAATAAACAGTAATGACAACTGTAAAGATAAAAAGTTAGGTAAGAACAGCTAGATATATTATAGATGATAGATAAATACAACACAAAATGATATGAAAATTTCAAGCACAAATGTAGAATTATTAAAAAGGTAAGTCTGTTGGGTTTTTACACCCGAGCGGCTCATCAGGCCGGTGCTTATCCCCGGTTTCCGTAGCATGAAGCGACCAGGAGTTCAACTCCTCCTGGATGGGACAGTAGTCCATCGCAGGTTACCTTCCCAGTATATTTTTTTACTGGTACCCATTTATACTGCTGGGTGAACAGAGGCACACTTGTGGTTGAGACCTTGCCCAGGGGTTTTAGCACAGTGGGGGTCTCAGTGGGATTTGAACTCACACCCTCCCGATCATGAGCCCAGCACTCTAACCACTACGCCACCGGCCCCACTGAAAATTATTAAAATTTAACTATTACCTGTTCTGACTGTAACCACTATAGGGCAGCATAGTGGTCACCATGTCCACCTCATAGCAAGAGGGTGTTTTTGTGTGGAGTTTGGGTGTTCTCCCCTGTTTGATTGGGTTTCCTCTAGGCACGCCGGTTTCCTCCCACAGTCCAAAGACATGTATATTAGGCTAACTGAATGTTCCAGATTGAAGTCTAAATGTGACGGGTGTGTGTTTGTGTTGCCCTGCATCTTTATTTCAAACATGGTTATTCTAACAAAGCAAGTAAGCTTGTGCAGAAAATAAAAATGTAGAGGACTCCCACAATTGTCCAGCAGGTGGTGTGTGTGCAAAGATCTCCAAAGATCTCCAAGCCAATTTTTGAATCTGAATCAGTGATTAAATAATTGTGTTCAAA
The DNA here is from genome assembly GCA_024760905.1 of Plotosus lineatus. Classification (NCBI taxonomy): domain Eukaryota; kingdom Metazoa; phylum Chordata; class Actinopteri; order Siluriformes; family Plotosidae; genus Plotosus; species Plotosus lineatus. The sequence continues at coordinate 57,595,929 of CM045732.1, forward strand.
TGTTTAGACCCATGTCTCAGAAGGCACATGATGCTATATAATGCAAAATAATGCATAATAATAATAACAATAATAATAATAATAATAATAATAATAATAATAATAATAATAATAATAATAATAATCCAAAGGTTATTGCATGCTCATGATGTGCATTTTAAATGTTTACATTTCCTTTTAGAATCAAGTGTGTGCATGGTGAATTTCTTTGACTGAGGATTTTGTGTGGTCAAACAACTCATTTTTTATTGTCTCAAAATAACCAGCAACTATCATCACTGATGCTCACTGACAGGAAATTAAGAGGCGTTAATTTGATAAATTGCATTTTGGCACTTGAACCTCTGAATTAATAACCCAAAAATGTGTATTTGTTTAATTTTGACTCTTTGTAACTGGAAAAAAGTAACTTGTGCAGTTTTTTTTTTTTTTTTTAAGAAAAAGAATCAGTTCAAATAAATAACCGAAAGCCTAACATTGCCATAACATCCATGTCCTTCATGAATGTGCAAGACTAGACTCACAAGGCTGTGCTTGATGTCAGGAAAATTCTTGCATATGTTTGTGCAGCATCAGTGGATTTAGAATGTCACTTCCTCTTTTGTATCTCTAAAAATAGACTACAAATTGAAAAGTTCAGCTTGTGCTTGGTAAAATAGAAACAGATTGAGAGTAACTCGAAGATCACTCGTGCATCGCAACTCTTTGATGATAATCTAACTTCTTTGGTTTATGGTTACGTGTTTTCAAATTCATCTAATTACACTGCAATAGAGTCCATAACATCTTCATTATCCATGTTAACTTGAGAACTCTGTGTCCTGTGAATTATTAATGCTTAAAGTGTTCACTGCGTTCACTGAAGGAATAAAAGGAACATATAACCTTGGGTTGAATCCACCCATATGCATTATCACAACCAATATGAAACATATGGCCACATAAAAAATCTTATAGAAATGCAATTTTATTCATTTTCTGATACGCTTAATTCGCATTAGGGTCACAGGGAGGCTGGTGTCCATCTCAGCTGTCTCCAGGTGAGGGCGGGGTATACCCTGGACAGCTCACCAGGCTATCGGAAGGCCAACACTCACATAACCATTCATATTCACACTCACACCTTGGGGCGATTTGGAATAGCCAATTAGCCTACTGGGCATGTTTTTGGACTGTAGGAGGAAACCGGAATACCCAGAGGAAACCCACGGAAAGCACTGGGAGAACATGCAAACTCCATACAGAAACGCCCGAGCTGGGAATCAAACCCAGGACCTTCTTGCTGTGAGGCAGACATGCTGACCACTACGTCACTGTGCCGCCCAGAAATGTATGGGGGATTTATTTATTTAAATGGGGATTTAGCTCAGTTGGTAGAGCGTCCGCATTATCCTCCGGTAGGTCGGAGTTCGAATCCGGCCGCGTCATACCATAAGACGTTAAAATTTGGCAGTTGTTGCTTCCTGCTTGGCGCTCAGCATCAAAAAGGATAGAACAACGCAATAACTGGCACTGCACAGTGGCGACAGGTGCCTAGCACACAAAGCAAATTTCAATGTATGTAATGTACTTTGACAATAAAGAGTTGTTTGTTTGTAATTTTTTAAACAAGCTAAAATGTCACCATCTTTGTTGCATTAGCAATGGATAAATATAAATAAGTCACCCCCAAAAAAAAAAAAAAAAAAAAAAAACCATGTCAGTCACATGGAAGAATTAAGTACACTCTCACATTTATAACACCTTCATGTCTATGTAATTAATATCAGGTGGTTCAGATTTGTTGCTACTAATTAGAGCAGGGGTCAGGAACCTATGGCTCACGAGCCAGATGTGGCTCTTTTGATGACTGCATCTGGCTCTCAGATAAATCAGGTGGCCTTTGTTAACAAAATAACGAATACATAATTTTGCTGTCCTTTAGATAAAAATACAGAAAAAAAAGCCATCAAATAAAAGAAAAACAGAGAAAAAAATCTCACGCATTTTAATCTATAAATCTATTTTCAACACCATTTGTCGCTGTGGCGCGCAGCGGAGAGCCAATCCTTTCTTTACTCCAGTGTGTGGGCGGGTCCGATACCGTGAAACTCTAATTTTATTGGATTATATGCAACAGCTTGCCCGAGTTATTTTTGGGTTAAGAGGTAAATTTCCCTCATTTTTGATCCTCTCATTTGCACAAAGCCAAGCAGGGCTGGCAAGCAAAACACAAATGGACAGACATGGATAAACTTGAACCCGCAGACCAGCTGCTTGCCAAAACTTGGGACCCACTTCCTGTCACATGCCAAACACTGCAGCGTGTGAGTCGTGCCGTATTGACCATGTTTGGCTCCACATGTGCATGCGAACAGTTGTTCTCACACGTGAAAAGCATCAAGACCAACCTGCGGTCACGTTTAACAGATGGAAGCCTAAACGCCTGCATGAAGCTGAACCTCAGCACGTATCAACCAGATACAAAGCCATCAGCAACAACATGCAGCACCAGAAGTCGCATTAATAGTAAGAAGTACTGTACTTTTCTTATTTATAAATAACTTCATTATATCAATGTTGTTTAAAATAAATTCAGAGTCTTATTGTACTCTCAAATTGTTGGCCTTCTTTTCCATTTAGTTGTATTCAGTATTAATATGTATACATATGGCTCTCAGAGGATTAGATTTTGAAATATGTGTTTATTTTTGGCTCTCTTAGTCAAAAAGGTTCCCGACCCCTGAATTAGAGTCTCGTACTGATGGAACCGTTCTTAAAGCTGACATTTAGAGCCTGGAGTTCCCTTAACTATTCAAGCATGTGGTGTCTTCATGCCATGATCTAAAGAGCTCTCTTGGGCAGGGGTGTCAAACCCATGCTACGTAAGGGAAGGCTGTAGGTTTTTGTTTCAACCAAGCAGCAGCACACCTGACTTGGCTCATTTAATCAACCGATCTGAGTCTTCAGGCAGTTGATTGGTCAACGTCAGTACAGAGCACACAGATTGACCAATCAACTGCCTGAAGACTCGAATCAGTTGAGTAAACAAGGCAAGTCAGGTGTGCCGCTGCTTGTTTGAAACAAAAACCTGCAGCCACATGGCCCTTTGTGGAATGAGTTTGACACCCTTGGTCTTCAGAAAATTGTTAGTGGCTTTAGCAACAGTTCCTTAAACAAAAAAGCCTGTAATTTATTTGAGACAAATAATTAGACTGTCTGTCTGTCTTCCTTTCGGCTTTTTCCCTTTTCCTCGGGAGTTGCCACAGCGAATCTTCTGATTCGCATGTTTGATCTACGTCAGATGCTCTTCCTGTCACAACCCTTTTAGCAAGGGACAGAAACATGCTGACGACTTTGCAGCTACTCTTTACGAAAGTCAGCAATGGTTCTTTTACATGCCTCACACCATAGACAGTGAGAGACATGGCCCGCCTTTGATAACCCAGTTAGCTCCACTGGGGGGGGGGGGGGGGGGGGGCAGTGACAACCTTGTGCAGAGTGGGACTCAAACCCCCAACTTTTGGATCAGCGATCCGGCACCTTATACCACTAGACCACCACTGCCCCGTATCAGATATGTGTTTACTTTAAATGTCAAGTTTGAACAACAATCTGGAAAAGTGTGCCTTACTTTTAACACTGTTACAAATATCACTTTATATCACTTAGATACGGATCAAAAGCCAACATCTTTTTATATTCAAGTCAACAAAAAAGGGAAAAAAAACATGTTACCTTTAAATTATACTACATCTGGTACACTCATTTAAGGTGAGTATGTAGGAGCATGTAGGTAGTTCGTACTGCAGATAAATGATATTTTATAAAAGTATATTAAGCTGATCGAGAGTTGTAAATGAAGATGGTGGGCTGCACAATTGCTAAGCTCCAGGCATGCCAGGTTTAGCTCTACTGTGTGCAGGCAGCCTTCTATTTTTTTCATCATCTATTCTGATGTAATGAGTACAGTGCTTTTTTCCGCCTCTATTGACATATCCAGAATCATAAATCAAATTTTGCATGCTTAAATATTGCCTCAAACTTAATAATGAAAATACAGACTTGCGCTTTCTCTTTTAAATTATAAGTCCCTCATTTAAAACTGTTTTTAAAAACCATGACCAGTCTGAGACATATGGTCTGATACAGTAATTAAAAATATTAAATATGTATACATATACTGCACTGTATATATATATATATTATACTCTTCTCTCTCTCTCTCTCATATATATATATATATATATATATATATATATATATATATATATATATATATATATATATATATATATATATATATATATATATATATATATCGATGGACATGACAGGACGATGTCGTGGAGTTCTCAGAGTCAAATTGTTTCTTTGTTTGTTTTAATTTGTTGTTTTGTTTGTTCATGTTTTGCACTATGCTTGTCTATGACCGGTCGACCCTACTATAGCTATGAGATCAGAGTCTTCGGACGTGTTCAAGTAAGCACGCTCAACTACTATCCTGAACTAATATGCTATGGTAGCTCAATACTAGCCGCACCCCAGCTAACAATAAGCCCAGGCGGAGTTCTCAGAGTCTCCGGCGCTTGGTTAGAAGTGGAAGGTTAGCACTTCCGGTCATACTGCTCAAAAATGTTCAGTCCCTGCGAAACAAATAAAACAAATTAAAATGAACAAAGAAACAATTTGACTCCGCAACGTCGCCCTCTATGCAGTGCCATCTTGGAGACATCACGATCAATGCAAAAGGACATGACGCGTAATAAAGTTTATCCTTTTGGTATCGTTTGTTAAACATGCTACAGAACATAAAATCTCACGCACAAACATTAACTTAGGTACTGTACTGGAATCATAATTGAAAAAGACTTTAATACTAGTGCTTTACAACAGTATATGCTGTATAATGTTTATATTTTATCATCAATAAATAAAACAGTAAAAATTGAAAGGTTTTTCTTAACCATTACTAAGTTTATCCTTTTGGTATCGTTTGTTAAACATGCTACAGTACATAAAATCTCATGCACATTCTAAACATTAACTTAGGTACTGTATTGGAATAATAATTGAAAAAGACTGTAATACAACAGTTCAGAGGAAACTGTCGTTTCTTCAGGAGAAAGTATTATTTCTTCAGAAGAGATATCCAGCGTTTTCTATTGTTTAGCCAGAGAAGACGCATAGCGTTTGAGTGGCATCATAGAGCTTAACTGGTACTTAAAGCACACCAAAAAGGAGGCTCATTGACAACTTGTGCGTGAATGAGGAAAAAGGGGCATTACATCATCTCAACCAATCAGCAGAAAGGAGGACAGCCATTGGCGGAATATGAGTGACTCCGCAAATACTCAAACCATGAGTGCAAAACCGCAAATAGTCAAGGGCCTACTGTATACATACATGAAGCCTTGTTTCTTTGACATTCAGGCAGGCAAACAAAGTGAATATTTAATATTTACTCAGTTGTCTTGCTCAGCTTTTACGATGTTCTAGCACCGGCTGTTCAGAGGTGTTATAAACATGTATAAGCTGTATTAAGCTATCCTGATGTAAATCGACTGCATCAGCCACAGATTCATTAATTCATTTTCTAAGCCGCTTAATTCTAAATAAGGTCATAGGGAGGCTGGTGCCCACCTCAGTTGACTCTAGGTGAGGTCAGGGTACACCCTGGAAAGCTCGCCATGCTACTGTAGGGCACATCCATATATTTAATGATATCAGACAGACCCTGGATGCAGCTGTGCTTCAGGGATGGAGCAAAGTAGTGCAGAGGAAAGAGATTGTGTTTAAAATGAACAGTACACACTTCAGCACACACTTAGTGGAACTCAAGAAGCTCAAATACACAACTAAACAAATCCCTGCAGATTTGTCAGATTTACTCAATTTATTCTGGTATGTGAATCATTTCATCAGGAAGTGTTTTTATTTGATTTTTTTCCCTGTTTGAAGTCGAGAACCAGATTTCCAAACTCTCTGCGAGTGAGCTTGTTTTTGTTATAAAAACTCATATCTTTACAATATGTAAAAATATGAAATTTATCTTTCCTCAAGCTAATAGATCATAGAATATAAAAAGCAGTAAATGTTCCTATGCAGAAATTATTTAAGGTTCGCAGTGAGACAAATGGATTTAGATATAGTGAGATTAACTAGCCTTATGAATGTCAGTACAGTGACTGCTGTTTCATTAGCTGTATAAATAGCATTCTCTCAGGAGCATGAGCTGAACAGAAAGAGAAGCATAGGCAGCGCAGGACAGAAACAGTGATGGTGCGGAGGCAGAGAGCGCCTGCTGCTCCGCATCCCTCCAGATGTCTGTGTGTGATCTATCCTCCCTGCTGCATCATACTGACAAGAAGTGTCATCTCGTTGACATTACCACAGCGATCAAATTTCATCAGCACCATAATTAATCATCCCTCTATCGTCGTGCTGGTCCGGGCCAGTCAGGCTGCTATGACAGGAAAAGCACATGTTCTACCAGGTCTGCACACTCTAAACTGAGCTTAATCATACCACAGCTAAGCCACAGCTCAGTCTTAAGATTTTCATTAAAAAAACACAAAGTGGCTCCGAGCTATGACTTGGCTTGAGGTCAACAATTCAATAATTTTTCGCTCATCCTCTGATTTCCATTTAAGTCAAGTAAAATCAAATAAACCTAAGTAATGAGACATAATCAAATGCTTTAGTAATTCAGTTTAAAACTTCCGATAGAACGGCGCATTCTCACTTATGGTGAGATTCTTCTTCTTAGTAATCTTCTTCTTCTTCTTCTTCTTCTTTTCCTTTCGGCTTTTCCCTTCAGGGGTCGCCACAGCGAATCATCTGTTTCCATCTCACCCTATCCTCTGCATCTTCTTCTCTTACACCAACTACCTTCATGTCCTCCTTCACCACATCCATAAATCTCCTCTTTGGTCTTCCTCTCGGCCTTCTGCCTGGTGGTTCCAACCTCAGCATCCTACTACCAATATACTCACTATCCCTCCTCTGAACATGTCCAAACCATCTCAATCTAGCCTCTCTGACTTTGTCTCCAAAACCTCTTACATGTGCTGTCCCTCTGATGTGCTCATTCCTGATCCTATCCATCCTCGTTACTCCCAAAGAGAACCTCAACATTTTCATCTCTGCTACCTCCAGCTCTGTCTCCTGTCTTTTCCCCAGGGTCACTGTTTCTAAACCATACAACCTCGCTGGCATCGTCACCGTCTTGTACACTTTTCCGTTCATTCTTGCTGATTCCTTCCTATCACACATCACACCGGACACTTTTCTCCAATCATTCCAACCTGCCTGCACACGCTTCTTCACCTCTTAGATTCTTATTCTTATTCCTATTATTTATTCTTCACTTATTGTTCTCACTTATGGTGGTACACACTCACAGTGATTTCTTGGTGATTGGTTTCTCCACAGAAAATTTCATGCATAGTCAAAACAATATGTAAAAAAATTGTGTGTGTGTGTGTGTGTGTGTGTGTGTGTGTGTGTGTGTGTGTGTGTGTGTGTGTGTGTGTGTGTGTGTGAAAAAATTTCAGACATTTTTAAACTCCCTTGTCAACTTGTCATTGTGCCCTTTTCATGTGTTGCTACAATGTCTGTGCAAAAGCTCTCTATTCAAATGCATAATGAATCCACTGTGCCTTCACGCATCAACATCCACAGAACTATTACTGTCGAAACGTCTGTCACATAATGTTCGTCGGTGCCAAAAAAAAAAAAAAAAAGAAAGAAACCTGTCACCTAAGGATACACCAACATAAGGACAGACTCAGAAAAAACCTCAGTCCAGATATTTTAATATGGCACTCCATATTGCTCAAAAATAAAAAATGAAATGCATCAACTAGTATATTTACATAGGGCTACATGAGATCCAACCTCAACAACAAAAGAAAAAAGCGAAGGAAGCTTATTTCAGCCGTTTGTATCCGCGATATTGTTCTTTGGGTTTCGACCCAAAGCTTGTGATCATAGGTGAGGGTTGGAACATAGATCGACTGGTAAATTTAGAGCTTTGCGGCTCAGCATCAAATACATTTATTCATTCATTCTCTAAACCAAGTAATCCTAATTAGGGTTGTGGGGAGGCTGGTGCCCATCTCAGCCAACTCAGGGTGTGGGTAAGGTACACACTGGCCAGCATGCCATATAGTTGCAGTCCCAACACTCACACAAACATTCACTCACACACACACACACACACACACATACACACACACATCTAGGGTTGATTTGGAACAGCCAATTAACCTACCGTGAATGTTTTTGAAAAGTGGGAGGAAACCAAAGTATCCAGAGGAAATCCGCGCAAGCATGGGGAGAACATGGAAACTCCACACAGAAACGTCCAAGTTGTGAATCAAACCCAGGCCTTCTTGCTGTGAGGCGGACAAGTTCTCTCTCTCTCTCTCTCTCTCACATACATACACACACACACACACACACACACACACACACACACACACACACACACACACACACACACACACACACACACATATATATCAGTTCAGTTCATTTTCTGTAACCGCTTATTCCTAATCAAGGTTGCAGGGAGGTTGACACCCATCCCAGCCAACTTCAGGCGAGGGCCGAGTACACCCTGGACAACTCGCCAGGCCATCGCAAGGCAGAAACACTTTGACGGCTATGCAGCCTACTCTTCTCGAAAGTCATTAGTGGTTCTTTTACATGCCTCACACCATAGACAGTGAGAGACATGGCCAGCCTTTGATGACCCAGTTAGCTGCACTGGAGTGAACATTGACAACCCGTTGAGAATGAGGCTTGAACCAACCCTGGAATCAGTGATCCAGCACCATATCACCAGGCCAACACTTCTGATCCGCTTCATCCTAATTAGAGTCACAGGGAGGCTGGCGCCCATCTTATCCGACTCTGGTTGAGGGCGGAGTACACCTTAAACAGCTCACCAGGCCATCGCAAGGCAAAATGTGCTGACTGCTTTGCAGTCTACTCTTTACAAACGTCAGCAGTGGTTCTTTTACATGCCTTTCACCATAGACAGTGAGAGACATGGCTGGCCTTTGATAACCCGGTTATCAGGGGGTATCATGTATATATTTATAGATGTATTTATGTATGTATGTATGGTATATGGAGAATATTAAAATAATCCATGTCCTATTAGATATTGTTATGTAGCAAATAACTGGAATTAAACGTAATAAACAGTCACAATATAACAATTAACACAATAGACAGTGTGTAGACAGCATATTATTTCTGATGTGTAATACTATGCATTACAGAGCAATTCTAAGCCAATTGATATACTGTATACAGTTTTTTACTTTTATTATTTGGAATTTAAAATGAAAAGTTTTTTCCATTTCAGAGCAAATCTTTGAAAAAAAAAGTGTCCTTATATGCCTTTTTCTTTTTGTTTACCAATCTAAGGGGTAAAGATCACGATTTAAACCTGATCACAGATAGTCTCTGCCTGGAGACATATGGAAAATTTCCTGATGGACAGTCCACCTCACAAAAAATGTAAAAGTACAACATTGTAAAATAGATACCACAGTTGAACTGGGGGAGGGGTGTTCATACACCAATATCATATTTTGAGATTTCTCCTTACGAAACACGCCAAAAGTGCCATTCAAACATTTGAATGTGCCATTCAAACATTCAAACAATGCACGAGCTGCTCTCCCATTGGCTTGGAAAGATGATGTAGCTCCCTCCCATTGGCTATCTCCCAACATCCCGCCCCGCTGGCCTCCCATTGGCTAGGAGGGATGACGCAGCTCCCTCCCATTGGCTATCTCCCAACATTCCGCCCCACTGGCCCCCCATTGGCTAGGAGGGATGACGCAGCTCTCTCCCATTGGCTATTATGTAGCACCCATAATGCTTTTTGTGTAAAGGACAGAGTTACGTACTGTTGTTTCATGAGTTTTTCGAGTGAGCTCATTGCAACTTTATCTTTTGGCTCAGGCTTTTAACCTGGCATAAACATTTGTAAGATATTAACTCTTCTAAGAAGACATGGTCAACACACGCATGCACACACGCAAGCGTGCGCACACACACACACACACACACACACACACACACACACACACACACACGCATACACACAGACACACACCCACACCCACACACACACACACACACACACACACACACACACATACACGTGTGATTCCCAGTGCGAGTGAAAAGAAGAAGTGGGCTCGTGGCATGCAGATGAGTGATATTGCAAAGGAATATGGCCAAACCCGTCTACCATCGGTACAATACTGAGACAGAAGGAGGGCTTAAAAGGTATGCTTTTATAATTTTTAAAGGGTTTAGTGGTAGTTTTGGGGGCCTTGGAATGAATCACACGTTTTTCATGTAAAATGCGGTTCAACTTATGAAAAATCCAGGTTAAGAAAAAGGCTCTGGAACAGATTAATTTCGTAATGTGAGCTACCACTGTATTTAAATTTTTTGACTTAAAATTGAACATTGTCAGAACTCAGATTTGTCTCGGGTGACCAGTATCCATTTCTTTCTCAGGCTGTTTGGACAGGTTTAGTGGTTAAATATTATTTTATTAGGACAGATGGAGACACTTCATATGATCCATGTGGGAGGCACATGTGAAGTGCATTAAAATGATGGAGAATTCATTACCTGCTCTCTGAAAATATGAAATCTCTCAGCCACCTAAACTAGCCGAGGTCATATTATTATCAGGATTGCTGAACCAGAAACTTGATTTTATGTCTAAAGAGAAAGATAGTGCCCGTTGTAGGCCTTGGCTTTGACAAAAAAAAGGCTATGAATGCATCTGTAATTATATTATCCCCATTATAGATGTGCTTACAAAACAAGCATTACTATACTGTAAGCGTAAAAAGAGCCATGCTGAGGTAAGTCAAAGCTGAATTATTTTCCTATATTATTTCCTTTATCTGTAATAATGTTAGAATATCCAACAATTACTGCCACCTGTCAGTGATCATCATGTTAGTTTGATTTTCCCATGTTCCAGTGTAATATATACTAAAAAAATTATATACAAAAAGCTTGCTGTCCTGTCTCAGAGATATCCTATAACATTTCCAACAATTATTTCTACAGAGCGGGTATGCTTCAGTTGGCAACCATGCTTATGTTGCATTTGTAGACTGAATTTTCGTCAAGTAAGTTGTTTCTTTTCACTGCTTTGTTATTCTGTTGACTGTTTGGCAGACCTCCTGCATTCCGTTAAATATAGATTTTGACAGTCACTTGGCATTATCTCCACTAGCGGCAATTCATAACAACATTCTGCATCTTCTTGTCTTGTATAATGGACTTAATTTGTTTGCCTATCAATATTTCTGTATGTTTCATTGGTGTTAAATTATTCATTCAGTTTCTGAACCGCTTAATCATAATTAGGGTCGGGGGGGGGGGGGCGCTGCAGGAGCAATTCCTTTGATCGTTGCCCATTTTTCCTTGTTGAAACGTGGTTACGCCGCGTATTTCTCAGTCATTCCTCAGTCATTCCTCGGTTATTCCGTGTTGAACATGAACATTCCTCCTTCATTCCGCCTGTTCCGCAATCATTTCGTAGCTCTTCCTTCTAAAATGGAGTAGTGTCATCAATTAGTAGTCGTTTCTCGAGCGTTCCATGAATTATCTGAAGGTCTTCCTTTGCAATCCACACTGGTTCCAAAGGTAATCCGAGCGCTTTTACGCATGTATTCCGATATTGTACCGCAGTCTTTCCGTGTCTTTTCCACACATTCCGTTAACGTCCCGAAGGTGTTCCGAGGGGACAATTTTCCACAGGTTTTTGACCCATTTTCCATGTAAAAATGCCGAAGCTCCTCTGTAGAGTGCGTTCCGCGCCTTTCCGCCACGATCATTGCATTCCGCGCTCCAGTGAAATGGAGGTATTAACAATGTATAGGTGAAAATGTATATAACTAGCATGACTTGAGGATCAATGAAATTAAACTTCATCACCTCAAACATGACATTTAATGTCATGTTTCAATAGTGAACTTCATGTTCAAGGCTGCATCTTTTCAGAAAATATGTAAAGGAGACACGTTTTTTCAGTTTCTTGAACCGTGTTCAGTTTCATGCTCATATGTGCAGTGAAATGAAAGCTTTAGGATTAGAACCTTCCTTTTGTTGCATTTGTAAATAACAGGGCGTGGCAGAAAGAGTACAGACGACAACTGCAATTGGCATAATATTCATCTATAAACTGTAGGAGCAGTGGTGGTCTAGTGGTATAGGGCGCTGGATCCCTGATCCAAAGGTTGGGGGTTCGAGTCTCACTCTCCACAAGGTTGTCACTGTCCTCCCAGTGCAGCTAACTGGGTTATCAAAGGCAGGCCATGTCTTTCACTGTCTATGGTGAGAGGCATGTAAAAGAACCATTGCTGACTTTCGTAAAGAGTAGCTGCAAAGTCGTCAGCGTGTTTCTGTCCCTTGCTAACAGGGTTGTGACAGGAAGGGCATCCGACGTAAAAACCTCTGCCAAATCAAACGTGCGAATCAGATGATTTGCTGTGGCGACTCCCGAGTAAAAGGGAAAAAGCCGAAAGGAAGACAGACAGACAAAATGTAAGGAATCATGAAGAAACAGGACAGTTTATATTTATATTGATTTACACTGCAAAAAGGACCAATGAACACTTTAAGAAACTGGACATTAGAAACTGGATCAGGCAGGATACATTATACAGCAAAGTTAACGTTGAGGAAAGAGCAGAAGGGAGACGAAATAATTCCAGGAATTTCATTCAACTGCCATACAGAAGGCACAGTGTGGCAGCTGGTGAACTGTGCATTTTATTACCCAGTTGGGCAAATATGGAAAAGGTCAGAAGCATGTAATTCCTTCTCCAGTAACGTTATTCTTCTGACATAAGCTTTAGGTAACAGATGCATATTAGGCTAATTGGCTATTCCAAATTGCCCCAAAGTACGTGTGTGTGTGTGTGTGTGTGTGTGTGTGTGTGTGTGTGTGTGTGTGTGTGTGTGTGTGTGTGTGTGTGTGTGTGTGTTGCCCTGCCATGGCATGGTGAACTGTCCAGGGTGTACCCAGTCTTCACCCAGTATCTGTTGAGATGCTGTCTCATGGAATGGTTTATCAGATGAGTGAGTGACCTACAGATATACAGGGATCCCTCGCTGCTTCACCCTTCAATTCATGCGGCTTCAGTGCATCACAGTTGTTTTTTTTCTTTTATTAAATATTCATTGAATTAAAAAAATAAGGAAATTAAGGAAGAATAGGGGGGAAAGTTAAGAAAAATGCAACAAAGACAAGGCCAATTATGCAAAAAAAAACCTAAACCAACACAAAATGAAAAAACAACCCAAAATCTCCCATCAAAACTAGTTACATTGTTGTGAGGTGCACATCTGAGTCTGCGCACGCGCGTCTGTATGTGTGTGTATTTATATTTTATTTACATCTGGTGCATTATTTTTTAATGTTTAATTGTTATTATAAGCATTTCCAGCATTGAATATGTATTTATTGATATTATATACACATATATGTGTATATAACACATATATATATATACATATATATGTATACGTCAGTCTGGGGGGGGGGTTGGGGGGTGATCCTACTTCACGGATTTTGATGGTCGCGTGGGGATCTCGGTCCCAATTAACCGCGGAAAGTGAAGGATCCCTGTATATGCAATAAGACTCGGTTATTTGAGGTTGACTTACATGTTCAGAATTTTTTACAAATTTAATAGCTTCCCATTACCTGCTGGTTAAGAAGTCAACAGATCCTTACTAATCTATTACACAACTGTCCCATCAGACATTATTTTTTTCTAAAACTTGCTTTTATTACACTAAATGGTGAAAAATAACAAATAATTTATGTGTGCTTTGAGTTTTGCACTCAGAAAATATTTTGCAATTCATAATTTGTTCACTGGGCTTAGGGTGGACATTTTTGTGAGAGGTTTGCATGTTCTCATTCTGCGTATGTGGGTTTCCTCCAGGCACTCTGATTTTCTCCCATAGTCCAAAGACATGCGTAGTTTCTAATTGGCTGTTCCAAATGTATGGTTGTGTGGCTGTCTATTGGCCCTGTGATGAACTGCAGAGCGGTTTAGGCTGTACCTGGCTTCACTCAGAGTCAGCTGAGGTGGGCTTCAGCCTTAGCAAATGGAATATCATATACAGGGATCCCTCACTTTCCGCTGTTAATTGGGACTGAGATCCCCCGCGATCACTGAAATCCACGAAGTAGGATCAACCCCCTAGGACTGACGTATACATACATGTATATGTGTATAATATCAATAAATACATATTCAATGCTATAAATACTTATAATAACAATTAAACATTAAATATAAATACACACATAAAGACACATGCATGCAGATGCACATCTCACAAAAATGTAAGCAGTTTTGATGTGAGATTTTGGATTGTTTTTTGTTTTGTGTTTTGTTTGGGGTTTTTGTTTTTTGGGTTTTTTTTTTTTGCATAAAAAGCTTCAGTGCATCGCGGGGTTTTTTTTTTTTGTTGGTTTTTTTTTTTTTGTTTTTTTTAAATATTCATCAAATTAAAAAAATAAGGCAATTAAGGAAGAATAGGGGGAAAAGTTAAGGAAAATGCCACAAAACAAGGCCAATTATACAAATAAAAAACTCGAAACAAACAAAAACAAAAAACAACCCAAAACCTCCCATCAAAACTACTTACATTTTTATGTGAGGTGTGCATCTGCATGCACGCGCACCTGTGTGTGTATTAAATTGTATTTACATCTTATGCATTATTTTTGAATGTTTAATTGTCATTATAAGAATTTATAGCATTGAATATGCATTTATTGATATTATATACACATATACATGTACATATACATCAGCCAAGGGGGGGGAGTTGATCCTACTGCGCGGAATTCGGTAGTCGGGGGGGATTGGGGGGCTCTCGGTCCCAGTTAACCGCGGAAAGTGAGGGATCCCTGTATTCACTTTGTACCCGTCCACTTGTAATGCCTGATCCAGAATTTATTTAAAGTGTACTGGATCATCCAAATGCAAAATTCTCTCTGCCATCTTCAAATATACTGATGCCAAGGTCGGCCAAGTCAGAAAAACATGGGTTGGGCCATTCTGTCCAATTTCAAGAAAAATGAACCTCCAAAAATTCAATAAAAATTCAGTATGGTATTATTTGAGAACATAATGCAATTCAAAAAAGAAGAAGAAGAAGAAGAAGAAGAAGAGGAAAAGTCCTGAAAATCACCAGGTTTTTGTGATTAGGCAAAACAACCCCACTATTGCTTTTGTGTAGGGTTTCTTATCGATGCGCAGGAGGGACGAAAAACCGCTATAGTAGCTTTTCACAGCAAGGTCGGTGTTTTTATCCTTGGTCAACTGAAAATTGTGCTGTGGATGGTAGAACTGGTGGTGTCCCCCTCCTTTTCTGAGCTCATACTTAATGTCTGCAATGCCCTTTTCAACTTGGTTGGAAAGGACTAACCGCATCAGTCCGAACTATTGCAAGGTCTTGTTGTCTTTATTTTACAAATACACGCAAACTCCTCTTCTCCTGCTTGGGTCATCAAAGGCGGTGTCAGGTGAGTCCCCCTACTTTTGCCTACATATCTCAAAGTGAGTCATAATTTGATATTTTCAGCAACTTGTCCTACCAGACACTGTTTAAACAAATCAAGCCATGAAGCTTGCAATATTCTGTTCGTACATCAGTTTGATGTGCGAATCGAACAGAAAGAGCAGTGAGAGCTTGCTCACTTCTGTGTAACTTGTAGGAAAGTGCAAGTGATCAGGTTAACATATATATATATATATATATATATATATATATATATATATATATATATATATATATACATACATATATATATATATATATATATATATACATACATATATATATACATATATATATATATATATATATATATATATATATATATATATATATATATATATATATATATATATACATACATATATACATATATATATATATATATATATATACACATATATATACATACATATATACATATATACAATATATACATACATACATATATACAATATATATATATATATTCTAATGTACACCAGTGTTATAAGTCATCCGAGGATGGTTGAGAGTGTTAGCAATATTATTATGCATGGTAGTGATCTTATAGTGTGACGAATGTTTAAGGTTTAATTGCTGTCCATGTGCCATTTCATTTGCAAAGAAACATCAACCTCAACTCTACCGGTATATTTTTTCCTCCATGAAACAACCCACACAGGCTGAAATATTGTACATGTAAAAATGTTGTACATAAAATCTATGTAATCACATAAAGGATCTAATCAAATCAAGGGTCACTAAGCATGTACTATGAAGTTATCTAATTTGTATTAACTTCATGAGGCAGAAACCTCAGTTTGATCAGTGATCTGCAGAAAGCATCCATCACAAATATCCGTTTACGTTGCTCTACAAACTTGGCATTTGGCTGGATGGGAAATTAAGTGAACACAAAGACTTCCTCGGAAAATAAAGATCTTTGATGCAGGGGTTGGATGGGTGTTGCATGTGCATGTGTGTTATTGTGCTGGCTTTTATTTTCAGCTACCATATTTCCTTACTGCACTGGCTTTTGTCCAGTTTTTGGAGAAAACACTGAAATTTCTTAAAGATTTTAAAATTATATTTATATATTCATTTCTTGGACACTGATATGAAGACTTTATACACACAAAGAGAGACAGACAGAGACAGAGACAGAGAGGCGGGGTGGGAGATACAATTAAAAAAATCACCTCTTCATTGATTCTATTTCATTACTGCTGCACAGTTGACGTGAACTACATTTAAACATTGCAAAACTTCTAAATTCTTATTGTTTGAAAAGGACGAACCACACTGTTCTGTGCGACTATAATGTGTCTGTTTAAAAGTCAGAGATAAGCTTCCCTTCAGCAGGATGCACCTTCAGAACAAACTCATTGTGTTCCCTCGCTTTGAAAGGAAAGGAATTCTGCTGAGGATAACGTTGCCGAAGCCTCGTATTAAAAAAAAAAAAAAAAAAAAAAAAGAAAGAAAAAAAAGTTGAGTCGTTATATCCATTATAAAAACCAGCTTCACTTATACCTAATGGTTGCAGACAGGAGTTCCAGCTCCAGTGGTGCTTTGTTTTATTTCAATTAAGCTGTCCATTAATGGCTGGCTTGTCCGGGTTGCTCAGATAATTCTAAGGCAATAGGAAAATGCAGCAAGAGCAATTTCAGGGACCCACCTCCTCATTATACACACTGCTGTCACACACACTTCATATCCCTGGGTTTTCTGTGGCTCTTCTGTGCCCGTTGCCAGGCAACCCCAGGCTGCATTGATATGCACAGCAGAGGGAGCTGGGGATGCCGGCTGCCTTTGGTAGTGTGGCAGCAGGAGCGTTATTGCCTGAGCTACACTTCCCTCAACAACACGCACTCTTCACTCTGCTCACGGCACATCACACACGAGGGCGATTTACTCCGCCACTCTTCTTCACGCTCTTCATCCTCGCTCTTTTGCTTATTAAAGTGATTGAACTAGCCTCTTAGCTTCGATGGTCTAAAACTTGGACACAGAGTATATATAGTCTGTTAGCTCTGTGAGAGGAAAGCGGTTTGGAGTAAAGTTTAAATGATGTTCTGGTGCCATGGAGGGAACAAACTTGCTATAATTGCAGACTTGCTAATTGAAAAACTAGCGAATTGACTTGCTAATTGAAAAATTAATAATTGCAGACTTGCTAATTGAAAAACTGACTTGCTAATTGAAACTTGTTATAATTGCAGAGGCATACTTTCCATGTTTTAGCTGTCTTAACTTTCTGTAGCGAATAAATCACACCTGAAGAAGAAGAAATGATGGGGAGAAGGACACAAGCTGAGATAAAGTATATGGCAGATAAACGCAGGCACAAGTGAAATGAAACAGGGCAGGAAAGTACAGCTTTGTCTCGGAGAGCAACAACACACGGGGATCCCAAACGAGGACAACGTCTTTCGCACTGGAACTTCTTCACAGATACAAAATGAGTGGAGTTACCTTGTGTTCTAGTTTTCTTGGTTGTCTTCGCAGTCCAGGAAGACAATCCCCTACAGCATCCCCAGTACGATGTTCTTCCTGATGCTGTGCAAGGTAAGAGAGTGTGTGCCTTCAGCCACGATGTGTTTCACCTGGATTCTCCATGCCTGCACATTACAGAACAAGTACAATCAAACCAAAGTCGTGGTTTTCAGATAAATCTAGCCTGTGTTGTTCATCAGTTGAAGTTATGTAAGAAAAAAGTATGAATAAGATAATTATTTTATAGGAATTAAATCGCACAAGTTTCATTTGATTCATGCAATATTGCTGTTGATCATCCAGTTTAAATCCAAGTGATGAAACATATCAGTAATTTAAAATTGCTCCCACCATATTCCAACTCCATTGTCCAGTATGTACATTTGATGAATGGTCCAAATTTAATAAATGAACTGCATTTTTAATATAGCAGATCTTCATATGGAGACAGATTCTTGTAACTGTGGAATATTGTATGAGCTTTTCTGTGCTTGGGTGGGATTATGCAAAACACATACATGCACATCAAAATATATTAAGTGTTGTTTTTATTCCATTTTAAATCAATGCTTTGAACAACTTTGACTGCCAAAGCAGGTTTCTGTTTACAGACATCTGATATAGTACTCCAAAATAAATAAAATTGGTAAAAACATGTTACACCACAGTACTTAAAAAAATCCATTCTGCCTATATGGGAATTTTTTTTTTTTTTTTTTTTTTTTTTTTTTTGGGGGGGGGGGTCCCCAGGTTTGCCATTTTCTCCGTCATGCCTTTTTTGTCTAAAGTTTGTTCAGATATGATAGGTTTGGGTCACAGATCTATTCCTCATTTTTTGGGCTCAATTTCAGTTGAAGAATATGCTGCTTTAAAATGCTAAACTTGATGGAAAATCAATTTATATTGTAAGCTGTGGGAATTTTCAAAGTATTTTCCTATAGGAATTGTACATGTTTCTCCTTTATTATTGAAAAGGAAATAAAAACTTAAAACTTCCGGGAGTGCAAGCAATTACACCATCACAAAGTAATGTACTTATGCTAATGTATATAAGTCATACATGTAATTAGAAAACTGAAATAAGTACATTACAAGCATTGCATTAACACCAGCTACAAATGGTTCTTCTCGAAGCTTGTTATAGCCGACTGTTTACAGTAACATGATGAAGCCCATGCATGTCGCCTTGTATTATTTCTATTCCATGTAGTACTCAGTCTGAAATGGTGCTTTGCTATAATTTGTCTGAAGCTGTCTTTTTTATTATTTAATGTTTAAAAATATTTATTTTGCCATAATGTTAATCAGGTTATTTGTGGTTTACTTACACACAATTAATTGATTAATTATTACATAAGGTGGCGAACTATGCAAAATAAGCTTTCATGGAGAAGTGGGGTTTTTTATATTGTAATCAAATTACCGAGTCAAATGTAGTTTTGTTTTTTTTTTTCAATCATTTGAAAGCTTTACAGGTTCATTCATTCATTCATTCATTTTCTGTAACCCACTTTCTTAGTACACCCTGGACAGCTCGCCAGGCCATCATAGGGCAGAAACACGCTGATGGCTATGCAGCCTACTCTTGGCGAAAGTCAGCAATGGTTCTTTTACAGGCCTGACACCATACACAGTGAGAGACATGTCCGGCCTTTGATAGCGCAGTTAGCTGCACTGGGGGAACAGTGACAACCTATTGAGAGCGGGGCTTTAACCCCCAACCTTGGGATCAGTGATCCAGCACCTTTACCACCAGGCCACCACTGCACGCGTTACAGGTTTATTACTTATAATGTATAATATTAGCAAAATGTATGCATTTCACAAAACAAATCTCCATTCACATGTCAAAACAGTAATAGTGCTCACAGGGGGAGAAAGAAAAGAGAGGAAATGAACTGATAACAAAACACAAGAGCAATACTTCAGTGAGCATGAGCAAGCCGAGTCTTTATATCGTTAAGGTAATTAGTGGAATGGGAGCCAGGTGTGCAGAGTCATGTGATGAGAGTGTCAATAATCAGGTGACTGGTGAGGTGCACGCTACGAAGTGTAATGAGTCCTGAGAATGATGTGAGAAAGCTGTGACAGATTAATTATACATTTATACATTTAAGCAAGTTTAATTTAAAATAATGACTGCACACAGAGAGCGGACACACCCGTTCACTGAACATTTGCATATTTGCTCAGATAGACACATGCTATGGGGCAGTGGTGGTCTAGTGGATAGGGCGCAGGATTGCTGATTCTAAGGTTGGGGGTTCGAGTCCCCACAAAGGTTGTCACTGTCCCCCCAGTGCGGCTAACTGGGTTATCAAAGGCGGGCCATGTCTCTCACTGTCTATTGTGTGAGGCATGTAAAAGAACCATTGCTGACTTTCGTAAAGAGTAGCTGCAAAGCCATTAGCATGTTTTTGTCCCATGCTAAAGGGTTCTGACAGGAAGGGCATCCGACGTAAAAAAAAAAAATCCTGTGCGAATCAAATGATTTGCTGTGGCGACTCCTGAGAAAAGGGAAAACGCCGAAGAAGAAGATAAACGCATGCTCTCTAACTTTAATACAAAGTTTAATTTTTAATTATATCCTGGCATTAGACTTCTAGGAAATTTCCTTTCTATATAAATGTAATGACTATCGAAATTGAGAGCCGATGGAAATTGTACTAAAGTAAAGCAATAATATGACAGTCATTACATTTACATAGACAGGAACTATCCAATAGGTCGTCAACTGTACATCTGCCATTGCATTCAAATGGTGAAACTCTCCATTTCTTGGTAATAAATAAATACGTACAATAAAAATAAGTGGGGTCGGTGGTGTAGTGGTTAGAGTGCTGCGCTCATGATGGGAGGTTGTGAGTTCGAATCCCACTGAGACCCTCACTGTGCTAAGACCCCTGGGCAAGGCCTCAACCACAAGTGTGCCTCTGTTCACCCAGCAGTATAAATGGGTACCAGTAAAATATACTGGGAAGGTAACCTGCGATGGACTAGTGTTCCATCCAGGGGGAGTTGAACTCCTGGTCGCTTCACGCTATGGAAACCGGGGATAAGCACCGGCCTGATGAGCCACGAGGCTCAGGTATAAAAACCCAACAGACTTACAATAAAAGTAACATTATTACTTCAAAATTGCCTTTAAACAATATTATAATTAAAATGACAACCAGAAAAGAGCACATCAGCTTGTTGGTCCATTAAATTAAAACAAAAAAGAAACAAATTTTTCACCCAAATTTTAAAAACGTCTCCCTAATCCATGTCTCGTGGCCATTTGTCTTATTTATATTTATGTTCGTGTGTTACACTAGTATCATGGTTTACACTTCTGACTCAGAGCAAGAAGGTCTTTGGTTTGAGTCCTGTGCCTGGTAAGGGCATTTTCTCCAAGTGCTCTGGTTTCCACAGTCCAATCACATGCACCGTAGGCTGATTCTAAATTGCCCCTACGTGTGAATATGAATGTGAATGTTTGTGTGCCTGTGTTGGCCCTGTGATGGTCTGATGACCTGTACCTCACCTTGATTCAGAGTCGGTTAGGATGGGCTCCAGCTTTCCCGCAAGTTTAATCAAAGATAAAGTGGTTTGGAAAATGTATTATTTATGTTTTTAAATAAATCTTCAAGTTTTTGTAAATAACTCCAGTGACTACGATCATAAAAAAAGAAAAAATCAGACATATTTAAAAAAACATGCAAAATTTCACCAGAGATTAATTAAGGAATCAGTTAAATTGCACCAGTGTTGCATTTCTGCAAATTAGACTTTGCAAACATTGTGTGTGTGTGTGTGTGTGTGTGTGTGTGTGTGTGTGTGTGTGTGTGTGTGTGTGTGTGTGTGTGTGCGTGAATTATAATTAACATTTGCTTCTATCAGAAAACACAAAATAAACTAGACTTTGAACTAAAACTTTGATAAATGATACCTGGAATGCAAGCTGAATATTAAGTAGGCTGTTATGGAAATTCGGTCTCACGGCTCCGCCTGTCTGCAATCTGACTCAGTTCATATAATTTACAGTGAAACACTGCATCCCTGAACTGCCAAAATTTCATTTTATTATTATACTATTTAAGCAGGGCAGTGGTGGCCTCGTGGTATAGAGTGCTGGATCGCTGATCCTAAGGTTATGGGTTCGAGAGTACCACTCACCACAAGATTGTCACTGTCCCCCCAGTGCAGCTTATCGGGTTATCAAAAGACGGCCATGTCGCCCACTGTCTATGGTGTAAGGCATGTAAAAGAACCATTGCTGACTTTCGACAAGAGTAGCTGCAAAGCCGTCAGCATGTTTCCGCCCTGCAATGACCTGGCGAGCTGTCCAGGGTGTACTCTGTCCCCGCTCGGCATTGGCTGGGATGGGCGCCAGTCTCTCCGTGACCCTAATTAGGATTAAGCGGTTACAGAAAATGAACTGAATTGAACCATTTAAACTGTTGTAAGCCATAAGGATGAGTCAATCTTCATCCTTCAACAAAAAAACTTCATCCAAACCAACCTTTACTTATTCACTTGCCAAGCCAGTTAATCATACTAGGATCACGTGAAGGCTGGAGCCTATCTCAGCCAGCACTGAGTGAAGGCAGGCTACAACCTGAAGAGCATACCAAACCATCACAGGACCATCAAATACACACACACACACACACACACACACACACACACACACACACACACACACACACACACAACATACAATCTTAGCACAATACACTTCGGCCCATGACTCAAACCCAAGAACTTCTTGCTCTGAGGTGGACATGCTAATAAAGAAACATGTGGCTAACATTATTTTGTGTATTTTTTAATAATATAAACCACGTCATAAATTACATTTGCACAAGTTCGCAAAGTAACACAATTATATAACATTTTAGCTGCATTTATACTAATATTTAAATCACTACCACAAAAAATCTATAATAATAAATTCATATAAATTGCAGCATGTTTCAAAATGCTTGTCTCATTGGGCTCTAATCTCGTGGTCAGTTCTACAGTTCTAGTTTGCTATCGATTAAAGAAGGTCACTGTGGAATTAATTTTATTTGTGGTTGGAACAGGCTTTGATTAATGCAGGTAATAATTATATGTTTTTTAAGATAACATCAATAAATGCAGCGTGTGTGTATTCACAAGAGAATTGCTCTTATTTACTCCTTTCATTGTCAGTGAATAAACATTCTGCACGTCTGACGTGTTTTGTTTCGTTTTTTTAACAGAGCCAGCAACTGCAGAGTACTTCAGAGAAAATGGTAAACACTTCCCACTGTGATGAGGAAAAAGGAATTCAAGACAAGGAAAGCAAAGAGGAAACTATCTTGGCTATGCTTGGCATTATTGGGACTTTCCTCAACTTGGTTGTGATCATCTTTGTGTACATCTATACAACGCTGTAACCTACACTACTGCTGTGAGGATCAGCAATACAGGACTGGACTTCATAAACCTTCACGCCAAAATAGTTCATCTGGAAACTCATATTACTGACTGGCGGAGTATGGAGCGTAGCATGTTACTATCGCCAAGAGGGTCAGGAGAAAACTGTGGGGCCATGATTCTCTTTCTATTTCCATCAGAGGGCAGTAATGAGAACTTTAGTATTTGTAAATATTTGCTACATTTTTCATTGGGTGATCAGCATTTACATGTTTGCAAGCCAGAATGCAATTCGTGGGTTTAGGGTTGTGTCAGGAAGGGCATCCGACATTAAAAAACTATGCCAAATCAAATGTGCGAATCAGATGATTCGCTGTGCCGACCCCTGAAAAAGGGAAAAAGCCAAAAGGAGAAGAAGAACAACAAGAAGAACAAGAAGAAGAACAAGAAGTACAGACCAAGCAAATTTTTATGAGAAAACTGGTGTGAAATGAATGAAAGCTGAAAAATAGTTTATGTACAGGACCTTCTCATGTACTCCTTTTCAGGAATTTGATAATTTTACACTAATTGGCTTGGGCGGGGTTTTACAAGTATGTTGTTACATTGAGAGTGTTTGCTGTGCTGTTTATAACAATATGGTTATGATATCTCGCAGTATTGTACTCAATCCAGTTACCTTGTCAGAGTGACAAATGTATTAACTAAACAAAAAATAGATTATTATTATTATTATTATTATTATTGTTATTATTATTATTATTATTATTATTATTTTATAACAATAATGATAATTTGTAATTACTTAAAAAGTGCATAATTTTTACTTGTCCACTTAACATTTTTGAGGGACAGGAAAAGTCCTAAGTTAGGACAATATGTGTGAACACTGGACTGCACTAATGACTATTAAACTATCACAAACAAAACAGTGGTGGTCTAGTGGTATAGGGCGCTGGATCGCTGATCCAAAGGTTGGGGGTTCGAGTCCCACTCTGCACAAGGTTGTCACTGCCCCCCCCCCCCCCCAGTGGAGCTAACTGCGTTATCAAAGGCCGGCCATGTCTCTCACTGTCTATGGTGTGAGGCATGTAAAAGAACCATTGCTGACTTTTGACAAGAGTAGGCTGCAAAGCCGTCAGCGTGTTTCCGCCCTGTGATGGCCTGGTGAGCTGTCCAGGGTGTACTCTGCCCTCGCCCGAAGTTGGCTGGGATGGGCACCAGCCTCCCCGTGACCCAAATTAGGATTAAGCAGGTACAGAAAATGAACTGAACAAACAAACAAAACTGTCAAAATACATTATTTTGTGTTACTCTACCTAACTGTGCAATATCCTTCAAGGTATACAATGTAGTACGGTATATATTGCCTTAAGTGGCAAATATCTTTTCCATGACCATGTCTGCATCAAAGTCATTTCCTATGCCATTTCTGCCGAAAACTATCTTGTTCAGCATGTAAATGCATACGATCGCCCCCAAAAACTCCTGTTTTGATGTAATCTATAGGGGGCATCACAGAAAATAATTGAGAAGCACTGCACAAGTTGTTGTCGGAGCGCAGAGGAATACACCCGGAAGAATACAAGGCCAACCAGTCTGGAAAAGCCATTTCCCCAGCAGAGCTCATAAATCAAAATTTTGCTCATTGGATGGCGCAGATTTTTAGTGGGATCGAAGCTCATATCCTGGAAAATTTGTTATAAAAGACACCAAGTCAAGGTACCACTGTATACAGTTTTGCATCTGTCACCTTGAAAATTAGGTCAGGGTCACTCACATTAGTGAGCCAATATACCAAGTAAATGTCTGGTAACTAAAGCGTGACAGACCGACAGAAAGACAGAATCCTTTCCTATAGCTCAGTGGGGCAGGAGCTAAATAGAGATCTGATTATACCCATGACATAACCAAAGTATGTAGATATGCTGATATGTTTATGAATATTCCTTTATGCTAAATAAATGCAGATTTATATCACATTTGAATAAATAAAGAAATAAATATTCAAGATAAAGCATCGAACACAATTGAGCAAGCACTACCTAATTCTCTTTTGTTTAATCATATATTCTTTAATTCATTCATTTGCCAAACTGCGTTATCCTATTGAGATTGCAGCTCGGGAGGTTGGGACCTATTTCAGCTGACTTTGGGTGAAGGCATCATTCATCCTGGGCAGGCACTCAGTCCTCACAGGGCAATCACACGCAAGCATTCACACTTTCACTCACACCTTGGGGTAATTTGAAACAGCCAATTGGTCTGTGGGAGGTGGTAATGGTGGCCTGGTGGTAAAATGTGCTGGATCACTTATCCTAGGGTTGGGGGTTCAAGTCCCAGTCTCTACAAGGTTGTCAATGTCCCCCCAGTGCAGCTAACTGGGTTATCAAAAGTCGGCCATGTCTCTCACTGTCAATGGTGAGAGGTTCATGTAAAAGAACCATTGCTGACTTGAGACAGGAGTAGCTGCATATCCGTCAGTGTGTTTCTGCCCCTTCCTAAAGGTTGTCTCAGGAGGGG
The DNA here is from genome assembly GCA_024760905.1 of Plotosus lineatus. Classification (NCBI taxonomy): domain Eukaryota; kingdom Metazoa; phylum Chordata; class Actinopteri; order Siluriformes; family Plotosidae; genus Plotosus; species Plotosus lineatus. The sequence continues at coordinate 57,621,927 of CM045732.1, forward strand.
CATCCGACGTAAAAACCTACGCCAAATCGAATATGCAAATCATTAATATGACTTCCATGAAGATGGAGACAGATGATTCGCTGTGGCGACCCCTCAAACGAATAGCAGAAAGGAAAAGAAGAAGAATTGGTATGTCGGAGGAAACTAGAGTACCTGGAGGAAACCCACAGTAGTGCAGGGACAACATGCAAACTCCATACAGAAATGTTTTTGCCAAGCTGGGAATTAAAACCCAAGACCTTCTTGCTGTGAGGTGGACTTGCTGACCAGTACACCATCCTGCAACCCCTTTTAATATTTAAGTCACACATATGTCAAAATCATTTTGTACTTCATTAGAATTCCCCGCAATCTGTTACCGAGGATAATAATCCTGTTTGGACAAAATGACACACAGAGATGGAAGCAGATGAGGGAAATGGTGAACTAAAAACAGCTTAACTCTTCTCTGTGAATTTCAGAGATTAGGCAGTGAACCAAACAAACAATGTTATTTGAAGATTCCCAGCTGAATAAACTCAGTTGTATGACAGTATGCAGATGCTTAGCGTCGGTTCAGTGCATAGAAAGAACAAATATGAAAATCCACAATTCATTGTGTTGGACTTTCATAGAATGTTTGTCAGTTTATTTATTTTCAATCTTATTCATTAGTAATTTATTTATTCATTCATCTTTAACATGTGCTGAGTCCTAATCAGAGTTTGTGAAACCAATAATAATGACATTGAACACACCCATCACAGAGCACTATTCATACATGCTCAGACATTAATACAAAGGTGCACATCAGCACAGAGTTGCAGCTTACCTACATTTGCAAAGTCAGAGGTAATGGACACAAATACATGGAAAATATCTCCATACCACAGCCTTAACCCGGTATGAAATTCAGCACAATGAAGCTGTGAGATAACAATGCTACCTACTTCATCAAATGTTGTGCAGAACATTTATACAGAACATTGATACAGTTACTTCTGCCCACAGTGATCCTAACATGAACATACACGTTACACTAGAGAGGAAATTTTGTCAACCCTGAAATACACAACCAGACAGCAGCATTCTCCAAGGACTTGGTGCAACATTGCAGAAAGTTACACCAGTGAAACACTGGGAAACATCAAGTGCAAAAAAAAAAAAAAAAGCTGTGCAGAATGGACAGCAAGTCATTGAAAATAAATGCAGTCATGCAAAAAATAACTATATTTCAGGGAAACTGTTAATTTCATTTCATTAACATTTCATCCTCTTTAATCCTCGCGGTTCCTAACATACGTCAATCATTGATTTTTAACATAACTATGACTGCTAGTCCATAGGAATTTGCATTTAAAGACCCGGTTACTTGCTAAATTTTAAAAATCTAAGTAAATAACCTTGATGAGTGTAGAATAATTTGAATTATTAAATCTGGATTATCCAATATAAATAAAGCTGCAAGAGAAATTTTGTATTTAAGACATAACGCCAAATTTTGGGCTGTCTGTATCACCAGCCAATCCTAAAAAAAAAACTTAAGTAGTGGAAAAATATTTATTATTTTTTTTTTAAATATTAAAAATATATGTATTCAGTATGCATTATTGTGTATTTATAATAAGAACTTCTTTTCTTGGTCACCTAGCCCATGCTTGGGATTTTAATGTCATATCCTAATACAGTGGTACCTCACCTTACAATAGTCCCAGCAAACGAAAAATCCAGGTTACGAAAAACATTTTCCTAAATTTTTTGTCTCTGTATACGAAACAAGTTCTCCTTACGAAACGCGCAAAACGCGCCATTCAAACATTCAAACGTGCCAGTCAAACATTAAAACAATGCACGAGTTGCTCTCCATTGACTATCTCCCAACATCCCGCCCCACTGGCCTCCCATTGGCTACCTCCCAACATCCCGCTCCGCTGGCCTCCCATTGGCTAGGAGGGATGACACAGCTCCCTTGAGCAGCTTCATGAAGTTTTTCGAGTGTACTCATTGCAACTTTATTTTTTGGCTCAGGCTTTTAACTTTGCATAAACATTAGTAAGGCTAAACTGCTAAGAAGACATGGTCAACACTATAATTTTTAAAGGGTAGTATTGGGGGCCTTGGAAAGAATCACACAGTTTACATGTGAAATGCGGTTCTACTTACGAAAAATCCAGGTTACGAAAACGGCTCTAGAACGGATTAATTTTTTAAGATGAGGTGCCACTGTATTGGTTATTCCCAACAAATTCCTGCAAGTCAGTGAACTTAATGATAATTTAGTCTGTTCACGGGAACAGAGAAGGTGTGGAATACAGAACCGAGCTTGAGTCCTTTTGCTAAAAAATTCACCGATTTCCTATTCTGGTCCATAACTGATTTTGTATGTGGATGATAATCTAGAAATGTTTTTCATTCATTGTTTTTCAGGTTCATTTTTGAGTGATAATTTTTGATAGTTTGCAAACAAATGAATCTCTTCCCATATAAGAAAGCTTCTCTGACTAAAGTATTGGATCGTCTGTTGAATAATGCACCATACAGCGATCCCTTGCTACTTCATGCTTCAGTTTCTGCGGCTTCAGTGCATCGCGGGTTTTTCAAAAATATTCATCTAAAAATTTTAAAATGCCGCAAAATAAGGCCAGTTATGCAAAAAACCCCAAACAAACAAAAACAAAAAAAAAAAACAAAATCCTCAACAAAACTATTTACATTTTTATGTGAATCTGATTGTGTTCGCACACATTTGTGTGTGTGCACACATGCATCTGTACGTGGTGTGTATTTATATTTTATTTACATCTTATGCATTATTTTTTAATGTTTAATTGTTATTATAAGTATTTATAGCGTTGAATATGTATTAATTGATATTATATACACATATACTAGTAGATGTATGTATACAGTGGTACCTCACCTTACGATAATCACGGAATACAAAAAAATTCCAGGTTACGAAAAACATTTTACTAAATTTTTTGTCTCTGTATACGAAACAAGTTCTCCTTACGAAACGCGCCATTCAAACATTAAAACGCACCATGCAAACATTCCAACAATGCACGACTTGCTCTCCCACTGACTACATGTCCCAACATCCCGCTGGTCTCCCATTGGCTAGGAGGGATGATGCAGCTCCTTCCCATTGGCTATTATGAACCGGCATCTCCCATAATGCTTTTTGTGTAAAGGACAGAGTTACTGTTGTTTCATGTGTTTTTCAACTGTACTCATTGCTTTATTTTTTGACTCGAGATTTTAAAATTCCATAAACATTTGTAAGATTATAACTCTGCGAAGAAGACATGGTCAACACATGCGCGAGCACACACACGCACGTGCACACACACACACACACACGTGTGATTTCCCGTGCAAGTGAAAAGAAGAAGCGGGCTCGTGGCATGCGGTTGAGTGATATCGCAAAGGAATATGGCCACATCCTTCTACTATCAGTACAGTATTGAAGCAGAAGGAGGTCTTAAAAGGTATGCTTTTATCATTTTAAAGGGTTTAGGAGGTAGTATTGGGGGCCTTGGAACGAACCACATGTTTTACATGTAAAATGCGGTTCAATTTATGAAAAATCCAGGTTAAGAAAAAGACTCTGGAATGGATTACTTTCATAAGGTGAGGTACCACTGTACGTCAGTTGGGGGGTGGATCCTACTTCACGGAAATCGGCGTTCACGGGGAGGTCTTGGTTCCCATTAACCATGGAAAGTGAGGGATCCCTGTAATCCTTTTCTCTTCCTTTGCTTTAGTTTTTTCTGCTTATACAGGCACCTCTACCTGTTGACTTCCCCATCCATCATTTTCTTGACTCTTTGAAGAGACTTTCTCTGAGATGCTCCTTTCCAGTTCCTCTCAGTTATGCTAATAGTTTCGCTACACACTTACAGTAGATAAACAACGTTATATTTGCTTATACACTTTCTTTTACACTCTAACATCTAAACTTCTTCTTCTTTTTCTTTCGGCTGTTCCCTTCAGGGGTCGCCACAGCAAATGATCTGCCTCCATCTCTCCCTATCCTCTGCATCTTCTACTCTTACTCCAACGACCTTCATGTCCACCTTCACCACATCCATAAATCTTCTCTTTGGTACACTCTAACATCTAAACAGGGTAGGAAATTAAAACATACAATATTTACTGCAAGCTGTCCAGGGTGTACTCTGCCCTCGCCCAGAGTCGGCTGAGATGGGCGCCAGCCTCCCTGTAACTCTAATTAGTTTTCAGAAAATGATGATGGCTGACGAATATTTATTGCTATTTTTACAGAATGTCTTCTAATATTTTTAAAGTTTTTTTTTTTTTTTCACATAGACAGCAATACATATATTAGGGGCAGTGGTGGTCTAGTGGTATAGAGTGCTGGATCGCTGATCCAAAGGTTGGGGGTTTGAGTCCCACTCTCCACAAGGTTGTCACTGTCCCCCCCAGTGCGGCTAACTGGGTTATCAAAGGCGGGTCATGTCTCTCACTGTCTATGGTGCGAGGCATGTAAAAGAACCATTGCTGACTTTCGTGAAGAGTAGCTGCAAAGTCGTCAGCGTGTTTCTGTCCCTTGCTAAAGGGTTGTGACAGGAAGGGCATCCGACGTAAAAACCTCTGCCAAATCAAACGTGCGAATCAGATGATTCACTGTGGCGACTCCTGAGTAAAAAAATGGAAAAAGCCGAAAAGGAAGACAGCAATACATATATTAATTATTCATTATATGTGGCTTATCTTCAATAAGAATGCAAAGATTTGCTGTAAAGTTTCTAAAAACCATGTCACATTAAAAAACAAAGCATACATATCTGCATGCCAGCTTCTTGTCATTAAGCACATGATGATCAAAATGCAAATGCTTTCTATTCATAATCTGTACTTAAAATATTATCTCCCAGAATCATTACACAGATGCTCTCAACACACAATTTAGGCAAATTCTACAGGTGATTTCCATTCAATTGATATTATAACTTAAATTAGCACTGGCAGCACGATGGTGAGACGGTCAGCATGTCCAGCACACAGCAAGAAGGTCCTGGGTTCGATTCCCAGCTCAGAAGTTTCTGTGTGGAGTTTGCATGTATTCTTGCGTGGGTTTCTTCCGGGTTTCCTCCCAGTCCAAAAACATGCACAGTAGATTAATTGGCTTTTCCAAGCCACCCCTAGGTGTGAGCATGAATGGTTGTGTGAGTGTTAGCCCAGAGATGGCCCGGCAAGCTGTCCAGAGTGTACCCCGCCCTCGACTAGAGTCACCTGAAATGGATACCAGCATCCCCGCGACTTTAATTAGGATTAAGCGGTTCAGAAAATGAATGAATGCAGCAACTGAGATAATTCCTCTGAAAACTGTACACAGTATCTATATAATTTATTTATTAATGTACACGCCCTGATTAAAATGTCAGGTTTTCATGTTATAAAAATTAATTCAAGAGAATTTTTCAGAACTTTTAATCATTATTCATTTTACAGTGAATAAGTTGTACTTTTTTTTTTTTTTTATTAAACTTTAAGACAAAGTTTATTGTGTTAAAAAAGTACAGCTTGTTGACTACAAAACCAATTACTTGTGCAGGGGGGGGAGTTTAGAGGGGTTACAGTGTAATAATATGATATCAATAATACTAATGATTTTTATTATTATTATTATTATTATTATTATTATTATTATTATTTTATGACAGCATTTGTATTTTTGGAAGGGGTCTCCCAGCATGGCACATTTTTTTGTTCATTGATTTTTTTTTGTTGTTGTTCATTGTAGACTGCTCACTCTTTGTTACAAAAGTGCACTCTACACATCCGCCTCCAAACAGGTCACCTCAAAAATCTATTTTTTCTGCCAAGACACACTTCCACAAGCATGACTTGTGAAGATCAGATTTTAAAAAGGACTAATTACTGGTTACTTGTGTGTTGATATGCTTCTGGCATCTCTGGCCCTTGCATGTATCTGCTCTCTTTAGCGAGAACAGAATCCCTCCTGGACAGCTCAAGCGGCCATCGCAGGGCAGAAACACACTGACACCTTTGCAGCCTCCTCTTTACGAAAGTCAGTAATATTTCTTTTACATGAACCTCTCACCATAGACAGTGAGAGGCATGGCCAGGCCATCGCAGGGCGGAAACACACTGACTGCTTTGCAGCTACTTTTGTCGAAAGTCAGCAATGGTTCTTGCATGAACCTCTCACCATGGACAATGAAAGACATGGCCGGCCTTTGATAACTCAGTTAGCTGCACTGGGGGAAGAGTGACAACCTTGTGGAGAGTGGTACTCGAACCTCCAACCTTAGGATCAGTGATCCAGCACCCTTCACCACCGGGCCACCACTGCCACAAAAAGGACTAATTAATTAATTATTTTAATTTAAAAAAGCAATAAAGGACTAAACGTTATTGTAACCTAATTGTCATACCGCTGATCAAAAAAAAAAAAAAAAAGCAGTGGTGGCCTAGTGTATAGGGCGCTGGATCGCTGATCCTAAGGTTGGAGGTTTGAGTCCCACTCTCCACAGGTTGTCACTGCCCCCCCCCCAGTGCAGCTAACTGGGTTATCAAAGGCCGGCCATGTCTCTCACTGTCTATGGTGTGAGGTTCATGTAAAAGAACCATTGCTGGCTTTCGACAAGAGTAGCTGCAAAGCCGTGAGCGTGTTTCCGCCCTGCGATGGCATGGCGAGCTGTCCAGTGTGTACTCTGTCATCGCCCAGTGTCGGCTGAGATGGACGCCAGCCTCCCCGCGACCCTAATTAGGATTAAGTGGTTACAGAAAATGATCTCAAATGAAATGATCAAAAAAAAAAAAAAAGGATTTGAATTTCACCTAAAATGTAACTGTTAATCTGAGATTCACAAACTTTTTTCCACTGACCCATATATTGGATCATTCTCCTCAATAAATAAATGGCCAAGTATAACACTTCTTTATTATTTGTTTAATTTGATTTTTATCTTCACTTAGGACTATCCAAATGTGTACAAATATGATAATTTTAGCAATATGTGTACAGAAATCTTGGAAATTTCACAGACTTTCAAGTACCATTGTAATTTGTTTTAGTGAAAGATGCTTTAACAGTGTGGCCTCGACCTTCCCAGTAGTACAGTCCGGTTCTTCAGAAGCATATTACAGTTTTGGAGATGACTTTCTCTGGCAGAGTTAACAGAGTGAAATGGTTTTTCTGAGAATCAAGTACCACTCATAAATTTCACGGAGAGTGCACACATTTCTACCGCTCTCAACATTTATTCAAGCGTTGCAATAAATCCTGTGATCTAAACTCGAGTGATGCTGACACCCATAACAAATCCTGACTCCAACATATGAAAAAAGAAAGAAAAGGGATGAGGATCGAACAAATCTGATTAACAAGTTTGACTGGATGTTGCACTGCTTTGTTAATCCTTTTTGAGTGATGGCAGATGGGTAAATAGGTTTCATCACAGAAATGTAAAACTTGTGTTTTTAAGGTTTAATGTAAACTTAAATAAGAAGTACTTCTTAAAATATATTACATTAAAATAATATTAGATTGTATCACAGCGGTTTGACCTTTTACAAACATTCATTAGTCTGGATAATACCGTATTCGATGTGATAAGCGTCCAGGGCGCTTTAAAAATTGGAGTGGGTGGGCGCTTATTAAAATGTTACCAGCGGAGTGGAACGGTAATTACCATTGAGGTGGAAAACATGAATAATAAAAACAGAACAATAAAAGAGTTTTACTGGTATGTATTTGTATTATTCATTTTGTGGTATCAATCAAACTACTTACATGAAAGCTGAAAATAAAAAGAAAACAGAATAAATTAAAAAAAAAAAAAAAAAAAAAAAAAGACCCCTTACTTTTCCCTCCCAGTGCTGTCCCTTTAAACATTTTCCTGGAAGTAAAATTGGGCCAATCAACATGAATGTCAACTTTAGCACATGACACGTTGAACCAATCAACACGAATATATACAAAAGCATTTGGCCAGGAACGTATTTAAATTTATGAAGTTAGTGAGCAGGATAATCGGGTGAAAAATACTCGTCATCACTTTCCAATCCATATCTGGCTCATCGCTCCATTCGTTCAGAGCATCCCATAGTTTTCCTGTAGCAGTTTCTAATGGTTCATTGGTTGTTGGACATTTACCAAGAGAACACAGCAAAATATTTTCCTTTTTTTTAAAAGCACAGCGGAACGACCAAATGTGTTGTTACTGATGAACATTATAGACATTCTCCAGTGACAGGGGGTCTTGAAATACCATGTAAACTCACTTTTACAGGCAGTGAACGCCTCATTTTACCGTTACAGAGACTGATCGAATAAAATTGGGAAGTGTGATCAACGATTTTGCTTCCTGTACACATGGGCGGTTATTAGACTTGAGATCAGAAACATTGGGGGAGGGGGGTTTATTGGAGCAGGACACTTATTAAGTCAATTACGGTAATCTACTATAAGCATATTAAAGGGATTATTTTTGTTGGGCAGTGGTGGCCTGGTGGTATAGGGTGCTGGATCGCTGATCCAAAGGTTGGGGGTTTGAGTCCTACTCTCCACAAGGTTGTCACTGTCCCCCCAGTGCAGCTAACTGGGTTATCAAAAGTCGGCCATGTCTCTCACTGTCTATGATGTGAGGTTCATGTAAAAGAACCATTGCTGACTTTCGTAAAGGGTAGCTGCAAAGCCATCAGCGTATTTCTGTCCCTTGCTAAAGGGTTGTGTCAGGAAGGGCATTCGACATAAAAACTTATGCCAAATCAAACATGCAAAACAGATGATTCGCTGTGGCGACCCCTGAGAAAAAGGGAACAGTGAAAGGAAAAGAAAAATATTAAAGGATTATTTTAAAAAAACATAAGAATGATCACTGTTTTTAGCAAATATTAAGTTGATAAAACTCATATTATGAACTCAATGTTTTCATCAGATTCCCCCAAAAGGTAAGAATTAAGGTAACCATTTTGTGCTACTGCACTGGTAAATTAGTGGAATGGTATATTTACTGAATGACCTTAGTGCTCATCCAACAATGTATTCCACATTTTCCATTAAAATTAGAAGCTCTTCATGGACATCTGTGTGGGTATCTAGTACTGTATGCCCTCACTAGAGAACTAGAAAAGCTTTGACTGATGATGACAGCAACAGCAGTGAAAAAGGATCTGGCAGCCCAATCACTTGGGCACATCTGCCTATGTCTAGGATGGATCCATTAAAACTGAAACAAGTGACCTTCGCTAAATTGCACTCTTCTACAGTCAGAATAGGAGAAGTCTTCTGGAAATGTGGTTGAAAACTGTTTACATTATCAAAGGAAAAATTCCTTCATATGAATATTTGAACAGCAATTAATTATACACAGTTCTTTATTTTTGCATAATGTTGTAGCACAACATGATAATTCTTTGTTTTTGCTCTTAAAATCTAAATTTTGTTCCTCCTGCTGAAATCAATCCCGCAGGCTTCAGGCAAGAAGAGGGATACACCCTGAATAGGTCATCAGTCTATAGCAGGGCTAGATTTAAACCACATAATGATGAATATTCATTTTGCGCTTAATTCTAATTAGTTGCAGGGAGGCTAGTGCCCATCTCAGCCGACTTTGGGCAAGGGTAGAGTACACTCTGGACAGCTTGCCAGGCCATCACAGGGCAGAAACAGTAGTCGCATGCTGATGGCTATACAGGCTACTCTTGACGAAAGTCAGCAATGGTTCTTTTACACCTCTCACCACAGACAGTGAGAGACATAGCCAGCCTTTGATAACCCAGTTAGCTGCACTCAGGAGACAGCAGTGACAATCTGTTGATAGTGGACCTTGAACCCTGACCTTGGATAAGTAAACCAACACCTCCTCTATAATAATAAATACTAGATGTTGAAAATCATATAATTCCATTTGTTTGTAAATTGCTTTTAACAGTACAGAATACTTTTTTTTAATCGGCTTAAGAGACATCCAGATGTAGATGAGGTCCCTAATGAGGGCGCTACAGAGGACAGTGGCAAAGATAGTTCAGTTGGTAGAGCGGAGGACTGTAGTGGACTTCTCACAGAGATCCTTAGGTCGCTGGTTTGAATCAGGGCAGCCATAGCTTAAGGGTTAGAGAAGTGGCTTTGGGACCGAATGGTCTCTGGTCCAATTCCAAAATCCAGCACGAAAAATGTGTGGTGGTGGGAGAGCAAGCAGCACTTTCCATACTTATACATTAGTGGCTCAAGTGACCTTGAACAGGGCACCTAACCCCCAACTGTTCTCTGGTCAATATGTACGGCAGCCGAGTGCGTGTGCCCACATTGAATGGGTTAAATGCAGAGGAAATAATTTCCCTTACAGATTAAAAATCCCTGGAAGAAACCTTGAGAGGAACCAAACTCAAAACAGAACCCATCATCTTAAAAGTTACATCAGATCATGGGATTATAAATTATTAGTCTTGAACAGCTGTATATTGTAAAATTAAACAGTTACTAAAGGGTTTTAAAAGATGTCTGATATAGCAATACAGTGGTACCGCACTTTACAAAAGTCTCACCAAACAAAAACTGCAGGTTACGAAACGCATTTTCCTAAAATGTTTGTCTCAGGATACGAAACAAGTTCACGTTATGAAAGCGCCATCTTAAAAATTCAAACACGCCATTCAAACATTAAAACGCGCCATTCAAACAATGCCCGAGCTGCTCTCCCATCAATGACGTTCAAACATACTGCCCCGCTGGCCTCCCATTGGCTAGGAGGGATGAGGCAGCTACTTCCCAGCTACCATAATGCTTTGCGTGTAAAGGACAGAGTTACTGTTGTTTCATGTTTTATTTCTTGACTCAGGCTTTTAACCTTTCATAAACATTTGTAAGATTATAACTCTGCTAAGAAGATATGATCAACACAATCGCGCACAAACGCGCGCGCACACGCGCACACACACACACACACACATGTGCGTGTGATTTCCAGTGCGAGTGAGAAGAAGAAATGGGCTCAAGTGATATCACAAAGGAATATGGCCAAACCCGTCTGCCACTGGCACGATATTCAAGCAGAAAGTCTTAAAAGGTATACTTTTATCATTTTTAAAGGGTCTATTTTTAAAGGGCTACCCTGCTAAAAGAAAACTGAATAAATATGGGGTAGTATTAGGAGCCTTTGAACGAATCACGCGTTTTACATGTGAAATGCGGTTCAATTTATGAAAAATGCAGGTTACAAAAAAGGCTCTGGAATGGATTAATTTCATAAAGTGAGGTACCAATGTACTACGAAAAAGAGTCCTTGGGTGTCAGGATTCTTTTCATGATCATTACCCTTGATCAAAACACACCATCTACTCTAAGGAAATATAATAATGTGAATCGAGTTCTATACAAGTGCTATTAGGCGTGATTGATTAGAACCTGCTGCAGATTGATCCTGTAATCTTTTTTCTTTTTTTTCCCCCCCCCAGACCTAATATCCAGGATCTGGTGTTCTCTTTGCATTTGAATTATGCAATAATCCCAATCATCCCAAGATGTGTAAAGCTCTCTATGGTCTTCTGGAAAAATAAAATGCTGGAAATAACCTCAGTTTTATTTTCATTTATTTAGAGGAAATTCCGAGCCATTCAGCATCTGATATCAGAAAGGCATTATATTAACATTCCTATCAGTGAGGTACTGTTAGGTCTTTCCCAAAGATACAACAGCATATCATCAGCATAACAGTGCCACATTTTTGGAAAAATGGGCCACAGGAGGAGCGATATATACAGTAAATAAAGAGTGATAAAATCTGCTAGGACAGGGATCCCCAATCCCCGGTCCACGGACCAGTACCGGTCCGTGGATCATTTGATACCGGTCCACAAACAAAATTTTTCATGGTACAAATTATAGGTTTTTTATTAGAACTTCAGGATCTTATTTTGAAAAATGACTGTTTTTGACATTGCCACAAAAGCATATCTTTGTGAGGCGGGGTTTTCTGCGGTGACAGCCAGGCGTAGACTCTATCCGGCCCACGGAAACATTTTCGTACATAAAACTGGTCCCTGGTGCAAAAAAGGTTGGAGACCACTGAGCTAGGGGATACAAAGCATAATGGACAAGAGGACATATGTATATTCCACCCAATCACACATTTGGTGGAAGAGGGAAATGGCTACAGGAGGACTGCTTGCTTAGCACGTATACTCTTGAGGTAAGGTTTCTCTTTACAGGAAAATCAATGGTGGGTAAGTGTTTATTTGTACTAAATCTGCTGTTTTTCTCTCTTAGAACTCAATCATAGTCTAATCTACCCTGAAAACGCAGCAAGTCCAACTCAATGGCCTGCAGAAAACCATAATTAAATAATTACAGAGCTAAAAAAGAATCTGCTCCTTTGCGTCACAGAGGTTGATGCTGGGTGGAAGATTTCATGTCAGTATACCTCTACTATTACAGTACTATTATTTTATATACTATATACTATTACGTATAACATTGATCATTCTTTCAATGAATAAGTATATGACTAAAGAATTGTATTAAATGTCTGTCTTCCTTTCGGCTTTTTCCCTTTCACTCGGGAGTCGCCACAGCGAGTCATCTGATTCGCACATTTGATTTGGCAGAGGTTTTTACGTTGGATGCCCTTACTGTCACAACCCTTTTAGCAAGGGACAGAAACATGCTGACGACTTTGCAGCCTACTCTTTACGAAAGTCAGCAATGGTTCTTTTACATGCCTCTCACCATAGACAGTGAGAGACATGGCCCGCCTTTGATAACCCAGTTAGCTGCACTGGGGGGACAGTGACAACCTTGTGGAGAGTGGGACTTGAACCCCCAACCTTTGGATCAGTGATCCAGCGCCCTATACCACTAGACTACCACTGCCCCTAAAGAATTGTATTAAATAGTGGTCATTAAAAAAGGCTGTTTCTCCAGGGATATGCAAGCAACAACAACAAAAAACACACAACTAGCTCTACATCAGCGTCACCCTTTCCGATACAAATATAACCATATAACATTAATACAGTAATAATCTTCTTTCTTTGCCTTTCAGCTTTTTCCCTTTTCCAGGGGTCACCACAGCGAATCATCTGATTCGCATGATTTGGCATAGGTTTTTACGTTGGATGCCCTTCCTGACACAACCCTTTAGCAAGGGACAGAAACACACTGACGGCTATGCAGCTACTCTTTACGAAAGTCAGCAATGGTTCTTTTACATGAACCTCTCACCATAGACAGTGAGAGACATGGCCGGCCTTTAATAACCCAGTTAGTTGCATTGTGGGGACAGTGACAACCTTGTGAAGGGTGGGACTTGAACCCCCAACCTTAGGATCCGCGATCCAGCGCCCTTAACCACCAGGCTACCACTGCCATAATAATAATAATAATAATAATAATAATAATAATAATAATAATAATAATAATAATAATAATAATAATAATAATAATAATAATAATAATAATAATAATAATAATAATAATAATAAAGTGGCACGATAGCTTAGTGGTTAGCACGTCCGACTCACAGCAAGAAGGTCCTGGGTTCGATTCCCAGCTCGAGCGTTTCTGTGTGGAGTTTGTATGTTCTCCCCGTGCTTGCGTGGGTTTCCTCTGGGTATTCTGGTTTCCTCCCACAGTCCAAAAAATACACAGATTAATTGACTGTTCCAAATTATCACTGTAGCTGCTAAATAAAGCTTTTTAGCTCTTTTATTATAAAAATATCTCATTCTGACACACACACACACACACCAGTGATGTGCGGTGAGGTTGACAGCTGATGAGGCACTGACTCTAAGAATCAGATTTACAAATACAAATGAACTCAAAACAGTATATTATTCATCATTTGATTGACAGTCATCAACTCAATCCCAAAGAGAGAAGCAAAGACATGACTGTCCTCGCAGTTAGTATGGTGTTTGATGTGTGGTTTAACTCAATCCCATATCATGCATCCTTCTATTTTAGTACCTTTAGACACTATTAAAATAAATTTAATTCTTTTCAGACAATGCATTGTGTTTTATGTCTCATATAAACATTCTTTACACAAACATGATGCATTTCATTTGAGGTTAACATTTATTCCAACTGCGTTTGTCTTCTTTAATTCTTATCCACATCAGAATCAGAATATTCGCTTCATCCAGGAGGAAGCTGTGTGCACATAGTTGCTTCATACAAGTAAGAGTGAGATGAAGATAAAGTCTCTACAGGCAAACCGTGGTTCTTGAACGCTTGAGACGTCAAACAAATCAGTATTCGACCAAAAAAATCAAAATTTTTTTTGTTCCAGGAGTCAAACAAAATTTGGAAGTCGAACACGAAACAAGCGCGAGAAAAGTGCGAGAAAAGTTGAGGGAAAACAAAAAAACAAGACTAAGAGCGAGGGGAAATGCACGCTTTCCGCAAGTTCGGAAGTTGTTCAGCTGTATCACCCTGATAAAGCTAAAGCTAGCAGAGCTCATGAGTCACTTCCGTAAGGTTTTGAAAAAAAGGCAGAAACAAGCCACGTTAGAAATGTTCTTCAAGAAAAGAAAGGGACATCCTGAAGAAGGGTCATCCACGCCAAAGTGGGTAGCAAGAGAAAAAACACCTTTGGCTGATCCAACTGAAGCTGTTGTGGAAGGGGATTCCCCTTCCAAGCAGCAACATTCATCCACCTCCTCTCACCCTTGCCAACTGCTCACCACCACAAAGGTAAAATTTGGTGTACTGTATTCAATAATTTTTCACTTAATTTGCAAACCTATGATACAAGTTACGGTACCATAAACTTGTATTCAAAAGACAACGGAATGGATTAAGACCATTTACATTATTTGTGATGGGAAAAATCGAGATGGAATTCAAACAAATCCCTAATCAAACAGCCTTCTGGAAAAAATTGTGGTCGGAAACTGACCACACTATTTTATTCTATATAAATTATAATTATAGTATACTAGAAATTTGTGGGGCCGGTGGCGTAGTGGTTAGGGTGCTGGGCTCATGATCGGGAGGTTGTGTGTTCGTATCCCAGTTAGACCCCACAGTGCTTATACCCCTGGGCAAGGTCTTAACCACAAGTGTGCCTCTGTTCATCCAGCAGTATAAATGGGTACCAGTAAAACTATACTGGGAAGGTAACTTGCAATGGACTAGCGTCCTATCCAGGAGGAGTTTAACTCAGTCGCTTTGCACTATAGAAACCAGGAATAAGCACCAGCCTGATGAGCCACTATGGTAAGGTAAAGTCTGTTGGGTTTTTACACCCGAGCCTAGTGGCTGATCAGGCCGGTGCTTATCCCCGGTTTCTGTAGCGTGAAGCGACCAGGAGTTCAACTCCTCCTGGATGGGACGCAAGTCCACCGCAGGTTACCTTCCCAGTATATTTTTACTGGTACCCATTTATACTGCTGGGTGAACAGAGGCATACTTTTGGTTGAGACCTTGTCCAGGGGTTTTAGCACAGTGAGGGTCTCAGTAGGATTCGAACTTACAACCTCCCAGTCATGAGCACACCACCGGCCCCACTATGGCTCGGGTGCAAAAAGTCCAAAGGACTTTACCTTACTTACCTTAGGGCAGTGGTGGTCTAGTGGTATAGGGTGCTGGATCGCTGATTCAAAGGTTGGGGGTTCGAGTCCCACTCTCCACAAGGTTGTCACTGTCCCCCCAGTGCGGCTAACTGGGTTATCAAAGGCGGGCCATGTCTCTCACTGTCTATGGTGAGAGGCATGTAAAAGAACCATTGCTGACTTTCGTAAAAGAGTAGCTGCAAAGTCGTCAGCGTGTTTCTGTCCCTTGCTAAAAGGGTTGTGACAGGAAGGGCATCCGACATAAAAATCTCTGCCAAATTAAAACGTGCGAATCAAAATGATTCGCTGTGGCGACTCCCGAGTAAAAGGGAAAAAGCCGAAAGGAAGACAGACAGACAGACAGACCTTACCTATACTAGAAATTTTCTTTATGCACCAATTTTCTTTCTTTTTTTAGCCACTAATTGGCCAATATGAGAAATGTAGCCCATGTGTCAGCTCTAATTAAATGTTCCGTACAGTTTTTACATATCCGAATATTTTACTCTTATATTTCAATTCTATTTAAAATAGGAGTCTATCACATGAAATAAAGAACCTGCACCACTATCATTTGGCAATACATTGGTAACAAGCCTCCCTGTCTTTATCCACCCCAAGACACACACACACACACACACACACACACACACGCACACTCACACACACACACACACACACACACACACACACACACACACACACATAGTGTACGATGATGCTGTAAGCATTGTTTTTAAAGTCCTCATAGTCCAAAATAATGATTATTTATCCTTGAAAAAAATTAAGCTTGAGCTGGGATTCCAATGCTGTGTTCGCCTTCATACACACCTTACTTATATGAATGTGCATGAGTTCAAACTTTTTCTTCTCCTTTTCTCAGAGGTTGCCACAAGTCATCTGATTCATGTTTGATTTGGCGTAGGTTTTTAAACTGGATGCCATTCCTGACACAACCTTTTTAGCAAGGGACAGAAACATGCTGACGGCTATGCAGCTCCTCTTTACGAAAATCAACAATGCTTCTTTTACATGAAACTCTCACCACAGACAGTGAGAGACATGGCCGGCCTTTGATAACCCAATTAGCTGCACTAGGGGGAGGGGACAGTGACAACCTTGTGGAGACTGGGACTCGAACCCCCAACCCTAGGATCAGCGATCCAGCACCTCTTACCACCAGGCCACCACTTCCCAGGTTGAAATTATTTAAAACTGACTGGACTTAATGGGCTTCTCAAGCACAGTTTCAAAGTAGAAAAACCTCATAGTAAAAAAAATCAGGGTTTGTTAACTTTGATTTCTCTCAATAACCATGAGTTCACCTTTCAGATAAACCTGATTCCTAACACGCTCTCCCTGCCCGAAAAACTCTTTAGTCAGGGTCACAACACAATATTATTCCCAAACTCTGCTCTCAAGAAGACTGTGCAATGGGCAAGTTTACACCAGAGCTCAGGCCAATACTGCATATTAAAGCACAAGCAGGTCAGCTGCATTTCATGCAATATAAGGCCAACGATATGTGAGATTTCTTTCTCTCTCCTTTGTCTTTATCCTGTTTCCTTTATAAACCACCTCTGGCACACAGCACTGCTAGAATGGAAACAGCTCCACATAGGAACGAGGAAGAGACGAACACGTGCATACAGGTCAGTACTGTACAGGGCACCCACAAAATAATGATAGGGATGAGGAAAGCCCAGAACATATGGTGTAACAAAAATTTCTGGTTTTACAGTATGACACATGATACTAAAAACATCACTGAGAAAGTAAAAAGGCTGTCAGCATCAAAGCCTGTTGATGGTTATAGTTTTAATAAAATGTTATTCTTTCCATGTGTTGCATTTGGATGTGCGGGGAGACAGGAAAGAGAGGGGCTGGTCTTAGTATGCAGCCTCAAACTATTCCCAAGCTTTTATAAATAGAGCCGTCCACTCCGGTCTCACTGGCATATAATTACCACCGTCTCAGAGGAATGAGAGAATAAAGTTTTTAAGGAGAAAATCTTCTGGGTCATTAACCTTTTTTTTTTTTTTTTTTTTTTTTGGCTGGTTATTTATGGAGCAATGAATCTTTCATGGGGCAGTGGTGGTCTAGTGGTATAAGGCGCCGGATCGCTGATCCAAAGGTTGGGGGTTCGAGTCCCACTCTCCACAAGGTTGTCACTGTCCCCCCCCAGTGCAGCTAACTGGGTTATCAAAGGCCGGCCATGTCTCTCACTGTCTATGGTGTGAGGCATGTAAAAGAACCATTGCTGACTTTCGTAAAAAGAGTAGGCTGCAAAGCCGTCAGCGTGTTTCCGCCCTGCGATGGCCTGGCGAGCTGTCCGGGGTGTACTCTGCCCTCGCCCTGAATTGGCTGGGATGGGCACCAGCCTCCCTGTGACCCTAATTAGGATGAAGCGGTTACAGAAAATGAAATGAATATTTCACCTGTTTACTGTCAAGTAATGAATATATTCATGTTGCATTTTTAGTATATCTTCTGAACAGTGAGATGTTAAACAATTAATTAACAAACATCATGCATTCATGTATAACATGCATTTCCTTTGTGTAGCACCAACCCTACTGTAAAGATATATTGATGAGGATAAAAATGTTCACGAGAAAGTCAGCCAAATTTCATCCATCGTGAATATTCATTTGTGGCAAAATGGATATGCCCTGAAAGTGTTTATGAGTGAGTATTTGTTGGAGGTAGTTAGGCGTGGCACTGTGCATAGCCTGAAGACGATAAATCACAACAATGATGAAGTGAAATGAAAATAGCAGCAGCAGCTTTGGAAGTGCTAGAAATGCACATCAAACTAATTTAACATATAAAATCCCTGAGAGCACCATATATTTAATCGTTAATTAATGTTAGAACCTATCATTTGTCTGATTTATACCATGCACAGCAGAATGAATATGAATATAGAGGAGCAAATGTGTACAGTAATTGAGCATCATCTACAGAACGAAAGAGTCAGAGGCAGCAAGTAAACGGTTGATGTGATTTGTGTAAGTAATTAATGTTAGTGTGTGGGCACTTACAAAGGGAGACCAATAACTAGTTATTTTTAAGTTATTGTGTATAATTATGAGATTTATACAAGAGAAAAAAAAATAGCTTAAATAAATAGCGATGAATGGCCACCTGTCTCTGGGTTCTCAATATCCTGAACCTGGAAAAATGTCACTATGGACTTGAGACATGTATATAGAAGGTGGGTCGGGATTAATAAACTGGCAACAAATTAGTTCAGTTCATTTTCTGGAACCAAGTAATCCTAATTAGGGTCGCAGGGAGGCTGGCTCCCATCCCAGCCGACTCCGGGCGAGGGTAGAGTACACCCTGGAAACGGCGGGCGGAAACACGTTGATGGCTTTGCAGCCTACTCTTGTCGAAAGTCAGCAATGGTTCTTTTACATGAACCTCGCACCATGGACAGTGAGAGACATGGCCGGCCTTCGATAACCCTGTTAGCTGCACTGGGGGCAACAAATGTGTTATTTAAAAACTTAGAGCTACTCAGGATTTCTAAGTTGATTTCAAATTAAAAATTCTATGCACAACCCAACAAAAGGTTATTCAAGCAGGGTATCAAGGAGAACCCTTTTATGGAAGCCAAGAACACTTCCAGTACACCGAGAAAAAACATTAAAGAACTTTTTCTATTAGAAAAATGTGAGTGGGTACGTATAGGCCCAAATCCAAAATTATTGCTGCTGTTTTCTTTTTAACACCAAGAGTTTATAGTGAAGAAAAATAGCATGACTACAGTCCACACGTATAAAAAAGTTAACTGAAATTCTTATATACAAAAATAAAAAAATTTTACTTGGGATCATTTCTAATATGAGGGAAAAAATCTATTTTAAGTGTTCCCTATGTGAGAAATAAATAACCTTTTAAGGGTTTTAAATATGTTTTAAATCATTATCTCTTAATGAAAAAAAAACATATAATTTAATAATTAGGAATAAACCAATATATAGAATACGTCAGATAGAGAGAACAAATTAAATATATGTATATATACTCTGGGTGTATATTAGTGAATATATTGGTAGTAGGATGCTGAGGTTGGAACTACCAGAAGGCCTAGAGGAAAACCAAAGAGGAGATTTATGGATGTGGTGAAGGAGGACATGAAAGTAGCTGGTGTAAGAGAAGAAGATGCAGAGGATGGGGTGAGATGGAGGCAGATGATTCGCTGTGGACGTCCCCTGAAGGGAGCAGCCTAAAGGAAAAGAAGAAGATACTCTGGGTGTATATTAATGGTTACTCAAAAATTCTTCAGATACCTAACCCCTAGCTCCCAAAATGTCTTCTCCAGGAACCCCTAAGAAAAACAATCTGTTGCAGTTAACACATTAAAAAAAAATCCAATTGACTGTGTCTGCTGTTGCTAATTATAACATTTGCTAACTAACCCGATGCTGACATCTAGTGGAGAAAATTGTATGTACGCTTCCGTGGTAATATGGGAACCAGCATGTTACTGGAAGATGAATTAATGTTAATTCAGAATGGATGTAAAATTCTGTTCTAGTGTTAGTATTATATAGTTTTCCTTTCGGCTTTTTACACCCGAGCCTAATGGCTCATCAGGCCGGTGCTTATCCCTGCTTTCCAAAGCGGGAAGTGACCAGGAGTACAACTCCTCCTCATCATCATCATCATCATCATCATCATCATCATCTTCCGCTAAGCCCAGGGTCGGGTCACGGGGGCAACAACCTAAGCAAAGAGGTTCAGAATGTCCCTCTCCCTAGCCACTTCCTCCAACTCTCCCGGGGGGGACACCGAAGTGGTCCCAGACAAGCCGAGAGACATAGTCCCTCCAGCGTGTTCTAGGTCGACCCCGGGGTCTCTTCCCGGTTGGACATGCCCGAAACACCACAATAGGGAGGCGTCCGGGAGGCATTCTGACCAGATACCCGAGCCACCTCAACTGGCCCCTCTCAATGCGGAGCATACATACCACGGATGGTAGAGCTTCTTACCTTATCACTAAGGGAGAAGAACCCCACCACCCGGCGAAGGAAGCTCATTTCAGCCGCTTGTATCTTTTTTTTTTTTTTTTTTTTTTAATCCTTTCGGATTTTTCCCTTTCTCAGGGGTCGCCACAGCTAATCATCTGATTCGCACATGTGATTTGGCATAGGTTTTTACGCCCTTCCTGTCCCAACCCTTTTAGCAAGGGACAGAAACACGCTGACGGCTTTGCAGCTACTCCTTACGAAAGTCAGCAATGGTTCTTTTACATGAACCTCTCACCATAGACAGTGAGAGACATGGCCCGCCTTTGATAACCACACAGTCAATACGTCATATCAAAACTAACAACTTGTTGCTCTGCTCATCGGCTACTCCTTTACATCTTTAAGACTCTGAAAAGTGCAATTTGGTAAAAATGCAGCGTTACAATTTCTGTACAAATTTACATTTCAGTTTAGGTTTCAGGATAATATGAGCCTCCTAGTGCTGACTGCAGGAAATACACTGTTCAGGACTATGCACTCTGTCTTATGTTAGTCCTTAGCATGCAATTCTCTACTCTTCAATGATGACAAATGGCACTACACAGAGGTTGTGCTGGACAGACAAAGCACTCAGCCTGCTGGGTTTGCTGCTTTTATGCCTGGAGGCTATCCAGAAATGAAGTGAGTCTCTCTCTTTCTCTCTCTCTCTCTCTCTCTCATTCATATCATATAAATTTAAACATGGCACTGTAGTTTTGTACTTCAAAACAGTCACGCACATGCCTTTCCACGAAGCATCACTAATAAGAGATGACAGACATACATGCCATGATCTGCTTGTTGCTTTGGCCAGGGACCCTTCACGCTGATGGCATTGCTATAAAGCCAGCTTTTCACATGATCTGGGGGGTTATGTAGTACAGAAACATCTTCTTCTTTTCCTTTCGGCTGTTCCCTTCAGGGATCGCCACAGCAAATCATCTGCCTCCGTCTCACCCTGTCTTCTGCATCTTCTTCTCTTACGCCAACAACCAACATGTCCTCCTTCACTACATCCATAAATCTCTTTTTTGGTCTTCCTCTAGGCCTTCTGCCTGGTAATGCCAACCTCAGCATCCTACTACCAATATATTCACTATCCCTTCTTTGTACATGTCCAAACCATAACATAGTCATGGATGTGTGAAGAAAATAGGCTCAATAACACCAGAGGGGTATCAAAGAACACAATCATTCAGAAAGATGGAAATTTGGTTTACGAAGGGTAATTGACATGAATTAGATTCATAAAACAAATTAGCTAGGAGTCTCCAATAAGATTTAAATCATTCGTAACTGTTCAGACAAACAATATTACAAAAAGTGCTTATTGCAATCCACTTACATCCACTCCATGCCAGGTTGAAAAATAGCTTTTGATTTGTAGGTTAAAACTTATTTAACAAACAGACTAGTGCTTTGGACGGGGCAGTGGTGGTCTAGTGGTATAGGGTGCTGGATCGCTGATCCAAAGGTTGGGGGTTCGAGTCCCACTCTCCATATGGTTGTCACTGTCCCCCCCAGTGCAGCTAACTGGGTTATCAAAGGCGGGCCATGTCTGTCACGGTCTATGGTGAGAGGCATGTAAAAGAACCATTGCTAACTTTCGTAAAGAGTAGCTGCAAAGTCGGCAGTGTGTTTCTGTCCCTTGCTAAAAGGGTTGTGACAGGAAGGGCATCCGACGTAAAAACCTCTGCCAAATCAACCGTGCGAATCAGATGATTCGCTGTGGCAACTCCCGAGTAAAAGGGAAGAAGCCGAAAGGAAGACAGACAGAGTAGTGCTTTGGAAATTCAATTTCTATTTATTTGACTTGGGGGGGGGGGCATGAATTTGAGTAAAAATCATGATACAGCTTCTTTAACATTCACATCAAGCATCAGAATGGGGGAAATGTGATCTCGTTAACTTTAACAGAGCCATGGTTGCTTTCGGCAGATGAGCTGGTTTAGTGTTATAAAACTACTGATCTGTGAGCTGCACACACAATCGCCTTTCGGGAATAAAAACCCAAAAAGATTCAGTGAACAGGGTAATTCATAAAAAGACATCACAGTAGATTACCCAGACTGTTAATAAACATAATTTCGGTACAGCCTGAAGGTGGAGCTCCTGACAGATATCTCGATTGATAGGTGTCCGTTGCTGGTGTTCTAAGACTAGTGTGGTTACTTTAAGCTCTGAATGAACTTCGGTTCTGGAGGGAATAAAGAAATACTAAACTTAACTACTAGAGGTTAAAAGTTCAACTAAGTACTACAGGCTAAAGTTCGCTAAAATTTAATGAGTTCATGTTCCATGCGTCCATTAATGTCTAGTGTTATTTTGTTTGATAATGTGAGTTTGATTGCATGTTTTTTTATTCTGTGCAAATCTGAGTGATGGTGTATAAGCCTATCGGTTTCACTTTTGTTATTAATAATACATCTTTCTGTTTTTTGGTATATCAGCAGCCTTATTGGGTTTTCCGTGGTGACATGGACAAAGGGACTGTCATTCAATTTGTCTTATATGCATATTCATCTCCATTCAAAAGCCCTTCTATGAGTTAACATGAAGGCTACAGTAACTCAAATATCCACTCTTTTCGAACACACTGAGCAGAAAAGCATCACAAAACACAAATTGATTCATGAATCTTAACATGTATGTCAACAGTTCAGGCTAATAATAGTTGATGTAATATTGTGGAAAATGTTTCTTGCAAAAATCTGGCAGATACTTAAGGCCAAAAAAAAGTATCATTTAAGTGCTTTGACCCAACACTGAAGGATGATACTAAGTACAGTACATCTTATGATTACCAGTAGCTTTTGCCAGCAAGATAAAGCACCAGTCATAAATGATATGCAATGTCATGATCTGCAGCAGGTGGATGCTCCAGTCATGCCATTATTCATCAGAATTCCCAGCACCTTTTAGAGTCCATAGCATGAACAACTTGTGTGTGTGTGTGTGTGGGGGGGGGGGGGCACGTTAAATAAATAAAAAATATATCCACATACACACACACACACACACACACACACACACACACACACACACACTAATAAAATAAGGAAATTAAGGAAAAATAGCGGGGAAACTTAAGGAAAATGCCATAAAACAATTCCAATTATGCAAAATAAATAAATAAATAACAAAAAAAAACACCAAACATAAAACAACCCAAAATCTCCCATCAAAACTGGTTACATCGTTGTGAGGTGCGGTGTGTCTGTATTTATATTCATTCTTACGAGTTATTTTTAATGTTTAATTGTTACTATAAGCATTTATAGCATTGAATATGTATTTATTGATATTATATACACACATACATGCAATGTTTGCCTTGAGGATGTTAATAGAGAAGTACAGAGAAGGTCAGAGGGAGCTACATTGTGCCTTTGTGGATCTGGAAAAAGCATATGACAGGGTGCCAAGAGAAGAACTGTGGTATTGCATGAGGAAGTCTGGAGTGGCAGAGAAGTATGTTAGAGTGGTGCAGGATATGTATGAGAGATGTAAGACAGTGGTGAGGTGTGCTGTCGGTGTGACCGACGAATTCAAGGTGGAGGTGGGACTGCATCAAGGGTCAGCTCTGAGCCCCTTCTTGTTTGCTATGGTGATGGACAGGCTGACAGATGAGGTGAGACAAGAATCTCCATGGACTATGATGTTTGCAGATGACATCGTGATCTGTAGTGAGAGCAGAGAACAAGTGCAGGAAAATCTCGAGAGGTGGAGGTATGCCCTGGAAAGGAGAGGAATGAAGGTTAGCCTCAGAAAATCAGAATACATGTGTGTGAATGAGAAGGACCCAGGAGGAACGGTGATGTTACAGGGAGCAGAGATAACGAAGGTGGAGGATTTTAAGTACTTAGGCTCAACAATCCAGAGCAATGGAGAGTGTGGAAAAGAGGTGAAGAAGCGTGTGCAGGCAGGCTGGAATGGTTGGAGAAAAGTATCCGGTGTGATGTGCGATAGGAGAGTGTCAGCAAGAATGAAGGGAAAAGTGTACAAGATGGTGGTGAGGCCAGCGATGTTGTATGGCTTAGAAACAGTGGCGCTGAGGAAAAGGCAGGAGGCAGAGCTGGAGGTAGCGGAGATGAAAATGTTGAGGTTCTCCCTGGGAGTAACTTGAGGATGGATAGGATCAGAAATGAGTATATCAGAGGGACAGCCCACGTAAGATGTTTTGGAGACAAAGTCAGAGAGGCTAGATTGAGATGGTTTGGACATGTACAGAGGAGGGATAGTGAGTATATTGGCAGTAGGATGCTGAGGTTGGAACTACCAGGCAGAAGGCCTCGAGGAAGACCGAAGAAGAGATTTATGGATGTGGTGAAGGAAGACATGAAGGTCGTTGGAGTCAGAAAAGAAGATGCGGAGGACAGGGTGAGGTGGAGGCGGATGATTTGCTGTGGCGACCCCTGAAGGGAGCAGCCGAAAGTAAAAGAAGAAGATATACACACATACATGTATATGTCAGTGGGGGGGGGGGGGGGGAGGGGTGATCCTACTTTACTGATTTCGACACTAGCGGGGATCTCAGTCCCAATTAACCGCGGAAAGTGAGGGATCCGTGTAGTGTGTATACACATATACTGTATATACACACACACACAAACACACACATAGAAAAGGAAATATATATATATATATATATATATATATACACATATTACACATATACAGTTTATATACATACACATATACAGTATACATATATATATATATATACATATTTACAGTGTATATATATATATATATATATATATATATATATACATATATACAGTATAAATATATACACATATACAGTACATATATGTATACACATTACACATATACAGTATATATATATATATATATATGCAGTATATCCATGTGTGTGTGTGTGTGTGTAATGAATAAATAAAATATCACCAGGACACCAGTAATATCCCGATTGTATTTTAAAGAGGGGTGGAAATAGTGGAGAGATTTTTACAAGCCTATCATGCATTTATTTAAACAGCCTACAGTATATTATTTAATAATCTTGAAAGGAGAGAGAGAGAGAGAGAGAGAGAGAGAGAGAGAGCTCGCGCGCCTGGGCTCTCTCCACACGTGGATGTTTCCTTCTCGCTTTATTCGGTTCAGTTCGTGTCGTGTTGGTGTTTTGACGGTAAAATGTCTCCTCTGTGGATGATGTTGTAGTTTGTAACGGTGTCGTGTCTCCGGTGAACTCGTTGTCCTCCGGTTCTCTTCGGATACACACACGGGGCTTTCACTTCCTTCCAGATCAACTGCGCGCAAGTCAACATCATGGACCTTTCCTTCATGGCTGCGCAGGTATGCTACATTTCTTTTTATTTTCTCATCCACCAGAAGCAAACATCAACACGCGCTTTAATACTTACCTGCGAACTTTTGTCCCCGATAGTGAGGGCGTGGCCCATCTGCACGCGCGCGCGCGCGCGCACAGCTCGAGAAACGGGGCTGCACGTAAAGTCCTACGAACTAAACGTTCTGTCGTCTGCACGTGCGGCTAGATTGATAGTTTTGTGTTCAGTGCAGCGAAAGATACAAGGCTCGGTCTCACTGGACCGGATATGAGACAAATAAATATTCATGATTTTACCGCTGCTGCGCTCCTCCAGCACCTTCTGCAGATCTTCACCTGCCCATATATGCATTGTACTTCAAGTTATCATTTATTTATCATTTATTTATTTATTTATTTAAGCATAGCATTTCTTTATCATGCTCACTAAACCAACATTAATCATCTGTTTACTCTTCTTTCTTTATAATTATATATATATATATATACCCACCCACAATTTTTTCCACTGCATAAACAATGTCAATAATTTCACTTAAATCATTCATTCCTTCATTCATTCTCTGTGACCGCTTTATCCTAATTATAGGGTCGCAGGGAGGCCGGCACCCATCCCAGCCGACTCCGGGTAAGGGCAGAGTACACCCTGGACAGCTCGCCAGGCCATCGCAGGGCGGAAACACACTGACGGCTTTGCAGCTACTCTTGTCGAAAGTCAGCAATGGTTCCTTGACATTAACCTCACACCATAGACAGTGAGAGGTGGCTGGCCTTTGATAACCCAGTTAGCTGCACTGGGGGGGGGGGGGCAGTGACAACCTGTTGAGAGTGCAGCCTGAACCCCCACCCACATAAATCACTTCATTTCATTTTCCTATATCTGTGAGCCATCTGCTCAGATTATCACTCACTCAGTTCAGTTCATTTTCTCTACCCGCTTCATCCTAATTAGGGTCGCGAGGAGGCTGGTGCCCATCCCAGCCAACTCAGGGCGAGGGCAGAGTACACCCTGGACAGCTCGCCAGGCCATCGCAGACCGGAAACACGCTGACGGCTTTGCAGCCTTCTCTTGTCGAA
Source organism: Plotosus lineatus (assembly GCA_024760905.1). Lineage (NCBI taxonomy): Eukaryota > Metazoa > Chordata > Actinopteri > Siluriformes > Plotosidae > Plotosus > Plotosus lineatus. The sequence goes on from CM045732.1 coordinate 57,648,864, forward strand.
AGTCAGCAATGGTTCTTTGATATGAACCTCACACCATAGACAGTGAGAGACATGGCCGGCCTTTGATAACCCAGTTAGCTGCACTGGGGGTATCACTCACTCATTTCCCAAAATACTTTATCCTTAAAAAGTTGGAGCCTATCTCAATAAATTCTGAGTGAGGTGAGGTACAAACCCGAAAGCTGGTCAGATCATTTTGCATGGCAAACACACATTCATACTCACATACAGTATATGGACAAATTGGGAACACATCAGTTGGTCTTATATACATGTCTTTGTACTCTGGGAGGAAACCAGAGTACAGTACACAAATGCAATCCACACAAATGTTGTGCACATGGTTTGTTTAAATAATCAATAGCCTGGTGACCTGTCAGCCTCATGACAATGTGTAATGCTCGCACCTACTAAATAGTGTACAAGCCTCAGGAAAAGCGAACTTATTTGGCATGGATTCTCAAGGAAGATGGAGGTTTCCAAGGGGTTCAAGGGGTTTCCAAAGAAAGAATGCACATCGCTAAAAACAAAAACAAGTCAAATGTGGATCCTCAAAATCAAGTTGAAGGAGTTCTGGACAGGGGTTTTAAGATAGCTAATAATAAGTAAAAAAAACAATAAAAACCTCTGTGCCGTCACCAAGACCCTTCCGACCTGTGACTTTTGTTACTTAGAACATCTGAAGTTCCAGGGTTGTGTATGGTGGATTGATAATTTTGAAATGCAAATGCAGTCTTGCTTGACCAGCAAAGAGTAAGGCAATGTCAAACAGATTTAAAAGGCTTTTGGGCATGGATGTGCTTCAAATTAGTAGAAGAGTGACAGACAAGAACAAATTAACGTGAATAGTGAATTTTGTATTCATGCATAAGCACCCAAAGGCCACAAGTGTGCTTCGAGGGAATGATGATGATGATGATGATGATGATGATGATGATGATCTGTTTAAAGTGAACCCCACACCTTTCCAGAAGAGAATTTAAAGATAAACAAATTAAAATAAACCCCAAGGTATTTAGTAACTCAAAAAAGATAAAGTAATTCGGTATATATATATATATATATATATATATATATATATATATATATATATATATATATATATATATATATATATATATATATATATATATATATATATATATATATATATATAAACAAAAATAAAAGGACAGGACAAAGACTTTCTATTGAAACTCCATTTATCACTACAGATCTGTTTCGAGGGGTGGTGAAACCATCCTCTCTCTTCAGGTGATTATAGAAGCTCTTCTATAATCACCTGAAGAGAGCGGATGGTTTCACTATAATCACCTGAGAGGATATTTTCACCACCCCTCGAAACAGATCTGTAGTGATAAATGGAGTTTCAATAGAAAGTCTTTGTCCTGTCCTTTTATTTTTGTTATTTGCTCTACCAAAAAGTATTGAGCACTCTCCTACGGAAGGATCTACTCAGAAAATCATATATATATATATATATATATATATATATATATATATATATATATATATTATATAAACAAAAGGACAGGACAAAGGCTTTCTATTGAAACTCCATTTATCACTACAGATCTGTTTGAGGTGGTGAAACCATCCCTCTCTTCAGGAAATGATTACAGAAGTTCTTCTGTAATCACCTGAAGAGAGGGATGGTTTCACCACCCCTCTAAACAGATCTGTAGTGATAAATGGAGTTTCAATAGAAAGCCTTTGTCCTGTCCTTTGTTATTTGCTCTACCAAAAGTATTGAGCACTCTCCTACGGAAGGATCTACTCAGAAAATCCTCTATATATTATATATATATATATATATATATATATATATATATATATATATATATATATATATATATTTTTTTTTTTTTTTTAATATACATACATACACATATATATATATATATATACGTACTAAATTCTGATGTAACTGTTTTGGATGGAGACCTAAACATGTCCTCTCCTTACTGCACATTTCCTCAGTTCAGTTCATTTTCTATAACCACTTAATACTAATTTAGGGTCACGGGGAGGCTGGCGCCCATCCAAGCCGACTCCGGGTGAGGGCAGAGTACACCCTGGACAGTTCGCCAGGCCAACGCAGGGCGGAAACACACTGATGGCTTTGCAGCCTACTCTTTAATTTCATTTAGAACAAATTTATATCTTAACTGGGCACAGAATCCAAGGACATCACTTTCTCCCCAATGTGAAACTAATGTATTCTAAAGTTGATTCTTTCTGACAACGTTATAAAGCTCATTCTTAAAGTGCTGTTATCGTCTTGATAAAACCGGGACAGCAGAGAAATCTACATTGATTGACAAAAAAAATTTTAAAAGTGATTGCTGGGAAGGTAGAGGCAGATGAAGGAAAGTAGTCTATAGTTAAGCTTTTGGTTTATAGGCTTCTCTAATCATTATATCATCATAGTCTATAAACCTGGTGAGAACGCAGAGCATCACAGGCCATCCCATATTTGTTATGCGACCCAGTTCAGCAGAGGTTAAACACAAAATACAAGAACTGGCAATTTAAAGGATGGACACCAACAGAAGGTTGTTATGATGCCTTGATGCACTGCATGTAAGACTGTGTTCCTATATCTTTATGTAGATCTGTATCGTGAACTGTAGTATTATTTTTAGAGATGAGTATTTTTAGAGAGAGATGAAATGCTGTGATGCTAGGTTAGTATAAACCTGTTAACATAAAGCTTTCACAAAGAGAGACACAAGACACAATTCTTACCACAGCCCATGTGGTCAGTAGAAACATTAACCAACATAAGTGGTTTGTTATATGAGACAGAGAACATATGATTCTCTGCTGACTATATTGTTTTTTGTTGTTTTTGTTGTTGTCGTTGTTGTTTTACCTCTACCAAAATGATGGATAGGCCAAAGGATAGAGTGAAAGTCAGCTCAAAACATAGTGTTCACCTGAATTGCTGTAGTGTTATTGTTTAAAATTTGTAAATATAAACTATAAAAATCTCATTTTGGTTTGTTTTTCTTATGTTTCCCATGGTATGTATTAGAATGTCTTTTACGAAGTGCAGTTTACTTTCATTTTATTATTTTATTTCAGTTTCTGAACAAACACCGTAAGCACCTTAAAGCTATTTGCTTTTCAGGGTGTACCCCACCTTTACCCAGAGATAAAATAACTGGTTTCAGCTTCCCCATGACCCTGAACAGAATAAACCTCTGCAGATCATGGAATAGAATGGAAAGACGCTTTTATCCATCTCAGAGTCTTGTGGTTAATATGTAAGTATACAGGGGGTGGACAAAATAATGGAAACACCTAACATTTTGGCATCATAATCTTTGAACATAATTTAAACAATCAAAACTTGGCATATGTATTGATTCATACAACTTGTGAATCGTTTCCTAAGGAATTTTCGTCTCTTGTAAAGACGATGGCAGACTTGTGCTTTGCTGAGGACATTTTTCCCTCTCTTTCAAAGGCAGTCATTACTTTTGAGACAGTACCTCTTGAAACACCGAACATTTGGGCAGTTTTTGTTACACTAGCACCGACCATATGAGCACCAACAATTTGGCCTCTTTTAAAATCTGAAAGGTCTGCCATTATGGGGTATGATTAACGTTTTCAATATCTGAAAAAGAAAAAAAAAACATTTATCTTGCATCAACATATCAAATAACAAAATTATTATACAAAAAATAATAACATATGGCAAGTTTTGATTGTTTAAATTATGTTCAAAGATTATGATGCCAAAATAGTAGGTGTTTCCATTATTTTGTCCACCCCCTGTTAATGTGAGGTGCTCTACCGAATGTAGGCGCTTGCCGCAAGTCACGTATGGTGCTTGTGAAACAAAGCACAGCTTATTCGGACTTCCAATCTTTCAAGAGAGCAAGTGCACGTTGAATACTTGTTTAGTACTCAACCTTCACTTGCTCACTTGAAGGATCGGAAGTCTGGAAAGCCACGTTTTGTCTCACAAGCACCATACGTCGCTTGCGACAAGCGCCTACATTCGGTGGAGCGCCTCACAAATTATAAAGAATTTCATTTTTGTTGACTTTTCCTTATGTCATATACCAGGTGTCAGGAACCTTTTTGACTAAGAGAGCCAAAAAAGACATATTTTAAAATCTAATCCTCTGAGAGACATATTATTGTTATTGGCCTCCGTCTGTCTAAGATGATGGGTTGCGCTGCGATGAGGTGGAACTGGAGCAGCATCTGTGATGGCTAAAGAGCCCAATCCTGGAATGACAGTACCTGCTGCAGTATCCACAGATGAATTCTGTACTGGCCACCGAACTTGATGATGCCTTGCTCCTCAATCTCCTCTGCCTCTGTCTCGTGTCTTTCCTCCTCAGCTCTCTTGATGCCCTCGCTGACAGTTCTTCGCCATGTTGGACCCAGTATCTATGCCTGTTAACTTGAGGTCTCTTTTACAGACATCAGAGAACCTCAGCTGTGGGCGACCAACTGGGCGAGTACTTTCCACTACTTGTCTATACAGCAGGTCTTTTGGGAGACGACCCTTGTCCATACGCCTAACATGTCCTAGCCAGTGCAGGTGCCTCTGGCTCAGCATGGCAAAGATTGAGAGCGACTTGGCTTTGCTGAGGACGTCACGGTTGGCGATCTTGTCTTTCCATGTGATGCCTAGTGTCCGACGTAGGCACCTCATGTACATGGGCACCTCATGTACGTAGGCACCTCATGGTACATGTTCAGCTTTGCAAGACATTATATATATATATATATATATATATATATATATATATATATATATATATATATATATATATATATATACATACATATATATATATATATATATATACACTGAATACAACCAAATTGAAAAAGAAGACCAACAATTTGAGAGTATAATAAGAGTCTGAATTTATTTTAAACCACATTGTCATAATGAAGTTATTTATTAATAAGCAAAGTACTTCTTACTTTTAATGCGACTCTGATGGCTTTGTAGTCTGGTTGATACGTGCTGAGGATCAGCTTCATGCAGGCGTTTAGGCTTTCATCTATTAAATGTGACTGCAGGTTGGTCTCGATGTTTTTCAGGTGAGAAGGACTGCTCGCATGCCAAACATGGTCAATACGACAGGACTCAAACGCTGCAGTGTTTATGTGACAGGAAGTGCGTCCCAAGTTTTGGCAATCAGCTGGTCTGCGGATTGAAGTTTTTCCATGTCTGTCCATTTGTGTTTGCTTGCCAGCTGTGCTTGTGAGCTGATCAAAAACGAGGGAAATTTGCCTCTTTACTCAAAAACAACACGTACAGTCTGTGGCTGTTGTTATAATCCAATAAAATTAGAGGTTCAAGGTATCGGACCCACCCACATACTGACGTACAGAAAGGATTGGCTCTCCGCTGCGCGCCACAGTGATATGACATTGAAAATAGATGTATAGATTTAAATGCATGAGATTTATTCATCTGTTTTTGTTTTATTTGATGTCTTTTTTTCTATTTTATTTAAATGACAGTGAAATTGTGTATTTGTTATTCTGTTAAGAAAGGCCACCTGATTTAATAGAGAGCCAGATACAGTCATCAAAAGAGCCACGTCTGGCTCACGAGCCATAGGTTCCTGACCCCTGCTCTAGGCCTTCTGCCTGGTAGTTCCAACCTCAGCATCCTACTACCAATATATTCACTATGCCTCCTCTGTACATGTCCAAACTATCTCAATCTAGCCTCTCTGACTTTGTCTCCAAAACATCTTACATGTGCTGTCCCTCTGAACTCATTCCTGATCCTCATCGTCGTTACTCCCAAAGAGAACCTCAACATTTTCATCTCTTTTACCTCCAGCTCTACCTCCTGTCTTTTCCTCAGTGCCACTGTTTCTAACCCATACAACATCGCCGGCCTCATCACCGTCTTGTACAGTTTTCCGTTTATTCTTGCCAAGACCATTGCAGGGAACTTTAATTTATTTCAGGCTTATTGGTTCCTATTGCTCATTTAAACATTGGGTGGTCCGCCTTCAGGCATGTCATTTTCCAAATTGTCTAAAGATGTAAATGTCATGAAATGTTATCTGATCTGTCCTGAATTTCTGATCTAGATTCATATCATGTTCTTATTTTGTTTCCAGTGCAGTGTAGAGTAAAAATAGATATGTGAAATAAATACTTTCAGAGTGGAATTTAGATATTTGATCACTAGGTTCAAATTGTTCCAGCTCACTGAGTGGGTGTAACCAAGAGGAGTCTCCATTACTCCAGCTGACCAAATGAAGAATTAGGGCTTCCATTCAGACTGAACATGTGCAGTGTTCAGACAGTATAAATAATAAACCTGGATATGTTTAATGTTAACATGACTTAATCTGCAGAACTTGAAACAAGAAGATGTGTATTATAGATTTTGCAGGTTTTTGTGTTTAGGTTTTTATTGCATGTGAAGCATAAATGAGCCCAAAGATAGGTACTAAGATCTACAAAAATATAATGTGTTCAGGATGCTGAAACCAAAGTAAGAGACAGCAGTCACAATTACTGGTGTTTCAACTCAAAATATGATTCAGCACCACATCTCTCATAACAGCTTACCTTTTACTTTAGTGAGGGCAGCATGAATATGCAAATACACATTAAGTCATACTACAAATACCGAACAGATTAATAGAAATAGAAAACATTGGTAAAGTAAAGTCCTTTGAGATTTTTACACCCGAGCCTATAGGCCTTTGCTTATCCCCGGTTTCAATAGCGTGAAGCGACTAGGAGTCCAACTCTTCCTGGATGGGATGCTAGTCCATCTCAGGTTACCTTCCCAGTATATTTTTACTGGTACCCATTTATACTGCTGGGTGAACAGAGGCACACTTGTGGTTAAGACCTTGCCCAGGGGTCTTAGCATCGTGAGGGTTTCACTGGGATTTGAAAACACAACCTCCTGATCATGAGCGCAGCACCCTAACCAGTACACTACCGGGCCCACAAGAAAACATACGAAATGTTTCTTATTACCGGTAATTATCCTCTCACGAATGGCATCCCATCAGCATGCCATAAAAAGTGGACAAGTAGACCGGGTGTCTATTATTATTATATTTATTTTTAATTCATTTTTATTTTTTATTATCAACATTATTATTATTAGTAGTAGTAGTAGTAGTAATATTATTACACATTCATTCATTCATTCATTTTCTGAACCACTTAATCCTAATTAAGGTCGTGGGGAGGCTGGTTCCCATGTCAGCCAACTCTGGGGTATGGGGGGGGTGAGAGCAGAGTATACCCTTGACATCTTGACAGACCATCGCGGTATTATTATTATTATTAATTTTTTTTATTATAATAATTACCACTACAGTGGCGGTCTAGTGGTATAGGGTGCTGGATCGCTGATCCAAAGGTTGGGGGTTCGAGTCCCACTCTCCACAAGGTTGTCACTCTCCGCCCCAGTGCGGCTAACTGGGTTATCAAAGGCGGGCCATGTCTCTCACTGTCTATGGTGTGAGACATGTAAAAGAACCATTGCTGACTTTCGTAAAGAGTAGGCTATAAAGGCGTCAGCGTGTTTCTGTCCCTTGTTAAAAGGGTTGTGACAGGAAGGGCATCCGACGGAAAAAAAAAACCTATGCCAATTCAAACGTGCGAGTCAGACGATTCGTTGTGGTGACTCCCGAGAAAAGGGAAAAAAGCCGAACAGACAATTACCACTGCTGCTACTATTACAATTACTACCACTACATATTTTGTAAGTGAATAAATAAATAAATAAATACATTTATAACTTGAATAGTACTGGTAAATATTTAACCGCCACTCTAGTTGCTCAGTGCATGAGTTTGCAGCATGAGCAGACAAGGCTTTAAAATGGAGCAAATCCTGACACAAAACACATTTTCTACTTGTGGGCAGAGTACACCCTGGATGGCGCACAAGGCCATCGCAGGGCTGAAACACTCTGACGGCTATGCAGCCTACTCTTGACGAAAGTCATCAATGGTTGTTTTACATGCATCACACCACAGACAGCTCGGCCTTAGATAAAAGTGACAACAGTTGACAATTGGGCTTGAACCCCCAACCTTGGGGTCAGTAATCTAGTACCTTACCACTGAGCCACCATTGATCAGTTCAGTTCATTTTCTGTTACCACTTAATCCTAATTTGGGTCACGGGGAGGCTGGCGCCCATCCCAGGCAACTTCGGGCGAGGGCAGAGTACATCCTGGACAGCTCGCCAGGCCATCGCAAGGCGGAAACACACCGACGGCTTTGCAGCCTACTCTTTACAAAAGTCAGCAATGATTCTTTTACATGCCTCACACCATAGACAGTGGGAGACATGGCCGGCCTTTGATAACCCAGTTAGCTGCACTGGGGGCCATCATTGATCAGGCATGTTAAATTAACATTAATATAAATACAGTTTTTATTTCTTGAACATAAAATAAAATATATATCGAGGTATTTCTGAAAACTTTTGCTTGCTTCTGCAAGTATCAACAATCCCTAGACTGAGAACAATGAAATTAGTAAACTTTGGCTTTTTTTTTTTTTATTCCTCTTGAAATTGTATGCTTTCTTCTGCGTCATAATACTTGCTTTCAGGCCATTATTTATGTCATTGAAAACAAATGTTAAAACCTAAACAAGATGAAAAGCAGATGAATAAGAGATGATAAGCCAATGAGCTGGGGTGGTTTCACAAGGACGCCTCAATATTAAGACAAAAGGAAATGTTAATGGCAGATAAAATATAGAATGTCCACGAGTGAATGGGTTGAATAATAAGATTATACGCATAATCTGCATATATTCTTATATAATCATATATGTATAATCAAAATATGAATAATCTTAATTATTCATATGTTGTATACATCTATAATTCCCCCATTAGCAAAATGTTGCTCAACACGAATTAAATAGCATGTAACTAATATTAAAATAAACAACATAAGAAGTCCTTTGTGTGATAATCAGATATTTTTGCAGGTTAGACAGTGTGACGTTTAGCATTCAAATGACATGCAACAGCACTCGTTTGTTTGTTTCTCAGAATTATCAAGAACATTTGCGGTACGTTGTTTCCAGGCACACTGCCCTAGAAAAAGGCTGGAAACAACTGACTCTCTATAGGCAAATGGCACAGTAACAGAAAAAAAACACCCACAGATTTGCATGAATGTGATTTTAGACTTTCTACTCTTTGTTCCCCATTTGTAACTGTTTTTTTTTTTGTTTATTTGTTGCAAGGCTCCATCATTGGCAGGTGATAAGGCTGTGGGGTGACATGTTTTATCACTAATTTTGAATGTAAATACAGTGCTATTGTAGCCTCCACCCAAAAAAAATATTTAATTACAATATATGCTCAAAACTAAAAAAAAAAAATAAAAAAAAGGTAAAATATTTTAATTAAACTAATGACAAAATGCATAACCAAAAATAGTATCAGTTTTGTTTGTGGTTAAGGTAAAAACAATCTAAAAAGTCTGTTCTGGTGTCTTCTCTAAAAAAAAATAGTCTGATGGTAAATTTATTCTAAAATAAAATTTCATACAAATTATTTACCGGTATTTATCGTTTAAAGTCTATCCAGACGTTTCTCATGACTTAAGTAAATGTCTTAACCAAGAGAAAATACTACAGCTCAGATCTTAGAACGGAACCAGTGACTGTATTGCAGAGAAAGTAGAAAAAACACTTGGGAAACGTAAGGTGCATCAGTCCATGTGCAGTACTATGACAATGGCAGCAATAAGACGCCAGCATTATATTATGGTCTGTAGACAATAAATCAAAAAAAAAAAAAAATCAAAGTGACAGGCTCGAAAGCTAAACAGCATTTTCACATCTGCATTGTGATGTTGTACACCCTGAACATCTCGCGTTTTTGGACTGTGCAAGGAAACCAGAGTTCCTAGAGGAAATCCATATAAGCACAGGTGGAACATGCAAACCACAAAAAAAAAAAAGCCTCGAGCTCAAGAAACAGGGAAAAGAGATCATTGTGGGGATGGCTGAGGTTCTTCATTATCTTCCTGGCCTTTGTCCAGCACTACTTGTTATATATAGTGTCTGGGTCAGGAAGCTTGATATGGATAGTACACTCATCACACCACACTCTGGAGAACTTGCCTGTCCTGTTTGGTACTGTTTCCAAATCAGGCTGTGGTAAGGAAGGGCATCCAACACAAAAAAAACGATGCCTAATCAAATATGCAAATCAGATGATTCACTGTGGCAACCCTGAAAAAGGGAAACAGCCAAAAGGGAAAGAAGAAGAAGAAGAAGGCATCTAAGATGATTAAAACGCTACCAGGCTTTCTTTACCAAGGTGTTGACATGACAGGACAACATCAGGTCCTGAGTGGTAAACACCTAGGTATGAAAAATGTCACCTCTTTCCACTGGTGTCTCGTTGATAGTCAGTGGGTTGTAATTCCTCTCTTAATTGATCATTAATTATATTACATTTTTCTAATTCATTTTCATATTCATGTCAACAGTCCTATAAAGCCAATATAATTAATGCCCATCACCTGTTTATTTGGATGGTTCTGTAATAGATTTCTGTTAATTGATAGTAATTTCACATTGCTCTGCAACACACTGTGCTTATTTGCTGCCAATCAGAAAAACAACATAAGCATGTTTTATAAAGATATTAAAACTATTTGAAATTATAAGTGTATAGTTATATAAACTGTAGGTTAATGCTGTTGTGACTTTCTGTTTTGACTTCTCGGTTTTGTTTTTCCTTTTTTCATTTTAGATGCTGGCCATAAGTCATAAAACTATAAAAAATATTACAACTAGCCTGCAAAGGACACTGACATCTTTTCATGCCATGAATTTAAATGTAACGATGAGTCATCCAGTTGCATGCCAAAAAAACTTTTAAGAGTCTTTGCATAACTTTGACTTAATCCTTTCATCCAGTTACTTCCTCATTAGTTTTCTTTCCATCAAACTACAGGCTGGATAAAGACTCCGTCTGTATCTATCTTTACACCTCTTTTCAAGCCTCAGTGCTGTTTTATCTCCCATTTGTATAAGAAGTACGATGGACGATAACATACACAGATCAGGAATAGCACTAACACCACCTGACTGCTCTGTGGCCAGGCAGCCCCATACACAGCAAGTTGTAATCCGCATTCTCACACCTTCCTGTCATAGCTAGCATTAATAGTGTGTGCTGCAGAAGCTCTTCTCTGGGATTAAACCAGATTTACTAGACTTTAATCCCCAAGAGCATCAGTGAGCCTTGGACGCCCAAGACACCATATTTCAGTTCACCGGTAGTCCCACCTTGCACCATCATTGCTGTAGGTACTTAACACAGCATACCAGGACCACCCCACAAGTCCTCCCATTTGGAGATGAATAGATGAATAGTGTTTATCCATCACAGTGTTTCACTGTTCAAAGTCAATTAGATTCTTAAAACTAGCTCACATGTTAACAATCATGGCTGGATATACAAGCAAATTTTAGTTCACGGGTAACAGAATATATTTTCGGAGGTAGTCACAGAAATTTGTGGTAAAGGGATCATACTTGCAATCTTGGAAAAAGTTTTGGTACTGCTGTAAGTTCGGTGTGACTTCAGAATGGCTCAGATTATTTTCCAATGGCACAACTGACTGATTTTTGCATGTTGCATGATAGCACTCCTTCTGTAAAGAGGATGCTTACAATTGCACTATTTTTTTAATTTCCTACATGCACCTTGAATCTTGCCATCTCATGCAAATATTATAAAAAATAATATTTCTAAATATAAATCGTTGTTCCATCAGTGTACTTACTGCTCAAGCTGTTTTTTAGAACAGACAGAGATCTCGTTGGGTATGATTCTTTGGGATGTATTACAGGGAACATATGGGAAATATTATATATACAGGGATCCTCGCTACTTCATGCTTCAATTCACACGGCTTCAGTGCATCGTGGTTTTTATTTTAAATATTCATCGAATTAAAAAAGTAAGGAAATTAAGAAAGAATAGGGGGGGAAAGTGAAGGAAAATGCCACAAAAATAAGGCCAATTATGCAAAAAAAAAAAAAACCTAAACCAACACAAAACAAAAAACAACCCAAAATCTCCCATCAAAACTACTGTACTTACACTGGTTCATCTGTGTGTGCCCACGGATCTGTTGCATCTGTGTGTCGTCTTCTTCTCGTGCAATACCATCTGTATGTGTGTGTTTTTATATTTTATTTACATTGTATATTATTTTTGAAAGTTTAATTGTTATTATAAGCATTTATAGCATTGAATATGTATTTATTGATATTATATACACATATACATGTACATACGTCAGTGACTGCAAAGTAGTAGTGGGTGAGAGTGTTGCCAAACAGCAGAGGATGGTGGTGTGCAGGATGACGCTGATGGTGAGGAAGGTGAAGAAGGCAAAGGGAGAGCAGAAGACAAAGTGGTGGAAGCTGAAAAAGGAAGAGTGTCGTGTTGTCTTCAAGGAGGAGTTGAAACAGGCTTTGGGTGGTCAGGAAGTGCTTCCAGATGACTGCACAACTACAGCTAATGTAATCAGGGAAACAGGAAGGAGAATACTTGGTGTGTCATCTGGAAGGAGAGCAGATAAGGAGACTTGGTGGTGGAATCAGGAAGTGCAGGAGTGTGTACAAAGGAAGAGGTTAGCTAAGAAGAAGTGGGACATTGAGAGGACCGAAGAGAGTAAACAGGAGTACAGGGAGACACAGCGTAAAGCAAAGGTAGCAGTGTCAAAGGCCAAACAGAGGGCGTATGATGACTTGTATGCTCGGCTGGAAAATAAAGAGGGAGAAAATTATTTATACAGGCTGGCACAGCAGAGAAATAGAGATGGGAAAGACGTGCCGCAAGTTAGAGTGATTAAGGACAGAGAGGAAAATGTATTGACTGATGACGGAAGTGTGCCGGGAAGATGGAAAGAGTACTACTTGGAAGAGCTGATGAATGAGGAAAATTAGAGAGAGAAAAAGAGTAGAAGAGGTGACCGTCGAGGACCAGGAAGTAGCAAGGATTAGTCAGGGTGAAGTGAGGAGGGCATTGAAGAGGATGAAGAATGGAAAGGCAGTTGGTCCTGATGACATACCGGTGGAGGTATGGAAGTGTCTAGGAGAGGTAGCAGTAGATTTCATGACAAGAACATCTAATAAGGTCTTAGAGAGTGAGAAGATGCCAGAAGAATGGAGAAGTATGACGGTGCCTATTTTTAAGAATAAGGGAGACGTGCAGAGTTGTGGCAACTACAGAGGGATAAAGTAGATGAGCCATACGATGAAGTTATGGGAAAGAATAGTGGAAGCTAGACTAAGGTCAGAGGTCAGCATTTGTGAACAACAGTTTGGTTTCATGCCAAGAAAGAACACCACAGATGCAGTGTTTGCCTTGAGGATGTTAATAGTGAAGTACAGAGAAGGTCAGACGGAGCTGCATTGTGCCTTTGTGGATCTGGAGAAAGCATATGACAGGGTGCCGAGAGAGGAACTGTGGTATTGCATGAGGAAGTCTGGAGTGGCAGAGAAGTATGTTAGAGTGGTGCAGGACATGTATGAGAGATGTAAGACAGTGGTGAGGTGTGCTGTCAGTGTGACAGAAGAGTTCAAGGTGGAGGTGGGACTGCATCAAGGGTCAGCTATGAACCCCTTCTTGTTTGCTATGGTGATGGACAGGCTGACAGACGAGGTTAGACAAGATTCCCCATGGGGATTCCCCATGTTTACAGATGACTTGTGATCTGTAGTGAGAGCAGAGAACAAGTGCAGGAAAATCTAGAGATGTGGAGGTATGCCTCAGTAAGACAGAATACATGTGTGTGAACGACAAGGACCCAAGAGGAACGGTGAGGTTACAGGGAGCAGAGATAAGGAAGGTTGAGGATTTTAAGTACTTAGGCTCAACAATCCAGAGCAGTGGTGAGTGTGGAAAAGAGGTGAAGAAGCGTGTGCAGGCAGGTTGGAATGGTTGGAGAAAAGTGTTACAGATAGACCTGTAAACTACCTACAGGACCAGATGATGCGGGTGCAATTCATGGAAAGCTATTGCGTTCCCTCTATAATAGATCTTCGTGTTGCAGGCATGTCTGAATATAAGTTTTGCAGCACCCACTGGCTTATCAATGTAGAGAAGGGGGCAGATACAATAGATAGGCTAACATGCTCTCTCAGTCATGTATTTTATCATGAAATGCATATTCTATAAGATTAGACATTCTTGTGCAGATTTATCACATTTCACTTGTTTAAAATTTTGTCCTTTCTTTTATACAGATCCCAGTTATGACAGGAGCATTCATGGACTCCTCTCACAATGATGACTATAGCACTGAACACTCCCTCTTCAACTCGTCTGCCAGTGTCAATGCAGCTCCCGTGACGTTAGTTCAGACTCAACAAGATGAGCAACATCGTGTCTCAATGGATGCTATCTGGCTGTGGATTGCCATCATTGCCACCATTGGGAATATTGTGGTGGTTGGAGTAGTTTATGCATTCACATTTTGATATTCATGGGATCAAGTTTTGAAGAAACTTTACTGGAACTGTACTGTAGAGACTGAGGCTTTGATTATGATGATGTTCATGAATAACAATGTCCACGTATAAGACTTACCCATCCACAACACCTGGAAACTTACAATCTCGGCTATGTTGGTTTATTCTGAAGATGTTCGAATGTAAATTGCTTTAGGTGTTGAATCCACTTAAATACAGTGGTACCTCACCTTACGAAATTAATCCATTCCAGAACCTTTTTCTTACCTGGATTTTTCGTAAATTGAACCACATTTTACATGTAAAACGTGTGATTCGTTCCAAGGCCCCCAAACCCTTTAAAAATTATAAAAGCATACCTTTTAAGACCTCCTTCTGCTTCAATATCATACTGATAGTAGACAAGTTTGGCCAAATTCCTTTGTGATACCACTCAACGACATGCCACGAGCCCGCTTCTTCTTTTCACTCGCACCGGAAATCACACTTGTGCGTGTGTGTGTGTGTGCGCATGTATGTGTTGACCATGTCTTCTTAGCAGAGTTATAATCTTGTAAATGTTTATGGAAAGTTAAAAGCCTGAGTCAAAAAATACAGTTGCAATGACTCAAAAAACTCATGAAACAACAGTAACTCTGTCCTTTACATGAAAAGCATTATGGGAGATGCAGCTCCATAATAGCCAATTGGTGGGAGCTGCGTCATCCCTCCTAGCCAATGGGAGGAAAGCGGGGCGGGATGTTGGATGATAGCCAATGGTAGGGAGCTGCGTTATCCCTCCTAGCCAATGAGAGGCCAGCGGGGCCGGATGTTGGGAAATAGTCAATGGAGAGCAACTCATGCATTGTTTGAATGGCGAGTTTTAATGTTTGAATGGCGCGTTTGGCGCATTTCGTAAGGAGAACTTGTTTCGTATACAGAGACAAAAAATTTTGGAAAATGTTTTTTGTAACCTGGATTTTTCGTTTGCTGGGACTATCGTAAGGTGAGGTACCTCTCTGAACAGTTTAAAAACCATTAAAGGGAGTGTTCCATAATTCTTAAGATGACATGATAGTAAAACTTTAAACATTAGATACACACACACACACACACACACACACACACACATTAACAACACTATAACACTTGCCTGGGTATTATGATAAAATCTGAATGTGTTCTATATTAAAGTGCTTTATAGTCACACACTTACTTATATACTGTACTGCGGTTGTGTTACTTTATCCAGCACTATATGTTTACAGACAGTCTGAATGAAGTTAAACACTAGATGCTGAAATACTTTTTTCATCAGTGACCTTTTGTCTTTGTATAAATCTATTTATTCCAGAATCCCATTTATACATGTGGAAATCCATTATGCAGTCCAGTTCTTGCTGTGGTGATTAATCCAGTCTAATTAAGGACATATAATAACGCTTCATCAGCCAAGGAAAATGAGTTCCAGATGATGGTGCCTAGCTGTTAACCCATTTTATTTTTCACTCGGCTAGTTTGCTTCTTCTTTATGAGGAGAACTATGCAGGTGAAAAGTCACTTACCCACATTATATTCAAATATTGAGGCACTTTAAAATAAGTTGCCATAGAGAAAGTTAGATTCGGGAGAGAGATGGAGATAAAAATGCCTTCACATAACTCCGTCTTTATAATGAGCTTCCAACAGGGACACCAAGTAGTAAGATCCGTTCTCAGGCCTAAGAAAAAGAAATGTATTTGTATAAGTATGTAAGTGCATGTTCACCAAATACTAAACAACGGTGTACAGTTATGGTCAAATAGTTGAAATGTCATGTTTTCAATACTGATCAAATAGTATTGAACTTTAATTATACAAGAAATTATGATTATGGATGCTTTGAAGATCAAGATGGTTTAATTACTTTTCGGGAGGCCACAGGCTAATCAAATCATTTTTTTACTTAATAAATGATGTATTTGTGAAATCTTGGCTTTTATTGCATACTGATTTACTAGAGCTGGGTATTGCCTAGATATGTACATTGCAATATACTGTATTGCAAAAAAGAACTTTAAATTAAAAGTGAGCCTGTTCTTGACAGTATTTATTTTTTTATTTCAAAAAGAGAAATCAACATTAAAAACATCGTTTGTAGTCATTAAAATAAAAATTCTAAGGATCAGAAAAAATCTACTTAGGAAAATTTAATGTTTTAAACTTTGGCACAAACATTCACACTGAAATAGAACTGCATATTGAGCTGTCAATCAACAGGGTGCTGATGGAAATTGGACTACTGTTGGTCGAAGACGTCGAAGAAGGAGAGGTGGGAGGCGTGTCCGTAGGCAGAGAGAGAAGAGGAAAGGCATGAGTCTAGGACTGAGAGTGGGGACTTTGAATGTTGGAACTATGCACAGAAAAGGTAGAGAGCTGGTTGACATGATGCAGAGGAGGAAGGTGGACATACTGTGTGTTCAGGAGACCAGGTGGAAAGGTAGCAAAGCTAAAAGCTTAGGAGCAGGGTTTAAGCTATTTTATCACGGTGTGGATGGGAAGAGAAATGGAGTCGGAGTCATCTTGAAGGAGGAGTTTGTCAGGAATGTTCTAAAAGTGAAAAGAGTGTCAGACAGAGTGATGAGTCTCAAGTTAGAAATTGAAGGTGTAATGCTCAATGTTGTTAGTGCTTATGCCCCACAGGCAGGATGTGAGCTAGAAGAGAAGGAGAGATTCTGGAGTGATTTAGATGAAGTGATGCAGAGTACCACCAGAGGTGAAAGAGTGGTCATTGGTGCAGACTTCAATGGACATGTTGGTGCAGGAAACAGAGGGGACGAGGAAGTGATGGGCAGGTTTGGTATCCAGGACAGGAACGCATGAAGGACAGATGTTGATAGATTTTGCAAAAAGGATGGAAATGGCTGTGGTGAATACTTTCTTCGAGAAGAAACAGGAGCATAGGGTGACTTATAAAAGCGGAGGTAGGAGCACACAGGTAGACTACATCTTGTGTAGGCGATGTAATTTGAAGGAAGTCAGTGACTGCAAAGTCATCGTGGGTGAGAGTGTTGCCAAACAGCATAGGATGGTGGTGTGCAGGATGACTCTGATGGTGAGAAAGGTGAAAAGGCAAAGGCAGAGCAGAAGACAAGGTGGTGGAAGCTGAAAAGGAAGAGTGTCGTGTTGTCTTCAAGGAGGAGTTGAAACAGGCTTTGGGTGGCCAGGAAGTGCTTCCAAATGACTGGACAACCACAGCAAATGTGATCAGGGACACAGGTAGGAGAGTACTTGGTGTGTCCTCTGGAAGGAAAGTAGATAAGGAGACTTGGTGGTGGAATGAGGAAGTGCAGGAGTGTGTACAAAGGAAGAGGTTAGCCAAGAAGAAGTGGGACATTGAGAGGACCGAAGAGAGTAAACAGGAGTACAGGGAGACACAGCATAAGGCGAAAGTAGCAGTGGCTAAGCCCAAACAGAGGGCATATGATGACTTGTATGATAGGTTGGATAGTAAAGAGGGAGACAATGATCTATACAGGTTGGCACAGCAGAGAAATAGAGATGGAAAGGACGTGCAGCAAGTTAGATTGATAAAGGACAGAGAGGGAACTCTATTGACTGATGACAGAAGTGTGCTGGGAAGATGGAAAGAGTACTTTGAAGAGCTGATGAATGAGGAAAATGAGAGAGAAAAAAGAGTAGAAGAGGTAACCATTGAGGGGCAGGATGTAGCAAAGATCAGTAAGGGTGAAGTGAGAAGGGCATTGAAGAGGATGAAGAATGGAAAGGCAGTTGGTCCTGATGATATACCTGTGGAGGTATGGAAGTGTCTAGGAGAGGTAGCAGTAGATTTTCTGACAAGAACATTCAACACGGTACTAGAGAGTGAGCAGATGCCGGAGGAGTGGAGGAGAAGTGTGCTGGTGCCCATTTTTAAGAACAAGGGAGACGTGCAGAGTTGCAGCAACTACAGAGGGATAAAGTTGATGAGCCATACGATGAAGTTATGGGAAAGAATAGTGGAAGCTAGACTAAGGGCAGAGGTCAGCATTTGTGAACAACAGTTTGGTTTCATGCCAAGAAAGAGCACCACAGATGCAATGTTTACCTTGAGGATGTTAATAGAGAAGTACAGAGAAGGTCAGAGGGAGCTACATTGTGCCTTTGTGGATCTAGAAAAAGCATATGACAGGGTGCCAAGAGAAGAACTGTGGTATTGCATGAGGAAGTCTGGAGTGGCAGAGAAGTATATTAGAGTGGTGCAGGACATGTATGAGAGATGTAAGACAGTGGTGAGGTGTGCTGTCGGTGTGACCGACGAATTCAAGGTGGAGGTGGGACTGCATCAAGGGTCAGCTCTGAGCCCCTTCTTGTTTGCTATGGTGATGGACAGGCTGACAGACGAGGTGAGACAAGAATCTCCATGGACTATGATGTTTGCAGATGACATCGTGATCTGTAGTGAGAGCAGAGAACAAGTGCAGGAAAATCTCGAGAGGTGGAGGTATGCCCTGGAAAGGAGAGGAATGAAGGTTAGCCTCAGAAAATCAGAATACATGTGTGTGAATGAGAAGGACCCAGGAGGAACGGTGATGTTACAGGGAGCAGAGATAACGAAGGTGGAGGATTTTAAGTACTTAGGCTCAACAATCCAGAGCAATGGAGAGTGTGGAAAAGAGGTGAAGAAGCGTGTGCAGGCAGGCTGGAATGGTTGGAGAAAAATATCCGGTGTGATGTGCGATAGGAGAGTGTCAGCAAGAATGAAGGGAAAAGTGTACAAGATGGTGGTGAGGCCAGCGATGTTGTATGGCTTAGAAACAGTGGCGCTGAGGAAAAGGCAGGAGGCAGAGCTGGAGGTAGCGGAGATGAAAATGTTGAGGTTCTCCCTGGGAGTAACGAGGATGGATAGGATCAGAAATGAGTATATCAGAGGACAGCCCACGTAAGATGTTTTGGAGACAAAGTCAGAGAGGCTAGATTGAGATGGTTTGGACATGTACAGAGGAGGGATAGTGAGTATATTGGCAGTAGGATGCTGAGGTTGGAACTACCAGGCAGAAGGCCTCGAGGAAGACCGAAGAAGAGATTTATGGATGTGGTGAAGGAAGACATGAAGGTTGTTGGAGTCAGAAAAGAAGATGCGGAGGACAGGGTGAGGTGGAGGCGGATGATTTGCTGTGGCGACCCCTGAAGGGAGCAGCCGAAAGTAAAAGAAGAAGAAGAAGAAGATTGAGCAAAATAAGCTATTTAAACATATTAAATACACATAAACATTAGAAGTGCATCTAGGGCTTTTATTAGCGTATTGTGAAGCCTTAATCATTAATACATGCATATTAAATATTTAAGGCGGGATTAAAGGGGGAGCATCATCCGCGCATGCGCAGAACTGTATCATGCACGACTAGGCCCCATCAAACCTATGACTCTATAAACAGTAGACTTTAGAAAACTTTAGAACTTTACAATAATGACATACAATATCGTTTATCATATAGATCACATTAATATCATCATTATGCTGGAGAGAAGTGGAATGTAATTTACCAGAATCTGGGACCGATTTGGAGCATGCTGAGCCTGAGGTGGAGCCCGCAAGTTGTGCGACGTCATTTTTTCAGAGTCTACAGAGATATTGCCGAGTTAAGCAAAAAAAAAATAAATACCGCTTCCCTCTTTTGCTCATTTTTAGATAAATGTTTAAGCAAAATTCTAGATGCAGTAGGTCAGTAAATTTCTGTACAATTAGCAACATGAACTGTGGTTTTGTTTTTAGCGGGAATTTCCGTAGCCTGGATAAAAACAAACGCTATTGGCTGAAGGCCTTCGTGACATCCGCACTGTCCAATTATGGCATAGCTCTTATTATACCGGGCTTTCTACACAGTGAATGACTGTAAGATAAGTGGATGGAAACATGGTTGTGTCAGGATTACATACCGGAACCTCTGTGGTCGCCATTTTTTTTTTTTCATTACTTCCGGCTCTATTAGCGGGAATCGCTGAAGTTTTTTTTACTGTTCCAAAGTTTTCTTTTGCTTCAGACTATCGCAATACGTATTGTTTGCATGTTAGAACCAGTTTAAACCGATAGACTGGTTTTATTGCGCAGCTCTATCATTTATTATATAATTATATAGCCATTTAGTTTTTAAGACGGAGGCAATTCTGGATAAAGTCTTTAGCAATAATTAGCTTCACCAAGTATATTATGTTTTACCCTTGATTTGTTTATTTGTCTGTTTGTTTGTTAGCTGAATTACATCAAAAGTACAGATTTTTATGACGTTTCGAGGAAAGGTGAGGTTTTGCACAAGGCCATTTCAGTTTGGAGATAAGTTAGATCATTTTCTGAATCCAGGTTTTTAAAGATTCTTTAACTTTACAAGATATGGACGTTTTGACTCAAGTGAAGAAATGTTGGGTATGATGAAAGGTGTGCAATCTCAGAATCAGAATCCCAGAGGAAATTATGTGCATAGAGTTGTGCCATACAAGTAAGAGTGTTGTTATTACAGCCCCACCGTTAGACACCAATGAATGATCAATCTGTGTGGACACCATTTAATGATGCACACTGTCCGTGCATGTGTCAGGGTATCTCCATCCTTGATTGAGATGTAACTTTTGAATCATCACCAGCACCTACCTCAAACTTGGTGGCTATGTGTAGGGTGGCAAGGAAACAGGTCATATACCAACATTAGGTCACTGTGATCTTGACCTTGTACCTACATAAAAAGAAAAAAGCTTGTCCAGGCCAGGATGGCACGGTGGCAAAGTGGTGATTGTCTCCAGCTCACAGCAAGTAGGCCCTGAGTTTGAGTCTTCAACAAGACCATTTCTGCGTCGAGTTTGCATGTCCCCCACCCCCACCCCCCCTCCCCGTATACATGGGTTTCTTGCACATACCCAGTTTTCTCACACAGTCCAAAAACACATGCACATTTGGCTAATTGACTGTTCTTAATCGTGGATAGGTTTGAGTGCGAATGGTGGTGTATGTCTTGCCCTACAATGGTCTGGCAAGCTGTGTAGAGTGTACCCCACTTTCACCCAGTGATGGCTGAGGTAGACTCCAGCCTCTCAGAGACCATAACTGGATTAGGTGATTTTATACGATATTTCTATAAATACCTTAAAGGTCATTCCTATCAGTGCTGTCGTGGTCAAAAAATAAGTGAGTACACTATGGCAGCAAAGCTGCCATTCGAGGTCGCGAAGCGACCAAGGTGTGCGGAGTGCAGGAGGTTTTTTTTGTTTGTTTTTTTTAAATTTGAAAGGCTGAGAGGTGCATTTTTGAGCATTTCAACTTTAAAAGCAGTTAGTCTGAACGATTATAAAATTTGTGGGGCCGGTGGTGTAGTAGTTAGGGTGCTGGGCTCATGATCGGGAGTGTGTGAGTTCAAATCCTACTGAGACCCTCACTGTGCTAAGACCCCTGGGCAAGGTCTCAACCATAAGTGTGACTTTGTTCACCCAGCAGTATAAATGGGTACCAGTAAAAATATACTGGGAAGGTAACCTGCGATGGACTAGCGTCCCATCCAGGAGGAGTTGAACTCCTGGTCACTTCATGCTACAGAAACCGCGGATAAGCACCGGCCTGATGAGCCACTTAGGCTTGGGTGTAAAATCCCAACAGACTTACCTTACCTTACCTATTATAAAATTTACAGAACTTGGCAATTATATCTGCAATAAGAAAAAATAAAACAAAGAAATTAGTAAATAATACTGTACGTTCATTATCATTTAAATATAGACATTTTATTGTTAAAATATTAGTGCTGAAATTTATATTGAGTATGTTATATATGTAGTTTATCTAACAATTATCAAAAATTGCATAAAAAACAGACAAGTTACTTGGTACATGTATTAGAAGCACAATATGCAAACCACAAATGACAATATATTATATATACGCATGATAGCAATTAGGTCCCTAGAAAGCTTGTATATGGATATACTAGTTCTTCTCAAAAAATTAGCATATTGTGATAAAGTTCCTTATTTTCTGTAATGTACTGATAAAAATTAAACTTTCATATATTTTAGATTCATTGCACACCAACTGAAATATTATGAAATATGCCAAAACCACTGCTAAATGTTTAACTGACCATGGTATTACTGTGCTGAATTGGCCTGCCAACTCTCCTGACCTGAACCCCACAGCGAATCTGTGGGATATTGTGAAGAGAAAGTTGAGAGACACCAGACCCAACACTGTGGATGAGCTTAAGGCCGCTATCGAAGCATCCTGGGCCTCCGTAACACCTCAGCAGTGCCACAGGCTGATTGCGTCCATGCCACGCCGCATTGAAGCAGTCATTTCTGCAAAAGGATTCCCAACCAAGTGTTGAGTGCATAACTGAACATAATTATTTGAAGGTTGACTTTTTTGTATTAAAAAACACTTTTTTTATTCATAGGATGAAATATGCTAATTTTTTGAGATAGGGATTTTTGGTTTTTCTTTACTTCTTTGCCAAAATTATCAATATTAAAACAATAAAAGGCTTGAACTACTTCAGTTTTGTGTAATGAATCTAAAATATATGAAAGTCTAATGTTTATCAGTACATTACAGAAAATAATGAACTTTATCACAATATGCTAATTTTTTGAGAAGGACTAGTACAGGTACGTGAAATAATAAAGAAAAGAAAGCATGTGAAAGAACTGCCATTAGGATTACTATCCGCGGTACTTTTTCAAGAAACGAATGAAAGCCGGAAGTTCATTGACACAAATCTTGAGCTCATTTAGCAGTATCCAATCAGAGGTATAATACCATAAGGCTGATTCATGGTGTTTATAAAGTCATGTTTATGACTAGATTTACTAAAATAACCTTTGGCTTTGAAACTATTTAGCACTTCATCTCCGCTTTTTATTTACAGTCGCGGAAATTTACATTGATCAACTATAAAGTAGACCAAATTAAGTCAGAAGACGCAACTCAGCCACTAAAACAAGTGGGTACACGGTGTGTAACGGCGTATACCCACCACTACAGCACTGATTCCTACATATTAATGAGGTTCAATGTTTTTGGACACATTTTTCTCAGACCTACAGCACTAACAATATGGAGTTTCTCTTGAGTCATAGCAACTGATGAATCATTCATTCATTCATTCATTTTCTGAACCACTTAAACCTAAGGGTCGTGGGAGACTGGTTCCCATCTTCACCAACACTGGCTGAGGGCAGAGTACACCCTGGACAGCTCGCCATGACATCACAGGGCAGAAACATGCTGACAGCTATGTAGCCTACTCTTGACAAAAGTCAGCAATGGTTCTTTTTGTCTCTCACCACAGACAGTGGCTGACCTTTGATAGAACAGTTATCTGCACTGATGGCTGTTGAATCATAATGTTCATCTGTACAAGTCAGGTGGGATAATGTACATGATATACAGGTTACATGCATGTATAAGGACTGGATAAACTGAAAATGTTAGATCATTTTTGGCCCCAAAATTCTCTATATAATAATTAACAATATCCGTCATTATATTTGAATGATGTCAGTATAGGTCGTAGATACATTTTTGGTGTAACTGATTAGCAGTTTGTTCATTATTTGCAATGCTATGTTTATTCATCTATAGTCTCGACTCAGAGGTATATACTCTGCCTGCTGCTGGCAGGTAACAGCCACCCACATCGCCTCAACATGACAGAGCTTGGGTTAAAATCAGCCCATCCTTCTACATACTTTTGCTCAAAACTTCTTTTAGTTCTCAGCCAGTAACTGTGAACATGAAGTTTAGAAAAAAAAAAACTGAAGGTGTAATAATTCTGGGCAGAAACAGTATAAAAGATGTTCTGTTTGAATCTAATGGAGCTGTTTTATGGTGTGATTGAACAGAACTAATTATGGTCGCAGGAAGGCTGGCGCCCATCTCAGCTGACTCTGGATGAAGGCAGCGTACACCCTGGACAGCTTGCCAGGCCATCGCAGGGCAAAAATACGCTGACAGCTATGCAGTCTACATTTTACGAAAGTCAGCAATGGTTCTAATGGTTCTCTAGTGGTGGCCTGGTGGTAAAGGTGCTGGATTACTGATCCTAAGGTTGGGGGTTCAAGTCCAACTCTCAGTGGGTTGTCACTTTCTACACTCCCCCTCTCCAGTGCAGCTAACTGAGTTATCAAAGCCCAGCCATGTCTCTCGTCTCTCACTGTCTATGGTGTGAGGCATGTAAAAGAGCCATTGCTGACTTTAGTAAAGAGTAGCTGCAAAGCCTTCCGCATCTTTCTGCCCTGCAATGGCCTGGCGAGCTGTCCGGGGTGTACTCTGCCCTTGCCCGGAGTCGGCTGGGATGGATGCCAGCCTCCCCACGACACTAATTAGGATTAAGTGGTTACAGAAAATGAATGAATGGAGCAATGGTTCTACAGTCCTCTCAGAGACAGAGATAATCGGCCTTTGAAAACCCAGTTAGCACTGGAGGGACAGCAGTGACAACCTATTTACAGTGGGACTTGAACTGACAACTTTGGAATCAGTAATCCACCACGGGGCCACCACTGCCCCAATTGTTATTTATTTGTACCAATAGTACGTACTGTACTGTAATTAGTGTGCATGTAGTACCTTTCTAGCCACAAGAGGGCATTAAAATATAAAGAATATAAACAGGATGCAGCCCTCAAAATAAAGTTTGTAATTCTTTAAATATTAGACATATGTTGGCAAGTCGAAGTGTCTGCCTTGGGCTATTAGGACAACATTTTTATGTTCATTATGACATCAACAGTATTTACATAACTTTGCTGCTTTGGACAAAGTCATCATCAGTGTAAAGATAAGCATTGATATGTTCATGTCTTTAATATATAGAAGGATTATAACTCAACATTCGATGTTTTATAAGTAAATATTCATCATAACTATCCTTTAGTATGTACTTGATAAGATATTTACCTTTAATCACACAATAAATTGTCAAACAATCATGACTTTTCAGATGTAACTGTGAATGCTAATGCTACACCATATCCAAAATAGATTACGCACTAAGCCATTCACTATGGCACCAGTTAATGGGACCCCATAACTAATCCCAGTGGTCAGGTCTAAAAAGCTGAGACTTTTAGTGTGCTGGAAGAAAAAAATAAATAAATAAGTAAAACAGAATGGTTACTGCAGACAGAAATAAACCCTTTGTCTGCTTCAGTTTACATAGGACAATTGAAAGAAATTGGAAGCATCTGTGAATAGTTATTTTGGGCATTTAATGGAATCGTATGTTTTTCTACTTTCGTGTTCAGGGTTATGTTATGTAGCCATGCGTCACCATGTCTGGAAACCGCACCCATCCGAGGTTTCGTATGTAGATGGGGACATTTCACTGTTTGGAATGGAAAGTTATGGTATCCTACAAAGTTTGCCAAAGCTAACTACCCATTATTTTCTAGTTGTTCAAAGACCTGGATTTTACAAATATACTTTGGTAAGGAAACACAGACACATTATCTGCTATAAGTAGATGCATTATGGATTTCTACCTTTTGAGAGGAAAATTTGGACAATTCTTTCAGTTGTGCTTCCTTCATTTCAAAGAAAATGTCAAACTGGTTTTATTGTTTGAGTAGCATTGTCTTATATTTGTCTCTTTATGAATAAGAGTCACTACATCAAGGTTCATTTCCATTCTAACATTAAAATAAAAGCATGTCACCATATGAAAACAAAATTCATGAACTTGTTACTGATTCCTATGTCACTAGTCTAAAATGATTTACATTCGCTTTGGTATTAGACATAAGTACCATATCCTCATTGGCAAAACATACAAAATGCACATAAAATCAATTACCACATGTAATGATAGGAAACAGCAAATAAATCTCTGAGTATATTTAGAGATGATATCAACCATGTGAGGGGTAATGGTGGCCCATTGGTAAGATGCTGGATTACCGACTCCAAGGTTGGGGATTCAAGTCCCATTGTTAACTAACAGTTGTCACTTTTGTCCCCCCAGTGCAGCTTAACTGGGTTATCAAAAGCTGGCCATGTCTCTCGCTGTCTGTGGTAAAAGGTTCATTTAAAAGAACCACTGCTGACTTATATCAAGAGTAGGGTTAGGGTTAGGTCATCAGCTTGTTTCTGCCCTGCAACGGCCTGGTGAGCTGTCCAGGGTGTACCTCGCCCTTGCCCAGAGTTGACTAAGATGGGTGCCAGCATAGATTAGATTAAGTGGTTCAGAAAATGAATAAATGAATGAATCAACCGCCCCTGCAACCGACCTTGGAATAAGCGGAAGAAGATAATGATGATGATGATGATGATGATGATGATGATGATCTACCAGTTGAGTGCATACCAGTTCCAGGGTAAGACAGAAATTTTTATATTGTTACCACTGCTTAGATCTTTACAATGCAAGTGTATATAGCAGAACTGTTACAACAACAAGCATCACTCTGGTGCACCAGTTAGTCCCACAGCTTCAGAGGTGGGGACCTGATCCCGACCTCTGCATAGGTTTTCTCTTAATCCACTGGTTCCTCTAACATATAAATGAATGAATATTTCACTATTTAAATTACATTTGTCAGCAAATAAAACAATTATCCAATGATATAGTACCCACATCATCTGAAAGAAAATGTCATGTACCATCCATGGAAGCTTCAACTATGAAATTGAAGGCCATTTGGTTCCCCAGGCATGAAAAGTGCTACATTAAGCAATGGCACATTTATCTGTTATGTTGCCTATTCAATTTCCGAATAATCATTCATGTACGAGATACAACTATAAGCTAAACAAAGAATGATGCCAAAGATGAAGACCCATTCTTCTGGTCATTCTACACAGAAGGTTCTACTGGTTGGTTTAAATCGACTGGGCCGTGCTAGTCTGAGATTAAAGGAAAATTGGAGTTATCCATAAATTCCTAACAGGTCTAGGATGTAAACCTGGAATGTTTTTTCTATAAGCTAAAAGAAAACCTTGGTTTACTAGATAATACTAAAGAGCGAAACTTAACACTTATTAATTAATAACAAAGTAGTGCTGCATGAAGGATTACTGAACTACAGTATATGTACCGGTACAGTATTTGAAATACGTACATACTACCTGTTTGAAATATAACAACTTATTTTCTGAACTGCAGAATCTTCATGGTGTTGATCACATAAGCCAGATGTTACTATATTTAGAACATCTGAGCATGCCCGTGTTTGCAGGCCCAAGGAGGACAACCGTTTTTATGCTACATAGCAGAGATACCTTAAGAAAATAGCTTTAAGTGATATAATTGACCCTTACTGCTTTCAGAAGATGCAATTATCTCTGAAGATTCGATCTATGGCTGAGTTTACAGATATTGTGAACTAACTGTGGATAGTAGAAGAAAGCCTACAGGTCCCTGGAGTCCTATAATCATTCCATCAGTAGATAGGTGCAGGAAATAACAGTGAGTCTTTTACTTAGCAAAGTAAAAGAGTTCTAATGATTCGGATACATTTTCTGTTTAATTTTACACTAACATGCTGATAGTCGTGCTTTTGTGTAATAAGCCTGTTGCTACCACTGCCCCTGAAATATAAAATAGGATTTTGGAATCTATATTTGGTGCCCTGCAATGGCCTGGTGAGCTCTCCAGGATGTACTCTGACCTTACCCAGAGTCACCTGAGATGGGCGCCTGCCTCCAAATGACCCTAATTAGGATTAACAAACAAACAACAAACAACTCTTTATTGTCAAAGTACATTACATACATTGAAATTTGCTTTGTGCACTAGGCACCTGTCGCCACTGTGCAGCGCCAGTTATTGCGTTGTTCTATCCTTTTGATGCTGAGCGCCAAGCAGGAAGCAACAACTGCCAAATTTTAACGTCTTATGGTATGACGCAGCCGGATTCGAACTCCGACCTACCGGAGGATAAAGCGGACACTCTACCAACTGAGCTAAATCCCCGGTAATCAGCTCAGAAACTGAATAAATGAATGGATTAATTTGTATTTGATAAGTTTGATGAAATAGCTTTAAATGTATCAAAATATTTTAGAGTTTTGCATTTTTTTGTAATTTTAAGGAAGTGTGATGTACTTTCTTTGAGACAGAAACATGATAACATCATAAAAATCAAAATGTCACATTACTGCTCAGAATAGTTAGACTCTATGTTTGTTGAGAACGCAGTCCCAAAGTCAGAGTCATGTAGGAGCTAGCTTCCTATTCTGACTCTAATTTGGTACAATTATTAAAAGATTCTGTCAAGTCTGCTTTCAAGCTTGGTAATTAAATACTCAGCAGTCTGGGTTTTCCATTTATTTGCTTAATTTTTATTAGGATTAAGCTGCTGCCGATCTGATCTGACACTTAGTGACGCCATCAAAAGGCCAACACAGACACATAACTTTTCACACTGAAATTCACATTTAGGGGCAAAGAAAACTATCAGATTAACCTAACATACATGCTTTTAGACTGAAGGAGGAAGCTGGAGTGCCTGAAGGAAGCCCACCTAAGTATAGGAGGAACATGCAAACCCCACACAGAAATGCCTTTGCCAGGCATGGGGCCGAAACCCAGGACTTCTTTATGTGAGGCTAACCACTACACCACTGTGCCTCCCTGTCTGATTTTTTAAATACAAAACACATTGGTTTATTTTGAATGTGCATCATGACTGCTGTATATCATAACTTATTTTGGTAAACTTACATTTTGGTGTCTTCTCTGACCCCCCGGTTGCTGGGATTTGGACAACTAATAGTATATAAGAATGGAATGTTGTTTCAGTCCCTCCATACAGTTACAGTGATCTGTTCTAATGACTTGTGTTGGCAAAAGAAATTGTACAATTTTCTTTTTCATCTGTCTGTAGGTGTGTATGTGATGAGCTTATCATGAAATATAAGGGAAATATTGGGTTTATTGTCTGGGCATTCTGGTGAAATTGTATTTTCTTGACTGGCATCATATGTAATATCCAGAATAAAATTGGATTTGATTAAATCCAAAGTTTATGTATATTAAATAAGGCAGCTGTAGCCTAATGGAAAGAGAAGTGGCTTAGGGACCAAAAGGTCATTGGTTCGATTCCTGAGCCAGCAGAAAAAATGAATGGTGGTGGGGGATTGAGATGCACCTTCACTTCCTCCACATTCATGGCTGAAGTGCCCTTGAGCAAAGTACGTAACCCCCAACTGCTCTCCAGGTGCCCCCAATATGTGTGGCAGCCCACTGCCCTGAGTGTGTGTGTGCTCACCTGGGATGGGGTAAATGCAGAAGCAATAATTTCCCTTGCAGGATTAATACAGTATAGCAAAATCCAAAAAGTGTACAAGGTTGTCAACTTTGATTTTATGAGAATCCAAGCAGAAGGACTTGACAAAATTTAAGCGGGTTTAATTTTCGGCTAAGTTTCTGTAACAATTATTGATGATGAAAAGCTAGTCAGCTTCCTTGATCCAGGGATAACAATGTAGTCATTATCAATGACTATCGATATTTTTGGCGGCACAATGGTGTAGTGATTAGCACATCTGCTTCACAGTAAGAAGAGCTGGGTTCATTTCCCACCTCGATGTGTTTCTGTGTGGAGATTGCTTGTTCTCCCTGAACATCTGTGGGCTTTTTCCGGGTACTCTGATTTCTTCCCACAGTCCAAAAACATACACAGTGGGCTAATTGGCTGTTCACCCCGAGTTGGGTGTGAATAATTGTGAGTGTTGGCCCAATGGTCTGGCGAGCTGTCCAGAGTGTACCTAGAGTCTGCTGAGATGAGCGCCAGCCTCCCTGCACCCCTAATTAGGATTAAGTGACTTAATGAGTGAATCTAAATTTGGATTTTTCTACAAAAATGTCATCTTGGCATACAAGATATTTAAGAAATTTTTATAAGGCACATGAAAAAATGAGCAAGAAGGGTCTAAAAGGGAACGCTTTTTATTTTATTTTTTTGTTTGTTTGTTTTTTAACTCTGGAAGCTTTCTTAAATGTGAATAATTCCTCAAAGAAATTTTAATAGCTTAACATATTATTAATGTAGACAGTCAAAAATTCCAGTCATGTCTTGTAAATATTAAAACAATATAAATTAATGATCATGAATTCAGTTCATGAGACAATTGCACTAGATTATGCTAAAGAGCAGAAAACAAGATCAAACCAAAGCAACTATTAGTAGCTATTGGACAGTCTTCTTCTTCTTCTTTCGGCTTTTTCCCTTTTTTTTCATGGGTTGCCACAGCGAATCATCTGATACGCATATTTGATTTGGCATAGGTTTTTACATCGGATGCCCTTCCTGACACAACCCTTTAGCAAGGGGCACAAACACGCTGATGGCTAGTAGCTACTGGACAGTATTAGTGAGATTCCTCCATTGTGAATTGTGAGCATATGAATATGTTGTCATTCAATTGCTGAGTGCACTTGAAAACTATCGTAAAATTTCTTACTCAAAGTTTTAGTGCTTTTGTCTAAATTGGAACCCAGAGAAGAAAAACCATACAAACCATAAGTACAGGATAAAGGATTAATATTGGTAATTAGCCAGATACATACAACCTGAATAGCTACAGTACATCTCAATGCCAGTTAAACAGTCACAAAATAATGTGCTCAATACTGCAGCTAACTGGGTTATCAAAGGCCGGCCATGTCTCTCACTGTCTATGACAGGTGTCGGGAACCTATGGCTTGCAAGCCAGATGTGGCTCTTTTGATGACTGTATCTGGCTCTCAGATAAATCAGGTGGCCTTTCTTAACAGAATAACGAATACATAATTACACTGTTATTTAAATAAAAATACAAAACAGCCATCAAATGAAACAAAAACAGACGAATAAATCTCGCGCATTTTAATCTATATATCTATTTTCAGTGCAACTTCACTGTGGCGCACAGCGGAGAGCTAATCCTTACTGTATGCGGGCGGGTCCGATACCTTGAAACTTTGATTTAATTGGATTATAACAGCCACAGACTGCACGTGTTGTTTTTGAGTAAAGAGGTAAATTCCCCTTGTTTTTGATCAGCTCATTTCCACAAAGCCAAGCATAGCTGGCAAACAAACACAAATGGACAGACATGGAAAAACTTCAACCCGCAGACCAGCTGATTGCCAAAACTTGGAACGCGCTTCCTGTCACATAAACACTGCATCATATTGACCATGTTTAGCTCCACATGCACACGCAAGCAGTTCTTCTCACCTGATAAACATCAAGACCAACCTGCGGTCACGTTTAACAGATAGAAGCCTAAACGCCTGCATGAAGCTGAACCTCAGCACGTATCAACCAGAATATAAAGCTATCAGCAATACCATGCAGCACCAGAAGTCGCATTAATAGTAAGAAGTACTTTTCTTATTAATAAATAACCTCGTTATGACAATGTCATTTAAAATAAACTCAGAGTCTTATTATACTCTCAAATTGTTGGTCTTCTTTTTCAATTTAGTTGTATTCAGTGTGTGTGTGTGTGTGTGTGTGTGTGTGTGTGTGTGTGTGTGTGTGTGTGTGTGTGTGTGTGTGTGTGTCTCAGAGGATTATATTTTAAAATATTGTACAGTATGTCTTTTTTAGTGCTCTCTTAGTCAAAAAGGTTCTCGACCCCTGCTCTATGGTGAGAGGTTCATGTAAAC
Source organism: Plotosus lineatus (assembly GCA_024760905.1). Lineage (NCBI taxonomy): Eukaryota > Metazoa > Chordata > Actinopteri > Siluriformes > Plotosidae > Plotosus > Plotosus lineatus. The sequence continues at coordinate 57,680,956 of CM045732.1, forward strand.
GAACCATTGCTGCCTTGCGTAAAGAGTAGCTGCATAGCCGTCAGCGTGTTTCTGCTCCTTGATAAAGGGTTGTGTCAGGAAGGGCATCCGACGTAAAAACCAATGCCAAATCAAACATGCAAACCAGATGATTCGCTGTGGTGACCCCATAAAAAAAATGGAAAAATCCGAAAGAAGAAGAAAAAGAAGAATACTGTAAATACTGAGTGGCTTTTGGAGGTGGAAATCAATATAAATAATCAATTCATCACTCGCATGAAAAAATTGTTTGTAATACTGAGTGAGGCCGATATTATAACAAGATTGTTGCAATTCATTTGCAGGAGAGGCAGTGAAGAAAGTTGGCCAGGCAATATAGTGCATGAGTCATCTGTTCAAAATAAAATATTTATTTTATTTAACCCATGTGTAGGGACATAGTTTTTGTACTTGCCAAAATCTGTAGTAAAACAGCAAAAGTCTTTTAATATATGATTTAAATCATGTTTAAATCATGTGGGTCATCTTCAGGCTCACTACCTACCATGATTTATATCTTCCGCCGTAATATTATCATTCATTTGTGTTAAGCACTGTGTAAGTGAATCTAAACAAACTCTTTTTCACCTAAAAATATTTGTTTGCAACAGATGGAGCGTCGTTTGATATCTAAATACAGTGTATTTCTACAAAGTCATGAAGTAAAATAAAAATGTTATGCATTATACAATTAATCTTCCACCACCAGCAAAGAAAATAAAGAAACCTAGCTGGTGAAGCAAAGCTTCTGCCTATATGTGGATTTGGAGGAAATTGTCTTTTTATTTTTTTTTGGTCCAGGAAACTGTAGAAAAAAGGAAGAGGAGGGAAAGATTGAGAATGACTTGCTTTAAGATCTAGCTTACTGGACTCCGAAGCAGACAGACATGTGGTAGTCGCAGCAGGAAGAAGGAGGGAAGGTGGCAAGAAAATTGTCAGAAAAAAAACAGCATCTGGACTAATTTTCAGAGACATCTTATTCACATGAGGTTTGTATAGCTTTTATCAATCCCATAGACTTAAACAAAAAAGGAAAAGTGATTCCCTGTGGATATATTGTGCTATATTATGATTATCATTTTTTTAAGTAAGTAAATATTAATAGGAATTACAATATTGTAGTTGGTTAAATTGTACTAAAAGATACTTTACTTCTGCCAACACTTAAAAAAAGAAAAGAAAAAGATGAATTATTGTATAAAATCTATACAGTTTGATACAAAGTAGTCTACTAAGTATTAAATATTTCTGATCTCTGGATTTTAATAGCCTTTTATTTAGATCTTTAAAAACCAAAAACATTAAAATAATTATTTAGTAAAATATTTTGATAATGCGGGGCAGTGGTGGTCTAGTGGTACAAGGCACTGGATCGCTAATCCAAAGGTTGGGAGGTTCGAGTCCCACTCTCCACAAGGTTGTCGTCGTCCCCCATGGTGCAGCTAACTGGGTTATGAAAGGCCGGCCATATCTTTCACTGTCTATGGTGAGAGGCATGTATAAGAACCATTGCTAACTTTCGACACGAATAGGCTGTAAAGCCGTCAGCGTGTTTCCGCCCTGGCGAGCTGTCCAGGGTGTACTCTGCCCTCGCCCGGAGTTGGCTGGGATGGGCACCAGCCTCCCCGCGACCCTAATTAGGATGAAGCGGTTACAGAAAATTAACAGAACTGATTTTGATAATGAATGACACTATTGTTTGTTTAAAAAGACACTGAAATTACACGACAAAAAAAAAAACCATTTAGCAAAATGTGTGACCGCTACTGTTGTACAAGGTTACAATGAACATGAAAAGTTTCAGAACACAATAACACAGGTTTGTTGTTCTTAAGTACAAGTCCACAATTAAAATAATGCCTGAGTTACTTACCAGTTATTTTAATATTCATTAACATATACTATACGGGAAAAAGAAATAAGATCTCTACTTTAAAATAAAACTTCAAAAAATATAAAATCAAGATCTACAAAATTCAAAAGTGAATATCTGATCACAAGAATTTGAATGTTTTTACATTTTCAGTAATTATTATTATTATTATTATTATTATTATTATTATTATTGACCATTTCATCAAAGAAATTGTACTGGTTGGCTATTGTTGTCACTTTGTCCAATTAAATTAGTTTATTTATCCAAATAGGCGTATAGTCCACAAAGTACAAATAAACATGTATAATTATAAAATAGAATTAAATAAAATATATACTATGCTTTCTATACATACAACAGTTATTCCACTCACTAGTATTAAGCAATTATTAAATGAGGTAATGGTAGCATAGTGGCGTAGTAGTTAACACGTCCGCCTCACGACAAGAAGGCCTGGGTTCGATTTCCAGCTCGGGTGTTTCTGTGGGGAGTTTGCATGTCTTCCCCATGCTTGCGTGGATTTCCTCAGGGTACTTCAGTTTCCTCCCACAGTCCAAAAACTCGCATAGCGTTTGGCTGTTCCAAATTACCTCTAGGTTTGTCGTGTGAGTGGTGGCCCTGTGATGGCCTGCCCTCGCCCAAGTTGGCTTAGATGGGCGCTAGCTTCCCTGTGACCCTAATTAGGATTAAGCAGGTGAGAAAATGAATGAATGAATGAATGGATGGATAAATGAGGTGATGTATGATATAGAGAATTTTGGTTGAGGGATTGTTATCTGCCTAGGCCAAAGTCGTCAAAAACAGAATAATTCCCTCGCATGCAAAAGCCTACTTCATTTTTAAAAATCATTATTCAACATAGTTTCATAGTACATAGTCATGTTGCTGTGTTGCATGTGCCAGTTGTACAATAATCATTCATCTTATCCGATTCCAACAGTGCAATAATTTTGTTATTCCATAAAAATGATACAGTACAAACAAATATTTTATGGCTTTACTTTAATCAAAAACAGGACAATCTTTTGAAAAAATAATTTAAAAAATAGGTATTTCATTCAATCTTGTCATACTTGCCTGATAAAGGCTACCCTGTCATGTATCAGTTCATTTACGATTCAATTTCATGGAATAATTAATAAAGTAAATGTTGCAAAAAAAAATTTTCACAAAATAAAAAAAAATCTCTCTTGACAGCTACCAAATGGAACCAGAAACACCAGGAGCAGCACCCTCAGCCGGTCCTACGAATCTCACAAATAGCACTCTGTGTCCTGACACAGAAGCATGGGACTGGTTGTACACTATGCAACCAATATACATGTTTGTCATCTGTGTGCTGGGAATCCTGGGAAATGTGTTTGTACTGCTGGTTTTTTGTCTGCACAAGAAAGCCTGCACTGTGGCAGAAATATACCTGGGGAACTTGGCTGCAACTGACCTGCTTCTTACATCCTGCCTACCTTTCTGGGCCATTAACGTGGCCAGCAGTTTCAAGTGGCAATTTGGATCACTGATGTGTCGTTTGGTAAACACGGGCATCAAAATAAACATGTACTGCAGTGTCTACTTCCTTGTACTTGTAAGCGCTGACCGATACCTGGCTCTGGTGTTTCCGCTGACTTATGGCCGAATGAGGCGGCCCCGCTATGCCAAGTTAAGTTGCTTGGCTGTGTGGATTTTTGGAATAATCCTGAGTGTCCCCACACTTCAGTTCAGGGAGGTACGGTACATACAAGAGTACTCAGTCACTGCTTGTGTACTGAGCTACCCTACCCAAACAGTGGAACTGACCTGTGACATTCTGCTTGTCCTACTAGGCTTCATCATCCCTGTGACTGTCATTTCCTACTGCACTTACAAGATCATACATGCACTGCACTGGAAAGTAATAGAAAAGTTCAATGCGGTAAATAAAGAGAGGAAGGCCTCAGTGCTGGTGTTGGTTGTTCTTCTGGCTTTTCTATTCTGTTGGGTCCCTTTTCACCTGGTTACCATTTTGGATATCCTCATGAGATTGAATGTACTAAGTGGGTGTACACTGGAAAATGGCTTGGATATATGCAACCAAATATTCACATATTTGGCGTTAAGCAACAGTGTTCTCAATCCTATCCTGTATGTGATAGTTGGTAAAAATTTCAGAAAGAAAGTGAAAGAACTCCAATCATCAACCCGGAGAACATTTTCATGATTAACAGGAGGGGGGAATGGGGCTGCAATAGATTTCAGTGATGATTTTTTTTAAAAGCTTAAAATAATGTCCGTTAATGTTTTTTGAAACAATATTATGTATGTATATATGTACACTGTATATATTATTTTGTATTTGATTAATGAAATAAATGCTAATTCCTCAGAATTTTACTCCTAACGGTATTGTAATAATAATATTAAATATATCTGTACTATGCAAATAAGGAGTGCCATAAATAAATTCGATATTATGTGATTTCTGGTGTACTTTTATATGTGTTATACTATACGTTGATGAATGCAATCACACAAAACAGAGTGACAAATACTTGTTTATTGTCTCTGACACTGTTACCAAAGAATAAAAAAAAACCTGTAATAAATTAATAAATTATATTTCCATATTATAACAGAAAAATAGTTTTTTTTTTTGAGAATATTTTTTGCAGTGCTATATTTGAAAGCTACAGTAGCACAAATCACATTGGTGTCTGCAACAGTTCCTAAATGCACTCAGCTGAGAGTGTGCCGAAGACATTACTAAAAGGCTTTAACAAGATTTTCCAGAAAATAATGGGTGGGTTACACTGAATAATGTGTCACAGTCTCACCACTTGTGGAAAGCGTGGTGTGGTGAATGTTTTCCCTCAGGCTGCTGCCTATGAGACACGCTGTTAAAGCAGATGTTGGTAAGTAGATCACCCACACATAACCACAAACACCACTTTAGCTATAAACAAGACTTTATCATCATTTTGTGTGGGTGAGTATAGATTCTGAAAGCAACCTGGAATACGTATCTTTTGCTTTTACTAAAAGCCATGATTTCCAAACACTGATCTCCAGCTTGTAATTAGAATCTGAAAATAACACACTACAGTTTTATGCCTAAAAATGTCTGGAGTCCCCAAGTACCCAAATGCATGAAGTGTTAGACATCTAAATTCGAGCGTTGCTTTTTATATCCATGGTATTTCATAGTAAACCTGAGCATGTGAAAGATTCTACATAAATTATATTATTCACAGATTATAAGATTTATAATATTGGCTGAGTGGATGGTATATCCCCAGGTAGTCATCACAAATAGAAAAATGTCCAGATCACTGATATATTTTTTTCTTTGACAACTAAGACCAACAAGTCAAGTAAAATATGCTGACTGGCCAAATATATTTGACACTCTAATATTTTGTAAGAACAGATTTAGCCCTGCTTATAGTTTAATTGGGGCCGGAGGCGTAGTGGTTAGGGTGCTGCGCCAATGATCGGGAGGCTGTGTGTCCATATCCCAGTTCGACCCCCACTGTGCTAAGACCCCTGGGAAAGGTCTTAACTACAAGTGTGCCTCTGTTCACCCAGCAGTATAAATGGGTACCAGTAAAATGTACTGGGAAGGTAACCTGCCATGGACTAGCGTCCCATCCAGAAGGAGTTGACCTCCTGTTCGCTTCATGCTACAGAAACCCTGAATAAGCTCCGGCCCTGATGAGCCACTAGGCTCGGGTGTAAAAATCACAACAGACTTACCTTACCTATAGTTTAATTGCCATGACATTGTTGCTTAAGATGATCTGGTCATGGCTCAGTAACATTGTGTGGTAATAAAATAAAGTCAGGTGTCAACCTGAATGTACTGTGAATGAGCATGTTATCATATCAATAGACTTTTCTTCCCTAATGGCACAGATATAAAATTTGGGCTCAAACAGTGAAAGAGAGGGAGAAAGAATAATAATTTTCATGCATAAACTAGTACCACAGGGTCCTGACCTTAACCCTATTAAAAGTTTTTGAGATGTGCTGGAAAAGACTTTTATGGATTGGCTTGATTTTCCCATCAGCAATTCAAGATGTAAAATATTAATCACACTCTGGATATAAATAAATGTTGTGATGTTAATTCATGGGAACTGCATGTTGTAATCAAGGCTTAAAAGCGGTCGGTCCAACAAAATATTAGACTGCAGGGCTTTGTTGGCTGTACTGTGTAGCTCATACCATTCAATACTCATTTGTCATGTCACAAGTGAAGGGGGCAGTGGTGGGCTAGTGGTATAGGGCGCTGGATCGCTGATCCAAAGGTTGGGGGTTCGAGTCCCACTCTGCACAAGGTTGTCACTGTCCCCCCCTCCAGTGGAGATAACTGGGTTATCAAAGGCCGGCCATGTCTCTCACTGTCTATGGTGTGAGGCATGTAAAAGAACCATTGCTGACTTTTGACAAGAGTAGGCTGCAAAGCCGTCAGTGTGTTTCCGCCCTGCGATGGCCTGGCGAGCTGTCCAGGGTGTACTCTGCCCTCGCCCGAAGTTGGCTGGGATGGGCGCCAGCCTCCCCGCGACCCAAGTTAGGATTAAGCGGGTACAGAAAATGAACTGAAACTGAACTGAACAAGTGAAGGGTATATGGTACACAGAGCAGCGCGATTATCTAAGCGTAAATCAAGCAGATATCATCAACCATCTGGTGCCTCAATTTGATTTTAATAAACAAATTAAAAGAGTTTATTAAAAGAGATAAGTGACTCGATGCACATGTCCTGTTCTGTACTTTAAAGTTTGGCATCATTTCTTACTATCTACAACTTCTTCTTCTTTTCCTTTCATCTTTTTCCCTTTTCCAGGGGTCATCACAGCGAATCATCTGATTCGCATGTTTGATTTGGCATCGGTTTTTACGTTGGTGTCTTTCCTGACAATCCTTTAGCAAGGGGCAGAAACACGCTGACGGCTTTGCAGCTACTCTTTATGAAAGTCAACAATGGTTCTTTTACATGAACCTCTCACCATAGACAGTGAGAGACATGGCCGGCCTTTGATAACCCAGTTAGCTGCACTGGGGGGACAGTGACAACCCTGTGGAGAGTGAGAGTCGAACCCCCAACCTTAGGATTAGTAATCCAGTGCCCTTTACCATCAGGCCACCACTGCCCCACTTCTTACTATCTACAACTGAATACCATTAATGACACAGTTTTTTCACTGTCTATCCATTCCTTTGAGCAAATGTCTTGCTGATTTTTAATATGATGACTGTCCCATTGCTGGTACACGCCTACTGGGGGCTTTTGTATCATCGTAACCACACAGACGCATGGAAGTTGGTTTATTTCATACGGCCGGCCTCCATCTCTATCATCTGTTTGATGGGTGCTTTCAGCAATGCCTTTGTTTTTGCTATGTTTAGCATTCAAAAAGACAAATGCTCCATAACAGAGATCTATCAGAGAAATATTTCTGCTGCTGATTTATTCATAGTGTGTTGGATTCGGTTCTGGGTCATCACTATAATTCACAAGTTCAACTGGTACTCTGGGTGGACCATGTGCCAAGTGGTCAGCCTCATAATTGGCATCAACTATTACTACAGAGTGTTGTTTTTCATGCTGGTTAGTCTGGATTGGTACCTACTTCTGACACGACCCATGTCTGTGGGAAGACAGATAGGCACCACCCATGCCAAAGCAATCTGTGTGACTATTTAACTTTCTAGTTTTTTCTCAGTCTTTCAGCTTTGTTTTTTTCGCTCAGTACACTTTATCCCTGAGCTTGATGCAGAAGCATGTTCATTGTATCCCGTCATGATGAGTGGAGACTATGCTTCAGCATAACGGCCAATGTGATACATTTCTTAGTTCCTGTTCCCCTTTTCTTACTGCAGTTAACATATCATTACAGTTCTGAGTGACAAACAGGTGAGGAGATTTTCAGCTGTGAAAACAGAAAAGAAGGCTGCAGTCTCAGTACTTGTTGTTCTGTCAATTTTCATTCTCTGTTGGCTTCCTTTTTAGATTTTCATGTTATTGGACACATTTTATTATTTTAATGTTATTTCTGGTTGTGTGTAATGCAGCCATGAGCCGGTTGTCTGTGGAGACATGTTCTGGAAATAGGTTCACTTTGCTCTGCTTACCTTTTCATACTAACAGCTCACTTTCTCACTGTGATATGAAAAAAATACTTCCGGCAAACAGAGAAAGGAGTACTTGTACAATGATGAATTTATACTGAACCCTGCTGTCCTGTGAATATGAGACAATTGACAGACAAACTTTGCTTCTCTTTGTTTAATGTTTGCTACATTTTATACATTCGCAATAGTTTTTTTGTTTTTTCTATATGTCTGTTCTGTGTCATCTTTATGAAAAATGTCAGATTGTCAGAATGACAGATTTCATTCGCATGAACTTTTAAATGTACTTGCAGATCATTTTCATTCATGAGGAGTAGCTCAAATAATTGTAAAGCTTTTAAAAAGGTTTTGATGTGTGACAAACTTCATTAGGCCTATTATTTATATATATATATATATATATATATATATATATATGGTGAGAGGAATGTAAAAGAACCATTGCTGACTTTCGTAAAGAGTAGGCGTCAGTGTGTTTCTTTTCCTTGCTAAAAGGGTTGTGTCAGGAAGGGCATCCGACGTAAAAACCTATGCCAAATCAAACGTGCAAATCATTCGCTGTGGCAACCCCTGAAAAAGCGAACAGCTGAAAGGAAATCTTCATCATCACACACACACACACACACACACAAACACACACACACACACACACACACATATATATAAGGCTTTTCCCTTCAGGGGTCGCCACAGCGAATCATCTGCCTCCATCTCACCCTATCCTTTGCATCTTCTTCTCTTACACCAACGACCTTCATGTCCTCCTTCACCACATCCATGAATCGTCTCTTTGGCCTTCCTCTAGGCTTTCTGCCTGGTAGTTCCAGCCTCAGCATCCTATTACCAATATACTCACTATCCCTCCTCTGTACATGTCCGAACCATCTCAATCTAGCCTCTCTGACTTTGTCTCCAAAACGTCTTACATGTGCTGTCCCTCTGATGTGCTCATTCCTAATCCTATCCATCCTCGTTACTCCCAAAGAGAACCTCAACATTTTCATCTCTGCTACCTCCAGCTCTGCCTCCTGTCTTTTCCCCAGGGCCACTGTTTCTAAACCATACAACATACTGTATGTATTGTAAAATATTAGATTATTATATACCCAGGTTTTCTCCAGGTATTTCAATTTACTCTCACAGAAAGAAGGCATAACATTAGTCTAATTGGTTGCCCTGAATTGTCCCTAGGTGTGAGTGAAAGTGTAAATGGTTGTGTGAGTTTGGGCAAATGAATGAATGAATTATTTAATTAATTATTAAGTAATTACTTAATGAGCACCGTGTGATGAGGTTTTATCCGAACAACTGAGTCTATTCGTTGAGAAAAGAAGCGAGTCTTCTGAGATGTTCCTGCTATGCAGTTACCACAGTTGGTAAAGAGCTATCAAAGGTGGCGTTCAAGGCTGACTGGTGTGGGTTTGAAGTGAAGGATAGTACATCTGAACTAATCAATATGAACTGCTGTAGCTGTAACATAAACTGCTGAAACTTCAAATGAAGGTTTCAGAACTTACATTGCTTTGTGTATGGGAGAGTGTATGCGATAGCTATTGTATATGAAGATGAACAGAAGGTCGACAGATTCATATATTAACTGCTAATAATGCATTACATATTCAGTTTGGATTGCACTTTCAGGGTCCAGATTCTGAACTATAAACAAAATTAATCATTGAAGACTTGTGGGAGGGAAGGAATGCTGTTGTGTACACCATGGTGCTGACTCCCTGCTCGGTCATTTAAGAAGAGTTTTGCACTAAGTGAAATCAAGAAAAATTCCTATACACTCCATCTCACTACTGAGAGTGGTTTTCATGAATTACTTTGAAAAGGACAAAAAAATAAATTGAAGGTAAGAATTTATTTAATTTTTTAAAATAAAATAAAACATACGGTTTGGTATAATGCTGTTTAATAATGTTATCTTAAAAAGTGTATTTTCATTTTTAAGGAATGGATGGACCATACCCTGTCACAACATTCCAGCCACAAAATTGTACACTTTCTCCTCCAGAAAAGCTCAACTCTTCAGACTGGCAAATTGTCCATATGATTGTTCCTCCGTACATATTTACTGTGTGCCTGGCTGGGATTCTCGGAAATACTTTTGTGTTGTTGGTGTTCTTCTTCCAGAGGGGCAAATGGAGCGTGCCTGAGATCTACCTGGGCAACCTGGCACTAGCTGATCTAATCCTGCTAGCCTTTTTACCATTTTGGGCCATGAATATTATCAATCACTATTACTGGTCATATGGAGAGTTTCTGTGTAAGATTGTCAATCTCTCCATAATTGTCAACATGTATGCTAGCATTTACATGCTGGTGATGGTAAATATAGACCGCTACCTTGCACTAGTGCTGATTATGAAAGCAAGATGGCTGAGGAGAAAACGTAATGCGAAGATTATTTGCATTTGCCTCTGGGTCATTGGCGTGATCATGAGCTTGCCCACTGCACCTTTCAGGACAGTGAAATACATCAAATGTTTACAGACTAAAGCCTGCATTATTGATTATCCTTCTCCCAACTTGAAAACTGCTCACGATATTCTAATGTGCATTTTTGGCTTTGTCCTTCCTCTCCTGGCAATTGTCTTCTGTAGCAGTAATATTTTGTGGGTCCTTCATAAAAGAAGGTATGGCATTTCGCCGCAGGATGGAAATGACAGGAAGGCCACAGTGTTGGTGTCTGCTGTGACCCTGCTTTTCTTGATTTGTTGGGCACCATTCCATATTTTCACTTTCCTGGATTTACTTTGTGAGTTTAACATCTTGGATTTAGATAGCTGGAATCATGTCTTAGATATCGGATCGCAGTTCACAACATACTTAGCATTTCTGAACAGCTGTCTTAATCCAGTGCTGTATGTATGCAGTGGCCACTATTTCAAGAAGAAAGTCAATGATATCTATAAAAGAAGAAAGAGCTCTACCGGGTCTTTGGCCACTACACTACAGCGCTCAACTATATCAACCTACAACCAAAGGAATGATCAAATTAAACCTGTTGTATTGTAGTGCCAGAAGGACAATAATATTGTGTACATAATATTAGTGAACACATAGTCGTTCTTGTGTGTGTGTGTGTGTGTGTGTGTGTGTGTGTGTGTGTGTGTGTGTGTGTGTGTGTGTGTGTGTGAACATTAGCCAAGTGACCATTTAAAAAATACAAGCAATTAAGTTAAAAAAAGGGAAAAAAAGGGGGGAAAAAACTGAGTGACCTGGATATACTCAAACATTTACATGTAGCTACAACAACACTTGTGAGTACTTGTAAACTGTGTCGAAACAGTTACCATACTAGGCAGTCCTTGACGTTTGCTTCTAATGTGTTGCTGTTTTGTGTTGCCTTTGTATGAACCCATGCACCCTTCATTTAACATGCTTACATGACTATCTGTGGAAGGTTCCATTTTTAAGGAATAAGAATATATGTGATATGTACACCGTAATATAAACTGTAGTTACAGTATTTGCATTTTATGTTTATGTGTTTGATTATTTTACTTTAATTTTGTTGCTTTATTTTTAGTTGTAAAAAATTGCTATTGCTCTGATTTGTTTGGATCGCTCAAGATATTGCAGGTAGGTAAGTCTGTTGGGTTTTTACACCCGAGCCTATGTGCTTATCCACAATTTCCGTAGCGTGAAGCGACCAGGAGTTCAACTCCTCCTGGATGGGACGCTAGTCCATCGCAGGTTACCTTCCCAGTATATTTTTACTGGTACCCATTTATACTACTGGGTGAACAGAGTCACACTTGTGGTTGAAACCTTGCCCAGGGGTCTTAGCACAGTGGGGGGGGGGGGGGGTGTCTCAGTGGGATTTGAACTCACAACCTCCTGATCATGAGCCCATCAGCACTCTAACCACTACGCCACCGGCCCCACCAAGATATTGTAGATACAGATTATTTTATTGCTGTATTTAAGCAAAGACTATCTGACAAATTGTCACAAGATTGGTATTCGTCGCTTCATAATACTACCAAGTGCTCAACTAGATACTTTTTAAGTTCATACTAAATGTCGAGACTTATCTTAGCTTAAATTTAGACCCATATCTAAGAAATTGTTTGACAGAATTCAGATGTGTTAATTTCGGTTTGAGCATAGAAACAGGCAGATATAATAATGTGCCGTCGGTCTTGAGATTTTGTCCTTTCTGCCAAAACCATAATCTTAATTTAATTGAAGATGAAATACATGTACTGCTTCATTACAAAGCCTACAGTATTATAAGAAATGATCTGTTAGCTGAACATATCAACTACCTGCTATCAAAACACAGCTTTGTAAATCTAATGTCTTCAACAAATGAATGTGTCATTAAAATCTTGTGCCTATTTTTATATAATGTTAAGAAAATAAGGAACTCTGATGGCTCTCTTTAATCATGGAAGTGCTCTTGAAAACTCATACAACGTATATATTATAGGCCACTGGCTTTATACTGAATAAAATGTCTGTCTGTCTGCCTGTCTCACTGTCTGTAAAAAATTGCTGATGAATGAAATCTGTTTTATTTGTCTTGTAATGAAGCAGATTGGTGAAAGAACTGTATATGTGTAACCACAGTGTACTCTGAAAATAATAAAAGTTACTTCCACAATGTTCAGTTCATTTTCTGTAACCGCTTAATCCTAATTAGGGTCGCAGGGAGGCTGGCGCCCATCCCAGCCAACTCCGGGCGAGGGCAGAGTACACCCTGGATAGCACGCCAGGCCATCACAGGGTGGAAACACGCTGACGGCTTTGTAGCCTACTCTTGTGGAAAGCCAGCAATGGTTCTTTTATATGCTTCACACCATAGACAGTGACAGACATGGCCGGCCTTTGATAACCCAGTCGGCTGCACTGGGGGTACTTCTACAATGTCTGTAATTTTTTTTTGTTTTTTTACCAGGTCAGCTAAAAGAGGGCACGATCTCTGTGTTCTACAAGATAGATTATCTCATCTTTCCTTCGATTGGATGAAATGTTCCTCAACCTCAAGTATGTGTAATCTATGTCGGGGTAAAAAATAACACCTACACTGAATCTGATACATGTTTCAAGTAGTCAGAGCTTATTTTAGACATTCTATAGGACTAAGACTACCTTTACCATAGGACTATGAGATATTTAGAGAAGGTAAATTATTTTATAGAATATTTGCCTGCGGCCCAAATATGAATCAATCATTGATCCCTTTTAACCCCTAAACTGTCTGAACCCCTGGCTTCTCTGTCCTTTCAGTGGTCATCACTGGCAACTGTTCAATGAGCAGGGGCAGTAGTGGCTCAGTATCTAAGGCTCTGAGTGACAAACCTGAAGCCCCGGTATCACCAGGCTGCCACTGTTGGAACCCTGAACAAAGCTATTTTCAATGAGTTGTATAACAATTATAAATGTAAGTCAGAATGCATAAGGGTGTCTGTCATACACTGTGAATATAACGCACCTAAAATTAATTTATACACAGCAGTACATATCTATATCTATATATATATCTCGGGTGTAAAAAGCCCAACAGACTTTACCTTACTATATATATATATATATATCTATACATATTATATATATAATATATAATATGTATATATATTTTATATATATATATATATATATATATATATATATATATATATATATATATATATATATATATATATATATATATATATATATATATATTTCTATGGGGTCTATTTATAGAATATATATATATATATATTTCTATGGGGCCGGTGGTGTAGTGGTTAGGGTGCTGGGCTCATGATCGGGAGGTTGTGGGTTCGAAAATCAGTTAGACCCCACCCCCCACCCCCCCACTGTGTTAAGACCCCTGGGCAAGGTTTAACCACAATTGTGCTTCTGTTCACCCAGCAGTTTCAATAGGTACCAGTAAAAATACACTGGGAAGGTAACCTGCGATGGACTAGCATCCTATCCAGGGGGACTTGAACTCCTGGTCGCTTTATGCTACGGAAACCGGGGATAAGCACCGGCCTGATGAGCCACTAGGCTCGGGTGTAAAAAGCCCAACAGACTTTACCTTACTATATATATATATATATATATATATATATATATATATATACACATTTATTTTCTGTTCTTTTATTTCCTTCTTTTTAAAAAAGCATTCTATATCAGCTGCCAGCTTAAATTAGAAGAAATTCCTAGAGTGCTGATTATATCAATCAAAAATGGTGTACAGTATTTGCATTAATGGAATTTGCATATGGCTGGAACAACTACTCAGGTATCACCATATAAATGCATGTGTTTACTCTTTTCAGACACATTCACGTCTTTGTCGCAATCATGGACGAAAACCTATCTCTCACAGAAAGCGATTCTTCATGTGTGTACAATGACACAGTGGATATCTTCATGTACCCAACAGCCTACGCTCTCTTTTTCATTTTTGGACTTTTGGGTAATGGTTTGGCATTCTATGTGGCATGGGTGCTAATGAAAAAAGGAAATAGCCTGGTCATCTATGTGCTTAATCTGTGCATTTCTGACTTATTATATACCATTACCCTGCCTGTATGGATCATGCTAGCTATGCGACAGACAGTGAACGATACTCTCTGCAGCCTCATCGGTGTAATCATGTACAACAGCTTCTTTGTCGGTTCAGGACTGCTCTGCTGTATCTCTGTGGACCGCTACTTAGCTGTTGTCTTTCCTTTCTACTTTGCCAGAGCACACAAGGTACGAACAGCAGCCTTCGTGAGCATGTTAGTGTGGCTCATAGAGATCTCTCTCCACATTGGCCTCCTGGCATACAAAAATGAACTGCAGCACTTCTCCTCCAGTCGACTATGTGAAGAAAGGATACCGATGAATTCAAAAAGAGCCCATGTGGCTATATTTCGAGTGATACTGTCATTTCTTATCCCTTTGCTCCTGATGGCTTTCTGTTTTTATCATATAATGGTGTCTCTTAGAAACAGTACATCCACAGTTTCCACCGACCGTGACAAGATCCGCAATCTGCTGTTGCTTCTATTGCTCGTATATATTGTTTCTTTCACCCCCTTCCAGGTTGTCATGTTTCTCAGAGGGTTGTTGGAAACTGATAACTGTGCCATCGCCAAACAACTAAGAACATGCTACATGGTATTTGTTGCAACCACAACATTGAATAGTGTATTAGATCCAATAATATATTGTCTAATAACTGAAAGTGCCAAGACAGAAATGCTAAAGCTTTATATTCATTATCAGGCACAATTACGGAGAACGTTTTCTGTAAAGAGATTTACTTCCTCTTCTATTAACTGTTAATTAATACAACATTTTTACAAATATTCATTTTATTGTAAACATAAAACATGTCCTTTTTTTAAAGCAGACATTATTTTCCAGCTTATTATATAAAGTACTGTATATGACTTTGTGATTTGATGCAACATGTGCTAAGTGTTAGCAGAATATAATGTAATTATTTCAGCACTGTCTAAAAGTGAAGTTCTAAAAATATTTGCATTTATTTTCTGTAAAGAAACAGACATAATATAATTTATTTTATTTTCAGTGATATTTAAAAACTTATTTATGTTAAAGAAGAAAATCTATTGACCAAACAAGAAAATGTGCACTCAGATGAACATGCTGGGTTTCCTGTATGGACTTGTGAGCATAGACACAACAAAATCAACAAAATCAACCTCATGGCTTTATGACATTTACATTACTATTAATGACTCAAGAACAATATAAGATAAATCACAAATCTTTTACTTTTACTCCGAATTTCTGATTTTAAAGTTGTTTGAATGAATAAAGCAAAACTAAAATAGCTATCTACTCATGTATGAATGGCACTCATAAGTTACAAAATACAAGCAAAGATCTTTTTTTATAAAATATACATTGACATCATTCACAACACAAAATCAACATTTTTCAAAACTAAGAATTATGTTTAAAATTAAATCATGACTATCATGTATTGGTATATATATATGTGTGTGTGTGTGTGTGTGTGTGTGTGTGTGTGTGTGTGTGTGTGTGTGTGTGTGTATGTGTATATATATATATATATACACATTTGAGGCAGTGGTGGCCTGGTGCTGGATCACTGATCCCAAGGTTGGGGGGTTCAAGCCCCACTACTCTCAACAGGTTGTCATTGCTGTCCCCCCCAGTCAGCTAACCTGGTTATCAAAGGCCGGTCATGTCTCTCACTGTCTTTGTTAAATCATATTCTGGCTCTTATCAGTTCACAGAGACTTTCAGAGGTTTCTTTTTGTTCCTGTTCCCCAAGCTACAGTCTGCACTCATATTCTTTAGTTTCAATTATCATCCATTCATTCATTCATTCATTCATTCTCTGAAACGCTTAATCATAATTGTTGTCATGGGAAGGTTGGCGTCCATCTCAGCCAACTCCAGGCAAGTGCATACTACACCCTGGACAGCTTGACGGGCCATCACAGGGCAGAAACAGCCTACTCTTGATGAAAATCAGAAATTTTCCTTTTACATAAACTTCCCACTATAGACAGTGAGAGACATGGCCGGCCTTTGATAACCTAGTTAGCTGCACTGAGGTAATAGCAGTGGCAACCACTGACGATGGAGCTTGAACCCATAACCTTGGGATTGGTAATCCAGCACCTTACCACCGGACCATCACTGCCCTTAGTGCCAGTTACTGGACCTTGGAGTATGTATGTGTACATTTGTGAAGGCCAAACGTGAAAATAACTATCCAAGCAAATGGTACAAATAACTACTTTACATGGTACTGTCCCACTGATAAGCTACTGTACCCTTTTAAAGTACAACAATTTTCTTTAACTTCTGAGACTGCATATCAAATGGTCACAAAAAAGTCCATTCTCAATCATATGGTGAGATATCCGAGCCACCTGTAGGTTTGAAACATAACAGGAAGCAATGCTCTGATATTTGCATCTGGAAATGTTACCACCCATCTTACATAGCTTTGTGATACTTATGTACTGGAGGTAACCTTAAACCATCATGTTTTACTTTCATACATGGTTGGCTCATTGGTAAACTCTGGGTCCACAATTTTCTAGATGGTCAGTAACAACGTTGGTGGCATAGCACTATGATATTAAATTAATAATTTATCTTAAGTACAATGTTTTTCTTCATGTTTCTGCTAATAACAGTTTCCATGTGTTAGGGCCTTAGGAAGCATGTCATGGTGTTCTAGTTGTGTCCTGTCCAGGGCCGGTATGATGTATGGTGAACATTGCAAGAACTATAATCTGCAGTTAATGCTGAAGTAGACATTGCTAGCTATGAGTCCTATTGGAGCTTTTAAGGGAGCCATCAGGAGGCGAACTACAACTTTTGTGCAGCCAGTAGTTTTGTGGATTGTTTTCCTTGCATGGCTGAGCTTACCTATGTGTACCAAGCATGTCTGAAATCTCTTACTTCTTCTTTTCCTTTCGGCTTTTTCCCTTTTTCAGGGGTCGCCAAAGAGAATCATCTGATTCGCATGTTTGATTTGGCGTAGGTTTTTACGTTGGATGCCCTTCCTGACACAACCCTTTAGCAAGGGGCCGAAACACACTGACGGCTATGCAGCTACTCTTTACGAAAGTCAGCAATGGTTCTTTTACATCAACCTCTCACCATAGACAGTGAGAGACATGGCCTGCCTTTGAAAACCCGGTTAGCTGCGCTGGGGGGGACAGTGACAACCTTGTAGAGAGTGGGACTCAAACCCCCAAACCCTAGGATCAGCGATCCAGCACCCTTTACTACCAGGCCCCCACTGCCCACTCTGAAATCTCTTACTACTGCTTGCAAATTAGTTTCTTTTGCTTTTTAGGATCGGTAAAGCTTTCTGCAGTTTTTGCAAAAAGATTTTATAAATTGCCTGAAAGCTGATTTAATACCATATTTGATTTATATATTTTCATTGTTTTTTTACTCATTTTTATGAATTGTATTAATTTTATTAAGTACTTTGATCCAGGATTTGCCACATGTGTCACAAGACTTTTTTCAATGGCTGTATAAACATCTATATACACATAAGGGTGTGTGTGTGTGGGTGGGGGGGGAGGGGGTGGATTTCCATAAGGTATTGATTAGTATAGACCAGATCTCTGAGAGGATACAATGGTGGATTTTTTCAATTTGAACGCTAGATGGAGACAAATTTTCAACTTTCACGTCATCTTCAAACTGAGTGGCCTGAGTTATTCCTAGTTTAAATTACACATGCTTTAAAATTTTTGGATGGTTTTGTTGGGTAACACTTCCGAGGAAGAATTAGATGAAGCTATTTAAAGATCATTGTTTCATAAGAATGAAAAATAATTAAGTAAACTTGAAAGCAGTTATGTAATTATTTCTTCTTTTCAGTGTGATAGATTATCCACATTCATTCATTAAAATATGAAATACTCATTCTCCTTCTCATTCTCAACATACACACAGCCATTCACACACACACACACACACACACACACACACACACACACACACACACACACACCCCTAGAGACAACTTGGAACATATTGGCTTCATATTTACATATCATCAGTATTACTGTATATCACTGACATATCACATATCACAATGGTTGGTACTCATCCTTTTTTTTTCCATGTACAATATGTAGTGTCTGCTTCAAATGTGTAATGTATAAGTATTAGACATTCTGTCTGCCATGCTGATTTATTGTCTTTGGCTTTAAGAATGTAACAAATTCTAAATCTAGATCAATATGAACCAGGTCTATCTATTGTTCAATGCTCACATCAATTTGTTTCATGTGTTCGTGAGAATATCGGATGATTTTTCTCTAAAAGTTAACTCACTAAAAACTCTGCTTTTGTAGTGTTATTGCCTGCCGTCAGGAATTCTAATGTCCTCTACACTGTTCTTGAAATTGATCTCAATTTGCAGATTATTTAATCTTTGTCTTGAATGTATGGTGACACTGCTGGGTCACTCAGTGCCAGAGAAGCTTTTAGAAATTAGATGAGTCAGCAGTGTTGAAAGCTTTCTCTTTTATTGAAGAGGCAGACAGGAAGTGATTTAGGTCTTTACTTCCACCCCCCCCCCCCCCCCTGCTTAATTGCTTTTTCTAAAATATGTCCAAAAGAACCATATTACAGTCATTGCTGTAGTTCTCTTTGTCTTCGTTTCTGCTGTTGTTGTTGTTGTTATGAATAATATTAGTAGTCGCATTTGTTTTTAATAAACCTTATTTGTATAGGTAAGGCCTCTAGATTGGCCTTGCTTATGAAGTAACAAAGAAACAGGAAAGAAGAAGAAGAGGACGAAGAAGAAGAAGAAGAAGAATGGTTTTTCAGGTTACATGTCAGACTTTTTGAGTAATGGACATATTGCATCAGGACAAGGTCAGTTATTTGTTTATATTTCAAGCAGATATTCAGAACACATGCCCACTTATGCTGCTGCCCAAGTTCAACCCCTTTTTTTGTGATAAACATCTGTTCTTATGCTATTTCTTTCCAAATAACAGAATTACACAATAGAGGCAGTAATTTCTACTGGCATGTTAAGGTGGCCGTGTTTGTCACCAAAGTGCTTCTGTCTGTTTCGATTTTCCTCCCTGAGAAGTCATGATGTACTCAGAATGTAATGTAGATTGCAGGAAATTCCCGATCCATAAGCGTTTACATTCTGCTTAAGTGCACTACAGTTATTCCCAGATTGAGGGGGGGGGTGTTTATATATATATTCTTATTATTCTTCTTCTTTTCATTTCGGCTTTTTCCCTTTTTCAGGGGCCGTGAGAGCGAATCATGTGATTCACACGCTTGATTTGACAAAGGTTTTTACGTCGGATGCCCTTCCTGACACAACCCTTTCGCAAGGGGCAGAAACACACTGACAGCTATGCAGCTACTCTTTACGAAAGCCAGCAATGGTTCTTTTACATGAATCTCTCACCATAGACCATGAGAGACATGGCTGGACTTTGATAACCCAGTTAGCTGCACTGGGGGGACAGTGACAACCTTGTGGAGAGTGGGACTCGAACCCCCCTATCTTTGGATCAGCGATCCAGCACCCTTTACCACCAGGCCATCACTTCCCCAGGGAGATTTAAATATTATTATATATATATATATATATATAAATTATAAAATAATATATATAAAATATAAATATATAAATAAGGTTGTTATGGCCTGGCAAGCTGTCCAGGGTGTACCCCACCCTCGTCCAGAGTTTTCTGAGATGCTTCCCTGTGACCCTAATTAGGGTTAAACGGCACAGAAAATGAATGAATGTGTGTGTGTGTGTGTGTGTGTGTGTGTGTGTGTGTGTGTGTATGTGTGTGTGTATGTATGTATACCTTACTAACCGTCCACAGTACGTGCGGCTGCGCGGCTGTAAGTCAAAGGTGGTAGTCTGCAGCACGGGGGCACCGCAGGGCACCGTCCTCTCACCCTTCCTTTTCAACATCTATACCTCGGACTTCATATATAACACAAACAGCTGCCACCTCCAGAAGTTCTCGGACGACTCCGCCATCGTGGGCCGTGTGTCAGAGGGGAACGAGCTGGAGTACCGGTCGGTCATCGTTGACTTCGTGGACTGGTGTGAGCGCAACCACCTGTGCTTGAACACTAGGAAGACGAAGGAGATGGTGGTCGACTTCAGGAGAAGCACTTGAACACACACACACACACACACACACACACACACACACACACACACACACTTACTAGTGAACATCCAGGGACAGGACATTGAGACAGTGGACAGTTTCAAGTACCTGGGTGTTCACCTTAACAATAAACTGGACTGGTCCCACGACACCAACGCCCTGTACAAGAAGGGCCAGAGTCGCCTCCACCTTCTGAGGAGACTCAGGTCCTTCGGAGTATGCAGACCTCTGCTCAGGACTTTTTATGACTCTGTGGTAGCCTCTGCAATCCTCTACGCTTCCATCTGCTGGGCCCCGGGCAGCACAGAGCGGGACAGGAAGAGACTGAACAAGCTGGTCAGGAGGGCCAGCTCTGTCCTCGGCTGCCCACTGGACTCTGTGGAGGAGGTGAGTGAGAGGAGGATGGTAGCAGAGCTCACATCCATCCTGTTCAACAGCTCTCACCCACTGCACCAGACTGTAGAGGAGCTGAGCAGCTCCTTCAGTGGACGACTGAGACATCCTCAGTGCAGGAAGGAGCGCTACCGCAGGTCGTTCATTCCCACCGCTGTCAGACTGTACAACGCCACTTTGTAACTGTCTGTGAAAATACCGGTCATGTGCAATAAAAACCCCGCGCACTTTAATCAGCCACATCTACCCCACTGTGAACCATATCAACCCATCTACTCTGCCCTCAGATACATTACACTTTAATATAGGCCAGTCTATAAAGTTGCTCCATTCTTTTCTTTTATTGGTTATTAATTTATACTATTTATGTATCTATTTAGTTATTTACTTATATAATATATATGTATGTGTGTATGTTTGTACTTGTATCTATTTTTGCACCCACTACTGATGATACCTCAAGAGCCTGTAACAGTGAATTTCTCCATTGTGAGATTAATAAAGCTGTATCTTATCTTATCTTTTATATATATATATATATATATATATATATACACACACACACACACACACACACACACACACACACACACACACACATATATATATATATATCTATACACACACACACACACACACACACACACACACACACAGTACGTGTGTGTGTGTGTGTGTGTGTGTGTGTTGCATGATAGATTTTATGACTTGGGTCGTAGCCATAGCTGAGTTATCAATTGAGATCTTACAAGATAGTCACCCATGAACTGGCAGGGATCTTGTATTTTATTGTGATGCTCAACGACTGAAGAAAATCAAAAAGACATATTTTAAGCAAACTGGCCCTCTAGTGGCCGGAACATTATTAGGTTTCTATTTGTTCATTTAAACAATTCATTCATTTATTCATTCATTTTCCAAGATGCATAATCCTAATTAGGTTTGCCTGGAGGCTGACACTCATCTCAACCGACTCTCAGAGAAGGTGGGGTACACATACTCCCCGAACAGCTTGCCAGACCGTTGCAGGGCAACACACATATAATATTCACACACTCACACCTAGCGGAAATTTGGACTCATCCATCAGTCCACCATGCATATTTTTGGAATATGGAAAGAAAAGCAAAGTACCAAGAGAAAACCCACGCAAGCATAAGGAAATCATGGGACCTTGAATCCAGGACCTTCTTGTTCTCTTCAGGTCTCGGGTGTTCTTGAAGACTTCATGATGAGCATAAAACAAAAAGAAGAAAAAGAAGAAGAAAAGAAAAAGGTGTGTTTGATTTTGGCTGGAGATAAAACCTGCAGGAAGGAACAAACCTGCTTCTCAGGAACAGGGTTGGAGACCCCTGCCATCAGGTTTCTCGTTATTATTTGCCAAACCAGTTGGTTCTACTATGGTATCAGGAGGCTGGTGCCTATCACTACGCAAAGATAGCTCACCAGACCATTGCAGGGCAACACATTCACACACTCACACCTAGGGACAATTTGGAACAGCCAATTAGGCAAATGTGAATTTCTTTGGACTGTGGAAAGAAACCAGAGTACCTGGAGGAAACCCACAAAAGCACCAGGAGAACATGTAAACTCCACACAGAAACTCCCATGCCGGGGAACCAGACCCATAATCTTCCTGCTGCAGGAAATCACTTAGCCACATTGCCAGCCCATAGGGTTTCTGCTTTTTGCTAATATTGTACAGTTCAATATTTTTTATAACAGTAGGGTTTCAGCTTGAAAGCAGTTATTTAGTTTTAAGGATGTGATTGTCCCCTCCTTGAATTGTCCCCACCTTATCATGGTGGGGGATTTGTGTGTTCTGATGATCCTACGAGCTATGTTGTCTGGGGCATTATGCCCCTGGTAGGGTCACCCAAGGCAAACAGGTCATAGGTGAAGGTCCAGATGAAACTCAGTTCAAAAGGCGTCTATGGAGAAACATTTTTCCTTGTCCGGATGCGGGTCACTGATGTCCCCCCGCTGGAGCCAGGCCTGGGAGAGGGGCTCGAAGGTGCACACCTGATGGTCGAGCTTCTGCCCATGGAGCCCAGCCGGACCCAGCCCGAAAAGGAGACATGGGTCCGCCCTCCCATGGACTCACCTCATGTGCGAGGGGCTATAGAGGTCTGCTGAATTGTGAGTCGGACAGCAGCCGATCCTCAGCTACTGACTGACACTTGGGACATAAAATGTCACCTGCAGGGAAGGAGCCTGAGCTGGTGCTTGAGGTTGGGAGATACCGACGAGATATAGTCAGACTCACCTCAATGCATAGCTTGGGCTCTGGACACACCCATCTTGAGAGGGGCTGGACCTTATTCCATTTTGTAGTTGCTTATGAGGAGAGGCGGTGACCCAGTGTGGACATCCTTGTTGCCCCCGTTTGACATTTGAAAAAACAGTCAAATACTACTAACCTCATGAGGAGGCTGGAGCCTGACTCAGCCAACTCTATACAAAGACAGGGTACACCCTGTACAGCTCAAAAAGTCCATCCCAGAGAAAACATACACACAATACCATTCACAATTTGGAACAGCCAATTAGCCTATTCTGCATGTCTTTGGGGTGTGGAAACCAGATTTTCTGTAGCATGGAAACTCCACACAGAAAATTCCTCATCAAGTCTTCGAACCCAGGACCAACCACTTCACCAATGTGCCACTGAAGTTCTGAACATAACAAAGTAAATTTAATTGGCTAATTAAACAAGGTTTAAAATCAAGACAATTTCTGTTAAAGGGACAGTGGTGGCCTAGTGGTATCGCTGATCCTTAGGTTGGTGGTTTGAGTCCTCCTCTCCACAGGTTGTCACTGTTCCCCCAGCACAGCTAACTGGGTTATCAAAGGCCGGCCATGTCTCTCACTGTCTATTGTGTGAGGTTCATGTAAAAGAACCATTGCTGACTTTCGACAAGAGTAGGCTGCAAAGCCGTCGGCATGTTTCCGCCCTGTGATGGTCTGGCGAGCTGTCCAGGGTGTACTCTTGCCCTCGCCCGGAATCGGCTGTGATGGGCACCAGCCTCCCCGCAACCCTAATTAGGATCAAGAGGTTACAGAAAATGAAATGAAATTAACAATTTCTGTAAATAGCTGTGGGTACGGGTGTTCACCCAAATGCTGTAAATTCCAATAGAAATTCTAAAGATTTTTTTAGTTAAACAAGTTCTTCACAAAAAAAATGGATTTGTGGATGCTTTACTTGAGTCATTGTTCAAATGCCAGTGCACGGAGAACATTTTGACAGACTCGGATCATTCATTCACAGATAGTAAATCTATGTACTGTATATCTATAATATTATTTACTGTTGGAATATTGGCAAAAAAAAACAAAAACAAAACAATAAACAGTTTCACTCTTGAGAATATTATAGTTGTTGAATCAGTTTGCAATTTTGCATTTCTGAAATGGATTTAAAGCGAAACATGAAGTGAAGTTGGTGAGATGCGCTCTGCCAGGTTGCATATCAGATACAACTGAGTACAGAGTAAGTCAGTGTTAGATCAGAAGTTTCTCTTCTGTAAAATAGTTCCTGAAAAGTCATGGTCACAGCCCCTCCTTGAAAAACACGCCAATGCTGCTTTATGAGTCCCTGGCACTGTGAATACAGTAAAGGCAGTAAACATTTTTGAAACTATAAAAAAAAAAATACAGCATGCTTGATAGTTCAGACGTTTAACAGACGATTCTAAAGCCCTGATAGCTCATTTTTTGGCAACCAAAATGGAACAGTTGTCTGAGAAAAAGAGACATTGACTAAGATTCATCTTGCTGAGTTTGAGCCAGAGTGTACAGAAAACAGAAAGGCACATTCTGTGGCATTAATGAATCGCTTGGTGCACAGCTTCGTTGATTTGTCTATGGCTGATGTTCCTTTTCTCCCAACATTTTCTCTGTCTCTGTCTCTTTCGCCTGATCAGGCACAAAACCATTCAGCTGCTCAGTGTATTGATGAAGACTGGTAAGAGTGATGTTGTTTTCTTTCTCTGTCACCTCCTGCTGCTCCTCTTCGTGAGCCACCTGTCTCTCCTCAGCCAGTGTGTTGTTGCTGCTGCTGTTGTTGCTGAGGCGCATTGCATCCTCTGATATATCTGGTGGCATGTCTTTGTTTTTGTTGCGCTTTGCCAGCTTGCTGAGAGAGCCAAAGCGATTGAAGATGTTTTCCTCTGAAGCTGTGTGCTTGTTGTAGTGATCCGCTTTCATTCGAAGATTGCTCAACTTCATGTCAATGCTCTCATGTGAGGATGTAGTGAAGCGACCCCTGTCAAAGCTGGAGAAGATGGCTCTTTTCTGGGGAGAGAGCATATCAAGAGATTGTGCACGCTGTTCCAGGCCAAGACGGCGGCGTTCCATACTGCGAATGGTGGCAGCACGTTGCAGCTTGTCATGGAGCTCTACACTAAGGCGCCTTCGGGTTTCCCGCAGCTCAGCACGGACATTTGCCTTCCATTCAGCTGCATGGGCCTTAAACTCCCCAACCTGACATGCAAACAAAAGTCATTATGAATATTCAAATACAAGTATGCATGATAAAAAAAAACAACAATGAATGAGTAAATATTTTCAAAGATTCTATAAGTAATACAAGTTTAGTTACTTTATTTTGCCACTAACAGACAGAAAACCATTAACCTGCTCATGAACATTTGGTTTATTTTATTTCGTATTAATTAAAATCTTATAAACTACTGTGTATATACTGTATGTATATAAACACACACACACACACACACACACTTATACAATAGATGCACAGTAGTTTATAAGATTTTAAATGTATTATTTTAAATACTGCATGTGTGTGTCTGTGCATATATATATATATATATATATATATATATATATATATATATATATATATATATATATATATATACAGTATATACACAGTAGTTTTATAAGTTTATATATTTTATTTCGTATTAATTAAAATATTATAAACTACTGAGTGTGTATATATATATATATATATATATATATATATATATATATATATATATATATATATATGATGAGGATGATGATGATGAATATATATATATATATATATATATATATATATATAGTGTGTGTGTGTGTGTGTGTGTGTGTGTGTGTGTGTGTGTATTATTCAGCACAATGTTTTCTAACTACTTTATTGATTCAAAAATAGTTACTGAATAATTGATCTTTTGCTTTCAGTAAATGTATATGATGATGATGATGCCATAAATTGTATGGAAAACAATGCAGTACTTCTAAAATGAATATCATTACCTCCTCTTTGGTCTTCTTGGAAAGGATTCTGAACCAGTCTCCTATCATGCTGAGAACTGCTGCGAAATACGCCAAACCCACTAAGATCCAGAGCAAAACTAGTGGCTTATACCACTTTTTGTATTTAATCAATCTGTCTCCACCTGAAAATAAACAACCAAATATAATTTCTAACATGCTTTCAATGCTAAGAGTAATTTTAAAATTAATTTATGTTCTGCTGGTAAATGAACAGTAAATAATCACCATTTAAATTTTTAAGTGGGTCACAAATTCAGGTTGTGTCAAAAACATTTTCCAGGACCTGAAGGTTAGTCCCAGGATTCCTCGTGTTCATAATTTGATACTTTTGCTTTTTTGAGTGTGTATTTACTGAATAATTAATAGTACTGAATTGCATACTTAATAGCTGAAGATGACCATAATGCACTTTATCTAATTACTAATATAAATCCTTTTTATTAATATTGTGTCTTGGTTTAATCCAAACAGACAAAGTACAGTATATATTTTGTTAATCACCTGTGGATAACAAGTTAATTAAATCAGATGTGATTGAGCAGGGAGGGTAACCCTGGCATAAACTTCACTGTAAACCATGCACCCAGGACACATATTTGTACAGTAAAAGTATAATTAAAAAAAAAAATTACAAAAATCAGCTCTACCTGCAACATAATCCCCAATACCAACAGTTGTGAGGGTGATAACAACAAAGTAGATGGCCTCCAGTGTACCCCAGCCTTCAATGTGTTTAAAAATGACAGCTGGTATGGTGACAAAGACAATGCACCCAGCCAGAACAAAGAGAATGGTGGAGGTGACACGAACTTTAGTCTGACTAATCTGTCGATGTCTTTGCTGGAAACAAAAACAAGACAAATATAGCCAAGGAAATTATTATCTGAAATCCATAGCGCTATGGTCTAATCAGACAACAATAACAACAATACTACTACTACTAATACAATACTACTCATAATAATAATAATAATAATAATAATAATAATAATAATAATAATAATAATAATAATAAAGCTTACCCGAAAAATTCTCTCCATCTTTAAAATGCTCTTAACAAACATGGTTCCTAGTTGATCACCAACACCAGCCAATAAGAACCCAAACAGAGGAATTCCAAATATAGCATACAGAACGCAGAAAATTTTACCACCCTCAGTGCTGGGAGCAATGTTCCCATACCCTGCATACATGGATGCAGAAAAAAACAAGTAATTATTTTAATATTGTCTCCTACTGCACAATACATCATGGACTGGAACGCTATTTTGGGATAAAAGCATCACAAGAAAGAAAGTTGTTTGGTTCTAACGAAGCACCATGGCAATGTTTACAGGCTGATAAATAAAAAAGAATGCAGTGCCAGAAAGCGCAATCGTATTTTCTGGCAGTGGAAAAGAACAGTGACAACAAAAATTACTGCGACACAGTAATAAAATCCAACATAGCAATAGCCATCTATTGGCTATTACAATTCTGTGTAAATATTTCATTACATTTATAAAAGCCACAAACTACATAATCAATTCTGGTAATTTAATGTCCATAAAACACTTCCTAATAGTGAGGGTAATTCTACCCGATGGTAAGATGTGGATTATGGATCAAGCCCCACTATCAACAGATTGTTATTTCTGTGGTGTTTCATCATTGTCGTCGTGTTGTGTCGTGTCGTGTGCACAAGCAGGTAACTGGGTTATCAAATGCTCAAAGGCCAGCCATGTCTCTCACTATCTATAGTGGTAGGCATGTAAAAGAACCATTATTGGCTTTAGTCAAGAGTAGGCTGCATATCCATTAGCGTGTTTCTGTCCTGTGATGGCCTGACAAGCTGTCTAGGGTATACTCTGCCCTCGCACAGAGTCGCCTGAGATGGGCACCAGCCTACCCATGACCCTAAATAGGATCAAGGTAAGTCTGTCAGGATTTTTACACCTGAGCCTAGTGGCTCATCAGGCCGGTGCTTATCCGTGACATGAAGCGACCAGGAGTTCAACTCCTCCTGGATGGGACGCTAGTCCATCACAGGTTACCTTCCCAGTATATTTTTACTGGTACCCATTTATACTGCTGGGTGAACAGAGGCACACTTGTGGTTAAGACCTTGCCCAGGGGTCTTAGCACAGTGGGGGTCTAACTGGGATTTGAATACACAACCTCCTGATCATGAGCGCAGCACCATAACCGCTACACCACCGGCCCCACTAAATAGGATTACGCACTTCAGATAATGAATCAATGAATGAATACTGGTGATGCAGAGTCCGATACATTAGAGCAATTAAAATCTACTTGAATCTAAATCAAAAATTCTAAAGTACTTTTTATATAATGTACAATAAGAGTACAATAATACATCAGCTGGCGTGCAGGTTATATGATTATAATTTCGACACTCAATGTGAACATGTTTAAAAAAGAGAGAATTCCCAGCTGTTGGAATTCTTGTACCGATTTATTGTTTTGAGTTTACACAACTACTGAATTTCTGGACAGGATGATATTAAGCTCCTATCTGTAAGATAAATGCCCATTGACCACTGAGAACCTTCCATATATGACTCCATGTTGTGTATATTGGTAACTGAGAGTTATACAACACTGACAATTGTACATCTAACCACCTCTGATTTCATTTCAGTGCATGCTTATTATGATTCCTTTTGGTGTATATATGCTGTGCAGTGACAATTAATGAACATTGTTATTTCTCAAAAAGAATTCAATCCCATATAACATTTTGTATGAGATGACTTAGTGGTGTCAATTAACTGAAGCAAAATGACATACCATGACAGGACCTAGTTTTTCGTATTTTATGAAAACAGATGTTTTGTTTTTTTTACACCGCAGCATGAAAGAATAGTAGGAACACATAGATGTACAAATTGTGAGTTTTCCATTATCTAGAAATACTTGATGAAGGTGACAAAATATTACCTATAGTGGTAATGACAGTCCCAGCAAAGAAAAAAGCACTTCCAAAGTCCCAGTGGCTGGAGTTATAAGATATGTTTCCAATAGGACTGACCCCAGCACTGACCGCATCTATTGACTGCTTAGGAAATAAAATCAGACATATTAAGAAAATCGTAATGGACAACTTGCAAATATATAAATTAATATTGTGGAGAGATGAAATGAAAATGGTGATCAAGCCTGAGCTGAATAATTATTTTAGCATATACTGCATAGGATTATCCTGAGTTTATGGGATGGATAATGTCTATTAATATATACAGGATGACATAGGAACAGCACAATCTGACTGGTCTGTTATCTCAGCATTAAAGGGTAGTATTCCAAGTAAGTAGTGCATGAATCAAAACAATGAACACTCACAAGTTTATGGGATGGATAATGTCTATTAATATATACAGGATGACATAGGAACAGCACAATCCGACTGGTCTGATATCTCAGCATTAAAGGGTAGTATTCCAAGTAAGCAGTGCATGAATCAAAACAATGAACACTCACAAGTTTGTCATGGTCGTGTGAAGCAGATGGTATCAATATCGCACTTTAAAACGGAGAAAGCAAACCTTGGAAATTGTTTCTACATTTGTTTGCCTTCTGTCATTTTTTAAAAAATTATAATTTCTACAAAAAAACAGATGACACAGTGGGTAGTGGTTAGTACAATCCGTCTCACATCAAGAAGGCCTGGGTTTGATTCCTAGCCTGCCAGTTTCTGTGTGGAGTTTGCATGGTCTCCCCGTGCTTGTGTGGGTTTCCTCTGGGTACTCCAGTTTCCTCCCACAGTCCAAAAACATGCACAGTAAGTTAATTGGCTGTTCCAAATCACCCCGAGGTGTGAGTGACAGTATGAATGTTTGTGTGAATCATGGCTCCGCCCTCGCCCGGAGTCGGCAAAGATAGGCACAGTTTCCCCGCGACCCTAATTAGGATGAAGCGGTTCAAAAAATGAAGAAATGGATGCTAAAAAAAAAAAACCCTGCGTACTTCAAAGTTAAAACATTATAACCTGGACATTGTTGATAACAGATATAGCCACAAATAAAACACTGGCTTGTCTCATTTAAACGACCCTATGATGTACATATTAAATAGTAATACAGTACTGTATACAAGTTCATCAAATAAATTTATATAATACTGTTCCTAAACTTCGAACATTTACTAATAATTAAACCTGCATGTGCTTTTTTTTAAATATTATGTTTTGAATACTAAATGGAAAGAGGATGACTAATGGTTTCTCCTTCTGGGTCTCCTATGGCAAGTTAGAATAAAAACACTTGAGATTTCTAAACATTGGTTTTTCATCTCAAAATGAAATGTTCCATAAAAAGTCATTCCAGGTAGTACAGTTTGTCAATAAAGAAAGCAGCATATTACATATAAGAGACCACCTTTAGATAAAGATATTATGAAGGCCGCTGTGATTTACATATACAAATAAAGAACCAAATAGGGATCGGGATCGTTTCAGATAAATTTCGTTAGACTCAGAAGTAGATTTTTAGTTCGAATTCTTACAGATATTAATTTGGGTTAGTTTAACAATTTAGCAAAGTAAATTATTTTGAAGATAATAGGTCCTGTAGACTCTGAATGTGCTCTATAGACCCATTGACTGGGAATTGTTCTTTCTCTTTTGCTGAAGTTGCTTAATGAGATGAATAAAGCACTTAGCAGAAAATCTAATTATTCACCACTCCCACAATGACTCAACTTATTAACCCTTTTATGCAATGGAAATTTCCTTCTGTAACTGCTTTCATGTCCTCACAACAAGCAGTATAAACTGTGTAAAGGTAAAGGCATAGTGCACACTGCACTGCCACAAGCTAATTTTAATCATCTGCAACAAAATTCTTCCTTTCAGCTGACTCACTGACAAACCACTACACAATCTCTCCTAATATGTTTTACCATATTATACCTTTTTAATTGTTGTTTTAATTTTAATTATGTTACAAATAATACTGCAAAAAAAGCACATATACTAACATATGTTTCTGTTCACAGGAAGCCAATGGTTATTTATTCCAAGACTGCACAAGCTCTTCAGGTCCCATACTCAACCACTCCAACCAAGTACACTAGCTGTTAAGGTACTGACCGCCGTGGGCTTTTTCAACCCCAGGAACATTTCGTAAGGAGCTTGGAAGTTGGTTTTTGTTGTTGTTGTTGTTGTTGTTGTTGTTTGTTTTGGTTTTTTGGGGGGGGGTTACACCAGAG
Organism: Plotosus lineatus; assembly: GCA_024760905.1. NCBI lineage: Eukaryota > Metazoa > Chordata > Actinopteri > Siluriformes > Plotosidae > Plotosus > Plotosus lineatus. Next base: position 57,712,480 of record CM045732.1, read on the forward strand.
AAGGTGCTTAGGAAAGCACTTGCAGTTGCTAGCATCTCATGCCTGTGTTTCTATTTCTCTATTATTCACACTATTGACTATAATATCAGGAATTTACTTCCAGAGGAAGTGAAATTCTTCCCCATGTTGGATTCCAGAACATCTGTATATTTGCAGCTTTACCACTGCTTCCATCTTCATGAACATTTGCACATGATGCTATGTCCTTTGGGGGGGATTTAGGGGGGATTTACATATAGTAATTAGAGCAACTGGCATGCACTTCCAATTTATGAAGACAACCATTCTAAGAGCAAAGCTGCAAATAAATATGAAGTTTCAGAACATGTCAACTTAAGATATTTTTTTTCCATAAAAATTTAAGATAAAACTTAAAATATCGGTGAATGAGGACCATCATTATTTATTGTTATTACTGTTCTTTCTTTTTTTCCTGCACAAAACAATGCAGATCACGGTACTGGCCTTCTGTACTCATTTAAGGAAAGTTGGTACCCAAATTCCATATCTGTGGGATTTGCTGGACAAACAAGTCCACATCATGGAGGCCCTACCTTCAAGTACGAGAATTTAAATGAAGTACTGCAAATTGCTTGATACCAGACACTACAGCACACCCTCAGAGGTCTTGTGTGGTCCATACCTGGTTGAGTTAGAGATATTTTAGTGGGGGCCTTCATCATAATATGTAGGTGGTTTTAATGTCTTGGCTGATTGGTGTGTACATATTACTTTGCTAACTGGTATACAACAGAATGACTCAAGCAGCTGTTCCAGATGCAAAGTTTTATATAGATGCACTTTTTGTAACACATTATCACTTCTATAAATACAATTTGCACATGAATGTGAAAAGAGATTTAGATGGCACATACTCCACATGGATATTACAACAAATGTAATTGACAGTTTATTTACTTATCAGTCTTCCATTCTTCTCCACACATATTATATTATAGTTTCTATTTTCTGACTGTAGAGTAATTGGTAGGCCTCCGTCAGTCCCGCAGGACTACGGCTGCGCTCTGGCTGGTATCCCGGCTGGTGATACTCCCCAGTGCGCAGAGCCCGGGTAGGGAGTAATGAGGGACAGGCTGTTACCCAAGCAGCAAGTCCCCCGTCTCAGCGCCACCGGAAGGATCCAATGGAAGGGCAAGTGCCGATACGACTGGGTTCCAGTGCCGCTGCAGGAGAGAATCTACGGTCAATTTAGAACGGCCAATTAACCTACAGTGCACGTCTTTGGATTGCGGGAGGAAACCGGAGCACCCGGAGGAAACCCGCACAAGCACGGGGAGAACATGCAAACTCCACACAGAAATGCCCAGGCCGGGAATCGAACCCAGGCCTTCTTGCTGTGAGGCGGACGTGCTAACCACTACGCTGTAGAGTAATAAAGTCTATAGAAATGGCTAGTACAAGCAACACAATTATACCTTCAGTACAACAGCAGAAAAGATTATGTGAAGTGATATTTGTTATAATAATGTAAAGAGGTTAAAGTACCCCAAAGTCTGATGCGCTGAGGTGCAGTATGTAATTAAGCATGCTTTGTTTTCTCTGAGTCATCTGTCCACCCAGGTTTATAAAAATTGTCACAGCAGAATGACGAAGTAAATACAGCATGTTCTGAGTCAGTACTTTTCAGCCCCCTGGCATATTTGTGACTTTTTTTAACCATCTCCAGTAGGAATCACAGCACTGTGTCGCTCCAGCTGCGCTCACCCAGTAATATGGGAGGAACACACCATGACAAGTATGATGAGGCATCAGTTTCAGGAGATTGCTTGTACATACTATAAACTCATCAATTTTAATTTCGCGAATACTCAGTAGGTTCTTTCATTAAAATATAAATACTTAATATGCACTCTTGCTGTTGTTGACCAAAGCCTAATTATTTTTTAACCTGATCACAGGCTGTGGGTGACGCTATGGAACAGTAGGTAATGATATAATTTAATATGATTTTATATGATTAAATGGTACTAAAACATCTTGTGATGATTCATGTATATGTACTCTTTCTGCACCCAAACAGTCCAGAACAAGAATTATACTCTCAGTGGACTATAAATATTGTCAATGGGCTGGTCAAATATGAGAAGCTGAGTTGTGGAGTAGGGTGTATACTTTCAGAAATAAAAGGGAATGTAAAGGTTTATATTTGTCTGTAAGTGTTTGTGTGATGTGACAAAGAAAGGACAAAAAAGAACAAATGCTTCAATTCTGAGAAGTTTGCGCACACCAATGAGAATATATATTTCGAAATTATTTAAAATAGATTGACTGTAAGAAGGACAGTGGTGGTATAGGGCGCTGGATTGCTGATCCTAAGGTTGAGGGTTCGAGTCCCACTCTCCGCAAGGTTGTCACTGTCCCCCCAGTGAAGCTAACTGGGTTATCAAAGGCAGGCCATGTCTCTCACTGTCTATGTTGAGAGGTTCATGTAAAAGAACCATTGCTGACTTTCATAAAGAGTAGTCTTGAAAAAAGTTTTGAAAAAAATATAAAATTTCATCATCTAATTTCTGAAAGCGACTTTTGCATCTCTTGGTATGAAAGTGCGAACACCCACAATCAAAAAAAAAATTTTGAAAGAAATTGACTTGGATGAAAGGTGTGCCAAAAAAAAAAAAGCCTTTGCTGTTTGCTGTACGAAAGCAACTTTAGAGCATTAGAGAAAAATCTTTGCCAGTGAACATATTTAATATTGGTCTGTTCTGCTGCACTGTATGGGAATTTGATATACCTGGTTGACATGTGGGTAATTTTGTCCCACACAGCTTGCATGGATCTGGGTCTACTGACACAGTCCCAATCAGTCAGCCAGTTCCCTCTGGAATGCCTCTTTTGCTAGGAACCCCAGTGTGGTTAACACCTGTGTGGGTACTGGCAGCAGGCTTACCATCATGCCACGCTCCAAGGCAAGCCAAAGCTCCACGCACAGTTCCTGGAGGATTGTCCCCGGGAACCTGAAGCCTCTGACGAGCCATTCATGTGTCAGTAAATCCTCTCTGTCTCTGAGTATTCGCTCTCCTCTTATTGTACCATTCGCAATATCTTATAATACTAATACAGCCATTGTTGTTAATGGTATTTTTTGCATCATTATGCGTATGCTTTTATATGCACACATCCAACTGCAGACATGGTGATGTGTTCATTGTTCATCAGTGTTCATCAGTGTTCATCAGTGTTCGTTGTTCATGTGTCTCGTATGTGCACATCACTCTGAGGATGTTTTCACATTATCAACAGTTTCTGTGCATCACTTCTAGGTATCATCAAAGGAGCAACAGCTCTAGAAACATGCTACGCCAGCCATGAAGGCGTGAGGCACCACACACTTCCACACTCGTTTCACTCTTGATACATCTGAACTGGGAATGGACGTTTTTGTGTGTACGTACCCTTCGTACATGAGGCTCCAGGCCTATTGGAGGAATGTGCTGTAGACATACAAATCAAAGTCAGACTTGTTTGGCCACAGTCCCAGGGCACATATCAACAGGAGAAGAATCACATGGTCTGAAAATGTTTCAGCAAATGTTATGGTTTGGGGTGGCCTAACTGTCTCAGGAATTGGACAGTCTTTGATAGACCTACGAATTCTAAATCATATCAAAGAGGGCTTCAAGATAATGACAGGGCATGTGTCCGAAAGTTGAAGTTCATATAGTGAGCCACAGCACACTAGCAATCCACTAAGGAATGGTTCTAAAAGAAGGCAGAGGTAATGGGCTAGTGAAACCAATTAAGATTATTCAACTTTTTATTACGTTAACTGCAGGGCAAGAAAGTGGTGAGCAATTATGTAAATTGGGAAGAAGAATTTATTTCTGATAAATACGAACAGCTGAGGCCAACTGTCTATTTGCACGTCCGGCAGAAGTCCATCAACTTTTTTTTGATACGTATTATCATAAAATAAACGTTTAAAAAATAAAAGGATGAAATGATTTCTTGTTTAAATATGGACAAGTCATGGTCTGGAAAACAAGCAAATTTGGGACCAAACAGTTGCTGGTTCGATTCCTGAACCAGCAGGAAAAATGCATGGCAGTGACTGAGCAACACCTTCCCTTCTCTCCATCTTGATGGCTGAAGTGTCCTTGAGCAAGGCACCTAACCCCAATTTATCTCTGGGCAATGCAATATGGCCATTTCCCAATGCTCCATATGTGTGCTCGGCCTAATGTGCAGAGCCTAATTTCATTACAGGATTAGTCCAATATATCATCTATACATGTGTGTGTGTGTGTGTGTGTGTGTGTGTGTGTGTGTGTGTGTGTGTGTGTGTGTGTGTGTGTGTGTGGTAGTGAAAGAAAGATTGTTATCCCTATAGAATGTTCTAGATTTTCTCATTAATAATACATCAATTAGATTTTCACACAAGTCTTATAGGATACTGTACAGAGAGCCATTACATTTACATTACCATCCTGTATCATCCTGTCAGGGTTTAATTCACAGTACTAATGACTGGTTCAATATGCATTATCCATAACATATCGACTAAGAAATATTTGCATAAGTTTTATATAAAAGAATATACTGTAAATGGTTCTTGGAAGCTGACTCAACTATTTGACATGTGCTCACTTTTATAGATACTGTAATATGAAACAGGGTTGTCTGCAATAACTACTGCCAATGCTCTTACCTTGATTAAATCTTCCAGCTCAGCAGGAGATACACATGGGTTCCTCTGGAGGAACAGAGCTTTTTCTTGTGTGATGGTGTTTTTCTGGTGACTCTCAAAGGACTGTTCTAGTGCCTGGAAGACTAAGCCCCCAGAAACCAAGTAAAATACTACCACCACGAAGACCGCGAGCACTGTCTTCCACTTCATTACTGACTGCAGGGCAGAGCCATCGGCCATAGCATCCATGCTAGCCACTATGCTCGCTGAGCGTGAAGCGATGGAGAGCCGTGGAAGAGGGCAGTGTTCATTTGCCCTTGCCTCACAGCTCATGGGGTTCTGTACAGCTGCTACACTGGCCTGAACCAGGGACGACTGTATCACCCCTGGCTGTGGCTTCTTTGGGGGCACCATGTTTGTCTGAACCACCACTAGAGAGAGGGAATGGCAGACATAGTGCGGAATTTAGACAATCAATAGCTCAATTAATAACTATACATACCAGTTACGTTGAAATATTTATATTAATGCCATGCAATTTAAGACACATAATGAAATAATTCAGTCTTTCCACTTTTCATAAGATGAACTGTGTTTTTCTGATGTTAAATGATGATGTTAAAAAGTAAAACAGTCGGGCAATAATTATATTATTCTGGCTAGTGGTTAAGTACTGTATTTAATCACAACACTTCATCAAATCTTTGCAAAAAAGCATATACAGTTATACTGTACACCACTTTTGAAACTCTGTAATAAAGGCTGCAAGAAACATGCAGCACAATTGCTGATGTGTTGTTTCAGGACTTATTCTGTGAAATGTTGCTTGTTTAAGTAGACATCAGTGCACAGAGGGCCAATCCAGTCTAGAACTAAATAAGAAACAGTTTGACATTTATCCCTTGGGTTGCCCTTTAAGGACACTTTATTGTAATCAGCCCAAATAAAAACTTCAGTGTAAATGATTCATTCATTTATTCATTTTCTGTACCATTTAATCCGAATTAGGGTCATGGGGAGCTGGGTGCCCATCTCAGCCAATTCTAAGTGAGGGTAGAATACACCCTGGCCAGCTCACCAGGCCATCGCAGGGCAGAAACACACTGACGGCTATGCCTACTCTTGTGGAAAGTGTATTCTCTTACATGCCTCACACCATAACACAGTGAGAGACATGGCCGGCCATTGATAATCCAGTTAGCTGCACTGGGGGGGACAGCAGTGACAACTGTTGACAGTGGGGCTTGAAACCCTGAAAGAATGAATTCTAAGAAAAGTAAGTGTAGGATTTGAGATTCTTATTAGATGAATATTGACAAGCCCTCCCATCCATCACACCCTATGGGAATTGTTTCTTTCTCTGGTGCACAGGAGGGTGGGGTGCTGAGTACCAGTCTTGACTCACATGACACATTCCTTTTGTGAAGCTCAATAGTGATGACTAATATATATATATATATATATATATATATATATATATATATATATATATATATATATATATATATATATATATATATATATATATATGTGTGTGTGTGTGTGTGTGTGTGTGTGTGTGTGTGTGTGTGTGTGTGTGTGTGTGTATAATGTAATGACCAATATAACCTGACATAATATATAAAAATATTTCTAATTCTAATTTATATTCAGAATATAAGAACATATCCCATACAATTTCCAAATCATCTGTATGTTTTTCATTTTCATTTCATATTGTGTAAATTCAACTTAAAATTTACTCTATTGAACTTTAATAAGCTTATGTTTAATAAGCTTACCTTTACATATGAGACTATAATAGATGTTAGTTAAGTATTTCTTTTTACATGTCATTAACATGATGATCTCACATAATACTGATTAATTTGTAATGAATATTAAATATGTGCCTTTTATTTACTTTTACAGCATCATCTGTTCATCCGTATTTAAACTAGATATATGTTGTGACGCTGCAGGACAATCTGGTGAAAAAAGTACCTGCATCAAATGACTCATGAATTCTTAGCAGAAGATTTAGAGAGCTTTTATAAAGGGGCTGTCAGTTTAATTAAAGCTTTACAAACAGTTAAAGGCATACATTTGGAAATATTAATAATATAGATAAATAAATAAAACATAATGGATTTTTCCAGATATTTTCATTAGGGGCTCATAGTAATACATGTATTATACTTATAATTGAAATGCTTGTCTCTTGTCAGCACTTTCTGAGGAACAATTACTAAATCCATTAACTAAATCTATCTTTTAGTGGATATTAATCCTCCGTGATTTTTATCGCTGTCCAGTGCTGTGATATTATCCATCTTAAGAGTAAAGATGATATTTGTCATTTTTGACTTCATTATCATATTTTGAGTTTTTATAACAATACATTTTATATTTTGTAATAAATATGCCAAATAATAAACTATAAACAATCTTGATTTTAGAAAGCTATAGACCACATAAAGCACATAAGGCTTCTTCAGGGCATCCACCTATAGATGCATTAATATCGCAGCCAGAATTCAAATGTTATGGGGAAAAGACAAACAATTTATTTTTACATTCTAATTTATAGGTTGTTATTTAAGTGATTGTGGTAATTGAATTTATGTTGACAGAATGTCTAAGGGTAAACATTTCCAAATTAAAATATTTTGTACAGTAAAAAGGAAATAAACTTATGTTCATTTCAGTGGAGACAATGACATGCATATAAAATAACAGATCAAAAGTCGGGCTATTTAGAACATCACACATCTGGATATACACCCACCTCGTTCTGGGTTCCAGTTCACTTGTTTCCTTGGATTCTCAACTGGAAATTTCATCGTGTTTTTTTTTTTTTTTTTTTTTTTTTATAGCCGAGAAGATGAGATCTTTTAATTACTTGTATATAAATTTGCTGAAAAGCATTTCGGTTATATTGGAGTTAAAATATTTCCGTAAAGAAGGAACTGTGCTGAGACCTGGTCGACTGGCTCCTTTTATGCCTTGGATGCTGAGCCTCCCCATCGTCATACTGTTATTGTCTGAGGTAGTAATTTCTGTCCGCACGGGAGCGCGCATCATGCCCGTGCACGCCTCTGTACAATAGATCGGTGGTCTTTTTATTCAACATCACACCCACATAGTATCATTCTACTGTATGGTTCATGAAAAATAGCAAGAACGAACGAGTTAAATAGATAAAGCAGATGAAATATTTGTGGATAGAAAACCTTTGTGTTGTACCCGACTGCATCTTATCAGTCAGCCACTTTGTTTAAAAATCTCACGACGTGAAAGCCCTTAATTCATATGAGAATAGATAGAATACACAAAACAGAATATCATTAAATACAAATCATGAAAAACAGACACACAGTAAAATTTAAACTCGTTTTACTTACTGGTTCCTGGTTCCTGAGTGGATGCTGATGGTTTCCCGGTCAGAAGGTCTATTCCCGTAGACACGTGGGGGGGGGGGGGGGGTAAGACATCAGCTGCGCCCAACAGCCAACAGCGACACCCCCCCCCACACACACACCCTACCCCGCCACACACACACACACACACACACACTACCATACTGAATAGGGTGTGAGGGAAGTACACAGTATAGTATAGTACTAACTTAAACACTTCAGCTCTCGTGCGTAGGGCGGGCTCAGACTACATTAAATTATCACTGATTGATTGTACTGAGCAGAACCATTTCAAAACAGCACCTGTATTGCCAATACAAAATTATATTTCCAATATCAGGATCATTCATTCGTTCATCTTCTAATCCGTTTAATCATATAGTACTTCGTATTGCTTCGCCCATCTCAGCCGACTCTGGGCGAGGGCGGAGTACACACTGGACAGCTCGCTCGGCCATTGCAGGAACAACACTCAAACAACCAATCTCTCTCTCTCTCTCACACACACACACACACACACACACACTTGGATCAGGATCGTTTCGGATAAATTTTATTCTTGTTCAATGAAAATCTTTTCAGTACTGGGTTGCAATCTACATATATCAGTGGTTCTGAACCTGGGTTCGATCGAACCCCAGGGGTTCGACGGAGCCTCTGCCGTGGAGCTCACTGGAATAAATCATTGGAATAAATTAAAAAAAAAACTCTCATTGGAATAAATTAAAAGATTTAAAAAGGGATATAAAGCGTATGTGTAGTTTTTAAGATGTGCATTGCAGGGTGCAGGAACCACCTGGTGACCCCTGTTGTTATCTCTTAATAATGCATGAAATTGTCGGCTTCTTAAGGCAGATGCATCTATTAATAATGACAGAACAGTGCAGGAGGATTTAATGATCTTGTGCCATAAGTGCACATAAAATATTTAAACGGACAGGGTTGTCATGTTTTGCGTTCTGTCGTAATTACAAATATGACCATCCGTGCGATTTACATAATTTCAAGAGGTTCGTTTTTGCTGATCCACTCCACTGAGTTGGAGGACTCAAATAAATTGAAGCCACTGGCCGCCATATTATTACTCTCTACTTCCGTGAAATATGGTTACTGTACTGACGACGTAGCTAATAAACTCAATTATGAGGTAATATCTTAAAAAATGAATGCGATTTCACACACACACACACACACACACACACACACACACACACATATATATATATATATATATATATATATATATATATATATATATATATATATATATATATATATATATTAGGTCATAATATACTTGCAAAATATCTATTCCTCTCCTGTCATCTTTTTGATTTTGTAAATTCGACTAAATATATATTATTATATATTAAGCGTCTGTTTAATCAGTCAGGGAAGTACTCATACGGCGTTCCAGATCCATGTAATTCATGATTTAGCAATGACTGGGGAGTACCAATATGGTGACCGCGCGGCTTCAATGTCCCACGCGCCCGTGATGACGTGCTTCTGTAATACGTATCAACACAGCAACCGTCATGGCGACCAAGACGCTTTGTTGTAAAAGCGGTTGCTTTCTAGTTAGCTAGTTTGAAAGATATTATGCTTTTCTCTCTATCAGTCGGTAGGCAGGAACATTTCTGGATGTTTTTGTTGATAACTTTGACATGTTGACGGAAGTAGCTGTTTCTAGTTACGGCCCACTTGTGTTCTGAGTACAGTATGGGATATTTGGCTGTGTGTCCAATCATGGCTGGAAAGCGAGGTAGGGGTGATATACCACTACTGAAATGACTTACTCATGAGCTGGTGCTCTACTGGTGTATTTTAAAATTATTTTTAAATTATTTATAAATGCTTTAATAATGTTGACATCTTGTTAGTAATTTTCTCATTTAAAATATGTAAACATTAAGTATGATTTTTTTATTATTGTTAATTTGGTTGTCTGTCCAATGTCTGTGCTTGTTTATGGGAAATATCTCTCCGGTATGCTGGGTGTACTTTGTTATTTATATCTTTAAATTAAATTATGTTATTAAGTTTATGTGTGTTGATACAAACGCCTTGGCGCCTTTCCAGCATTTTACCCCAACGCGACTGGCAAGCTGAGTCATCAACGCACTATTGAAGATAACATGATCGCTCATCACAAAAGGGTGTATTCAGCGAAAGGTAAGTCATAGACTTACTATTCGACATCAATTATTTTTATTGTTATAATTACTATGAAATGCAGCTCCTAGTAATAACACAATGACCATGATGAGTGAGCACGACACCTGTGCTTCATGTAGTTCGATTACTTTAATTTTTTTAGAATATACCAACGGATAATACTGTATATTGTATTTCTGTGTGCTTTTCTAAATATATTTTGTATTTTAAATGCTTACAACTGAATCCTACTGGCTCGTTATCTCGCCATATATGCGGCGGATTTGTTTTAAATTCTCTATGCGGGACAAAATCCAGAAAACGAGGTCTGCAATTGTCCAGAATTAAATCCTGTGACGTAAACGTTATGGGAACGACACAGACACGCCTCTGCAGAGTCATTTCCATTTGTCATTTTTTTTATGCGACTGAGGGTTGATCAAGAGCCCAGCAGTGGTGTTAGAGCTTGAACCCTTGACCTTTTGGATCAGTAATACAGAGCCTAGCCACTGAGCCACTTAAAATTGGTGTGCGTATATGTCGTTTCTAAGGTGTACAGTTTTTCATAATTTACTCTTCAAGATAGTAGTGACATGATTAGGGGTATTATGAATCTGAGCTAAAATTAGGAATTAAACTTTTGCCTTGGGTTACCAGCTGCAGTGGTCGTGCTTAATTTTTATTCCCTTTTTTATAGCATCCAGTGTACTGTTGGAATCCTCCCATTTAAAATATATTATTATAATAAACATATGATCTGACAGATTATTTATGATTTCTCTTACAAAAAGAAAGTATGGCTTGGTGTCAGCAAGTCTCCCGTATCAGGTAATATTTACATGAAAAGAAATGTGGCCAAGAACCTTTGACCTACTACGTATATGATCTTGTTCACCATTTGAACTACTGGGGGGGACAGTGACAACCTTGTGGAGAGTGGGACTCGAACCCCCAACCTTTGGATCAGTGATCCAGCACCCTATGCCACTAGACCACCACTGCCAACAAAAAAGGGTTGTTGTGTTGAGCAATTTTCTGATGAAACAGTGTGGGACATTAGGACCCACAGGAATTGGGGTATTAATCAAGCATGGTTCCCAATACCCCAAAAGATAATGTGAATTTCTGGACTTACATGTATTGTACGACATTTCAAAATATGTGTGCTACAGATTTTTAAGTGTGGATCCTGACCCTGACATACAAGGAGATTGTCTTACGCATTCAGGAGTATGAGCTTAGCTGATATTGTTGTGATGGTCCTTCCTTATTGCCACGTGTTTTTATACGCTATACATACACAAGCCTGAAACACCAGTGTCAGCAAGAATGAAAGGAAAAGTGTACAAGACGGTGGTGAGGCCAGCGATGTTGTATGGCTTAGAAACAGTGGCGCTGAGGAAAAGGCAGGAGGCAGAGCTGGAGGTTGCAGAGATGAAAATGCTGAGGTTCTCTCTGGGAGTAACAAGGATGGATAGGATCAGAAATGAGTACATCAGAGGGACAGCCCATGTAAGATGTTTTGGAAACAAAGTCAGAGAGGCTAGCTTGAGATGGTTTGGACATGTACAGAGGAGGGATAGTGAGTATATTGGCAGTAGGATGCTGAGGTTGGAACCACCAGACAGAAGGCCTAGAGGAAGACCAAAGAAGAGATTTATGGATGTGGTGAAGGAAGACATGAAGGTCGTTGGAGTCAGGGAGGAAGATGCAGAGGACAGGGTGAGATGGAGGCGGATGATTTGCTGTGGCAACCCCTGAAGGGAACAGCCGAAAGGAAAAGAAGAAGAAGATACACAAGCCTGAAACGCCAGTGGAAAGTACAGTACAGTACAGTAAAGTCTATTGGGCTTTTGCACTCGTGCCTACTGGTTCATCCTGGTTTCTGTTGCTTCCCTTCCTTCTTGCAGCGATGTTAGTCTTTTACCAATTACCTTCCCAGTATTTTTACCGGAACCCATTAATAATGGTGGCTAGACAGTGGTGAAGACCTTGCTCAGGTGTCTTAGTATGGTGAGGGTCTAGTGGGGATTCAAACCCATGACCTGTTGATCCTAAGCCTTGCTCCCTAATCACTATACCACCAGCACCCAATGTAATGGGGTATTAACATTCTTTATCTCTTTTCCCCATATTCAGCTGTTGTGGACTGTTCGGTACCCAAAAGTATGCGCTGTGATGTAAAATGTAAGTTTACTGCATTACATACTTTTGCATTATGCATTACACTACCGGGAGGAAAAATGATCCATTTGGATTCATACAAACAAATACCTCAACTTAAAACTTTTGGATTGAATAATTACTGCAGTGTTTGTTTTGTTGTCGTCAATGCTTTTAACTCTGACCAATGCAGTGAGTAGCTTCACTCGTTTTTATATACTTTTTTTTTTTTTTTTTTTTTAATAACAATATTTGGGCTCACATTCTAGCAGGTTATTCAGGAAACATAAAGTGCGATGTTCACACATGAATTGACCACCATAGAATTTTGGTCTAAACCTATTTAAATGCTTTTGAGATATGACCGAGAGGACATCTTTACCCTGTGGTTTGGCCCATCATCAAAACAAGACCTTGGTGTAAAATGTATGCAACTTTGGATGGAAATAAATGTCAGTGTATGAGTTGGTCAAGATGAGATTTTTTTTTCAGCCAAGCAATGTATATAACAGAACAATTCATGCTCATTTTCATTTTTTGCTTTATGTATATAGATCTTGACCAAATGCGACATGAACAGAAAAAAAAACACATGTCTGAGAGGGCACAATCAGTAAGGTCTCTTTCACAAAGAAGCCTCAAGTTGGATAACATTATCTCTTGCTCATCCAGAAATGTGAGATGATTTCCACTGTTTTGATTGTGAGTGAAATTTTTATAGATGCACAAAGTAGAGAATTTAAGACTTTTTGTTTCTTTTGCAGGTAAGGCCCTCTGCTCGAAGTGCCGAGAGTGCCTGTTTTAACACAGGTGGCTTTAGCATGTCCTCACCAAGGTTCAGTACTTCATTCCATTGTAAACAAATTGTTTATCCTTCCCAAATGGCTACACAGTCTCAGTACAAATGTCGACCATCTTCAGATCTAGGTTACAAAAGCTCAAAATCTCAAAGGCACCACTTTGCACTTTCAAGTGCCACATCTTCAAGTCCAGAGCAGTTTAAAAGTTTTCAAGACCCTGCACAGAAAACCTACAGTGGTGATATTCTTTTTAAACATGCCCACTGCTTCACACAAGAAAAGCCTTTCACCCCCAGAACTCTGAAAAAAGATTGCAAGTCTTCACTGTCAACTTATCGGTATTACACTCCTGCAAGTCGTAAAGGTGCAAAAGAACTGACATTGTCCAAATATCATCAACCAGAAATGCAGCAAAGAAGGTACAGTGTTACAGATGATTTGGGAGTTTTTAATTTGTGATTTTTATGATTTCGTTACCACTGAATTTCTTGAAATATGTTCCTCATATTTCTAGTCATACATGTAGTTTACCTTTATCCTTCAGACATAATTCATAAATTCCTGACTACAGTTGTGTTTACGGCATCATTTTTACCATTTACATGTTGTCAAAAAATGTTGACAGCATGTAAGTCACAATGCAGTCACAATAAAGCTCTCTCTATTCTTTTTTGAATCTTACTTATTTATCTGGACCATCACATAGAGTTTGTTGATAAGTGTGATGTGGCATGGATCTTTTATAGGCTGCCAATGCATTGTCATGGTTACAAGGTGATCTGTGGCTGTTTGGTTTTACCCTGTAAAAAAATACTTATGAAACATACCATAATGCTTGATGTCGCCTGCTCTCTTTCTCCATAGCAAGCAAAAATCTTCAACACCACCAGACTCACCCCAGGTAAATTTGCTAAACTATTGCGATATGCACATCATTCCTATGCTGCTTCATGTTATATTGTTGGAGTTAATTTTTGACTTGCATGGCTATAATTTGCTTATTTCCACAGCAATGCAGTCTTGACCATGAGTGGTCTGATGAAGAGTCAAATGTATTTGAACAAGGCACCAGCAATAAATATAGACCTAGTGATTTTTTTCTTAGTTCCTCAAGGTGAGAAGCACATTATATAATTACACACTTGGAGCGTATTGTTTTTATCAAACACTGTGGAGTGTGATGTACACGACATATGCTGATTTGTTTTATAGGGTGTCACCAGAGGGGATGAGATCTCCGATCATGAGAAAAGTAACAGCAGAGTAAGCATAATCTCATATTTGTCTTTAATATTTGTTAACATGATCATTTTCTTTGATATTGGTGGGTATTGATATTGTGAGTTTATAATAGATCATATTGAGCATACAAAATGTTGAAAACAAAAATGTCACAATTTCCAGAAATATGTCCATGTTCATCCTTGTGTTTTTGGGGTTTTTTTGTTTGTTTTTTTTTTTAAAGAGAGGAAGAACTAATGTACCTGCAGTTTATTACTGATATAACAAATGAGCTTGTACTCCGGGGCCTCTATTCTGACAGGTTGGTTTTCTGACTTTTATCTTTTGTGTGCACAAAGCTTTTCCACAATTGTTAACAATGGCACTGTTTTCATAGAGTATTGGAACGAGTGTTTGAGCGGCACATTGATATGAATAAACATCGGTTATCTAGAGTGAGTATTATTTAAACACCTAATGTTACTGGAATGTAATTGAAAGTTTATTTTTAATAGATCTTAGTAAAAAAAAAAAAAAAAAAGCATGGCAGATTGACTTAGCTCAGTTACTATATTGTTTTTTCTTTATAATTTTTATATCATCTGCTAGCTGTAACCCATTTCAGATAGTAGGTTGTTTACACTGTCATTTTTTAAAATCTAACACAAATTTTCATGTTCATATTTATCATAAGGACAAAATGCTCTGCCTCCTGGAAGACCTAAAGAATGATTTGCAAAAACCCTTTTCATCCAGCATTATGGTTATTGAGAAGAAGGAGAGAGATTGTTCATTGCTGCACAGATACAGTGACTCAAGTCTTCAGCCAGACTTAGAACATTTAGTGACCAATGATACCAGTTTTCCTTTTGGTACACCCTTAGGGGATAAGGACAGATGGGGACATGATGGTTTCACTCATGAATTAGATACTACATCAGTGAATGACAAGTCTGTTCAACAAGAAGATAAGGCTCTCATGGACCTGGACCAAAATCATAAGAATGAAAATGCTGTATCGACCAGTTTGGAAGATGTCAAGGATCAGAGCTGTGTAGATAATGATGACCTTGATGAACTCGGAAGAAGCATGGCAGCGTCCCTAAACGTGTCTGAGTTCCACAGCTCACAAGAGCTCACTGAACGAGAGTCATCAGTGAAACTTAGTGATGAAGAGTTTTGACATATACTTATTTATTTTAGTTCAAGTATTCACTTACCTTTCCGAAGGCAAGTAACTATACCAAAGACACACTGCTGAGTATTTATTTAAAAGTCTTCTGGTCTCAGGTATAAATTTAGGTTTTTTTTTGTTTGTTTGTTTGTTTTTATAAGTACAGTTTTGGTTCATGAAGCCATCAAAATATAACTTCTCTTTATTTGTAGTTTCTATCCAAAGCAGGAAAGATAAGGAGAGGGGACATTGCTGCAGATAATGTTTGTCCGGCTCACAGTTGCTTAATAAATATCGTAAATATTTTTTTAATGTACACCAGATTACTGAAAACTAAATGGCGCTCATGAAATGTTGATCTGTGTGTATTGTTGTATAGTTACTGTACAAGAAAGTTATAAAAGAAACTTAAGAATTTTGCTTTTCTTGCACACCTCTTCTTCTTTTCCTTTCGGCTGTTCCCTTCAGGGGTCGGCACAGCAAGTCATCCGCCTCCATCTCACCCTGTCCTCTGCATCTTCTTCTCTCACTCCAACGACCTTCATGTCTTCCTTCACCACATCCATGAATCGTCTCTTTGGTCTTCCTCTAGGCCTTCTGCCTGGTAGTTTCAACCTCAGCGTCCTACTGCCAATATACTCACTATCCCTCCTCTGTACATGTCCAAACCATCTCAATCTAGCCTGTCTGACTTTGTCTCCAAAATGCTCACCATGAAACGTCACTGCAACGTCGCCATGAAACATCGCCGCGATGCTACAATGTGACGTCGTCGCTACATCGCAAAAAGACATCACCGAGACGTCCCGACGGTAACGTCGCCAGGAAACATCGCCGCGACGTCACAATGAACCGTAATAAATGTTGAACTATAAAAGAGTTGCAAAGGCTGAAATAATCAAAATATTGCAAATCTATTGAAGAAAAATTCAGTATTTGGTCTTCAGAAATAAGCCATGTATTGTTCGAAGCACTAATTAATTATTGAGGTTTGTTTAACTCTACCATAAAGAGAACCTATTCTGCTGAGACTAATTTGAAAACTTTTTTCAGAGCTCATGCAAGTTTATTTTATTCTGAATAGGCTTCTACAGTACTATTTATAATTTTACTGGTATGGTTAACCTATGCATGGTAGCAAAGTCATATGTCTGTTGGATGAACTGCGGTGGGTTGAACGCGCAGTCCAGGGGCTCAATTGTGCTCAGTCTGATAACCCTGGAGGAGGTGTTGCCTGGTACAGAGTTCATGCCCTGTAGGCTCAGCTGCTCTTTCAGTCTTTGTGGGATTTTATTGAAAGGTTACAACATATATTGAATAGTTAGCTAAGGTCTAATGAACAGCACACTGGCATAATTGTCTTTGTGTGTGTGTGTGTGTGTGTGTGTGTGTGTGTGTGTGTGTGTGTGTGTGTGTGCGCGCGCGCGTGTGCGCGTCCAGCTGAGAGTGTTAGGTAAAGAGCAGTTGTTCAGTTAGATTCACTTAAGTTTGCAAATCAGTCCATTTGTTATAGGGGCAGGTTTTTGGGTGCCATAGTACTAGCCTCTTGAAGCACCTGTTAATTATTGGTGTGGTTGAGGCAGGACACAGTTAACTTCTTCAGTACTATGTTGGCTCTAGTGAGGCGGGTAGAGACCACTGCCATGCTCAGGGAGGTGTTGAAAATAATTTCAGAGTTATTGCCAGCTGGTCAGTGTATCCTCTGTGCACATGACCAGATATTTATTCCGGTCTAGCAGTTTTACATAGATTGGCTCTGTACTGAACTAACGTCAGCTCTGGTTAGACATTGGACCTGGTCATCAGAGGGAGGGATGTTTTTTCTCACTGGATCTTTGTTTTATGCCACTTCTGAAGAAATACTTTAACACTCAGCTGAAGCCTATCTTGGCAGACACTGGACAAAGGCAGGATACACCCTGAACAGTTCCCCAGACCATTGCAGGTCCAACACATGCTACCATTCACACGCACCTAGGAGCAATGTGGAACAGCCAGTTAGCTTAATGTGCAAAGATTGTGGACGGAAATTGTAATACGCTGAGGAAACCCACACAATCACAGAGAGAACATGCAAACTACACAGAAATGCCCCAGGCACTGACTAAAACCAAGGACATTCTTGCTGTGAGGTGGCCATGCTCACCACTACACCATTGTACTACCTAGTACCAATCCAGAACGTAGTTCGCATTACTACCGATTTCCATGAGAGGGAATTTTTCTATAAAGATATTTGCTCCCAACATCTTTCCTCAAACCCACATATTGTATATTTTTTCAATGGTATTCTTTTGTAGTTCATTGGAGTGATAGTGATGTACTCGCACCTAAGTTGCTTTCTATACAAGCAAGGGGAACAAATTGCCCCTTTCAACTTTCCTCTATGTTTATATGGTCACTCTCACATCAGTGACAAGCCAGAAAACAGACAACACACAAGAAAACCACTGGAAAAGAACCACACATCTGCGCTAATACAGCAGACGCTATTATTGTGTGCTGTGATGTGTTTGTAGTTTATAAATTTTTGCACTGATTTATTATTTGCATTGAATGATGTTTCTTTTTATGACAACGCAACAAAAAATTATATATTAATTAACCTGCTATTCTTACAGAGAATCACTGATAAAATATTTAGTTTTTCGTAATTGTTAAATGTTTTTAGGTTAAGGGAATGTCTGAGAAGGGGGAAGGTGCTAATTCTACATCTCCTTAACATTTATTTAATAAATAAAAATTAAATATTTATTCATTCATTCATTCATTTTCTGTAACCGCAGTAAAGTCCTAATTAGGGTTGCGGGGAGGCTGGCACCCATTCCAGCCGACTCCGGGTGAGGGCAGAGTACATCTGGACAGCTCGCCAGGCCATCACAGGGTGGAGACACACTGACGGCTTTGTAGCCGACTCCTGTCTAAAGTCAGCAATGGTTCTTTTACATGAACCTCAGACCATAGGCAGTGAGAGACATGGCTGGCAGTTAGCTGCACTGCGGGGTGGGGGGGGGGGGTAGTACAGTGACCGCCTGTGGTGGGTGGGGCTTGAACCCCCAACCTTTGGAACAGTGATCCAGCACCTATACCACTAGGCCACAACTGCCCACACATTAAATATTTCATATTAGTTTAATGAATAATTTATTTAATTTAAATTAAATAGGTCAGTACAACATCGCCATCAGTGATCTGGGCATTCCTGAAAATATCTAAAATTAAGAAAGTCGTTTAAAAAAATGCTGAGTCTTTCCTTTAATCACATGTTAAAATATTAAAATATTAAATACAGTCATAACTTCAGATGGCAAAGCTTACCTGAGAAACATGAGTTAGGGTAAACACTGAAATACGACATGCACAGCAAAAACAAAAACCCTTTGCTCTCTATAATAAAACAGCTGATGATATTACACAACACTCCCCCAGTCACCTACTTGACATCATAAAAACAAGAATAAAAAGTGACTTGTCCATAACGTTTTAAATCATGTATAATATCCTGTTATGGTAAAAGGAAATAAACATAGTTTACACGTTGTTTACCAATACAGTAATGTAACCGGTTCGATAAAGTGTTGAGTAGGAGGCAGCTGCCTCATTCCTGACATTCCGACTGTGGGGTTCTCCAGCTGTCTGGCGTAGCACACCTCATTCCTGTATGTATCATTGCGCTGCATTATTCCCTTTTTAAAATATCTGCCTTTCAATCTTACGTTCTCCACCTTCTATAATAATATTTGTATACACGTGAGTAGTACTCGTGTGCATTAGTTGTGTAAGTTGATTTATTAATACATCTTGGAACTGTAAAAATAGTTCCGTGGATGAGTACATGGATCTTGGGATCGCCGTGTGTGTGAGCGAGTGAGTGTGCGCGTGCTAGCCGGAAGTGAAGTATGGAAGCAGCTTCTAATGTGATTCGTGAGTCTAATGTGAGTGATTCACTTCACAATCTCACAGGAAAAAAGTACCCAGTTTGCAAGTTTTAATGCCAAGTGTGCGTCAACGGGACCGAAACGACTGGTGTAAATTAAAAAGTTATCAGCGGAATGTTCTCTATAAGGTAAGTAACTGTGTTACTAGCTAAAGTTAGCTAACCTGAGCACAAACACACGCAGTAATGTTACTTTATGCTAGCTCGAAATTAGCATGGGCTGAAATTAATCGTCGTGCCCAAGCTGTTTTGAAACATCCCATTTTATTTTCCACCTGTTTATTATCAAAAACTATCCTTGGCAACAAAAAAATTTTTAGCTCGCTGGCACAGTGACTTTACTTCCCGAGGTTTATAGATGGGAAATGTTTCTGCGCCCACTTGTTGCCTCAGACAACAACCTGCTGATTTATATCAACAAGTGTTTACTTTATTTGGGGGAGGGGGCATACCGGCTGAAAATTATGCGGGAACGTAGATTCGACAGGTACCTTTAGTGTTGTTTATTGTCAAGTTTGCAAGAGAGCTGTGTTGGAATAAAGTACCTCATTCTTCATTACACACGCTGTACGTATGTGAATAATCCCTGAGATTGTTTCTATCTGTCTGATTGGTTAACACCTGAAGTACCAAACCACATTTAAGGATGATGGTATTCTGGATCAGGTTTCGTCTTTTCTTTGGTGTTTTTGTGGTGTCCCAGCTGTTGTCGTGTCATAATCACAACACATCAGACTTTGTACGGGAAGAGGAGATACTACCACTCAGTTGTTATTGTTGAAACTTAAAAGGTGCTGTTTTTTTTTCTCTCTATTTATATAGTGTATGTACAGTCTGTATTTACAATTCGTATCACCTTTCCTTTTTGTGTCTGATAGTTTTAGTAGTTAAGTTTCCCCCTTGGTCGCTTGTTTATAGTTTTTAATGCCAAAATAAGTGCTTTTAAGGTTTGTTTGTTTTTTGGATGCAAAGATTTATGCATAAGTATCCCCAAATAGTGAATGAAACCACTTATGTAACTTCTGTAGTTTGCTGCCAGTAGCCTGATGAAGTAAATTAGGTATGGTGTATGCTGTTTGTATAAATAAATAACCGCTTCTTAAAAATACATCTGAAATGGTTTCTTTTTTTTATAGTTTAATTATATCAATGACAAGTAATGGATCTATTTGTTTAAATTAGCAGAAGACCTTACATCATAAGAATACTTTCTACTTTATTCTTGTCTGATTCCAGGTCTTTCCCCGCTAGGGATACATGTTACTCACCTCTGGAGCCAGACACCTTTTCTTGTTTACCCATGGCTTAATTTTAAAGTGAAGCTGTGGAAATCAATCTGGCCTCTGGATGGTCTGTTATACTGGTGAAAGATGCCCTTACCATTTGGATTAAAACTTAAGAGAACTCGAAGATATACAGTCTCCAGCAAGAGCTGCCTGGTCACCCGCATTCAGCTGCTTAATGGCGAATTTGTTGAATTTACGCTTTCTGTGGAGAGCACAGGACAGGAATGTTTGGAAGCAGTTGCTCAGAGACTTGAATTAAGAGAGGTTTGTATTGTTTCAAGCCGATATGAAATTCCTATACATTGTTTCCATTTGTTTTTGTTTTTTTGATGCACAATTAGTAATGAACATAGGGTAGCAGTAAAAATTTTGGACACCAAACTGGTGTATTCAAACTTTTGACTGGTTAAGGGCACGGTCCGCCAACTGCAAAAAGGCTTGGGTTCAGTTCTCAGGCTCGAGTGTTTCTGTGTGAAGTTTACATGTTCTCCCTGTCCTTGTGTGGATTTCCTCCAGGTATTCCAGTTTCCTCCCACAGTCCACAAATATGCACAGTAGGCTAATTGGCTGTTCCAAATTGCCCCTAAATGTGAGTGAATGGTTGTGAGTGTTGGTCCGACAATGGTCTGATGAGCTGTTTAGCGGATACCCCGCCCTAGCCCAGGGTCGGCTAAGATGGACGTCAGCCTCTCGACAACCCTAATTAAGATTAAGAGGCTTAGAAAATGAATGAAGGAATGACTGGTTCACTATGTCCATGATTTACCACCATAAAATTGGCTAAGCAATCCTGTTCTTAAAAGATTATGGCATTTCATTCACTTCATAATAACAGTACTTGTAGCTTGTTTTTAGTTGATCTAAAGCAGGGGTGTCAAACTCATTTTTACTCAGGGCTGCATCACAAAATTTACAGGTCACCAAGGACCAAATAATCACTGAACATTCATTTCAAAAAGTGCATGAAATGAAATCTGCCATGCAGATTTATCCTCTTTTCACTTTTTCCTACAACACTTGACAGCCATTAGCTATCTTGTAATCTTAAATAACCGGGCTGTTTATTTGAAATGAGTTGCTGCCATCTAGTGGAATGATAATGAATTACGTTTCGTGATAATGATTGATGCAAAAAATGTATGATAATCGTATTCTTTAAAAGTTCTCACAGGCCACAAAAAGGACTTTGCAGGCTGGATTTGGCCTGCAGGCCTTGAGTTTGACAGAATGTGAACACATTATTATTGTAAACAAGTTACTTGTGAGCCAGTCAAGCAGAAATATACCATCTGACTAAAACACACCAGTTGTGCAAAGTTTGTGTTTTTAGCTCCCCTGTTTGTAATTGGCTTGAAATATCACTTAAAAACATAAAATAACTGCACTACAGATTACTGTACAGTACCTTCTGTAGCTGTGTCCTGGTGAGTGCATCTGGGGGTTTTTGAGTCAAGGATGCTGGATCTGTGTTTAAACAACATGCCAACCACATAGTCATAGCTGGGATTCTTCAGTTACCGCATAGAGACTATGAACAGCCATACAGCAGGTGTTCTGTGTTGGAATAAGCTCATGAATGCTTATTGTTAAACAATTATTATTGATATTTTTCCTGAGTATTCATGATTAGGTATGCAGAAGTTGACCTTCCTTTTTAATGTTTATTTTGCCTTCCCTTAAAGAGAAGTCAAGTTTTTTATTTGGGTTTTTAACCTGTTTGGTGTACTGACACTCTATTTATTCTACAGATAATGTATTTTAGTCTCTGGTACCTCAACAAACAAAATCAGCAGCGATGGATTGATTTAGAAAAGCCTCTGAAGAAACAGCTTGACAAGTATGGCCAGGAACCCACTGTTTACTTTGGAGTCATATTCTATGTGCCAACAGTTTCTCAACTACAGCAAGAGATAACCAGGTGACTTAGTTGCTTGATAATTATATTGATTTTATGTTGGGAATGGTTTCTTAACTGACATAGCTCTTCATTGGGGCTTTTGAGATGATGGAAAAGAAATATATAAATAATAAATGTTTCTTGTAACCATTTTCCAATGTTCTTCCACAGGTACCAGTATTACCTCCAACTGAAGAAAGATGTTCTGGAGGGCAGGATTCCTTGTTCAGTTGAACAAGCCATCCGGTTAGCTGGCTTGGCAGTACAAGGTATCTGAACAGCGTTTTAAAGAATTATGCTTTGCATAATTGCAGTGGTGGCTTAGTGGTTAAGGTGATGGGTACTGATCTGAAGGTCAGCAGTTCAATCCCCAAACTGTTGGGCCCCTGAGCAAGGCCCTTAACCCTCAATTGCTCAGTAGTGTTTAAAAACGATAATTGTAAGTCGCTCTGGATGAGAGTGTCTGCCAAAATCTAGAAATTAAATGAAAAATGTTTTCATAGTTCACTGGTCTGCAACCATGGTCCTGGAAATCTACCTTCCTGCAGGTTTCATCTCCAACCTTAATCATGCACACCAGAGTAGCTGCTTGAAGAAGTTTGTGAACAGGTCAAAGAGGTGTGTTGGGTTTTGGTTGAAGATAAAATGAGCAGGAGCGTAGGTCAGTAGGCACAGGGTTGGAGGCCACTGAAAAAGATGGTTAGATTTTATTCACCTATACCTAGCTGTGCCATTTTGTTAATAATATTTTAACATTGGCCTTGTCTGTTGAACCACTAAAAATTAAGTTACTCAAACTGCAATACTGGAATAATCTGGCTGAGCTTGTTGGCTAAAGATTTCTGGCTTCAGGTTTTGCCAGGGGGAAGAATCTCAAACTCTTCTGGCAAAGATATATCTGGCAGCACCAATTGGAGTCAACATAGCAGTGGAACTGACATCATTAACATTTGCAGCCAGATCTAAACTGCTTCCCCATGTGCATCTCACACAGAGAAAGAATGCCACCCTAATGCTCTCTTACACTGGCTAATAATTTCAGTCATCTAACCAAGTCTTTACTTTGATTTGGGTCAGACAGATCAAGTGTTGAACTCAGGTTATTTTTGTATAAGAGCAATGCTGTTTAAAGAACCTTGCAGCAATGCTAATACTTTGGATTGTTAGCATAGCTTGTGTACATTTCTAACAAGATGGCAGGACTTGCCGTTAATGATGGTCTACTATGGTTACAAAGGCTAAAATAGTTTCCTTGCATGTCAAATGACTTTTTTCCCCCTAAACTATGAGTACACCAGAAGATTTGGAGCAGAACTAATGCCATTTAGTTTGCAAAAAAACGAGAAAACAAATAAATACAGTACCAGCAGTACCGCATAGAACCACTAGACATTTTTTAAGAAGTGTCCATTACGAAGACTTTGCTGTAAACATTTATGGTTATGCATCTGTGAAAGTCAGTTTACGAAATAAACGTTGTAATTTAAAGAACTTGTATTTTTCCTGATTCTAGCTGACTTTGGAGACTTCAACCGCTATGACTCGCAAGAATTTCTTCAAAAATTTGTTCTTTTTCCCATGGTGAGTTAGGTTTTCTTACTATTCATGTTAAGCTAGACAGATTCTGTACAGATTTAACCCGATTGTAGAAGCGATACAGTTGGCCCTGACGCAATTTAAAAGCATGTCAAAGTTCCTCAGATCAGTTGTAATTTGGCATGCAGTTTGAGCAGAGTCATGATACCTGAATATTTAATGCTCCTATATGGGCAGTGGTGGCTTAATGGATAAGGCAGTGGGTTGCTAATCTTGAAGGTCAACGGTTCAGTCCCCACTAGCACCACTGTTGGGCCCTTAAGCAAGGCACTTAACCCTCAATTACTCAGTTGTATAAAAAAAGAAAAGATAATTTCAAATCGCTCTGGTTAAGAGTGTGTACCAAATGCTGTAAATAAACATAAATGCTCCAGATTTCAGACAATCAGGTCAGACTTCTAACGTCAAATTTTTCTTCGGCCATCTTGCAGTGTGAGTATTTCTGATTTATGACGAATTCCACAGTTCCAGCATGAGGCCACAACAATGTGCTTGCGCCAGCACAAAGATAACAACAGCAAACATGCTGCAGATGAGGTGAACAGAGTCAGTGGAATCCCAACTGATTGAGCTCCTTTGTAATATAATGAGGTCCCCACTTCACAGGATTACTAGGTCCATGCTAGTTAAAGTTTTGATGGTTTGCTTTTTTACTCTGTGTGGGACACGGAGGACAGAATAGGCTTAACAGAATAACCTCTCTGTCTTGCATACTGCCCAGGGCTTGCCGACCATTTTCAGATCCATACTAAAAGTACAGAAACTGCTAAACATAAGGCCACTCTTGATGATGCTGCCATCCATTTAAACAGAATTTTCTGCATGTTTAATAAGCCAACACAAGATGATTAATTTTAAATTACCCTGTCCATTCACTCAGATGCAGTGTGAGCAAAGTAGTCACGTTTTTTGGAGATGCACAGAAAAACCGTCTAAAGACTGGAATCAGCAGATTTTCAGCATCAGTCTTGTGTATTTCTAATTCTGAGCTGGTTCATATGAGTCCAGTGCAAATAGTAACATTGCAGTTTGCAAATGCTTTATAGCCACAGGTTAACGTGATCAGTGTGGTAGTATTTCACTGTAAGTGGAGGGATAAAGTTCACAGCATGTAATATACGTACGGCCAAAGTAAACTGGAGAAGCACCATTAAAAACATTCAGAACACAGACCTAATTAGACACGTAAAAACATCATCACCCTGCCGGACATGCCCAGTTCTAAAAAATTTAGGAATAGGCACCTTTTTTTGGGGGGGGGGGCAATACTAGAAGTCATCACTATGCACTCTGTTCTTAATTTTCTTTATACATCTTTTTGGGTGGCATTGTAGTGTAGTGGTTAGCATGTCTGCTTTATAGCAAGAAGGTCCTGGGTTCGATTCTCAGCTTGGGCGTTTCTGTGTGGAGTTTGCATGTTCTCACAATGCTTGCGTGGGTTTCGTCCCACAGTCCAAAAACATGCACAGTAGGTTAATTAGCTGTTCCAAATCGCCTGTAGGTGTGAGTGTATCAATATGAATGGTTGTGTGAGTGTTGTCCTTTTGATGGCCTGGCAAAGCTGTACCCTGCCTTCGCCCAGAGTCGGCTGAGATGGGTGCCAGGCTCCTTGCAACCCTAATTAGGATTAAGTGGTTCAGAAAATGAATGAATGGATCTTGCTTCTGAAATAAGAAAGTTAGGTTTTCCCAGATATAAAACTAGTCAAAATTTCTGCTATTTCTAATTCAGTAACTTCTCCTCACATCAAACACTTTTTACCCGGTAAAATTCGGTGTAATATTGTCAAAGATTGGAAAATGTTTTCTGTTAATTTTACTTGTCAAAAGTAAACCCATAATACAAATGACTTTGGCCACTATTCTTGAGCGCATGCGAGTTACATAATAATAACTAGTAGTACTATTTCAAATAGTTACATAACTGTAATTACCGTATCCGATGTAATAATCACCCTGTTCCAATAAGACCCCACCCCATGTTTTTTTAATCTTGTGTCTAATAACCGCCCATGTGTACTGGGAACAAATTGGTAGATCAAACTTACCAATTTTATTCGAACAGTCTCTGTAACGGTAATACCCCCGTTTCACTGGAGCGCGACAGACTCGCGGAAGCAAAACTGTAGTCATCCTCCAACGTTCCTCAGTCATTCCGTCATCTTCCGTATGATTTCGATTGTATTCCTCCTCTTCCGTCATGTTCAAAAGCACGTTCATGGAAGATTTTGGCATGTTCAAAAGCACATTCACGGAAAAATTTTCCGACAGTGTTCCCTCACGTTCTGCAAATGTTCCGTGATCGTTCCTTTTATTCCACAAGTCTGACGTGAACATTCCGCGAACATTTCTCCTTCTTCCAGGTGGTCAAAAGCGGCCACGGAATCCCACGGAATACTTGCGGAAGGTTTGCGGAATACATGCGGAACGTTTGCGGAATGGTTGCAGATAAAACAGAAGACTTGCAGAACACTCAAGGTTGTTACTTCCACTATAAATGATTCCAGTTCATTCACTTTATTTTTCCTGTTTTCCTGTTCATGTAATAAAGTTTTAAAGTTATCACTGTGGTTTGGACTTGTGTGCATGGTTTTTAGTCTGGAATGACTGAGGTGCAAATAAAAGGAATGTATTGACATTATTGATATTAAACATAGTAACATATGTTAATTTTTAAACATATTATACATTATAAACATATAGTACGAATGAGAGAATGAGCTTCCTTGATCATTCCGCGTATTTATAGGCAGAATCAGGATCAAATCCTTTGATCTTTGCTGATTTTTCCTCATTGAAACTTATGCTGTGTATTCCTCAGTCATTCCGTATTGAACGTGAACGTTCCGCCTTCATTCCTCCTGTTCCGCGATCATTCCATGGGTCTTCCTTCTAAAAAGGAGTCGTGCCGCGGTCGTTCCGCAAAAACATTCCATCCTTTCCATTGAACGTTCCGTGAATTATCCGAAGGTCTTCCTTCGCTGTCTGTACTGGTTCCAAAGGTGATCCGAGCACTTTTATGCATGTATTCCGACATTGTACCTCGGTCTTTCTGTGTCCTTCCCGCACATTCCGTGATCGTTCCGAAGGTGCAATTTTCTGTAGGTTTTTGACCCATTTTCCGTGTAAAAATGCCAAAGCTCCTCTGTACAGTGCGTTCGGCACCTTTCTGCCATGATCCTTACATTCCGTGCTCCAGTGAAATGGGGGTATAAAATGAGGTATTCGCTGCCTGTAAAATTGAGTTTACACGGTATTTCAAGACCCCTTCCCACTGGGGAACATCTATAATGTTCATCAGTAACGACACATTTGATTGTACCGCCGTGCATTTAAAAACAGGAAAATATTTTGCTGTGTTCTCTTGGTAAATGTCCAACAACCGATGAACCATTAGACACTACTACAGCAAAACTATTGGATGCTCTGAATAAATGGAGCGATGAGCCAGATATGGACATATCAGGAAGTGGTGATGAGTATTTTTCACCCGATTCTCCTGCTCACTAACTTCATAAATTTAAAGACGTTCCTGGCCAGGTGTTTTTTTTATGTTTGTGTTGATTGGTTCAACGTGCCATGTGCTAAAGTTGACATTCATTTTGATTGGCTCGATTTTAAATCTGGGGGGAAAATATTAAAAAGAACAGCACTCAGAGGGAAAATTTAAGGGGTCTTTTTTATTATGCTTTTTTCTGTTTATTTTTCAGTTTTCATGTAAGTAATTTGGTTGATACCACAAAATGAATAACTCAAATGCCAGTAAAATTATTTTATTGTTCTGTTATTATTCATGGTTTCCACCTCAATGCTAATAAGCATTTACCATTCCACTCTGCTGGTAAACACTTTAATAAGCGCCCACCCACTCCAATTTTAAGCGCCCTGGGTGCTTGTCATGTCTAATACGGTATTACTATTAATTAGTAGTCGTATTTTTGCTAATCGTAATATTAGCAATATTTCTACTGCTGATCATAATGCTGCTACTACTACTACTACTACTAAATAAAAATACTGATAGAGTTTCAACTTTTAATAAACAATTATGAGGGTTTTGTCTTTAAAGAAAAGTTGTTTTTTTCTCATATATGCTGTCAGTTATTGCTGTTCATAATACTGGAATCAGCAAAAATTGGTTTTGGCAGGTCATATTTTCCAAAAAAAAAAAACCCACACAATTGAAGTTGCTGCATAGAAAAAGCCTGATCAAGATTTGAAGTGTAAATTAATACACCATGCATGATTTAAAAAAAAAAAAAAAAAAATCAGTGTTGTCAAATGTATACTGAATCCCTTTTGGTTTACTTTCTCTACAGGAATGGATCCAAGATGAGAGAGTTGTTGAAGAAGCCACTCAAAAAGTTGCCCTGCTTTATCAAAGCTACCAGTGAGAACAAGCTCATAAGCTGAACTTTTTCAGGGTTTAATTGTATTATTTTGTGCTTGTGAAAGAATGATTAACTAAAGCTTATGTAACGATGTGTTTATGGTTTTCTCTAGCTTTGGTAAAACGGCTGCATTTTTTTTGGGGGGGTTTTTTTTTTGTTTTTTTAAATTGAAGGTTCTCCTTTTGTACAGCAGATATGTAGCATTTTACTGATGCATGGCTAGAATTTTTTATGGCTTTGTCTGTTTTTTATTATGTGAGAATTGGTAGATTTGAAATATAATGAGATTAGGTGAACAGCAGTTTGTTAAATTATGGCGTCTTTGTCTTTCCATTTCACTTTTAACCGCACTGATAGAGGTATGCCTCTACCAGAAGCAGAATTACTGTACATGCAAGAAGTGGAGAAGATGGAAGGCTACGGTCAAGAAAGCTTTCAAGCAAAGGTGAATCAATATTGTGTAAACTTTTAAGGCCGAATACTTTATTTCATAGTTTTTAAGTTGTGTGTGAGTGAATATATCGGTCATGTTTTTTGAATGTCATTCTATTTTCACACAAGTGGTTTCATGTATAAATATTTTTTCAGTTATCTCTTACTTCAACTCATATTTAATGTTTTTGTTTTTATCTCACAGGATAGCCAGAGTGCAGATGTAATCGTTGGTTGTTGCCTAGATGGGATTTTTATTAAGCACAAAAATGGCCGAGCACCACTTTTATTTCGGTATGGATTACAATTGAAATATTTTTTATATACATTTTATATTGTGCTGTTCCAAGGGGCAGTGGTTGTCTAGTGGTATAGAGTGCTGGATAGCTGATCCTAAGGTTGGGGGTTTGAGTCCCACTCTCAACAAGGTTGTCACTGTCCTCCCAGTACAGCTAACTGGGTTATCAAAAGGTGGGCCATGTCTTTCACTGTCTATGGTGAGAGGCATTTAAAAGAACTATTGCTGACTTTCATAAAGAGTAGGCTGCAAAGCCGTCAGCATGTTTCTGCCCCTTGCTAAAGGCTTTTGTCAGGTAGGGCATCCGACGTAAAGTAAAAAAAAAAAACCTATGCCAAATCAAACGTGTGAATCATTCTCAGGCAACCCCTGAGAAAGGGAAAAAGCCGAAAGGAAATCTCATCGTATTGTGCTGTTCCAATTAAATTTATAAATTTCCATATTTTTGATATGGGATTGAATATCAGGTTTAAAAAAAAAAAACAGGGGAAATGGCTGTCATGACAGTAAACACATTGTGGAACACTGAGATTTTGGACATCTTTTCTCATTCCATCAATCGAAAGTATGTTGGGTAGTGATCAAGTCCTTTTTCAGGATGATGCCGCATGGTTCATGGTTTCATAAATTTTTCTGTAAATTTAAAACAACTGAATTATTTTGAATGATCCAGAATATTTCCTGCACACCCGCAAAGAGAGACCGTTCAATTTTCTTTTTGCGGGGGTTGTGTTGTGGCAGCAGATTAGGGGAGGCAAGGAGGTGGAGGCGTGACTACATGATTTCCATCCAATAATTTGTATGTTTGTGTGACTGTTCATGCATCATTTAAAGAGTATGATATATTTTAACATTCCCCCATTTTAGATGGAATGACATTAGCAACATGACTCATAACAAGTCTTTTTTTGCTCTGGAGTTGGCCAACAAAGAGGACACCATTCAGTTTCAGACTGTAAGTTCTGTTAAAGTCAGCGTTGTTTCTACTCATTTATCCCAGCATTACAAAATGCCCTTTTTTTACTTGGCATAACCATCAGTTGTATGGTTTGTGTTATGTGTTCATGCCTATGTGTATTAATAGAGAGGCGTGCCACCACATATATAAAGTCCTTGCATGAGCATTAGATTTTGGGTGGCACTAGTATGTAAAACACACAAGCCACTGTTTTCAATGGAGTAGAATAGGACATAATCACCTGATTCCTGTCTGTTTTTGTTGGTAATTCTGCTGAATGTCATCTCTTTCAGGAAGACATGGAGACTTCCAAATATGTGTGCAGAATGTTCCTGGCACGGCACAGGTTCTATAAGATCAACAAAAGTACTCTGTAAGTGTGTATACCGGGGTGTGTGTGTGTGTGTGTGTGTGTGTGTGTGCATGCATGTGTGTGTGCGTCTTGCTCCTTATTTTTTCATCTTTATCACTTTCCTGTCTCTAGAAAAGAATCTGATGCACCAACTTCTGAAAGCTCCCAGAAGTCCATTCTCACTCTATCATTTCCACGCTTTCCAATGCTCTCTCGTCCTTCTCTGCCTTCTAACAAGGGGTGAGCGAGACTGATTCAGCTGTCATCTATTTTGTTGCTTAAAGACCCCATTAACTCTTTACCCAAAATAAATTGTTACCAGTGTTTGTTTTCTGAATCTAGAAGTCCATGCTGCATGCTCCAAGACAAAAACTATTCCAAAATAATGTGTTTGAGGATATTTTTGTGTTGCTAATAAGATCTTAATTTTTTAGATGACTATTCCATTACAGAAATAGTATGTGATGGCATTTCCAACATATGAAAGGAAATGAGTGTGTCTCGTATTTTTAAAGGAAGCTTTGACAAACCTTTAGTCTGTGCCAGAGTTTCATATTACAGATTTTACCATGTATTTCTAAAATGACGATCCTGGAACCTGCTGCCATTCCCTCAACTGCCAGAAAGCAGAAAAATCAGTGGCATGAAGTCTCGTTTATTTGATTCTCTGTTTAATTTGTTTTGACAGCCAAGCAGAACCAACACCAGTGAACCTGGTTAGAAGACGCTCGTCCACAAGAATTTCAATGGTAGGTATAACCTAATAATTTTATACTTCAGGGATCCCAGATCCTCCTTATTTAGTGGAATTCTGCTATTTTTTTTATAAATTTATGCAATAAGTACAGTGTAAGACTAGAGTAAATGTGACATTTTGAATAGTGTTATACTATTAACATACAGTGGTACCTTGGTTCTTGAACTTAATCCGTTCCAGAAGGCTGTGCGAATTCCAATTTGTTCGAATTCCAAATTCGCTTTTCCCATTACAAATGTAAATGATTTAATCCGTTCCGTCGTCTTTTGAACAGAAGTTAACGTTACTGTAACTCATATCATAGGTCCTCAAATTAAGTGAAAAAATATTGAATACAGTACGTTATGTTTTGTGTTGTGAGAGACTTTTTAACTTTTCTGTGGTTTGTATTTTAGTGTTATGGTCTCTCAGAAAATAGTTTTCCATTGAAATGTGCGTTGGAGAGGGACGTGGCTCGAAAACGCGGGATGGAGTGCTCAACACACACACAGTTAATCATTTCCATTTAATCACAGGCTGTGAAGACTAGCAGTGCTCTCGGTGCTAGAAGATTGTCCCTCTTGATCTCTCATTTCTGTGCTCAAGCAGTTCAAGCTTTAGTTTGATTTTCATGTACGATTTCCCCGTTTCATCTATGAAAACGTCTGTGCTTTATTGTTCACAGGGAAGACGCTGGTGCACTAGAGTACTAGAAACAATAACTAGAGCACTACAAACCTGTGAACAATAAAGCACAACCCGTTTTCATAGATGAGTGTGTTAGAGCCATGCCCCTCTCCAACGCGCAACTCTTTTCTGAGACAACACACTGAAAAGTTAAAGCAGAAGAACAATAAAGATAAGAATTTTAACCTTTTTTGAAAAGCGGCTCATGACCTCATTGTTAAAGGTGTTTACAGCACTGCTAGCACTTTAGCTTAGCTTTAACGCTTTATTTTAGCTTAGCTTACATACATACATACAGTACGTACAAACATCCTCTTCAGCTTTGTTCAGGCAGTTATGCCTATAAACCGATCTGTGGGTTTTCTGTTCGGTACTCTAAGTTGTATTTGTCGCTGGAGGTGGTATATGCCGTTAGTGATTAGATAGCTTTAGTGCTAGCTTTAGTACTGTATCAATAACTTTCGGACTTCCCCAGGACAGCATTATTAGGGTGATACATAAAGCACTTGGCTGATGAGCCACTAGGCTTGGGTGTAAAAGCCCAAACGGACCTTACATAGTATCAACAACTTCCGAACTTCCCCAGAATATACATAGTATCAACGACTTCCGGAAGTCGCTTTTCCTCCCTCTCAATCTTGTTTTTTTCTCGCACGTTTTTCGAGTTCGACTTTCAAGGCAAAAAAACTCAGATTTTTTTTTTGTTGGAATTCCGATTTGTTCGACCTCTAAAGCGTTTGAGAACCGAGGTACCACTGTACTAACTTGCAGCAGCTATGTTCAGTAGTTGAACACAACTGTTTGTTGTGATAGGTCATGTGTTATGTGATCATTCTACAAATTAATTAATAATTATTACACTTGAATGATGAGCCATAGGGCTATGCTACTTGAATTGTTTGTTTATCTGCACTGAAATAACCTTTTAGTATTTTTCACATTATTTAAGATGTTTTGTTTAGTGTTTATGCATGTTACAAAACAATGATTAACTTGTTTGCATGATTTTTTTTTTTTACATGACATGCTCTGGTCTTGTACCCCGCAAGGGGTCCTGCGGCCCACTTGACCCCCAGCTGAAATGTTTCATTTACTCTGTTTCTAAACTCGTTTCCTCTATTTTTTTTCCCTAAAACTTACTGGGATCCCTGATACTTGGATCTTTTTATGGAAATAGAAGAGTTGTTATGAGTTATTTCTACTTTAATTTTCTTTCTGAGCCTTTAATCTGAACAGTGGTATGTTTTCCTGCTCACATAATTTATCTAAACAATCTGTAAATGATTATTCCCACCTTATAAACTGCCCTTATCTGTACGTAATTGTTTCTAACTGCACATACTGTACTTATGTGTGTATGTGTATAAATAAACACTTGCTGCTCTCTGAACTTCTTATTGGGTTCTAAACTTAATTTCGTTACCCTGTAGTTTTACATATGTAATGACAACATTGAATCTAATTTAATCTCCCCCACCCTTTTTTTTTTTTTTTTTGACTGAAGCCCAAGCCTCAGACATACATGATGCCACCACCTCAATTGCACTACAATAGCCATTACAGGGAGCCTTACAAATCATCTCAAGGTAAAATAAAAAACTTTTATTGTCTTATCAGCCATATGTATAGCATAAGTATTTAATTCCTGTGTATACAACCTCTCTCTTTCACAGACAATCTTTACATGAACAATCATAATGTTTACTACTACCACTCTCAGACCAGTTTAGACCACTCACCACATGAGTACAATGGACGGATCCGGAATGGCAGTGTGTACAGCGCCCACAGTACCAGCTCTCTCACAAATCCACAACACTACATGCAGCCATCACCGATGTCTTCAAATCCAAGCATCACAGGTAGTGATGTCACCCGACCTGACTATGTCCCCTCACAGCGTCACAGTGTCCTGATACCACCCTCATATCGCGCTACACCTGACTATGAAAGTGTCATGCGACAGAAGAACCACAGTGCCATGGCTGCTATGCCTGAGCGTCACAGTCATTCTATGAGGAACCTCAACATTAGTAACTCGTACGCCTACAGCAGGCCTGATCCACTTGTGTACAGCCAGCCTGAAATCCGTGAGCACAGAGGAACAGCAACTCCGTATCACCTAAACTACAGCTTTCATAGTCCTTCACCTTACCCATACCCAGGTGAGAGAAGGCCAGTGGTGGGTGCTGTCAGCGTGCCTGAGCTCACAGATGTGCAGCTGGCACAGGCCCATGCCTACCCAGCACCCAACATCATGGGGGCTCAGGTGTACCGGCCACCTCCGCCTTACCCTTACAGCCACCCACGGCCAGCAAATAGTACACCAGACCTGTCACGGCATCTTCATGCAAGCAGCAGCAGTCCTGACCTGATTACGCGCCGTGTACACCACTCAGTGCAGACTTTTCAGGAAGATAGCCTGCCTGTGGCACACTCACTACAAGAAATGAGTGAGCCGCTCATCCCAACCACCACACGACGCACTTGCACACAGAAACGCAATTCTGTTGAGCTTGCTGGCCTGACATATGGTCTGGAAAACCTGAGGCTTAAGGACAAGACTGTTTCCGTTTCTGCCTCCGAGGCTGCATCAAAGCTCACTCTGCCTATCGTTCTCCCTGCCAGTGCTTCGAGCTCTGAGCTTGATGTCTGCCAGGAGAAGATTGAGGCTGAGGACATGGTTCTGAAAGAGGATGTACATTACGGGCACAAAAAATCCCTATCTGATGCCACCATGCTGGTCCATAGTAGCGGAGAGGAAGAGGAGTTTGAGGATGACAACGGCCGACACACGCCACAGTCTCAGGATGCAGTAACTGCTCACAGGGAACATGCCAATGTTCTAGAAATCCCTTTAATAGAGACACCTTTGCCATCATATTCGTTCAGCTCCAGTTTGGATCAGGTCATTCCCAACACTCTGGGATTTCAGCCACAGCCTCGTATCCGTGAGCAGGATGAGATTGGATCTCTGTATCCATTTGGTGAGGCAGATGCCATCATGCCTTCAGTTTCAGAGGGAGACCTAAGTAGCCAAAGTCGATGGAAGCCTAAAAGAGAGATGATCAAAAAAAGACCAGTGTCAGATGTTCCCTCTGCACGAAGAAACATTGATGGCCTTCCACCACCTGTAAGTCCATGAATTCAAAATAATGTTCATAGTGTACAGCTTAAAGTTGCATCTAGCTGTATTTCTATTAATAGAACAGATCAAGTATAGAAAATCACAATTGAGTAAATGATGAAGTCCAGCCAGAAAAAACTTTTGACTTAACATGGTGCATAATCATTTGGCTGCACCTTCTGGAAATAATTATCGAATCACCACACTGAAGGGATCTTCACCCTGGATATGATGCATACCAACTATTGTTTCATAGCTAAACATTTTGGCTTCAATAATCATACCTTTTACCAAATTAATTTTAGTAATTTTTAGTTAATGGTGATTTATTAAAATGTATTACTTGAATAATTATGATTATATGGACTAATTTGCTCTTTCAGAGTTGTACTGGTACAGCATTTTCATTCAAAAATGCAAATTACCAGATTCGATAGTATTTTCCTCAATATTGTATGATTTCTAATTCTTTTTTTCCTTTAATAGCTTAACAAAATGTTATTCATTAAAATAATTTTGTTTATATGTTGTGTAGGTATGTTTCATGAAGACAAAAAGTCTTTGCTTAACTGGTACAAGAAGACATTTACCGTATCCGATGTAATAAGCGCCCTGCTCCAATAAGTCCCCCACCCCACCCACCCACCCCCCCAAAATTCCCCAAATGTTTTGATCTTGCATCTATTAACTGCCCATGTGTACTGGAAGCAAAATCATAGATCAAACTTAACAATTTTATTCGATCAGTCTCTGTAACCTTAAAATGAGGCATTCGCTACCTGTAAAAGTGAGTTTATACGGTACAAGACTCCCTGCCCCTGGGGAATGTCGATAATGTTCATCAGTAACAACACATTTGATTGTTCCGCCATGCTTTAAACAAGAAAATATTTTGCTGTTTTGTCTTGATGAATGTCAAACAACTGATGAACCATTAGGAACTGCTACAGCAAAACTATGGGATGCTCTGAATGAATGGAGCGATGAGCCAGATATGGACCTATCAGAAAGTGATGCGTATTTCTTACCCAATTTTCCTGCTCACTAACTTGATAAATTTAAGCACATTCCTGGACATGTGCTTGTTTATGTTCGTGTTGATTGGTTCAATGTGCCATGTGCTAAAGTTGACATTCGTGTTGATTGGCTTGATTTTACTTCGTGGAAAATGTTTAAAGGAACAGCACCGGTAGGGAAAAGTAAGGGGTCTTTTTTTTTTTTTTTTTTTTTAATGTATACTGTTTTTTGTTTATTTTCAGCTTTCATGTAAGTAGTTTGGGTGATATCACAAAATGAATTATACAAATACCAGTAAAACTCTTTTTTTGTTCTGTTATTATTTATGTTTTCCACCTCGATGGTAATAAGCACTTACCGTTCCACTCTGCTGGTAACATTGTAATAAGCGCTCACCCACTCCAATTTTTAAAGCACCCTGGGCGCTTATCACATCGAATACGGTATTTGTTTGGTTTTTTGTTTGTTTATGCTTTGGTAATGTATGGAGTATGGTGATTCATAATTTTTGCCTGAGGCTTATAGAATGGCACAGATTCTGTTGCACTGAATAATCACAATACATTCGGTACATTCATTTTTGCATCACAGACATTCCGGAGAGTAAGCGTTTAATTACTGATACAATATTTGTATAAAACATTTAAGTATGGGCATCCAATTGATATTCCAAAGCCAAATGTTAAAGACACTTCATAGCTTCCTAAGCAAGTCTTTACTTTAATAAGTACCCTTATACTATGCATTTTTATATCTGTGACACTATCCACCGACATCACTTTGACAGGACCTACCTATTTCTCATCAATAACTGCCACATCGTAATATATAACGTGCTTAAAATCTCTCTTCTCTTTCAACACTAACGTTTGGGATACATTTAACTTCTGTTACCCGCAATCAACCTGATGAAAATTTGCTTGTGCATGTACAGTGTGTAAAGTGTTTAAAGCGATACTTTAATTAGTGTTCTAATATGAAGACCTGTAATCATAAAGTACCCTCTGTTGTTGTATGAAAAAATATTTGATGTAAATGTAATTTTAGATGAACAAATAGAAAAAACACACAATATGGCCTTTCTGTTTTGTCTGATGGCCTTTTAATAGTATGTTTAGTATGAGGAAAAATTTTTGGCTATCGGAGACGGTGAATAGTAAATTTCATACCTGTGAAGAATGTAGTAGAGCTTGTTAGTCAGCATGGCTGGCTGCATTCTTGATTCTTGGGAAAGTTCGAACACTAATACCTTTACTAGGTTATCTGAATCTCATTCACACTATAGCTGTCTTCGCAACAGGGCATGAAGAAAATTCGTTCAGAAATTAAGAAGATGGGACCACTGAAGCTGGCGACTCTTAATGGCATGACCTATGCTCGAACATCCATACCTGATGAGGGCAAAGATGACCATGGGAAAGCTTCCAATGACGACAGGGTAGGAATGTAGATCAGTACTGAAATGACGCTCACATATTACATGGTCTTTTAATAGCAGTTGTTGGCAGTAATTTAGATTTTCAACAGCGTAAAACAAGTAAATAAGGAAATTCACTTGTTGAGTTCAGTTCATAGGTATGTATATACAGTGCTGTGCAAAAGGTTTTGCCCCTGTACTGATTTTTTTTTTCCCACCTTTGTCACACTTAAATTTTTCAGATCATCAAACAAATTTAATATTACACAAAGATAACCCAAGTATTCAAAAGATTCAGTTTTCCTTTTTTTTTTTTTTCAGAGAAATATCCTATCGAAACCTATATGAACCACTGTGAAAAAGTAATTGCCCCCTTGTTAAAAGGTGAGGAAATCGTGATTCTTATTATTGGGGAAAACGGAGTTCAATTTCATGGCCACACCGAGGCCTGATTGCTGCCAGACCTTTCCAGTCAGGAGATCCCTGATATAAAACCTGTCTGACAAGGTGAGGTAGGCCATACTGAACACACATCATGCCGTGATCCAGTGAGCTTCAAAAGCAAACAAGAAATAAGATTATAAGAGATGTCTCAGTCTGGGAAAGGATACAAAGTTACTGGTAAATCTTTCGGACTCCAGTGGACCACTGTCAGAGCCATTATCCATAAATGGAGAAGGTATGGCACAGTGGTGATTCTTCTCAGGAGTGGCTGACCTACCAAAATGACTCCAAGAACATGGCGCAGACGAACCAGAGAAGTCACAAAGGATCCAAAAACCACTTCTAAACAACTACAAGCCTCACTTGCCCAAGTTAATGTCAATGTTCATGACTCCACAAATCAGAAAGACACGAGGCAAAAATGGCGTCCATGGAAGAGTTCCGAGGCGAAAGTAACTGTTGACAAAGAAGAATATCAAGGCACGACTCACTTTTGCCAAGAATCATCTTGATCATCCCCAAAGCTTTTCGGAAAATTTCCTCTGGACTGAGGAAACTAAAGTTGAACTTTTTGGGAGAAATGCATCCCGTTACCTCTGGCACAAAAGGAACACTGCATTTAATAAAAAGAACATTGTGCCAACAGTGAAACATGGTGACGGAAGTATGATGATCTGGGCCTGCTTTGCTGCTTCTGGACCTGGGCGACTTGTCACGATTGATGGAACCATGAATTCTGCTCGCCACCAAGAAATCCTGGTGAAGAATGTTCGTCTATCAGTTCAAAACCTCAAGCTAAAGTGCACCTGGGTTCTGCAGCAAGACAATGAAACGAAGCACACCAGCAAGTCCACATCTGAATGGCTAAAAAACAACAAAAATGAGGGTTTTGGCATGGCCTAGTCAAAGTCCTGACCGGAACCCTTTTGAGATGCTGTGGCATGACCTTAAAAAGGCTGTTCATGCTCGAAAACCATCCAATCTGGTTGATCTTAAATAGTTATGCAGAGAAGAGTGGGCCAAAATCCCATCACAGCCATGTGAAAGACTCATCGCCTCTTATCGCAAACGCTTGACTGCAGTTATTGCCACAAAAGGTGGTTCAACCAGCTGTTAGTTTTAGGGGCAATTACTTATTCACACGGGCCCTTGTAGGTTCAGATGGGTTTTTTCACCTTAATAAATGCAATTGGCTCTGAAATCTGCATTTTGTGTTTACTTGTATTTTATCTTTGTATAATAATTAAGCTTGCTTTATCTGAAATGATGACGGTGACAAATGTGCAAAAAATGCCAGAAATTGGTCAGGGGCAAAAACTTGTGCACAGCATTGTATGTGTGTGTTGTTGTTTGTGTTTCTTTTTAGTGTAAGCTACTGGAGCAACACCTGGAGCAGGGCCAGGTGTTTACAGAATATGAGCAAATACCTAAGAAATGGCCCAGTTATGAGTGCAATATTGCGCAGCTGCCCGAGAATACAGAACGAAACCGATTTCATGATGTACTGCCTTATGATGACACACGGGTGGAGCTTGTACCCACTAAAGAGAACAACACGGGATATATCAATGCGTCACATGTTAAAGTAGGTGCTTCATAACTATATAATCAGCTTGAATGAGATATTGAGAGCTGGCCTATGCTAATATGGATTCATATTATGGTGCTTTTGGCTTTAGTTTAAGTGTAAGTCACCTGTGACGGTCACTATTCATTCAGTGTGGCTTTTTGTATGTCTTTTTCAGCTTACAATAGGTGGAGAGGAGTGGAATTATATTGCAGCTCAGGGTCCCCTACCAAACACATGTCAAGACTTTTGGCAGATGGTTTGGGAACAAGGGGTTGCCATTATTACAATGGTTACTGCAGAAGAGGTGTGTATTTTCAGCATGTGTGCATCATCATGTTTAATACAAGGGGTTTTTTGTTCTTCAAATTAAATAATTAATTTTATTTTTATGTGACGCTTTGGAGGAGGGCGGACGAGAAAAGAGTTTCCGTTACTGGCCCCGTCTAGGCTCCCGCCACAATACTGTTACATATGGACGCTTTAAGATTACTACACGTTTTCGCACAGATTCAGGTTGCTACGCTACCACAGGCCTGAAGATTAAACACCTACTTACAGGCCAGGAGCGAACTGTGTGGCACCTCCAGTACACAGACTGGCCGGACCACAGCTGTCCTGAAGATTTTAAAGGTTTCCTGGGTAAGTTAAAGGGGTCTTTAACGACTGAGTCACATATATGGAATTTAACCCTTTTGGGTTTTGTAGCCCTAAGTGCACGGGTGCTCCGAGATAATATTTTTAACAGTATAATTTATAAGAGAGAGTAGTGAGTAGGATTTGTTTCTGCATGTAATGATTTTGAAAGAATTTTGATGGCGGTGTTACTGGTTCAGTAAACTGATCTAATACTCTGTCCTAGTATATTTGGAGGAGATTCAGTCTGTGAGGCGGCATACCAACAGCACCAGTGATCCAAAGAACATAAACCCGCCCGTGCTTGTGCACTGCAGTGCTGGGGTGGGACGCACTGGCGTGGTCATTCTCAGTGAGATCATGGTTGCCTGTCTGGAACATAATGAGGTATATGCAGACATTGCTTATTCTGGCAGGAGTACAGGAAATGCCTTTATGGCTAGTTGAAGGAGAAGATGGCATTTGTTAAGTTAGCCTCATTCAAATCTATAGATTCGTTTCTTTCTGTGTGCAAAATCATAGGTTGGTCATTTCTGTTTTGATGATTTTTATGGGAGGCTATTTTAAAACGGAGTCTAAGAATGTCATCAATGCTCAAGTTAAATTGTAAGTATTTTGATTCATGTCATCTACTGACTGATTTGAGTTGGAGATGTTAAAAAGGTTAGATTAAAATCATTGCCAGAGTAGATAGAAATACAGTGATCCCACGCTACTTCGTGTTTCAATTCATGTGGCTTCAGTGCATTGCTTTTTTTTATTTATTTATTTATTTATTTTTTAATATTCGTCGAATTAAAAAATAAGGAAGAATAGGTGAAAAAGTTAAGGAAAATGCCACAAAAACAAGGCAAATTATGCAACAAAATAAAATAAAAAAAAAACCTAAACAACCCAAAACCTCCCATCAAAACGACTTACATTTTTGTGAGGTGCGTGTCTGTATGTGTGTGTATTTATATTTTATTTACATCTTATGCATAATTTTTTAATGTTTAATTGTTATTATAAGCATTTTTAGCATTGAATATATATTTATTGATATTATATACACATATTCATGAAGGTATACGTCGATTGGGGTTGGGGGGGTTGTTATCCTACTTCGCGAAATTCGATGGTCGTGGGGGGATCTCGGTCCCAATTAACCACAAACTTGGATATCGATGCCGTCATCAATCTGAGATTCAGTTTTCACACAGTAAAAATTGTTAAACTACTATCGACAACAGATTTTAATCTAAAGTTTTGATCGAGATTAAATTTAAACAAGTGCTGTCATCTCCTTTAAGTTTAATCTGCAAGACTTCTGATACTATTGCCTTGAAAGGAAGTTGAGAGAGAAAAACAGGCCTGGACATTTAAACCATTAATCTCTGTTTATAGATGCTGGACGTCCCTACTGTTCTGAGCCTGCTGCGACAGCAACGCATGAAGATGGTGCATACAGTTTCCCAGTACACCTTCATTTACAAAGTTCTAATACAGTTTCTTAAAAATTCCAGACTTATATAAGCTCACATTATTGGCTGTGGTTGCACACGCCTGGACACTGTTGTTGTTTTTGTTGATGTTATAACTGGAACAGATCATTAGGCCTCACAGGATTTTTCAAAGTGTGAAAGGGAGAGCAGTGTGCTAAAAGGAGACCGGCATGGACGACGGTCTCCTCCTTACTTCCAATTCACGAGCACTTTCTCTGAGTATTGGTGAAGGATGAGACGGAGTTAGGGCAGGTATGAAGGATGCTGCACACCAGCATATACATTCTCAATAATCAGTATTATTCAGATTTCACTGTGGATTTTTAAACTGTATGATTAACTACTAATGAGTCTCGGCACTTTTATTTTATGAAGTTGAGCAAATGACACTAATGCTGCAGCTCTATTGTTAAATGTATAACAATATAGATTGCTGTTTTTAATGGTTAACTTTTTCTCATTGCCTATCTTGGTTTATAGCTGAATGGTTTACGGCGTTGAAATGGACATGATGTTCCCAGTGTTTGAAGTGTGCAAGTGTTTGGGTGGAAAATGAAGGATTTCTGTGTCTTGAAGGATAACTACATCCTGTCATCTTAAAATATGAATTGTGTACTCAAAATGAAGGATAACTAAAACTATATTTTGCTCCAACTTCTCTTCTGAGGTTTGCATTTCTCTATGAAGTCCTTTTCAAAGTAATATAGTACTCTCTTTGTGCGAGCATTCGGCACATTGCATAGCAGGTGTGTGCATTGTATGTAAGATTACAGCCAAAGAGAAATTGAGATGTTTGTGTAATAGGATATTGATTGTATACACAAGTATTATAAAATAATTTATAATGTTTCATATCCCATGTGTGTCAGGACAGACTTATTATATCCCTGGCTATTTTTAATACAACTGTTACTGCTTGATTCTCAAACTACCAAAGAGGGGTCCGACATGATTTTTGGGTTCTTGTGAAGAATAACAAAAGTTGCCTTATGTGCTTTTTATTGCCGAGTTGTGGGGTTTTTTTGTTTGTTTGTTTTTGTTTGTTTGTTTTTTTTGGAGGGGGGGTCTATTGACAATCTACCAAAGAAGCTGCATTTTCAACTGCAATCGTTAGAAATTATCTAAATGGTGTTAAATATTTAAAATTATGATAGAGCTAAATAAGGTTGAGTATAATGACCCTGAAGTAATGTGCCATGTTAGTTTAATCCACGTGTGCGGATATAATAGAAACTTTTCAGTTTGTTGCCAGACCTGGAGATCAGTTGTGATGCAAGTGATTGCAACCTCTTCATCTATCACCTACATTTCACCATCAATCTGTTGAAGTTGTAGATCATAACTTGGGCTACAGTTTGAGCTGAAGCAAAGATTTTACCTTTATCTGTTCAATCAGGAATACCAGACATAATGTTTCATTGTAAAGAACGTCACTATAAACTCCGGTTCAATAATTTCAGCTGTGCTGTTTCATACACCGTGTAAAGACTGAAGTCAGCTACTCATGCATTTAACTGGATCGGTCTGGTTCCCTTTGGCTGCAGAATCTGTTTTGCTTGGAAATACAGGAATCAAAATTGTGCCAACATATCTCGTGCTTTATCCAAACAGTTAACAAAATATAATGGTTTCATAAATGACTGTTGTGCCCGTATAAAGTCACAGTGGATTTAGATTAGGATTAGCTTTAGAGTAAAGGCATGTTTCAGGTGAAACTGGAATTTCCCCACAAATTCAGTCAAAACAAGTCTTTTTA
The DNA here is from genome assembly GCA_024760905.1 of Plotosus lineatus. Classification (NCBI taxonomy): domain Eukaryota; kingdom Metazoa; phylum Chordata; class Actinopteri; order Siluriformes; family Plotosidae; genus Plotosus; species Plotosus lineatus. The sequence continues at coordinate 57,756,055 of CM045732.1, forward strand.
AGTTTATATATATAAAAAAATTAATTGCAAGGATTTTAATTCTTCAGTACATTACTTTTATTTGCATTACAGTAATGAAATGGCTTGTGTATCATTTCTAGCAAAACTTGTAGCATTCAGAATTGGTGGAAATCCAGAAATGGTGCCAAGCTCCAAAAATTTCAGGGTGACATGCAGTCAATTTCCAAGCATTTCTGACAACAAAAAGTGTTTTTTTTTTGTTTTTTTTATTCAAATGTTTTAAAGCACAAATAGGCTTCTGCTTGAATGTGCCATGTGTTTACTGTATACTGCTGTGCTTCATTTCTTTAGAGGCCAAAAATTTTTAGATGTTAAATAGCTAAACCTCACTTCTTAAATCAGGTCATCTTAAGTTTTATAAACCAATGTAATTTGTTTTACATGTCTATTGAGCATAAAAATGGGCTATATCCATTTTTATAGATTTAAACTAACTTATTTGGAGAGAGAATGATGGCATGGATGTAGAATGAAGTGATTTGGTTGCATCGTCCTTACTATGAATAAACAAGGTAAACACCCGACTGTTTTACAGCACTGTCTTACAAATGTCTATGATCTGTTTATACCTGGTAAACAGGAACTTTTTCCCAGGCCATGTCAATGATAAAAAAAATGTTGTGTTTGAATTTAAATGGAAGTGCAGCTTGTCGAGAAATTAGGTTTGTTTACAGATGGAAAAACTCTTCCAAGCTGGATCCATGGGTTAGTATTTACAGTGGGTACATCTTTTACATAATTCAATGTTACAGAGGTAAAAGATTTAACAACAAAAGATAAAACGATGATGTTTTAGTGTGGTTTCATTTTAATATACAAAGGAAAATGCACTGCTCATATTGGTAATTGCAGTCACATTCAGCATTATCGGTCATTTCTTTGCAGTAAGAAAATATTTTGTCATGTCTGTGTTTTGTTCTGTGTTGTGGATTGAGGCTGTATTCTATAAACAATTAATCATATCTCAGTTGAAATTACATGTCCAGAGAAAAGCTTTCATACTGCAAATAAATAGTATTTTAAATTTGAAATATGTTGGGTTTGTTTATTTTCCATTAATATTCATTATGACTACAACTGAGTGACTCATGAGCTTTATATATTGAGCTGATATTTTGCCTAAATGTTTCCTTATTATGTAATAGACACAGCTAATTTTGCATTAAAAAAGATGTTGAATGGGGGGAGGGGAGAGACAACAAAACCTTAACTCAGAACGATAGCCCTCTGCATTATTGAACTCGCAGTGTTATTGCCAGAGGAGGATATGACAGGAACCACTAAATGGGAGAAAGCACCGCGATAGTGAGTGCCATCACTGCTCTCAGCCACGAGAGGGCTCACTTTTTAAAAGTTACAGGTCCTTCTCAAAAAATTAGCATACAGTATTGTGATAAAGTTCATTATTTTCTGTAATGTACTGATAAAAAATTAAGCTTTCATATATTTTAGATTCATTGCAGACCAACTGAAATATTTCAGGTCTTTTATTGTTTTAATACTGATGATTTTGGCATTTTGGAAAACCCAAAATTCCTCTCAAAAAATTAGCATATCATGTTCAGGTAGTCTAAACGAGCTATTAACCTAATCATCTGAATCAACCAATTAACTCTAAACACCTGCAAAAGATTCCTGAGGCTTTTAAAAACTCCCAGCCTGGTTCATTACTCAAAACCGCAATCATGTGTAAGACTGCTGACCTGACTGCTGTCCAGAAGGCCATCATTGACACCCTCAAGCAAGAGGGTAAGATACAGAAAGAAATCTCTGAGCGAATAGGCTGTTCCCAGAGTGCTGCATCAAGACACCTCAGTGGGACGTCTGTGGGAAGGAAAACGTGTGGCAGAAAACGCTGAACAACCAGAAGAGGTGACCGGACCCTGAGGAAGATTGTGGAGAAGGGCTGATTCCAGACCTTGGTGGACCTGTGGAAGCAGTGGACTGGGCTACAGGTGCCATATTCCCCAGGTCAAGCCACTTTTGAACCAGAAACAGCGGCAGAAGAAAGTACTTTTTTCGGATGAAAGCAAATTTTGCACGTCTTTCGGAAATCAAGGTGCCAGAGTCTGGAGGAAGACTTGGGAGAAGGAAATGCCAAAATGCCTGAAGTCCGGCGTCAAGTACCCACAGTCAGTGATGGTCTGTGGTGCCATGTCAGCTGTTGGTGTTGGTCCACTGTGTTTTATCAAGGGCAGGGTCAATGCAGCGAGCTATCAGGAGATTTTGGAGCACTTCATGCTTCCATCTGCTGAAAAGCTTTATGGAGATGAAGATTTACATTTTTCAGCACGACCTGGCACCTGCTCACAGTGCCAAAACCACTGCTAAATGGTTTACTGACCATGGTATTACTGTGCTCAATTGGCCTGCCAACTCTCCTGACCTGAAGCCCATAGAGAATCTGTGGGATATTGTGAAGAGAAAGTTGAGAGACACCAGACCCAACACTGTGGATGAGCTTAAGGCCGCTATCGAAGCATCCTGGGCCTCCATCACACCTCAGCAGTGCCACTGTATTAAAAACACTTTTTTTTATTATTCGTCGGATGAAATATGCTAATTTATTGAGATAGGGATTTTTGATTTTTCTTTACTTTATTGCCAAAATTATCAATATTAAAACAATAAAAGGCTTGAACTACTTCAGTTGTGTGTAATGAATCTAAAATATATGAAAGTCTAATGTTTATCAGTACATTACAGAAAATAATGAACTTTATCACAATATGCTAATTTTTTTGAGAAAGACCAGTATGTTAACAATTGCTTTAATATCTTCAAAAATTTCTGAAGATGGTGTAAGGATAATTTCTACATTTGCTCTGTTAATCTTTATCCAAAATATGTGTACAGTACATACTTAAACTAATTTAATCAGAGCCCATACATGATTTATACAGCATTTTTACTTTGTCTTCATTGTTTTCATTTTATTCATGAAAGATTGTCTTTTTTAAAGCAGCAAATAAAAGTAAATATACAATATATTCACAGTACAGTATAACTAGATTAAGATAATGAGTACCACACCTTCCACCTGTTTCCACCAATCACTGATCAACAAAAGAAAAAAAAACTAAACTAGATTGGACATTACGAGCTTATGAGATCGTTTCAATTAAAGTTTCAATTAAAGTCAAATTAAAGTGGGGCCATCTTGGTGAGATCACCTTGCTTTAAGACTTAAAACACGGTGATCTCACCAAGATGTCCCCACTTCAGAAATGAAACAGTAATGTCCAATATAGGTTTTTTTTTTCTTTTCTTTTGATGATCAGTGATTGGTGGAAACAGGTGGAAGGTGTGGCTACTGTTTGGTTGAAGTGAAAACCTGCACCCACACCGGCCCTTTGTGAATAAGATTGGAGACCCCTGATGTAAAGTATCCTGACATCCTATAATTATCTAATGTTTTTTTTTATCATTATTTGTACTCTCTATAAGCACTGTTTCTAACCATTTTAAACACGTTCATTTATTACCTCTTGGTTAATATAACCTTTACCACAAGGTGGCAGTAAGCACCTTATTTCGAATTCCTGCTGGCAATAAACAGCGGAGAAGAAGTAAAATAACCAATAATTAACCGGAAATAGTGGTGACAGATAAACAAGGAGTGAAGTGCTATTTGCTCAGCTGGGTTTGTTCTTTGAAGATCGTTGTTAGCTTTTAAAATCACAGTTCTATTTTAACAGATAACAACTCGAAGCGAGAAGGAATCGGGTTTCCAGACTTTCACTAAATATATGCCGAAAACTACTTAATTACTTCGACAATCTTATTAGGAAACGCAATCCGTCCGACTGTTGAATAGCGAGCATTGCTAACGAAATGTTAGCCAACGAGCTAAAGATTTGGTAATCAGCGACTTTCCAGGAGGGGCTGATCTGAGGCACGCTTATTTTTTAAATTCTTCTAGTCTTTTGGTTTTAATTTTTAAGGTGTGAGGAGTGGAGCAGTTATGGCATGTGGCGCTACATTGAAGAGGACGATGGATTTCGACCCTTTGTTGAGTCCTGGCTCGTCGAAAAGGAGGAGATGCGCCCCGGTATCGCAGTCATCAGCCCCAAGAAATTACCTGCGTCATGAACCAACTCCTTTCAGCCAGCTCTCGGTTTCACTCACGACAGGTCTGCCTTCCAGTTCTGTGCTTTAATACTTTTATCCTTGTGGTTTTATAACGGTGTAAGTGTCTCTTTAGTAGTATTATTAGTATTATAAACGACCCATTCGGTTAAATACGAGGGCAAACAGGGAGCCTGGAGAATAAAATGTCTTGTTGAAAGCTTTATTCAGCTTCATGTGCAGTGTTATGAATCGTCATTTCTTTCTTAAACAGAGCAAATCCTACATAATATAAAGCAGGAATATAAGCGCATGCAGAAGAGGAAGCATTTGGAGCCCGAGGCTTGTTCATCTTTCCTGTCTCAGTCTCTTCTGAATGGATCCAGTTTTCAAGGTGAGCTGATGACCAGGCCCTACACTGTTTATTCTCTTGCACCAGGCTCGAAATAAATGTGCTGAAGGTGACGGTATTGCACATTATTTCGATTTTGTTCTGACATACAGTGGAATCTTGGTACTCGACCACAATTCATTCCAGACAGCTGGTCGAATTCCGGATCTATTTTCCCCATTATAAATAATGTAAATGGTCTTAATTAGTTCCATCATCTTTCGAATAGAAATTATCGTTAACGGTACCGTAACTCATACCATAGGTCCGCGATTTAAGTGAAAAAATTATTGAATACAGTACACTAAAATAAAAACCACCATACAGTTAAAGCATGAGAACAATAAAGATAACAATTTTAACCTTTTGTGGTGGTGAGCAGTTGGCATACATAAATGTAGGACAGGGAGAGAGGAGGAGGATCCCCTTCAATAACAGCTTCAGGTGAATCAGCCAAAGGTGGTGGTTTTTGTTTTTTTTTCCTCTCCACTCACTTTGGCGTGGATGACTCTTTTTCAGGATGTCCCTTTCTTTTCTTGAAGAACATTTTCGAAAGTGGCTTGTTTATTCCTGCTTTTTAATACCTTACGGAAGTAGCTCATCATAACCTCATCGTTAAAGGATTTGCTAGCTTTAGCAGGGTGATACATATTGACAATGCAGCCGTGGGGGGGGCACAAACAAGTGTCTCTCCCTCAGGCCGGTCCCAAGCCCGGATAAATGAAGAGGGTTGCGTCAGGAAGGGCATCCGGTGTAAAACAAATGGCAAATAAAATATGTGAGTCGCAACAAAGAATGTCATACCAGATCGGTCGAGGCCTGGGTTAACAATGACCGCCATCAGTGCTGTCAACCAACAGGGTGCTGGTGGAAATTGGATTGCTGTTGGTCGAAGAAGGAGAGGCGGGAGGCGTGTCCGTAGGCAGAGAGAGAAGAGGAAAGGCATGAGTCTAGGACTGAAAGTAGGGACTTTGAATGTTGGAACTATGGCAGGAAAAGGTAGCGAGCTTGCTGACATGATGCAGAGGAGGAAGGTGGACATACTGTGTTCAGGAGACCAGGTGGAAAGGTAGCAAGGCTAGAAGCTTAGGAGCAGGGTTTAAGCTGTTTTTTCATGGTGTGGATGGGAAGAGAAATGGAGGAGGAGTCATCTCGAAGGAGAAGTTTGTCAGGAATGTTCGAGAAGTGAAAAGAGTGATGAGTGATGAGTCTCAAGTTAGAAATTGAAGGCATGATGTTCAACATTAGTGCTTATGCCCTACAGGCAGGATGTGAGTTAGAAGAGGAGGAGAGATTCTGGAGTGAGATAGATGAAGTGATGCAGAGTACCCCCAGAGGTGAAAGAGTGGTCATTGGGGCGGACTTCAATGGACATGTTGGTGCAGGCAACAGAGGGGATGAGGAAGTGATGGGCAGGTTTGGTATCCAGGACAGGAACACAGAAGGACAGATGTTGGTAGATTTTGCAAAAAGGATGGAAATGGCTGTGGTAAATACTTTCTTCCAGAAGAGACAGGAGCATAGGGTGACTTATAAAAGCGGTGTCAAAGGCCAAACAGAGGGCGTATGATGACTTGAATGCTTGGTTGGAAAGTAAAGAGGGAGAAAATGATTTATACAGGTTGGTACAGCAGAGAAAGCGAGATGGGAAGGACGTGCAGCAAGTTAGATTGATAAAGGACAGAGGGGGAAATGTATTGACTGATGACAGAAGTGTGCTGGGAAGATGGAAAGAGTACTTTGAAGAGCTGATGAATAAGGAAAATGATAGCGAAAAAGAGTAGAAGAGGTGACTGTTGAGGACCAGGAAGTAGCAGAGATTAATCAGGGTGAAGTGAGTAGGGCAATAAAGAGGATGAAGAATGGAAAGGCAGTTGGCCCTGATGACATACCGGTGGAGGTATGGAAGTGTCCAGGAGAGGTAGCAGTAGATTTCCTGACAAGAACATTTAACAAGGTCTTAGAGAGTGAGAGGATGCCAGAGGAATGGAGAAGTGTGATGGTGCCCATTTTTAAGAACAAGGGAGACGTGCAGATTTGTGGCAACTACAGAGGGATAAAGTAGATGAGCCATACGATGAAGTTATGGGAAAGAATAGTGGGAGCTAGACTAAGGGCAGAGGTCAGCATTTGTGAACAACAGTTTGGTTTCATGCCAAGAAAGAGCACCACAGATGCAGTGTTTGCCTTGAGGATGTTAATAGAGAATACAGAGAAGGTCAGACGGAGCTGCATTGTGCCTTTGTGGATCTGGAGAAAGCATATGACAGGGTGCCGAGAGAGGAACTGTGGTATTGTATGAGGAAGTCTGGAGTGGAAGGGAAGTATGTTAGAGTGGTGCAGGACATGTATGAGAGATGTAAGACAGTGGTGAGGTGTGCTGTCGGTGTAACAGAAGAGTTCAAGGTGGAGGTGGGACTGCATCAAGGATCAGCTCTCAGCCCCTTCTTGTTTGCTATGGTGATGGACAGGCTAACAGACGAGGTTAGACAAGAATCTCCATGGACTATGATGTTCTCTGCTCTCACTACAGATCACAATGTCATCTGCAAACAAGTGGAGGAAAATCTAGAGAGGTGGAGGTATGCCCTGGAAAGGAGGGGATTGAAGGTTAGTCTCAGTAAGACGGAATACATGTGTGTGAACGACAAGGACCCAAGAGGAACGGTGAGGTTACAGGGGGCAGAGATAAAGAAGGTGGAGGATTTTAAGTACTTGGGCTCAACAATCCAGAGCAATGGAGAGTGTGGAAAAGAGGTGAAGAAGCGCGTGCAGGCAGGTTGGAATGGATGGAGAAAAGTGTCCGGTGTGATAGGAGAGTATCGGCAAGAATGAAGGGAAAAGTGTACAAGACGGTGATGAGGCCAGCAATGTTGTATGGTTTAGAGACAGTGGCCCTGGGGAAAAGACAGGAGTCAGAGTTGGAGGTAGCAGAGATGAAAATGTTGAGGTTCTCTTTGGGAGTAACGAGGATGGATAGGATCAGAAATGAGGACATCAGAGGGACAGCACATGTAAGATGTTTTGGAGACCAAGTCAGAGAGGCTAGATTGAGATGGTTTGGACATGTACAGAGGATGGATAGTGAGTATATTGGTAGTAGGATGCTGAGGTTGGAACTACCAGGCAGAAGGCCCAGAGGAAGACCAAAGAGAAGATTTATGGATGTGGTGAAGGCGGACATGAAGGTCGTTGGAGTAAGAGCAGAAGATGCAGAGGATAGGGAGAGATGGAGGCAGATCATTTGCTGTGGCGACCCCTGAAGGGAACAGCCGAAAGGAAAAGCTATATAAAGATATATATATATATATATTATATAAAATACACACAGTAGGCCCTTGACTATTTGCGGTTTTGCATTCGCGGACTGCCGCGCAACTCTCGTGATTCAAATTCAGCCAGTGGCTGTCCTCCTTAATAATAAATATCACAGAAAATAAATCAAGTTTTTCTTAATCATTACTACTGAATTAATAAGTAAGGCTGTCTATAGAATGTGTTTAAGAAGCATATTTTAGCACATGTAATCGATACATAGTATTTTACTTCCGGTTGATAATTCGTGCATGTAATATGATATATGGGGTTGTACTTCCGGGTACAGAACCCCTGTGAATATCGAGGGCCTACTGTGTGTGTGTGTGTCTCTCTCTCTCCATATCTATATATATAAAATTTTGTGTATGACAGATAGAGAGAGATATACATATATACATACATACACACAGTCGGCCCCCTACTTACCAAAGTTCCGGGTTACAAAAAACATTTTCCTAAATTTTTGTCCCCGGGATATGAAAACAACCTCCCCTTACGAAATGCGCCAATCAAAATTTCACACACGGCTCGAGTTGCTCTCTCATTGGCTGTCTCCCAACATCCCGCCCCGCTGGCCTCCCTTTGGCCAGGAGGCAGCTGAACGTTACCCATACTTCCTGTTTGTCACACGTGTGAAGGAGAGTTGACTGTTGGCTTGTTTTGAGTTCAATCAGGCAGCGTTATATTTCATTATCGCCGAAACCCCTCTCCAATCGGGACGATATTGAACCAGAAGGAGACCTTAAAGCGGAAATGCAGTGACGGAGGCGATTATTTCGGTACGATATTAAAACTGAGTGCTCCGTGGTAGGAGACCTCCGATCTCGCAAGGAAGCAAGTTAATATTGTATGAGGACCTCCTGATCTTTCAAACAGGTACTGTAATTCAGCTTTAAGTAAAACATCCCATCCATTTGAACATTTTAAATGGAATTGTTCCGTCAGCTGCGCGTGCGTGCGTGAGAGAGAGAGACTGCCGACAGAGTCAGTCAGAGATGAAAGGAGGCTTAACTCTCTTGTTTTTAGTGTAGTTTCAGTTGTTTAATTCAGTAAATGTTTAATAAATGTGGTGCGCAAAACGTGGCTCATCTGGACCGCCGATCTGTTAAGCAGGGAATGCGCTTTGAATTCCACGTCTTTAAAATGCTCCGGCATCCTGCTTGTGGGCGGGGCCCGCATTTAAGCGCCACAAACATTTAATGTGTATACAATACACATTTAATGTGTACTGTATTTTGTGTGTGAGAGAGAGAGAGAGAGACAGGTGCGTGTGTTAATAAAAAATGTTTAATGGTTTAATTGATAAATCTTAAATTGGTTTGTTAATAAACAAAATAATTTAATAATTCGTTTAATTTTAAAAGTACACCAATTTTGTATGAAATGTTATCATTTTTAAAGGGTTTCTGGGGTAGTCTTGGGAGCCTTGGAACGAATTAGGCGTTTTAACATCGGGAAAATGCGCCTCTACTTATGAAACTTCCGTGTTACGAAAAAGGCTCTGGAACGGGTTAATTTCATAAGTAGGGGGCCGACTGTATATGGCTCTCAGAGGATTAGATTTTAAAATGTTGTTTGTTTTTTTTTTTTTTTTTTTTTCTGGCTCTCTTGGTCAAAAAGTTTCCCGACCCCTGATCTAAACTGTGTAATGTGAAGAATGATAAACGGTTCCAATTCTGCTATTCAGGCGAGCAAGGAAGTAATCAGTCTTGAACTTCTACCTGTGGCCTTTTATTGGCAGATGAGTTACAGTCTGACGATCTCCTTATCACAATTGGCATCACTGGTAGATTGGAATGAATTTTTATGGGGCATTATGATTGATCAGGGAACCTGTATTTTAATAATTACAGTAAGACTAACTTTTGTATGTTTCCACAATGCTTTGTCATGAACACAAAATGAAGTACAGAAAGTAAATACCTTGCAATGGTCTAGCGAGCTGTTCAGGTTGTACCCTGCCTTCGCCCGCAAATGAGTAATAAATAGCAGAAAAATATGCATTTGAACACCAACGGAAGAGTATCATATCTTGTTTTTCTAAATACAAACAGTAAGATTTAAAAAATGAAGAATAAAATGCATGGTCGGGGCAATAATAGTATCCTGTACTGTCTGTCTGTCTTCCTTTCGGCTTTTTCCCTTTTTGTCGGGAGTCGCCACAGCGAATCATCTGATTCGCACGTTTGATTTGGCAGAGGTTTTTTCGTTGGATGCCCTTCCTGTCACAACCCTAAGCAAGGGACAGAAACATGCTGATGACTTTGCAGCCTACTCTTTACGAAAGTCAGCAAATGGTTCTTTTACATGCCTCTAACCATAGACAGTGAGAGACATGGCCTGCCTTTGATAACCCAGTCAGCTGCACTGTACTGCTCAGTGATTATTCAAAGGGAAAACATGATCAGGGATTGCGCACCGAAATGTATGAATATTGGTTAATTTGCAAAACTGAATGTCATTTTAAAACATTTACAAAGGTTACACCAACAATAACCGAATGATTGCACAGGCATTAGGCTGGGTAGCAAGGGGACATTAACCGTATGATGTATTGGCTGCATCAGGGGTGAATTTAACTCCTTGTGGTGCAGAATAATGAGAACACGCTTACTTCTCAGCACCCATGCTCACTACAGTATCTTATTTTACAGAGACGTGCTCTGGATCAGTTTCACCTTCAAGGAAAGAACAGCCGCTGTTCACCTTAAAACAGGTCGGCATGCTGTGTGAACGCCTTTTGTCGGAACGGGAAGATAAAGTCAGAGAAGAATACGAAGAGGTCATGACGTCCAAGTTGGCAGGTTTGTGTTAAATAGATAAGCAATGAAATGATCCGAACTCGAATGTGTGGGTCTAAAGAGAAAATTTAATCTGATACAGTTTGTTCGCTTTATTGCTAATACAGGGATCCCTCGCTACTTCGGGCTTCAATTTATGCAGCTTTAGTGCATCGTGGGTTTTTTTTTTTTTTTTTTTTTTTTTTAAATCAGATTTAAAAAAAGGAAATTAAGGAAGAATAGGGGGAAAGTTAAGGAAAATGCCACAAAAACAAGGCCAATTATACAACAAAAAACAACCCAAAACCTCCCGTCAAAACTAGTTACATTTGTGAGGTGCGCGCCTTCACACGTATTTAGATTTTATTTACATCTTATGCATTATTTTTTTAAACGTTTATTCTAAGCATTTATAGCATTGACTATGTATTTATTGATATTATATACACATATGTATACATCAGTCGGGGACGAGGGGGGTGATCTTACTTTGTGAAATTCGATGGTCATGGTGGGATCTCGGTCCCAATTAACCGTGAAAAGTGAGGGATCCCTGTAATTGTTTTAAATACAAAACACCTGACTCCATTTCTTTTGGAGAGGGGACCCTGACTGCATATGTACTGGATTCTTACATTGGATGAAATTCTGATTATGTATAACTGAAATGCTCAATAGCGTTCAGGGAAATGTAACTAAAACTGCATTCGCTGTTAAGTGGTGTTCGTATAAAAGGACTAAAATTCTTGGATTAGAAAAGAATGCCAAATGTAAGTCAGACTTGTTACGATGGAAGAGTGGGATGCATTTTTTTTTTTTTTTTATATTTAGATTTGTCATTTATTATCTAGCATTTTTGAACCTGGATTGATTTTCTTCCTGATTCAGAACAATACGACACCTTTGTGAAGTTCACACATGATCAGTTAATGCGGCAATTTGAGGAACAGCCTGCTAGCTGTAAGTGACCTCCGTAAATAATCATCAGAGCCAACACATTTATCGAAATCTCTGTTGATAAAGACTAAAATCTTTTGTTTTTTCTGTAAGATGTGTCTTGAGGACACCGGCGCATTGCCAGGATGCTGTCCACTGAGCTGAACGTCCGCTAATTCCACCGCAGACCTGGTTTGAAATAAAACTGCTCCAGTGTCACTCATGCTGACAGAGGCTGTCTTTAGAACTTGTCAGTACGTATTATTGGTCCTTGTGAACCTGGGTGCTTCCTCTTGTAAATGTTATACAGACCTTTTATGTCTGTTTATTCTACCAGTGGCCTACATATAATCTGTATCATCAGCCTTTTCTTGCATTCCATGATGTAACCATACTGATAATACAATGGTTTATTTTCTGGTCATTTCACAGGTGCACAACCATTAGTATGGATGGAAATCCAAAATGTTAACACAAACTCTTTGCAAGTATTCCCAGAGTGCTGCACAGTGAAGTTTACCTTCTTATAAAGAGCTTGATAAATGTTTAACTAGCCATACCCCAGTGCAGCCAAAAGCCTAAACTGTACAGCAATGTGAGTTTGGACTGGGATTTGATAAAGCTGTTCTGTATTATACACTGAGCTCTCTGAAGTGTCACATCAATCTATTAGAGCTTTTTGGTTTTCCTTTGTTATATGTAGAGATCACAGGTGTCAGGATCCTGTCAGGTAGGGTCACGGAGTTCAGTGTTTAGAGTTTACCTCTGTTGTAACACCATTCTTCTCATTCTCATTACCAGAGCCTTCATGGACTGAGTTTTGTGTGCAGGACTCAAGATTGACACCTTGATGTACATGAAAACATTTTTATCAATAGACTTGTGTGTACATACACTTTGTGTTGCATTTTAACAGTGCGAAACGGAAGAATAAACATAAGTCGAATTGCCTTCTGGTGATGTCCAAAAGTGTGTCTAGAAACGCATTCAGCCAGCGTACACCATACAGCACGGGGGTCAAACTCGAGGCCTGTGGGCCAAATCTTGCCAATGAGAGCTTTGAGAGAGAGACTGACTGTCGTACAGTTTCCTTACAATCAACCAGTACTGTAAAATTCCATTCTTTATCCACAAAGTGATCACCTCTTTCAAGTAAACAGCTTGTCATTCATATGTTAACTTGTCAAGAATGTAAGTTGTGGAAAACACCTAGATTACTCACTTTACTATTCATGGTTGTCCTATTTAAAAAGATGTTTCATAATTATTCAGCCCTCATAGATCTACATTTAGTGGTGTTGCCCTCTGTAAAGTTTGTTGACTCCCTTTCCATACAGGACAATTTGATTTTTATCATTTAAACCTCTAGGTTCAACTTAAGACTTAAAGGGTTATGACAGCATAAGCACTTCTTTATGGGAACAACTGCTTGACCAAGGAGCCAACCAAAAAGGCCAGAGATGGCAGTGTTCTAAAATTAGCTAATTTAGACTTAAACCTGCACTTGTGTGTAGTCTAGTCAAATATTAATTTGTTATATCTTGGACAAAGTGGATTGAGGCCCTATGTTGTGAACAGTTGTAATACTCTAGAAGGGATGCCAGTCCAAGCATGTACTTGCTCATTCAGCGCAAGGGCCAATTTAGTATCACTGGCTTATCTGCTGTAGGAGTGAAACAAAATGCCTCACTCAAAGTAATCTGAACTATAAACAAAGATCACTGTGCTAACAGATTAAAAATCAAATGGCACTAAAAAAATGTAATCAAAGCTTGCTTCTTCAGGAACAATAGTCAGACACAATACAGAGCAAAGACTATAGCGAACTGCGCTGATTAAACCATTCCTTCAGAATTAAAAAGCATCATCCCAAGTGGATAAAGTCTGAATCGAGTTCTCCATATAATAAAGTTATCAATCTAACATGGTGTACACACAAGAAGTGATGAGCGACCTGGGGCCGGTTGTTCAAAACACGGTTATTTTTTTTTTTAACTGACCGTTAAATTTAACGCTGCCGTTATCTTGTTGTTCAAAACTCGGTTAACTTTAACCGAGTGTTAACTTAAGGTTCAAGTTAGCACACCTAAGAACCGCCGTTAAATTTTTAATAGTGTGGTTAATTTGCAAGATGGCGTTCATGGCTAACGCTGTATTCATGATGCCGCAATAGCGGGAGTGGATTCTTATTATAGTTCAACCAAAAACATTCTCAAATATATTTCAAACTACATCTGCAAGTACGTGTGCTAAATACATTTACAAATTGAGTTTATCTATTCCAAGGCACAAAAACATTTACAGCACAAAAACATGCTATTCATTTTATTAAAGTACTGAGCATTAGGCTGCAGATACAGGCTGGATGGCTTATGATTATTTTAGCCATTCAATCCCTGTGTGTCACTGTTTTGTGCTCTTAACATGCAGGAGGCGGCACCAACAAACTGTGCTTTATTCTCAAACTCGCAATTGTTTGATTGACAGCGTTCAGCTATTATTGCTTACTGATGTTTGTTGATCGGTCAGCTTGGGCGTGCATATGCGCAGTGCCCATTACACGTTACCTTCCGGTTTACTTCCTGACTCTCATGCGGAACTTATCTCCGACTTTCTCTTCAATAACAGTCATTAAGTTTATAAGACTGTGAATACACATCATTTCTTATCCAGCAGAACTGAACTCCTGCTGTGGGGAGGGTGCACATGCAAACACCCCCCCCCCCCCCCCCCCAGCCTACCCCCTTGATCAGCTGCCTTCTGATGTTTCAGCAACTGATACCGGGTTGGGTAGTACTGTACTGTATTCATTGCAGATATGCAACACCGCAGGTGGTTGGCGAATCGCACATTGAGAGTTTCAAACGTACACGCACAAAAAATATATTCATGAGCGCATGTATTATTGCTGATTGACATTATAATAAAAAGCGTACACCGATATCTTGCCCCCTACTCCCTCGTGTACATTTTGTACGCTTAGGAAAATGTTCAATGACCCCTTAGTGCTAACCAGTAACGTTAACCACACTGTTAGCTTTGATGGCACCGTTAACTAATGACGTGACTAACCATGCTTTGAACAACACAGATATAATGGTCGGTTAGCTAACGGCGGGTTAAAAATTTAACCAGCTGTTAGGGGTTAACTGGTGGTTAAAATAACCGTGTTTTGAGCAACCGGCCCCTGGTGAACAAAATGAGCATTTAGAGGCATAATGTTTAACATGAAGTGGGTGGGTATGGCTTTCAACTGAGCTGAGCCTTCACGGGACGTGACTTGAGTGATTACTAATACGGAGTTTAAAGATTCCATTGGTGGACAGATACTGCTAAACACCAAGTTCCCAGAAACAGCTCCCATAGGAAATAACCAGAGTTTAATTGGTCCACCTACATCAAAATGGTAGGACACCTCAATATTGCCGTGTCTAAATATCCTGTTTTACAACTGCACACCAAAATTTTGCAAAGGATAATAAACAGAAATACAATCCTTGGGTCCACATTTCTGAAATGGTTGGCATTTCTTGAGTTTTATTTATACATTTAACTCTCCCTGGTTCATGATACTCTGTCTGTCTGGTTCATGAGCCACTGCATTCCATACTTAACCATAATAAAAGTAACTCATTTGTTATGATAGAGATGAAATAGTTGGATAATGATAAAAATCTATCATGATGTACTTCAGGAAATTGGCAAGATGCTTCTGTTTCATTTGGAAAGATCAGTGGGTTGCCTAGGCAACAAGAGCTAATGACACTTCAGCAGCAAAGGAACTCTTGTTTCTCATTGGTGAAGCATTTCATGTCTCTCGCCACGTTGCTTAAGAATCTAATGGGCAAACTAGTGCCAGATCTATGGAACCCAATTAATCACAGTACTAAATTCAATACTCTGGCTGGTACCGTCAGTGTTTTATTCAGAATAGCAGATCACTGGCTATTTACTTTTAAACTCACAGTATTATTACTGTATATTCCCACCTCATACACAATGCTTCTGAGACTTAAATCCACTATAACCTTGACCAGAATGAAGTGGATATAAATTAATGGTAAAAATACATTTCGGTGAAGTTTAATTAATATAATTTCCTCTCAAAAACATTGTGCAAATCGATGTAAAGACAGTGAATGTGTGTTTTGTTTTTTTTTTGTTGTTTTTTTTTTAATCCAAATACATACTTGTCAGCAAAATGAACATTAACATCCTCCCCAGGTTAGTCGTGCCACATGGTCCGTTTTCTGCTTTGTTGATTTCACAAATCCTAGGAACTCCAGCTCAGACACGGCTTGGATGAAGCGAGCACTATTTGGTTAAAGGAAATATATTAACAGATTACATATAGCACAAGCATGGCACCCGAGATTATGACCCTTAAATATAGAACATGTAAAATGTTCAAAAACCCCTATATATGCAGTGGATGTAATTCCATACCACAGTCCATACAGAGCCATTCAGCGAAGTGATATTGAATGGATCATGCAGTATACTAGTCCTAAAAAAATTAGCATATTGTGATAAAGTTCATTATTTTCTGTAATGTACTGATAAACATTGGACTTTCATATATTTTAGATTCATTACACACAACTGAAGTAGTTCAAGCCTTTTGTTGTTTTAATGTTGATAATTTTGGCAATAAAGTAAAGAAAAACCAAAAATCCCTATCTCAAATTAGCATATTTCATCCGACCAATAATAATGTGTTTTTAATACAGTGGCACTGCTGAGGTGTTATGGAGACCCAGGATGCTTCGATAGCGGCCTTAAGCTCATCCACAGTGTTGGGTCTGGTGTCTCTGAACTTTCTCTTCACAATATCCCACAGATTCTCTATGGGCTTCAGGTCAGGAGAGTTGGCAGGCCAATTGAGCACAGTAATACCATGGTCAGTAAACCATTTAGCAGTGGTTTTGGCACTGTGAGCAGGTGCCAGGTCGTGCTGAAAAATGAAAATCTTCATCTTCATAAAGCTTTTCAGC
The DNA here is from genome assembly GCA_024760905.1 of Plotosus lineatus. Classification (NCBI taxonomy): domain Eukaryota; kingdom Metazoa; phylum Chordata; class Actinopteri; order Siluriformes; family Plotosidae; genus Plotosus; species Plotosus lineatus. Next base: position 57,772,563 of record CM045732.1, read on the forward strand.
AGATGGAAGCATGAAGTGCTCCAAAATCTCCTGATAGCTCGTTGCATTGACCCTGCCCTTGATAAAACACAGTGGACCAACACCAACAGCTGACATGGCACCACAGACCATCACTGACTGTGGGTACTTGACGCTGGACTTCAGGCATTTTGGCATTTCCTTCTCCCCAGTCTTCCTCCAGACTCTGGCACCTTGATTTCCGAATGACATGCAAAATTTGCTTTCATCTGAAAAAAGTACTTTCTTCTGCCCTGTTTCTGGTTCAAAAGTGGCTTGACCTGGGGAATGCAGCACCTGTGGCCCATTTCCTGCACACGGTGGCTCTGGATGTTTCTACTCCAGACACAGGTCCCCCACGGTCTGGAATCGGCCCTTCTCCAAAATCTTCCTCAGGGTGCAGTCACCTCTTCTGGTTGTGCAGCGTTTTCTGCCACACTTTTTCCTTCCCACAGACGTCCCACTGAGGTGTCTTGATACAGCACTCTGGGAACCGCCTATTCGCTCAGAGATTTCTTTCTGTGTCTTACCCTCTTGCTTGAGGGTGTCAATGATGGCCTTCTGGACAGCAGTCAGGTCGGCAGTCTTACCCATGATTGTGGTTTTGAGTAATGAACCAGGCTGGGAGTTTTTAAAAGCCTCAGGAATCTTTTATAGGTGTTTAGAGTTAATTGGTTGATTCAGATGATTAGGTTAATAGCTCGTTTAGACTACCTTTTCATGATATGCTCATTTTTTGAGGTAGGAATTTTGGGTTTTCATGAGCTGTATGCCAAAATCATCAGTATTAAAACAATAAAAGACCTGAAATATTTCAGTTGGTGTGCAATGAATCTAAAATATATGAAAGTTTAATTTTTATCAGTACATTACAGAAAATAATGAACTTTATCACAATATGCTAATTTTTGAGAAGAACCTGTACACACACACACACACACACACACACACACCATTAGAAACACCTGTACAACTGCTGATGCATGCACTTCTTCACTCAAGCTACCGAGAGGGATATAGTAACATTCATTTTTTAAATATCAGGGAGCAGAAGGGGAAGAATCTTCAACTATTGAACTCCAGTGAGTATGGGCCATACCAGTATGCTCAGATTCTTGATTGACAGGAGTGAAATCTGATGTGGTCTTTCTGCTGTTATAGTCTTAATGTTTGATGCTGTGTATACCAAGATGCTTTTCTGAACCTCACGAGAATTTAATTGTATGAAATTTGATCAGATTAAATTCTGACTAGTGTGTACTGAATAGTGCACAACCAATCTGCACCTTAATCTGGTCTACATAATACACTAAACTCTGCAACATCAATAAAATATATTGATTTAGGCACCACCTAACAGTTGAGCTCTGCCCAAGACCTTTGCTTTTCCATTCAGAATTGATTCGTATGCTAATGGTTTTAAACATTAAAAGGAATACCAAATTCAAATATTTTGCTTAAGTGGATTAGATGTGGATATACTCAATTGTAATTTTCACTGTACTTATTTTTTATTTTTATGAATTGCTTATTTTAAAAATAATTTAATTTTAAATTTCCTCTTCACTTGCTTTATAATGTGCTACGTTCCACCCTTTTTTTTTGGTCTATCATGAGTCATGTGAACATTGTTATCCCTTGATATTGAACTACACTGCCAGCTCATATACTGGAATACAAAACATTTAATAGAAAGCCTATTATGACAATTGTAGTTATCCAACTGAAATTTTAAATAAAATATGTTGGACATCAAATACAGTACTGCCTTTGTGTAAAGACAAGAGCTGCTACCGACATAAGGATCAGCATTTTAACTGAATATATTCTTAAGAATGTGTTTTGTTTTTTGGTAAAACAATTTCCCACACATTGACTAAGGAGGAAATAAATTATTTAACCTAAACATTACATATGACTGAAAAGTAAAAATTTAAATACAGACACTCCCCGCTTTACATTCATTCGTTTTACATATTTTTTTGATTTTACATTTAAAAAAAAAAATTGTCCAATTTTGAGTTTAACCTGCTCTCTGTAGTACGCTGACGTAATACACTACTTCCGCATGACGCTGCGTCCATTGTTTACAAACGACAAACTGAACGTTCCCTCCTTCCCGGTTCACCATGTGTTACCCTTGTGTTAAGATGTCGTCTCTGATCTTTGTGTCTACACTGTTTTGCGGACTTTTGTAACCCTAAGCAAATGTGGTTGGACAGAAGCGTAAGCCTACTAGTGATGGTGGTAATCAGAAAAAGCGGAAAGCCATCTTATTAGAAACGAAGACGGCTATTATCATGAAAATTGATGCTGGTGAAAAACATGTGAATGTTGCACGTTTCTTCCAAATGGCTCCGTCGACTATCGGAACCATTTACAAGCATAAAGATCCCATCATAAAGAATGTTAAAGGTTATATTTGATACTGCATTTGATATTTGATGAGAGTCTGATTAAAATTTATCTTTGAAATTATTTTTGCTTGAATTTAATTTATTTGAAATTAATGTTGGCATTATTTGATATGTATTTGATATTTTACAATGTTATGTTTATAGTAATTGATTTAGGGGTATTTTATGAGATACGGTAATGGTATTTATGGATGTATAGTACAGTATGAACGTCATACGTCACTGGACCATACAGTAACAACTTACGTTTTTTTTTTCACCTTACGTTCGGCCGTCCGGAACCTCACTAAAACGTAAGTCGGGGAGCGTCTGTATTTCATATAGAGCGGTTTTTAAATTGCCTTTTGTTGTTTTAATTTATTTACAGTCTGTAGGCACTGAGCCTGTCATGGATCAAGGAAGGAGGGTGGTTGCATGAGTGAAAATTTAGGTTGATGCGGTGCCACATTCTCTCATGAATGATAGACCACTATTAAAACTCCAAATTGTGTCCACAGTATGGAAATCACATTAAATGAAAGCATGACCAACACTGATTAAACTGGTAGCCAACCCGGTTTGAAGTAGTTAATTTGTAAACAAAGGATACTGTTTGAGCTCATCAACCTTTCCACATTCTCCAGATTCAGGCTCATCCTTTGCAGCTGAGGTCACTGTTGCATATGCCTGAAACACAGTGTCTTTCAACACTATCATAAAAAACTTAATGTCCAGATACTTAATATGCCAATCATTCTAGAAGATGGGCTTACCTCTAACCAGTCATACAAGTTTATGAGCCTCCCACATTCCAGATGGAGCTTGTAGGCAATGCAAATATCTGGGGCAGCACTGGAAACTGCACCTGAATCTGTTTTCAAGTTTATGTTCTGTAAAATTTACATCAACATGAATTACTGAATATTCTGGAGTATTTTAGTCGTCCTAAAAAAAAAAAAAAAAAAGGCATTACCTGCAGATAGTAGTAAGGGTGGGTAAGTGCAGTCTGGATGGAGGTACGTGGAGTTGCATTGAGGTGCCGCCGCAGAATGCCTGAGGAGCTGTAGTAACATACTTCAAATAATGGCTGCAACTCTGGTGGAGTCAGGTGTGTCCTGAAAGAAGAAGAAGAAAAAAAAAGTAGTCTATCCATACAAACCATATACAGTTAGCTCTCGTCCATTCATGGTTCACCGTTCGCGGCCCCAAATACTCACGGATTTTGCTCTCAAAGGTTTTTTTCTCATGTTTTTAAATTAGCAGCAACTCCGGCAAATTATTTAAACTCTATGATGCCACTCAAACACCCTAAATCTTCTCCAGCTTCTGGTAAGGAGCCTAAGCGCTTTATTTATTCATATATATTATCACAATATAAAATTAAAATTCTACTTAATCATTAATACATTTTACTAAATTATTACTGGATGAATGAGTAAGACTGTCTATAGAACTTAAACTTTAAGAAGCATATTTAGCGTATATAATATACAGTACTTCTTCATGGCGCCGGTGGAGTAGTGGTTAGGGTGTCGAACTCATGATCAGAAGGTTGTGAGTTCAAATCCCAGTGAAACCCTCACTATGCTAAGACCCCTGGGCAATGTCTCAACCACAAGTGTGCCTCTGTTCACCCAGCAGTATAAATGGGTACCAGTAAAAATATACTGGGAAGGTAACCTGCGATGGACTAGCGTCCCATCCAGGAGGGGTTGAACTCCTGGTCACGTCATGCTATGGAAACCGGGGAAAAGCACCGACCTGATGAGCCACTATGGCTCGGGTGTAAAAAGCCCAACAGACTTTACCTAATATACTTCTTTTCCTTTCAGCCGTTCCCTTTTTCTCAGGTTTCACCACAGCGAATCTGTGATTAGCATATTTGATTTGGCGTGGGTTTTTACGTCGTATGCCCTTCCTGACATAGCCCTTAGCAAGGGGCAGAAACACACTGACGGCTTTGCAGCCGACACTTGTCGAAAGTCAGCAATGGTTCTTTTACATGAACCTCACACCATAGACAGTGAGAGACATGGCTGGCCTTCGATAACCCAGTTAGCTGCACTGGGGGGGACAGTGACAACCTTTTGGAGAGTGGGACTCGAACCCCCAACCTTAGGATTAGAGATCCAGCACCTTTTACCCCCAGGCCACTACTGCCCCTTGAAAATTTAGAAGGTGCTTTGGGCTCATCCAGGATTTAGCATATATAATATACATGGGGTTTTAAAACCGCATGAATAATTCGCAGATTTTCAGAATTCGCGGGTAGGGGAGGAACATAACCCCCACGAATAATGAGGGCTTACTGTAGTAGACGAGAGGAAAACACACTACTTTCATCTCATCATCAGCTAACATTTAGCAATAATGCACCAAAGGCAAGGGGGGGGGATGTTGCTAAATATTCTAGATATGCTAGATACGCGAGATCATATTTACCAGGTTTTGTAAATCAATTTAACATATTTCAGTTTAAAGATTAAAAGCTTTGTTCATTCTATATTAGACGTACTCTTATCAACCCCCCATGACAACTTGCTTTTAAAAAAAAAAACAACAAAAAAAAAAAACTTTCTAACCTCACAAGGCTATCAATAACATCTAGTGCCTCGTTTCTCAGCACCTCAAATGGACTTTTTCTCTTTGATCGTCTGGTGCCTTTCATCTCCATTAGAGTCTGGAAAGGAAACATAGCATTACCAAAAGCCACCAGGAATAAGTAAGTAGCATTATTTTGTTCCAGGAAATTTGACACCAGAGAAACTTACTTTTTGAAGCTGGAAAAGATTGGTTTTCTTTTGGAGCTCTTTTCCTGGTGAAGTACCTTCGTCTTCATTAAGATCCTCTACAGACATATCTAACCAATTATATAATGAGGTTTAATTCAAAACTAAATCCTAGTAGTTCATTATGCAGTTATTCAGTTCTTAAAGGATTAAAGGATGACCTTTATCTTTTTCTCCCCAAGGCAAACTATTAGAGTGTCTAACCTCTGTATGTATAACCAAAGGCGTGTTTAAATGTGTTCAAGTAAGAAAACACGACACGAATCCCCCAACACTGCGACACACTTCAACAAAGCACTGATTGAGAAAGAGACTGCTATAAACACACCACTCTCTAAGAGACAGACAATTTATGTGTCGCAACACAAACACAATTCACTCGAGTGCCTCTGTGCCCAAGTCAGTATAGTACTTCTCAATTATTTTCTGTTGCGCCCCCTCTTGGAAGAAAAAATATATATATTTCACCCCCTACCGCCCCGCAAGCGACTATAAATAGTATTATTTGTCTATAAAATTGTTATTAGTACACCTCTGCATAACATTGTATCTTTATTAACATCAAAAAGAAAGAAATGTAGTTCAACTTACAATAAAGAAAAACTTAATGAAGTTTTTTAATCTGTAACAGAAAATATTTCAAGTGCACCAATGTGCCTGAAATAAAAAAAAAACTACATCCTTATTTAAACTCATTTAACTTGTTTATGTATTAATATCTCCATCTCTCTCCACCTTTCTCTTCGTTCCTGTTAGAAATTTTCCATGTTGTTTCTTGAGGGGTTGTTTCTTCACTTTATCCCTTAACACCCGAGGATGCCGTTGGGGCACCTTTATGGCAAGACTTGGGCTGATTTGGCCTGGCGGAGCCCATCCCTCTCCAGGTCGTAAAAACACGCTGACGGCTTTGCAGCCTACTCTTTACGAAAGTCCGCAATGGTTCTTCTACATGAACTTCACACCATAGACAGTGAGAGACATGGCCTGCCTTTGATAACCCAGTTCACCGCACTGAGGGGAGGGGTTGTTTACCGTTTGCTCATGCAAAAAAACACTACACCATAGCGCAACAATGAGAGTGCCACTGCCAACTACTGGGATGGAGGTGTAATTACACTTGATTTTCATGCACAATTCCAGAAAAGCATGTTCCCCAGGGTCATACTCGGTCCCTCCAGCATCATACTGCGCCCCCAAGGGAGGCACACTCCACTATTTGAGAAGCACTGGCCTAAGTACACCTTTCTGGTAGTTACATCTCGGTGAACAAAAAGGGGAATATTTACAATACAGAAAAACTTACTGTCCAACTGCTCAAACTTGACAAGGTAGTCTTCCAGCTGCTCCAGTGCATTTCTCATTTTCTTCGTCTCCCCCAATTTAAGAATATCCACACACTTTCTCAGTGTGGTTACAAGCTCATCTTTTGCAAGCAACCTACAATGGTGTGAAAAATGTAAGAATGCATCTAAACTTCAACACAAAGCACAAACCAAAACAATGTTAATAAAGCTTGCATGCATAGTTTTTCAGTACCTATCAAAACACACTAGGCTTAAAAAAAATGTATTTGTGGAAAAGATAAAAACAAGTAAAAATCCTCATCCAGGAGGTATATATATATATGACCGATGTGGAAGAGTCATTAAGCCGGAAGTGTTTTGCATAAAATATAATGGGATCTATTCCATTTGTTCATGTGTACAAACAGACACTTGTCTGATGTATAAAAAGTGAACGTAGTATGTGCAAATGTGCCGAGTTTTATTTTATGCAGAATTTAGGTGTCTTCCCTTGCTAAAGAGTTGTGTCAGGAAGGCCATCCGACATAAAAGCCGATGCCAAATCAAGCATGCGAATCAGGTCACTGTGGTGACCCCTGAAAATGAGAAAAAGGCGAAAGGAAAAGATACCCTTATTTTTTGCTATTATCTTGCATCATTAGAAATTTCTTACTATTTAGAGTGAAATGGTCTACAAATGGCAGCCTTTTCAAACAGACGAATTGGGTGTATTTGAGCAGACTGTAACCTTGAAAATGTAAGTTTAAAAAAAAACAAAAAACCTGAAGATATTTTCAGTGTAACAAGAGTTTGAAAGTGTCATTTTCTCTTAAATATAGGTTTTATGCAGTGTCTTTAGTGAAACTGAAATAGTCCCACATGCTCCAACATATACTTTTATTTTAAATAAATTTACCATGAAGTGAAAAAAAAAAAGGGGGGGGGGCACACCACACACACACAGACCTTTAGCTTTCCAGGAATCAGATATCCATTGACCAATTTCATAAACTAATGTATTTTTATTATAATTACACAAATTGCTCGATTATTCAAATAGAACACTTCTTCCTAAATAAAGGTACGTGTTACCTCAAAAGCTGCATAGCAGATTCATATTCATTTGTCTCCCATATATTCTTCTCAAGACAAGAAATATGCAGCTCTCGTATCTAAAGACAAGCAAACAGTTAAATGTTCAGTAAAAACAGTAGCCAAGTTTCATTTAACAGTACATCCTGAAAAACATCTCACACTAGATATATAATACTGTTCAGCTCTTACTTGCTTTCCCAGAGGATACTTCGGAAGAGACGAGGTCAGTGTGTGTAGACAGCGGAGGATGGGATAGTAATTCTTGTGGTATTTTCGAAGCCCCTTTAATAAACTTTGACATACCAGCTAGAAAAGGTCCAAAGCACGTAATATCAATATGGTACTTCAACTGAATTCACAGAGTCAGATTTATAAAAGCAGGGTATTCATTAAGTTTTGGAGTAGAAAGAGGATATTGATAAGTAGGGGGTGGAAATTGTTTGAGGTAACCATGGGGAACCACAGGGGGGTCTGGGCCCCCCAGAAAAAAAATGTAAAATTCATGTGCTCTGTGGTGCATTTTGGGCCCATATTTATGAGAGAATCAGACAAGCTAGAAGCAAATAAAACTGTCTGTCTGTCTGTCTTCCTTTCGGCTTTTTCCCTTTTACTCGGGAGTCGCCACAGCGAATCATCTGATTCGCACGTTTGATTTGGCATAGGTTTTTACTTCGGATTCCCTTCCTGTCACAACCCTTTATAGCAAGGGACAGAAACACGCTGACGACTTTGCAGCTACTCTTTACGTAAGTCAGCAATGGTTCTTTTACATGAACCTCTCACCATAGACAGTGAGAGACATGGCCCGCCTTTGATAACCTTGAGTAGAGTGGGACTCGAACCCCCAACCTTTGGAACAGTGATCCAGCACCCTATACCACTAGACCACCACTGCCCTAGAAGCAAATAAAACTAAAGTTTATATTATAAAAAAATAGTATTTGTTGAATAGTAGACTTACTTCTTAAAAGGAAAGTACATAAAACTTCTTATTTGAAAAATCTAACGGTTACCTTACAAATATAGAACATTTGTGAATCAAACTGCTACCCTCATCTGTCAAAACTGTTTATGTAATATAATTTTAGGATTAATAAGATGAGGCTATTAGAATAAGATTAGGCTATTTTAGTTGGGTACTAGTTTTCACAATTATCGCTCAGTGCAATCAAGAAATAATTTGTGTTCGGACATGACATAAAAGTTTTTTTACCTATGTCATGAGATACGGATGTTTCCGAAACAGTGGAATCATTGGTCTTGAGTCGCTTCCACAACGTATTTAATGTTGGTTGTTTAGATCTATTTCACTTCGGCGCCATGCTTGTCGATACGACTCACATCAGTTTGGACTATATCTTACCCGGGTTTGTACGACCCGTCAATAAATCTGCACGGGAGCACAGGCAAATGGCAGCACGTATCTAAAAAGCGCCGCGCTTTTGAATGAGGAAGCATAGTGCATCATGGGATATCAGAAGTGAACCGATTGAGAAATTATCAAAACACGTGATCGTGTTGTCAAGTACATAGCTTAACAAAGCCGTGAAAATGTTTTTATTAAAGATTATTATTATTATATTAAATATCATTATTTACTATTATAAAATATAACTGGCGCTAGGCTAATAGTAGCCGGTGCTTCCGCCGGCCACTGGCACTTAATGAAAAGTATGTAAAAGGATGTCAAATATTTCAAAATGTACCTGTTTAATGGACACATTTAACAGTAATTATTGAGACGTTAAGATAACAGGATTATACAGTAATTGGTTGACTCTGCAGCGAGTAATAGGAAAATAATACAAGACAGACAGAAATATTTGTACATCTGTAGAACTGTTAATAACTTACCTTGACATGTTCATCACTGGTAAGAAGTTTAACCTGCTCCTGGGCATCTTGTGCCTCCACATACCTGAAATTAAATTTGAGTGTCAGATTAAGCCTTGTCCTTTAAAATAAAAATAAATAAATATAAACATTTATGAAAGCAAGGAATCACACCTGTACTTCAGCTACCAGTAAAATAGTACCAGCAAAAGCTGGTACCCTCATCTCATCTTCTTCCGCTTAGTCCGGGGTCGGGTCGCGGGGGCAGCAACCTTAGCAAAGAGGTCCAGACATCCCTCTCCCGAGCCACTTCCTCCAACTCTCCCGGGGGGACACCGAGGCGGTCCCAGACAAGCCGAGAGACATAGTCCCTCCAGCGTGTTCTAGGTCGACCCCGGGGTCTCTTCCCGGTTGGACATGCCCGAAACACCACACCAGGGAGGCGTCCGGGGGGCATTCTAACCAGATGCCCGAGCCACCTCAACTGGCCCCTCTCAATGCGGAGGAGCAGCGGTTCTACTCGAAGCTCTCCCGGATGGCGGAGCTTCTCACCCTATCTCTAAGGGAGAACCCGCCACCCGGCGAAGAAAGCTCATTTCAGCCGCTTGTATCCGTGATCTTGTTCTTTCGGTCATTACCCAAAGCTCGTGACCATAGGTGAGGGTTGGAACGTAGATCGACTGGTAAATTGAGAGCTTCGCCTTGCGGCTCAGCTCCTTTTTCACCACGACGGACCGGTACAGGCACCGCTTAACAGCAGAGGCTGCAGCGATCCGTCTGTCGATCTCTCGCTCCATCCTTCCCTCACTCGTAAACAAGACCCCAAGATACTTAAACTCCTCCACTTGGGGCAGGACCTCATCCCCGACCCAGAGGGTGCATTCCACCATTGTCCGACTGAGAACCATGGCCTCGGACTTGGAGGTACTGATCTTCATCCCGGCTGCTTCGCACTCAGCTGCGAATCGCTCAAATGAGAGCTGGAGGGGCCCGACTTGATGAAGCCAAAAGGACAACATCATCCGCAAAAAGCAGAGATGATATCCGATGGCCACCGAACCAGAACCCCTCATCGCCTCGACTGCGCCTAGAAATTCTGTCCATAAAAATTATGAACAGAATCGGTGACAAAGGACAGCCTTGGCGGACTCCAACTCCCACCGGAAACGAATCCGAGCTGCTGTTACCAATACGGACCAAACTCTGGCTCCGGTGATACAGCGACCGAATAGCTCGTAACAACGGATCCGGAACGCCGTACTCTCGGAGCACGCCCCACAAGATCGTTCGAGGGACACGGTCGAAAGCCTTCTCCAAATCCACAAAGCACATGTGGACAGATTGGGCAAACTCCCATGCCCCCTCCAGAATCCTGTGGAGCGTATAGAGTTGGTCAAGAGTGCTGCGGCCAGGACGAAAACCACATTGTTCCTCCTGAATCCGAGGTTCGACTATCGGTCGGATCCTCCTCTCTAATACCCCTGCATAGACTTTACCAGGTAGGCTGAGGAGTGTAATTCCCCGATAATTGGAACACACCCTCCGGTCCCCCTTCTTAAAAATTGGGACCACCACCCCAGTTTGCCAATCCAGAGGTACAGCCCTGATGACCACGCGATGTTGCAGAGACGTGTCAACCAAGACAGTCCTACAACATCCAGAGTCCTGAGGTATTCCGGGCGGATCTCGTCCAACCCGGAGCGCGCCCACCGAGGAGCTTTTTGACAACTTCAGTGACCTCCACTCCAGTGATGGGCAGACCCTCACCCGAACCCCCAGGGTCTTCCTCTTCCACGGAGGGCATGTTTGTGGGATTGAGAAGGTCCTCAAAGTATTCCCTCCACCTCTCAACAACATCCCCAGTCAAGGTAAGCAGCTCCCCACCTCCACCGTAAACAGTGTTTGTGAAGAACTGCTTCCCCCTCCTGAGGCGTCGGATGGTGGCCCAGAACCTTTTGAGGCCAACCGATAATCACTCTCCAGGCCCTCACCGAACTCCTCCCACGCCCGAGATTTTGCATCTGCGACAGCCTCGGCTGCAGCACGCTTGGCCTGCCGGTACCCGTTTGCTGCCTCAGGAGTCCCACAGGCTAATAAAACCCGATAGGCCTCCTTCTTCAGCTGGACGGCCCCCTTCACCGCAGGTGTCCACCACCGGGGTCGGGGATTGCCGCCACGACAAGCACCGGCCCCCCTACGGCCACAGCTAAGGGCTGCCGCCTCAGCAATGGAGGCACGGAACATGGCCCATTCGATTCCATGTCCCCGCCTCCTCCGGAGCGTGGTTGTAGCTCTGCCGGAGGTGGGAGTTAAAGGCCTCTCGGACAGGGGGCTCCGCCAAACGTTCCCAGCAGACCCTGATTACACGCTTGGGCCTGCCAGGTCTGGAAGGCAACCTCCCACACCACCGAAGCCAACTCACCACCAGGTAGTGATCGGTAGACAGCTCAGCTCCTCTCTTCACCCGAGTGTCCAGAACATATGGTCGCAAGTCCGATGACACGACTACAAAGTCAATCATCGAACTGCGACCTAGGGTGTCCTGGTGCCAAGTGCACTTATGGACACCCTTATGTTCGAACATGGTGTTCGTGATAGACAAACTATGACGAGCACAAAAGTCCAACAACGACACACCATTCGGATTCAGACTGGAGAGGCCGTACCTACTGATCACACCCTTCCAGGTCCCACTATCGTTGCCCACATGGGCGTTGAAGTCTCCCAAGACAACGAGCGAGTCTCCCGAGGGAGCGTTCTCCAACACCCCCAAAGACTCCAAAAGGGTGGGTACTCTGAACTGTCATTTGGTGCATAAGCACAAATAACAGTCAGGACCCGTCCCCCACCCGAAGACGGAGGGAAGCTACCCTTTCGTCAACCGGGAGAACCCCAACATTTGGGCACCGAGACGGGGAAACAAGAATACCCACACCGCTCGCCTCTCCCCATGAGCAACTCCAGAATAGAAGAAGGTCCAGCCTCTTTCGAGATGGATGGTTCCAGAGCCCAAGCTATGCGTTGAGGTGAGCCCGACTATATCTAGTCGGTATCTCTCCACCTCACGCACCAAATCAGGCTCCTTTCCCGCCAGAGAGGTGACATTCCATGTCCCGAAGATCAGAGTAAGCAGCCGAGGATCAGTCCGACAGAACCCATGCCTTCGACTGCCACCCAACTCACACTGCACCCGACCCCTAAAACTCCTCCCACGGGTGGTGGGTCCATGGGAGGGCGGACCCATGTCTCCTTTTCGGGCTGGGCCCAGCCAGGCTCCATGGGCATAAGCCCGACCACCAGGCGCTCGCCTTCGAGCCCCTCCCCTGGGCCTGGCTCCAGGAGGGAACCCCGGTGACCCGCGTCCGGGCAAGGGAGACTGATTCCTCTGTTGTTTTCTCATGTCTTAGGGGTCTGTTTTGAATCGCACTTTGTCTGGACCTTCACCCCGGACCTGTTTGCCTGTTTCCCCTCCTCGAATCGCCACCTTATCGTGGTGGAGGGGTTTGCGTGACCTAATGATCCTAGGAGCTATGTTGTCGGGGGCAAATGCCCCTGGTAGGGTCACCCAAGGCAAACAAGGCAAGCTGGTACCCATATATGGTAAATTAAGTGGAGTGATAGTCACACAAACGATGGATCCTACATCACCACTGCCTCCCCCGAGTTCCAATACACATCACCTTACTCAACATGCATCATATCTGCCTTATTCTACATTGATAGTTAGTTCATTTGAAATTTCACTTTCTACTGAGCACCTATTCACCCCGAAGCAATGTCTGAAGAGATGATCTACTACTTAGTTTCTCAGAATGAATCCTACAGTAGCAGCAAGGTGGTGTAGTGGTTAGCATGTTCACCTCACCATGCCAGGCCTGGGTTCAATTCCCAACTTGGGCATTTCTGTGCAGAGCTTGCATGTTCTCCCTGTGCTTGTGTGGGTTTCCTCCCACAGTCCAAAAAACATACACAGTAGGCGAATTGGCTGTTCCAAATCTTCCGTGTGTGTGTGTGTGTGTGTGTGTGTGTGTGTGTATGTGAGAGAGAGAGAGAGAGAGAGAGAGAGAGAGTATGAGTGTGTGAGAGAGAAAGAGAGAGAATGATTGTGCAAATGTTGGCCCTACAATGGTCTGGTGAGCTGTCCAGGGAGTAGCCCACCCTTTCGCAGAGTTGATTGAGATTTGCACCAGTCTCCACACGACCTTAATTAGGATTAAGTGGTTTAGAAAACTGAATTCATGAAATTCTACAGTACAACTCAACTACATTCCTGATAACAACCAACCAAAACCAAAATGCTTAACTTCAGTGCAGCTGGGAATATATTTACTTCTTGCATATAAAAAGGGGGGAAAAAAGGTTGTTTGGAGAGTCACTACATGAGGTTTGAAAGTATTAGTAAAACTATATACTTACTCAATTTTCAGTAATAATGGAGACTACTTTGGGCATACATAAGGGAAGATGACTTATACCTGTATTACTACAGTGGTACCTTACTTTACGAAATTAATCCATTCCAGAGCCTTTTTCGTCACCTGCATTTTTCGTAAATTGAACCGCATTTTACATGTAAAATGCGTGATTCGTTCCAAGGCTCCCAATACTACCACATAAGTCCTTTAAAAATTATAAAAGCATACCTTTTGAGACCTCCTTCTGCTTCAATATCGTACCAGTGGTAGGTGACTTGGCCATATTCTTTTGCGATATCACTCGAGCCCGTTTCTTCTCACTCGCACCGGAAATCACACACGTTTATGTGTGTGTGTGTGTGTGTGTGCGCGCGCACGTGTGTTCACCATGTTTATTTAGCAGAGTTCTAATCTTACAAATGTTTCTTCACTTATCCCTTAACATCCAGGGATGTCATTGGGGCGCCTTCATGGCGAGACTTGGGCTGATTTGGCCTGGTGGCGCCCATCCCTCTCCAGGTCGTAGAAACAAGCTGACGGCTTTGCAGCCTACTCTTTACGAAAGTCAGCAATGGTTCTTTTACATGCCTCTCACCATAGACAGTGAGAGACATGCCCGCCTTTGAGAACCCAGTTAGCTGCACTGGGGGACAAATTTTTAAGGAAGGTTAAAAGCCTGAGTCAAGAAATAAAGCATGAAACAACAGTAACTCGTCCTTTACACGAAAAGCATCATGGTAGTTGCAGCTCCATAATAGCCAATGGGAGGGAGCTGCGTCATCCTTCCTAGCCAATGGGAGGCCAGCGGGGCGGGATGTTGGGAGATAGCCAATAAGAGGGAGCTGCGTCATCCCTCCTAGCCAATGGGAGGCCAGCAGGGTGGGATGTTGGGAGATAGGCAATGGGAGGTAGCTGCGTCATCTCTCCTAGCCAATGGAAGGCCAGCGGGGCGAGATGTTTGGACGTCACTGATGGGAGAGCAGCTCATGCATTGTTTGAATGGCGCGTTTGAATGTTTAAGATGGTGCTGTCGTAACGTGAACTTGTTTTGTATCCAAAGACAAAAATTTTAGGAAAATACGTTTCGTAACCTGCATTTTTTGTTATGGTGAGACTTTTGTAAAGTGAGGTACCATTGTATTCTTCTGCAACAAATTAGGTGAAAAAAAAAAACCCATTAAAAAAAAAGTCCAGTGCAGTATATGTAAACTGTGACATTTTGCACACCCATGCTTTCCAGGAACTATGGGAAATACTGAATGTCACCTCATGAAAGAGGGCAGCTGGCGGACCATCTCTACATCTTGATGGCTCAACTTCTGTACATAGACCTGACACTCCTTTTTCTCACAGCAGAGCACACTGAGAGGCTGTGAGTGGAAGTGCTCCAACATGGCAAACTATACAAGAATACACATATTTTCTCATCACAACAAGTACATAAAAATACATCAGGGATCATAAAGCAATACACAGTCATCCTGTTGCATCTGCTTACCTGTAGGCCTTTAACAAAGTTGCAGACTGAGAAGTCATGATATAAGAAGATACTCAGCAGAACCTGTAGAACCTTTCCACTGAGTTTGAAAGGAAACCGTGAGGTCAAAATCAGCTGTAAAACAAATATTTTTATCACCATCGAATGATGTCAACAATTATTAAAAATTAATACTGCCAGTCAGTAATAAATACCTTGTCAATAACAGTTGCTAGGTGCTGGGTACAAGAGAGTGACTGAAAGAGCTCAATGCACAACAGAGATGACACCGAGTGTGGTAACATATTCTGAATGGTGCTGGGAGATGTGGCAATGCCAAATACGAAGATCAACGGAAGCTCCTGGATGTAGCGACTGTTAAAAAATATATATATTAATCAAAATCAATAATAGATGAAAAGTAGTAACTTATTTTGATTTAATATTTTATAGAGAAAAAAGATCAGGAAAGCCTTGTTTTAGTGTTCTGCTATTAAGGCACAGCAATTATCCTGTAACTGTCACTAGTACAGTCGTCTCCCGTTTTTCACGATGGTTCGGTTCCAACCCTTCCCACAGATCAAGAAAATCCGCCAGTTATTGACACGGATTTAAAACCCCAAGAATGATATTACATATTCTAAAATATGCTTCTTAAACACATTCTACAGACAGTTTTACTCATTAATACAGTAATAATGTAGTAAGTATTAGGTAAAAACCTTTTAATTGTGCACCGAGATAATATTTATTAATAAATAAAGCGCTTAGGCTCCTTACCAGAAGCTACAGAAGATGCAGGGCGTTTGAGTGGCATCATAGGGCTTAAATAATAATAAATAAATAAATAAATAAAAACGCTAAAAAAAAAAAAAAAAAAGTACTTCAAAATTCAAGCAATCACGTTGATAACTTGTGCGCGAAGGACAAAGAAAAAATAAAAAGAGGTGTACACATCATCTGCAACCAATCAGCGGGAGGGAGAAATAAAAGCTCTCAGCCATTGGCTGAATTTGAATCACAAGCCAGTTACTTCCAGGTTTCTCACCAATCCACAAGTATGTGGGGGCACAAGCACTGAACTGCTAATGGTCAAGGGCCCACTATATAGAATTTGACAGGAAGTTAAGAATAGCTTTGTCTATTGAAGCTCACAAAGAGAAATGTCACAGTGGCATTTTAAAGTTGTGATAGTGTGCAAGGTTTTCTAGTCAGTGCTGAAAATAGAAATCACTTTGTGTACGTACATACATACACACACACACACACACACACACACACACACACACACACACGACAGGGGCTCCACCGAATGTAGGCGCTTGTCACAACTGACGTATGGTGCTTGTGAGACAAAGCGTGGCTTATTCGGACTTCCGATCTTTCTTCTTCTTCTTCTTTTCCTTTCGGCTTTTCCCTTCAGGGGTCGCCACAGCGAATCATCTGCCTCCATCTCACCCTATCCTTTGCATCTTCTTCTCTTACACCAACGACCTTCATGTCCTCCTTCACCACATCCATGAATCGTCTCTTTGGTCTTCCTCTAGGCCTTGTGATTCGCATAGTTTATTTGGCATTTGTTTTACGCCGGATGCCCTTCCTGACGCAACCCTCTGCATTTATCCGGGCTTGGGCTGGTTTGTGCCCCCCCATTCGGACTTCCGATCTTTCAAGTGAGCAAATGAAGGTTGAGAACTAAACAAGTACTCAACGCGCACCTGGGTGAAAAAGATATTATTTCTGATGCCAGATGGTGCTTCTAGGTCAAAAGGGCAATTCTAAACATGTGGGAATACTGTACAAAATCTGGCATGACTCAAATGAACAATTTAAGACCATTATAGCCAAGATTGGTTAAAAATAAATAAATAAATAAATAAGAAGTATCCAAATCTTCTGTCAGCAAACTGTGGCACTATACCCACAGAGCTACTCTGAGCATGAGGAAATTACCCTACATGCAACTGTGCCAAGGCAAAGAAACATACTACAGTGGTACCTCACCTTACGAAATTAAACCGTTCCAGAGGTTTTTTCATAATCTGTATTTTTCATACGATGACCCGCATTTTACATGTAAAATGCGTAATTCATTCCAAGGCTCCCAAATACTACCCCCTAAACCAGGGGTCGGCAACCTGCGGCTCCGGAGCCGCGTGCGGCTCTTTCACCTTTCTGGTGCGGCTCCATGGCTTTTCAAAATAAAGTTGTGCTTTACGGTGGCTGACTGGTGCACCACAAAGTGCTTAGTTACTCACACAGCAAAGGGCCGGTGTGGGTGCAGGTTTTCACTTCAACCAAACAATAGCCACACCTTCCACCTGTTCCCACCAATCACTGATCATCAAAAGAAAAAAAAAACCTAGAGTGGACATTACTATTTCAATTCTGAATTGGAGCCATCTTCGTGAGCCACCTTGCTTTAAGTCTTAAACAGTCATGTGATCCCACCAAGATGGCCCCACTTCAGAATTGAAACAGTGATGTCCAATCTAGGTTTTTTCACCTGAATGATCTGGGTACCCTTCCAATGCTCTTTTCGGGTTGAAAATTACATAGATGAAAATTAAGAGTCACAGATGTGGGCGGATATTTATTTGGTGTGGGCGGGTGATTTTGTGTGTGTCCACAAGAACACAAGAACACACACAAAATCACCCCGCCCACACCAAATAAATATAAAAGAGCCCTAAAAGAGCTCATGGCAAGCAGCAGTGCGGTGAGAGAGAGATTTTTCTGCCACCGGGTTTGTAATTCAGGAACAGAAATCACAGCTGAAGGAAGAGATGTGGATGAGATTTGTTTATACACAGCAATCTCCAGATTAAATAACTGTCCTCACTGTGGTTCAGTATCCACTCTGAGAATGGGTCGGTCAGTGCAGCATTAAGCATTAATATTTATTTAAAAGAATGTTGAGCAGGCTCCTTCTTAAAATAAGTCTTCAAATACTTTTCCGTGTTGGTGTCATTTTTGTAAATTAAAACTATGACAAAACAACATTAATATAACGAATAAAGAAAAGAAGATCCCACGAAGGGCGTGATTGGTGAGGTTGGCAACCCAACCCGTTACACATCTGGCTGCAGCCCGTCCCGCGCTTCGTGGGATGGATATTCTTTTTCTTTATAAAAACACAAGCATTCGAACACATTCATTCATTTTCTGAACCGCTTAATTCTAATTCGGGTCGCGGGGAGGCTGGCAATTTTTTTTTAATCTAAATGTTTTTGTTGCAAACAGAATTGTAATTTAATGGTCTCTGCAGTCGTTTAAATCAATGTAACATATTGTTATTTTATATGAACATGAAGGAAAAAGGGGAAAAACATTATATGCAGTGTGATTTGATTTAAAACGTCAAAAAAGGATTTGTGGCTCCCAGTGTTTTCTTTAATGTGGAAAACGGGTCCAAATGGCTCTTTGAATGGCAAAGGTTGCCGACCCCTGCCCTAAACCCTTTAAAAATTATAAAAGCATACCTTTAAGACCTCCTTTTGCTTCAATATCGTACCGATGGTAGACGGGTTTGGCCATATTCCTTTGTGATATCACTCGAGCCCGTTTCTTCTTCTCACGGTGTGTGTGTGTGTGTGTGTGTTCGCGCATGCATGTGCGTGTATGTGTGTGTGCACGCGTGTTGACCATGTCTTCTGAGCGGAGTTATAATTTTACAAATGTTTATGGAAGGTCAAAAGCCTGAGTCAAGAAATAAAGCATAAACAACAGTAGCTCTGTCCTTTACACCAAAGGCATTATGGTGGATTCAGCTCTATAATAGGCAATGGGAGGTAGATGCATCATTCCTCCTAGGCAATGATGTCCAAGATGGCGTCTAAGATAACGTCAGGTCAAGATGGCATCCCTGTCTAAGATGGCGTCAGGTGGACCCGTCCAAGATGGCGCTTGAGTGAAGGCAACATGAACGTCAGCTCAGTTGTTAGCCAATGGGAGGCCAGCGGGGCGGGATGTTTGAACGTCATTGATGGGAGAGCAGCTCATGCATTGTTTGAATGGCGCGTTTGAATTTTTAAGATGGCGCTTTCGTAATGTGAACTTGTTTCGTATCCTCAGACAAAACTTTTCGGAAAATGTTTTTCGTAACCTGACTTTTTCGTTTGGTGAGACTTTCGTAAGGTGAGGTACCACTGTACTAGCTTCTAGGTGGTTATCTACACGAACATGTCAAATATACATTCCAAAATTATTGTTGCTCATGTAGGATTTCTCTTATTCAGTTGTTTGTACATTACAGTAGTGAGAGATTTCCTTTCGGCTTTTTCCCTTTTATCAAGGGTCGCCACAGCGAATGATTCGCACAATTGATTTGGCATAGGGTTTGTTTTTTTTTTACGTCGGATGCCCTTCCTGACACAACCCTTTAGGTTTTGCAGCCTACTCTTTACAAAAGTCAGCAATGTAGTACGAGTCCAAAATACATTTAAATGGAAACATATGGTGCTATTCATGGAGATTTTTTTGAACACTGAACAGCAATTGTTTAGATAAAAAATATATTTTTAGAAGTGTCTCTGTAATATTAAACAAGTATTTGTTTGATATTATAGAAACACATTTTTATCCAAGCAGTTGATGTTAAAAAAAAAAAACCCATACTAAACACAGATCCAAAGCATAAACAGCCACATGGGGTAACTATCAGGTGTATTCATCCTATACCATGCACATATGTTTGTAAATGGAATAAAACATTCACCAAAAAAAAGGAAATGATAGCGCCAACAACTTCATATTTGCATGCAAGAGTTAATTATGAAAAATAAGAATACACTTACCTACAGACAAGTATAAAATCCTGAAGAACATGTGTATTAAATGCTTCAAAATCTTTGAAAATCACCAAAATCGGGGGTTTTTCTGAGAATCTATTTGGTGAACTGCTTGTCTCCTCCGGTGACTTCACAATCTGTTTCTATAAGCAACCACAAGTACAATGAGCTAAACTATGTCCAGTACACAAAATTGTGTTGCTTTATATATACGTATATATAGCACTAGTAGACATGACAACCTGCAGAAAATCAGTCGAACCCTAAAGAAATATTTTCTTACCTTTATAACTGCTTTGTACCAGTGACAAAGTGCACTCATTGAGCAAGATATCCTCTTCTGTGGTAAAGATATACTTGGGGATTCTTCATCATCATCATCATCATCTACTGGCACGCCAGCACCAACTAATCGTTCCAATACTCTCCGCATCAGATTCTTCAGAGCTGTGAAATCACAATATGGTTAGTGTGCCTATGTTGATTACATTTCATACCAAAGAAATTATTTACAGGGATCCCTCGCTACTTCGCACTTCAATTCATCACGTCTTTTTTTTTTTTAAATATTCATAAATAAGGAAATTAAGGAAGAATAGGGAGGAAAGTGAAGGAAAATGCCACAAAACAAGGCCACTTATGCAAAAAAAACAAACAAAAACAACCCAAGACCCCCCCATCAAAACTACTTACATCTGAGTGTGTGCACGTACACGCCTCTATGTGTGTATTTATATTTCATTTAAATATTATGCATTATTTTTGAATGCTTAATTGTTATAAGCATTTATAGCATTGAATATGCATTTATTGATATTATATACACATATACATGTACATCCGACATACAACCTGTACCAAATCAAACATGCCATAATTCGCTGTGGTGACCCCTGAGAAAAAAAGGGAACAGCCAAAAGGAAAAGAAGAAAAAGATACATGTTCGTATACATCAGTGTGTGTGTGGGGGGGTGTTGATCCTATTTTGCAGAAATCGGCGGTCACGGGAGATCTCGGTCCCAATCAACCATGGAAAGTGAGGGACCCCCTGTAATGGCAAATTTACAAACAGCATACCTGAACATTCTTTGGCCTGTATAGAAACAGCAAAGGGGGTCACAGATTCCTGTACGAGGTCAGATAGGCTCTGAAATGTCATGTTATGATCTGGTACATTTACACCTAATGGAAACAAATGTTAATTGTTAATAAATTAATGTATTCAGTCAACATGATGTTCGTATTTGTATAATGACTGTGCACATACCAAGCACTAGAGCAGCTGTAGGTATTTCGTTGGCTCTCATGTGAGATGCCCAATCACTGGCTCTCGAATGGAAACTAGAGCTACATTTTTTTATGAATTCCACAAGGCTATCCAGTACTGTCTTATTCAGATCATTCTGCAATATCTGTTGAAAGAGAACAAGTACTTTTGATTTGGAATGAATGTTCAAGTATCACAGGGGAAGCTGAGGTAGTTCCCATTTTATCTCCATCATGATCTTGCTTAGAAAAGCCACAAACCTCTGTGTCCCTTTTAATTTTCTCCCAAAGTTTTTGACAAGTAGCAAAGCGTTGTTTACCATTTCCATGGTCATCACTTCCATCAGCAAAGTAGTGTTCTGGTCACAAGTGGGGAAAATTAAAATATATATATATATATATATATATATATATATATATATATATATATAAACAGTAAAATTTCAGGCAAAAAAAAAAGATATATATATATATATATATATATATATACATACATACACACACACAAACATACATACACACACAGTATACACAAAAAAAGAAATCAACCGCTTTTGGGAAGAAATAGCAGCAGATGACATTAAATTACTACTTTCCCTCTACTACGGTACTTAGAGTAACGAAGATGGATAATATCAGGAATGAGCACATCAGAGGGACAGCACATGTAAGATGTTTTGGAGATAAAGTCAGAGAAGCTAGATTGAGATGGTTTGGACATGTACAGAGGAGGGATAGTGAGTTTATTGGTAGTAGGATGCTGAGGTTGGAACTACCAGGCAGAAAGCCCAGAGGAAGACCAAAGAAGAGATTTAGGGTGAGATGGAGGCAGATGATTCGCTGTGGCGACCCCTGAAGGGAACAGCCGAAAGGAAAACAAGAAGAAGAAGATTAATAAGAAGAATCTCACCATAAGTGAGAATGCGCCATTCTATCAGAAGTTTTAAACTGAATTACTCAAGAATTTGATTACGTCTCTTTACTTAAATGGAAATCAGAGGATGAGCGAAAAATTATTGAATTGTTGACCTCAAGCCAAGTCATTGTTCGGAGCCACCTTGTGTTTTAGAGTAATAAAAGACAGAAGTAAATGTATTGACTGATGACAGAAGTGTGCTGGGAAGATGGAAAGAGTACTTTGAAGAGCTGATGAATGAGGAAAATGAGAGAGAGAAAAAAAAGAGTAGAAGAGGTGACCTTCGAGGACCAGGAAGTAGCAAAGATTAATAAGGGTGAAGTGAGGAGGGCATTGAAGAGGATGAAGAATGGAAAGGCAGTTGGTCCTGACGACATACTGGTGGAGGTATGGAAGTGTCCAGGAGAGGTAGCAGTAGATTTTCTGACAAGAACATTCAACAAGGTCTTAGCGAGTGAGAGGATGCCAGAGGAATGGAGAAGTGCACTTGTGCCCATTTTTAAGAACAAGGGAGATATGCAGAGTTGTGGCAACTACAGAGGGATAAAGTTGATGAGCCATACGATGAAGTTATGGGAAAGAATAGTGGAAGCTAGACTAAGGGCAGAGGTCAGCATTTGTGAACAACAGTTTGGTTTCATGCCAAGAAAGAGCACCGCAGATGCAGTGTTTGCCTTGAGGATGTTAATAGAGAAGTACAGAGAAGGTCAGACGGAGCTGCATTGTGCCTTTGTGGATCTGGAGAAAGCATATGACAGGGTGCCGAGAAGGGAATTGTGATATTGCAGGAGGAAGTCTGGAGTGGCAGAGAAGTATGTTAGAGTGGTGCAGGACATGTATGAGAGATGTAAGACAGTGGTGAGGTGTGCTGTCGGTGTGACAGAAGAGTTCAAGGTGGAGATGAGACTGCATTCTTCTTCCCCTTCATTCCCCTTCTTGTTATGGTAATGGACAGGCTGACAGACGAAGTTAGACAAGATTCCCCATGGACTATGATGTTTGCAGATGACATTGTGATCTGTAGTGAGACCAGAGAACAAGTGGAGGAAAATCTAGAGAGGTGGAGGTATGCCCTGGAAAGGAGGGGAATGAAGGTTAGCCTCAGTAAGACAGAATGCATGTGTATGAATGACAAGGACCCAAGAGGAACGGTGAGGTTACAGGGAGCAGAGATAAGGAAGGTGGAGGATTTTAAGTACTTAGGCTCAACAATTCAGAGCAGTGGAGAGTGTGGAAAAGAGGTGAAGAAGCGTGTGGAATGGTTGGAGAAAAGTGTCCGGTGTGATGTGTATGTGTATGTGGAGGGTATCAGCAAGGATGAAAGGAAAAGTGTACAAGATGGTGGTGAGGCCAGCGATGTTGTATGGCTTAGAAACAGTGGCGCTGAGGAAAAGGCAGGAGGCAGAGCTGGAGGTATCAGAGATGAAAATGTTGAGGTTCTCTTTGGGAGTAACAAGGCTGGATAGGATCAGGAATGAGCACATCAGAGGGACAGCACATATAAGACGTTTTGGAGGCTAGATTGAGATGGTTTGGACATGTACAGAGGAGGGATAGTGAGTATATTGGTAGTAGGATGCTGAGGTAGGAACTACCAGGCAGAAGGCCTAGAGGAAGACCAAAGAGACGATTCAAGGATGTGGTGAAGGAGGACATGAAGGTAGTTGGTGTAAGAGAAGAAGATGCAAAGGACAGGGTGAGATGGAGGCAGATGATTCACTGTGGTGAGCCCTGAAGGGAACAGCAGAAAGGAAAAGAAGAATACTGTACTTACCTGCAGCTGCAATTCGCTTTCTCTTTTTAGAACCTGGCTTGAAGACAAAACACCCCTAAACATGTACAAAAAAAGGCATTAAAGTTATACTCTGGTTTTTTTTTTTTTTAAACATAAAGACCATGTCCTTATTGACAGTGAATAAATATAAAAAGGTACTGAATAACCACCCAGGGCCCAGCATACCAATAGATTAATAGTTAATAACTAAAATAGACAACAACATTAATGTAAGTAAAACCTGACAATGACACAAAAAAACTATGCCATTAAATGAATGAACCAGTCTCAGTAAAAGGTTGTGAGCCATATTATTACGGCCATTATACAAATTCTTTATTCTCCTCTAGCTCCCTGGTATAAACTAGTACAATGGTAAACAGACACCAGCTGGATAGCTCAGTTAGCTGGATAGCTGTAGATAAGGTAATTACCACAGGTTATTGTAAAAACGTGCAATTTATTAGAATTAAAACCTTTTTTGAAACCATGGATCATTAAAAAATACAAACTGTGACATAAATATAATTTCTAAATCCTTGTTACCAGAAAGCGTGAAAGCAACTGAAATCCACTGAACTGCAGAGCAGTGCGGTTTTACAATCCTCCAGGAATTATATTAGATGACTGTGTGCAGCACTAATCCAAATTAATATATTTTGTAAACTCTAAAAATTCTCATGAGGCAGAGAAATAAATCATTACCTTTGATACTGATGAAGTAGCCATGCTCATCGGTCAACCTATAAACTAAGCACTGAGGCGACACTTCCTGCCGTTTTTCCCGCGCTAATGACGCATCGTTATGACGTAGGGGGGGTTTGTTTTGTTTTTTGTTTACACTGAATTTAACTCACCGGTAAGTTTACTGCTGTCTGTAATTCAGATTTTTCACTCAGTACTCACGTAGTTTGTTTAGTGAACAGAAAATCAGACTGAATAAATCAGACAGGCTAACGGATTCCAACTCTTTGGAAACATTACATTTCACAGACTCCATGAAGTCACGAGGGTGGTACCAAGACTTATGATTGGCTGTTCGCTTCAGCGGTGACGTATACGGTTTTTCATTGGTTGATTGTTTTGTAACGGATATTCAGGGTTTTCATTGGCTGTTTTCTTTTGAGGAAATACGTACAGCACTCACCGTTTTAATTAGCAGTGCTATTTTGAAGTAGATTTTCAGTTCATTGGGTCATTTTCTGGAACCGCCTAATCCTAATTAGGGTCATGGGGAGGCTGGTGCTCATCCCAGCCGACTCTAGGCGAGCGCAGAGTACACCCTGGATGGCTATGCAGCCTAGTCTTGTCGAAAGTCAGCAATGGTTCTGTTACTTGAACCTCACACCATAGACAGTGAGAGACATGGTCGGCCTTTGATAACCCAGTTAGCTGAACTGGGGGGACAGTGACAACCTGTGAAGAGTGGAGCTTGAACTCCCAACCTTAATTAAGATCAGTGATCCAGCACCTTTACCACCAGGCCACCACTGCCCTATAGGAAATATTCTTTACTGCTGTTTTGTGTAATGTTATTTTTGCATGACAAAATGCTGAAAATCCAGGAGCTTCTGAAAATCCAGGAGCTTCGCCCCCCCCTACCATGGCTCTGCTCCCAGACCCCCGCCAATTTTCAGGCTTTTTGGGCTTGGTCAAATCACATGCCTGTATGTGGATTTTCAACATGTTGATTGGCTGTGGCCTTTTGGGGCGAACCGCCATAAGCTTGACTCCACCTGGCTGGTCTTCACAGAGGTCTTGCGGCCCCATGCACTACAAGCTGCAATGTATTATATACCCTGACTCTTTTCTTTCTTTTATCAAATCCAACAGATTTTGATGCAGTAACTCTTGAATGGGACCAGACCGTCCTAAGCATCGCTCTCCACTCACATCAATGAGCCATGGACATCTATCACACTCTTCCTAGTTCACTGGTTGTTCCTCATTGAGCCTTGCCACAGAGGCAGCAAAAACTTTATGAGGAGTTAAAACACTTTTTATTCTGTCCATAAATGATTTTTCTAACCGTGAAATCAAGAAACAAGCTATTTATAACTTAAAGTGCTGTATGAATGCAGATTTGGACATTACCACCTCTCAATAAGGTAAAATTGGCTTGGTTGTTGTCGTTTTTCTTTTATGCAGCAAAACCATTATCTTCAATGTTATTGATGTTGCCTGTCAATGGGCATATTTTTAATGCTTTGTCTAATATTTCTCCTTTGAGTATTTTTCAGTGCTGCGGAATGTTAGATCAACTTTATTTCCTGCTCAAGTTCCAACAGACCAATTATTTCGTATCTTATTACAACTACAGTATATAAAGTGTACACATAACAGCCGTATCTTAAAAAAAAAATTGTATTCATGAATATGGCTTTTGTATTGCATATGCTTTTCCTGAGATAACAGTGATATACAGTCTAGTGTAACCAAAACAAGGATGGTTTTCCCTTTTAGGTTTAGTTCCTCACAAGGTTTTTCCCCTCACTTCATCTCCGAGTTTTTCTTTTGCTGCCTTTAACACAAGATTGCTAATCAGTGATGGATAGAACATATACATACGGTACATCATTTAAATTCACAACCAAATCTATTCACTATGAAATGGTAATTTGGTATAATGACCATTGTTTAAAAATGCTATACACATAAAGTAGAATTTTACATGCTCTCATTTTGTGCATGTTTACATCCCCGTCTTTGTAGTTTCATCCATCATCACAAACATACATTATAGAGTAATAAAACTAAAATAAACTATAAATACATTTAATATTTAAAGATATAATTATTGTCTCAACCTATGATGTAAATACCATCTACGAACCTTTGAGTTTGTACTTGGGCTTTTCTACACACAAGGGGGGTATGTTTGAGGAGTACACCCTGAAGAAGGCAGTTTGCTCTACTATACGTGGGTTGCTTTTAAACATGCTCACTTTTACATGTACACCAAGTGTTAGTATTAAAACAAATATTATGAAATAGATGCCAAATCAATGTAGAATTTTTGCAAATTGGTATACTATGGATTCTATGAATGCCACTGATTTATGACTATATTAACTAGCTGACTGCTGACTTCCTTGATCATTCCTAAGTGAAGAGTGAGCACTACTGGGAAAAATCGGCTAATCTGATACGGAATATTTTACCTTACCCTTATCCAGAATACTGAAAGACTTCAAATATTTGCTTAATCATGACAAATTTGTTGGTTCAAGCAAAATAAAATGGGTAAAATAAAACGTGACTACATGCAACTACTTATCTATGAAAGAAATATAAAGCCTAAATGTATATGACTTAAAGTGGGCTTGTAGCAAGCAAATGGCAATAACTAATTTCAAAGGAGATACAGTTCATCTATTCATGTAGGTATGATAGGTAAAGAGCTGTCAATTACAGAAAGCATTCGGGTTACTTTTATTGAGTATTGTGTGGAAGACATATACATTACTATACACTACAGTGAAGTAAAAAATAAATATATACTTAAAAAAGAAACAGATCCCATAGGGATATATAAAAAATTTTTTCAGCATGTGTGTAAAATATTACATTTAGCAAATGCTAAGCTTTAAAAGAGAACTGACTTCATAAATACAAATATGTTTCTACATAACATTTAAACCCTAATGTACATAATGGTATCTCAAATGTAAAATCAATATTTTGTATAAGAATCTGTCATTTTCAGTCTTCCCAAATCAAATGAATTGCTTCAAAAACCTCAGACACACTGTTAGCTGATGTACCTGTCTGCAGCATGTAACATTATCTAATCCTGAGTGCAAAGCTCTGAAAAGAGACAGAGACATCAGTCTCAAAGCCAGTCATCAACTGCACAGCCACTTTTTCAGGATAACAGTAGGCCGCATGTCCTGAAGTTGTTTCAGCAAAAGATCAGCACCATTGGAAAAACTTCCATCCATAACAATCTTAACGTTATTGACAGACTCTAGTTTAAGAGGATTTCTGAAATGAACCATATTTTGGTCCTTGCCTTTCTTCAGAAAAACAGTTCTTTTATAGATACTATTAGCAGTTAGATTTTTTTGTTTTCGTTTTAATGGCTTATCAGTCCATTCACTTTCAGTTGATTTTCTCTTGAAAGTATTTGTTGATGGAGGCTCTTCAAATAATTTAAGTATCGATGCCTTCAATCCTAAAGGACTAAAAAGCTTTTGTGCAACGCCACTCTCCGTCTGCTCCTGGTGATGGGCAGAAGAATTTGATGTAGAGCCTGAAACCTTTGGAACATGGTTGCCATCTGTAGTGCTGTGTCTAAGGCTTTGTCTCCGTTGGGGAGTGATTTTTAGTGTCTGCTCTGACTTTCGCGGTCTTCCCCTTCGGCGTTTAACTGGTATTAGATTGGATGTAGAGTTTGCATTTGCAAGTGGCTCAGTTTTCGGAAGAGCTCCATTTTCAGGCTCCTGAAGGTCCTGGGACTTTACCATGGAGTTCACAGGATCAGCCATTTGCTGAGGATCAGTCTGTTCTGTGGATTCAGCATTTTGCTGAGGATCTGCTTTTTGTGAAGGATCAGACCTTTCTGATTGATCAGACTTTGAGACATCAGACTTTTCTGATCGTTCTGATTTTGAGACATCAGACTTTTCTGATCGTTCTGATTTTGAGACATCAGACTTTTCTGATCGTTCTGATTTTGAGACGTCACACTTTTCTGATCCTTCTGATTTTGTGACATCAGACTTTTCTGATCCTTCTGATTTTGAGACATCAGACTTTTCTGATCCTTCTGATTTTGAGACATCAGACTTTTCTGATCCTTCTGAGTTTGAGATATCAGACTTTTCTGATCCTTCTGATTTTGAGACATCAGACTTTTCTGATCCTTCTGATTTTGAGACATCAAACTTTTCTGATTGTTCAGACTTTTCTGGGACATTGGACTTTTCTGGGGGATCAACCATTTCGACAGGACCCATCTTTCGTTGAGGGTCAGCCTCTTGTGCGGGTTCATTATTTTCGTTGGGATTAGCGTTTTCACCTTCAGTGGTGTCTGAGGAAATTTCATCTGATTTACTCCCATCTTTGTTCCTTAATCTTGAGTTCTTCTTACAGAATATGAAATGGCTCCTCTGGTTTTCTATGTACCGTTCTGAGAGACCGTGAGTGGTGTAATGCTTAACAACATTCCGCTCTGTACTTGAGACCGAGTCACAGCCCTTAATCATACATGGGTACTGTAGAGGAAATTGTCCAGTGCACATGGCAGATGCCTCTTCCATGGACTTCAGAGTGGGTTTTCCAAAGCTTGTCCAGTGGTTACGGCCTTTTTCCTCCTTTTTCTTGACATTTTTCTTTTTCAGTTTGATCTTGTTACTTGAAATATTTTCCTTCCCATCATTGGGTTTTGTGCCAAGTGATTTTGCTTGTTCATTATTTGTGTCCCCTTTTTTTTGTTTCTGTTTAATGGTTTCAAAAGTTGTTTGGTGTTTTTTCATGAAATGTCGTAGTAGATTTGACTTGGTGGTATAGACCCGGTCACAACCCTCATATTCACATTTGAATGTGAGGTCCACCCTTTCAAAGTCTCCATCTGCAGAAACTCTTATTGTTTTGTGGTCATTCTTGATGTGATCAATGTATTTTAAATGACATGTGAAATATGCAGAGCACTTTGACTGATCACACTGAAATTTCCCTACTTCAATACCTGACAGCAAAGAACTAGCCTTTTCTATTGTGCACCTGTGAAGCAAAAGATAATGCTTGAGTAAGCTTGTAACTTTGGAGACAACTTTTGAGCACTCTTTCACTTGACATTTGAATTCATGGACATGAACAGATCCATCACCACGATCACTACTAAAGCTTTCATTTGCTTCATTTAACGTCTCTGACTGATGCATTGCTTTGTAATGCAAGATAAGATTTTGCTCTATAGAAAAAGCTGCTACACATCCTTCATGAACACATTGGTATGGCCTGTACAAAGTAACGTCATTACTTGCCTCAACAGATTCAACTTTGGCCACAAGCTTTTTGTGTGCTTTCTCTTTTTTATGGGATTCCACCTTTTCCTTATTTTTTGCCTTTTTTGACTTGTCCATTTCTTCAGTCATGTTTTCTCCAACTAGTTTAGTTGAGCTGTTGGAAGCTTGCTCCAAATCACAGTGTTTGTCAACAGTAACAGGGTTTCCAGTTGCTAGTCCTTGAGTAACAACTATTGTTGAATTCTGCAAACCTATTTTATCTGCAGTGGGACAAGGAACTTGTGGTGGTTTTAAATCCTTTACTGATAGAAAAATAGGGCCCAGATCTTTCTGTAACATATCTGTAGCTGGACTAATAATACTACTTAGGAGAGCAACTTGATTAAGACTTTGGTTTTGTCCTGCAAAGTCTGCTGGTTCACTCTTTATATTGTTACATGCTGTGCCAACAGTTGAACTTGACATGGACTGCACAGATGAAATGGCATTTGTCTGACAGCTGGCAAGATTGTTAGTTGCATCTTTTGATGCAGATTTAGATGCTTTTGTCTTTCTTCCTTGTCTGCCAATTTTTAATTTGGATACTTCCTCCTTTGACATATGATGGACATTTTTATAGTGGATTTTAAGGCCTGTGGTCCTTGTAAAGGTCTTTGAGCACAAGTGACAAATATATGGCGATAATCTGTCTGGGTTTCTCTTCATTTCATTTACCTTTTCCTCAGTGAATTCATGTACTCGGACTAGGTGTTTAAATAATGCCTCCTTTGTCATCGCACCATAGACACAGCCATATTCGTTACATTTGAATGGTTTGAGAAGATTTTTCAAATCATTACTCTCTCCAGAACGTTTAGTTTTATTACAACTTTTACTTTTTTTAGTCACAGCCATGAGAGTTTTCAAGGTAGGCGTTCTGATTTTTAAGGGGTCTTGGGTAAGCCCATCCACCAAATCTAGGCGTTGTAATGCCTGTTCAATTTCTAAAATGTTGCCATCTTCCGCAGAGGGTTTAGAAGATATTTCAGAATTTCTTTGAGTATCAGTTTCTGGCAAATCAAGAATTTTCAAAGACTGTATACTAGGTGACCTATTTGGATTATCAGGGGCTATAAAAGGACTTTCAGACGTGTCTCCAGATAACAGACTGCCATTTTGCAGACTGTAATCTGGGCTTTGGATGTCTGTAAAAGTGCTACTGTTAAGCACATCCGATTCTGACTGCTGATGTGCAAGTGACTGGGAATCTTGGCCATGTGTGTCATTTCTATGAAGAGGTATTGGGATTGTTGAAATATCCGGATCGTTTAGAAAATCAAGAAACGATGTTGGCAAATCAGCAGTTAGATCAACTTCATCTAATGGTTTACACTGAGAGCGTTTGGATAAATGTCCTCCAAGCGACTTGGTGCTGCTAAACTCCCTGTAACACCTGCAGCAAATAACTTTTCCATCCTTTATGATTGCAGGCCACTTAGTCCTCTTTGACGATCTAGTTCTCTTTGCTTTCGAGATTTCAACGGGACTTGTAACACTTTTATCCCCACAAGAAACATCGTCACTTGTCACTGGTGACATTTCTTGTGTTGGTAATTCATTATTCTGTTCATTTTCCAATGCTGTATTGTTTGCATTTGAAACAGAAAAACATTCAGGTTCTTCTTTACAAATTGTTAATGCAAAACGAGTTTGACTTTTATCTTCTGATGGGAACAGAGGATTAGAATCACTCGCTGTGTATTCTTTTTCTGGTTTTAACAGCGGTTGTACTGAAGTGGAACAGGTCTCTGCTGGATAAGATGAAAAATATGGATTGAAATTGTCCTCCGACACAGAATGCAAATCACTTACACTGGATGGAACAGCACTGTTATTGTTTTGTCTGATCTGCAAGTACCCAAGATCTTCACTGGGTGCCAGTTGTGATATGTCACATGTCTGATCACCATTAAGAGCATGTAACACCCTTAAAGAGCTTGAAACATATTTAGAAGCTTCATTCATTACACTTGAGTGTGAACCCACATTTCCTGTTGATAGTGTGTTGCCATCACCTGGTAAGGAAGAGGAATAATCCACGTCTCTTTCTGACAGCAGATCTGTGTGTGACAGGTATAATGGATAAGACTGATCCGAGCCATCAGGTATAATCATTGAAGGGAAGTGATTCTGTGATGAGTAATCAGAATTGTACCCATCAAATGAAGTCGAAGTCCATGACTGAGCCATCGGTGATTGAATTAACGGAGTCTCATTTAGTGGCGTTTCATTCTGACCGGCTTGAAACTGAGGGCAAAATTTGGCACCAAATGTATGAGAGTTTATAGGGCCAGAGAGTTGTGGACTACGGTTTGTATCTGCAGAGTCTGGCTGAAGCTTTCCTTGCTGGATGTCAGGATACTTGTTGAGAATTGCTTTGGTAGAAGACTTTATCCTTTTTTTGGAAGTCTGTAAATTTGAGTTTTTCGGGTCAGATTTTCTGGCAGCAATTTCTGCAATTCTCTTATACTTCCTTGACAGTTTCCACTCTTCAAATGCTTCAATATGCACATTTTTTACATGTCTTGACAAACTTTTTGATGTGCTGTATCTTCGTGTACACTTCTCAAATGGACAAATATGAATCAGATTATCTTCTACAGTTTCTAGTTTGGTTGGTGACCATGGTTCTGCATGTACATTCACTGAAGTTCCATTTTGTAATTCCGTTGTCTTCTGGGCAGTTTCCAGTTGTTTACAAGTAATGCAATATAGCTTAGCATCTTTCAAAATTGTTTGAGTCATATCATCAGAGTTCTGAATAGCATTCAACAAAGCAGAATCATCATACTTGATTGGAATAGGCAGCAATTTTACATAGCATGAGCGAAGACTATTCTGATTATCAGGATCAACACCAGAATGTAGCTCACAAACCATGTTGGGAATCGCAATTGCCTCATTAGTCTGTGCAACAGAAGGGCTCCTAGCTGGTGACTGGTCATGTATGACTGATAATTCACTTGTGTATGATAAAGAGTGATCAGGCTCTTCAATAGAACCCTGAGGAGAGTTCAAGATGGACATAACTGCATGTCGCACAGTCGGTGAACTGGAATCTTGTGGAACATCAGGAACTCTGTTTGACACGTATTCAGTGTTCAAAGATTTTTGGGTTTCCATGTCACTTTGAAGCCCTAGGCCCTCAACTTGATCAAATTCCTGCTTCATGTGCTCTTTCTGATGTAAATTCAGCTGAGACAGAGAGTAAAATATTTTGCCACAATCATCATTTTTGCAAGTGAATGTAATGTAGTGCTGTGCTTCATGATCATAGAGTAAATAAGCTTCATTGAATACTCTCCCACAGTTCGGAAACATACACTGTGCTTGGAATTCTGAATGTACCTTTCTGTGCATGAGAAGTTCAGCATGTGAATTAAAGCTGCAATTGCAACTCAGCTGAATGCAGAAATACGGTTTCTCGCCACAGTGCATCTGCAAGTGATCATTTAAATGAGTCATATTAACAAAGTGTCGACGACAATACTGGCAAATTGCCTTCTGACTTTGTACTTCAAGAAAATGTCTAGCCTCCTCTTCATTTTTATGAGCCTTAACATGTGCAACCAAATTTCTGAAGTACTTGAATACTTTCTGACAACTTGTAACAGGACAAGAACAATCTTCAGTGTTTTCAACATCACGTACAGGGTTTCCTCGTTTTGAAGAACATGTTTTAGGTTTAACATTTCCAGCAGCGCTAGAAGTAGTGTTTGAAGTCCCTACGACGGAAGGGAAAACATTCTGGCTGACTTTCACAGCCATTTTGCTGTCATCTGGTTTACTATACGTCAATATGGGTTCGGCAGAACTCATTTTTCTGTCTTTTGCATTCATAGCAGCAAGCCGTTCTTTGCACGACTGTTTCACGTGTGATGCTACATGAGGCTCGAGAATTGCTCTTGTTTCAAATGTTTCAGTACATATTGGACAACGGAAAATGCCATCTTGGACGTGCTTCAGTGAATGCTTCACTATCCTATGCCCAAGGAACTCTTTATCACATAACACACAATACTGCATATATGCTTGCCAGTTACGAAATCGTGCAGACACAAATCCTTTTTCTTTCAACTTTTTAATTTCCCTTTTTTTCTTTTTCTCAACCGGAATGCCACTAGCCTCATTTGATGGATTAAGGATAAATTCCAGTTTAAAATCATTCTCATCGGCACCCAGCAACCCTTCGTTTTCCTCGCCGTCATTGAGTTTGTCAATGGAGGACACGATAGACGCTTCATCCCCCATCAGAGCAAGGCAATGGCGCTTCAGTGTTTTCCAGTCCCAGAACTCGGGGTCAAAAGGCCACTGTGTCTTCAAGGCCAATAACAAATCACAGCGTAGTGAATTTGGAATCGGGAGACTTTCCTCCTCAAGTTTCTGATCCGGTTCATTGAAGAGTGTTTCAACCGCATAGTAAGAATCCACAGTGGGCTTCACGAGAAACTCAGTTAGCTGGCAAGCCCGCTTCACTTCCAAGTCTAAGGGCAACAAGCAGGAGATAGTTTTGCAGATAGTAGTGTTGCAGTCTTCGTTGTCGCTTACTCCTATTTTCAGAGCTTGAATGCACATTTCAATACACACTGGAAGTCCTTCATTCTGAGCCTTCAAAAAAATTTGAATATTTATTTATATTTTTGTCATATTACAGCACAGTGAATATTCTTGCTTTAATCTAATAGATAAAACAAAGCCTCACCTCTGCTTGGATAACTTTTATGAGCAGAAGAATATGGTAAACACTGCCAGAGAGTTTTGCTAACAATCTGCACTGATCCAAAAAGGCTTGTGATGATTCAAGGCGTATCAAAAGCTTACTCCAAAACAGTGTCAGTTCCCTGCAAATTAAATTTACAATTGAACTCAAGTTGTCTACATGAAACTTAGGCACACACACACACACACACACACAAGTAAATGATCAAAAGACACACAAAAAAAAAACCTTGGTAGTCTCGGTGCAATTTCCTTTGTCTTATTTTACACCAGAGAGTGAGTACATGTACCGTTCAGTATACGAACAACACAAATCTCAAACCTGACCTGAAACATTATACCGGTACACAAAATATCAAATATAATAATTTTGAATGACTAAGCTGCTTAATCTCTCAAAGCAAAGTCACACAACTAATTATAGTGTGTAGAAACAGGACGATCCATAAGTAAACTTCACACACAAAATGGCTGTGTTAAGCATGCCACCCACAGGCATAATACATTTACTAAAGCTTAAAAAGCATCATACCAGGCACAATACACATCCCCTTGGAGAAGCTGGCGCTTGAAAAAAGCAGTACAAAGGCTCAGGGCACCTTTTTCATTTTCCTCAGATTCTAAGTTACAAATCATATCCAAAGCATCTTTGCAGTCAACCTCCTTTATCTGAAAGAAAATCAAGAAACATGATGTGGCTTAGGAACTGCTGCATTTTGCATACTAAATTGTAATAAAGTGATATCTGCAAAACATTTTGTTCATGC
Source organism: Plotosus lineatus (assembly GCA_024760905.1). Taxonomy (NCBI): domain Eukaryota; kingdom Metazoa; phylum Chordata; class Actinopteri; order Siluriformes; family Plotosidae; genus Plotosus; species Plotosus lineatus. The sequence continues at coordinate 57,808,088 of CM045732.1, forward strand.
ATTTATATTTTCCTTGACATACTTGACTGTGTGTGCACATAAATTTTATATATACACATTTATATATACACATTTATATATATATATATATATATATACATATTTATATATACATACATATATATATATACACACACACACACATACATACATTATATATATATATATATATATATATATATATATATATATATATATACACACACACATATATATATATACATACACACACACACACACACACAATACATACACAGATGCTCCCCGACTTACATTCTTAATGGCCGATGGTAAGTTGAAAGTGAACGCAAGTTGTTACAGTGACATGACACTCATACTGTACTATACATCCATAAATACCATTACTGCATCTCATAAAACACCCCTAAATCAATTATTATAAACATAACATTGTAAAAATATCAAATAATATCAACATTAATTTCAAATAAGTCACTTATTTATACCGAGTCACTTTACATGAAGCTTAAAAACAGCCAATCAACGCTTACAATATGTGAGGCGCTCAAAACCGAAGGTAGTGTACTTGCGAAAGTAGTATACTTGCTGTAGGTTATACGGATTTCCAGTTTTTCAAGTGAGCAAGGGCGCCATTGAACTCGTTTAGAACTCAGCCTGCACTGATGTGAATCACCAGCAGAGCAGAGAGTTCTCTTTCCTTTCTGGATTTGGGTTTTCATTCATTTTACAACTCTCTTTGCTTAACTGAGTATGCATGGTAGATTGTGCCGATCCAAGCAGATAGTTAATTCATCTCCGTGTATGAGACTTGCACCCACGCTAGTAGGCTTACGCTTCTGACCAACCATATTTGCTTAGGGTTACCAAAATCCGCAAAACAGTGTAAACACAAAGATGACGTCTTAACACAAGGGTAACATGCTATATAACAGATATACATAGCTGTCTGTCTTCCTTTCGGCTTTTTTCCTTTTACTCAGGAGTCGCCACAGCGAATCATCTGATTCGCACGTTTGATTTGGCAGAGGTTTTTACGTCAGATTCCCTTCCTGTCACAACCCTTTTTAGCAAGGGACAGAAACACGCCGACGACTTTGCAGCCTACTCTTTACGAATGTCAGCAATGGTTCTTTTACATGCCTCTCACCATAGACAGTGAGAGACATGGCCCGCCTTTGATAACCCAGTTAGCTGCACTGGAGGGGACAGTGACAACCCTGTGGAGAGTGGGACTTGAACCCCCAAACTTTGGATCAGCGATCCCGCGCCCTATACCACCACTGCCCCCTATATATATATATATATATATATATATATATATATATATATAAAACTGAACTGGGAAGAACGAGGGGCACGTTCAGTTTGTCGTTTGCAAACAATGGACGCAGTATCATTACGTCAGCGTACTACGTAAGTACGTCTAAACTCAAAATTTTCCTTTTTTTGTGAGAAAAAAAACAAACGTAAAATTGAAAAAAAATGTGAATTGAAAAAAAAAACGTAAAACGGATGAACGTAAATCGGGGAGCGTCTGTATATTAATCTCACACACACACACACACACACACACACACACACACACACACACACACACGCACGCACGCACGCACACACACACACACACACACACTGATCCCTTGCTACTTCCTGCTTCAGTTTCTGCGGCTTCAGTGCATCCCGGGTTTTTCAAAAATATTCTTTGAAAAATAAAAAATAAGCAAATTAAGGAAAAAGGAAAAATAGGGAAAAGGTTAAGGAAAATGCTGCAAAACAAGGCCAATTATGCAAAATACATTCCCAAACAAACAAAAACCCAACAAAACTACTTACATTTTAATGTGAGATGCACATCCGAGTGCGCGCACGTGCGCATTTATATTTTATTTACATCTTATGCATTCTTTTTGAATGTTTAATTATTAGTAGCATTTATAGTGTTGAATGTGTATTTATTGATATTATACACACATACATGTACGTATATGTCAGTCGGGGGGGGTCGATCCTACTTCGCGGGAAATCAGTGGTTGCAGGGGGTCTCGGTCCCTCTTAACCGCAGAAAGTGAGGGATCCCTGTATACTGTCTGTCTTCCTTTCGGCTTTTTTCCCTTTTACTCGGGAGTCGCCACAGTGAATCATCTGATTCGCATGTTTGATTTGGCAGAGGTTTTTTTACGTCGGATGCCCTTCCTGTCACAACCCTTTTTAGCAAGGGACAGAAACACGCTGACGACTTTGCAGCCTACTCTTTACGCAAGTCAGCAATGGTTCTTTTACATGCCTCACACCATAGACAGTGAGAGACATGGCCCGCCTTTGATAACCCAGTTAGCTGCACTGGGGGGGGGACAGTGACAACCTTATACTATACTGAAAAATGATTAATCAAAAGTTAATGATTTATGAATTTAACATAAAAAATGAAAAAATGTTTCTGATGTTCTAAGTATATATAACTATTTATTACTTTACAGACAAATCTGATACAAAGCAAACAATTACTAAAGTCGTTTCTCAGCTCATAAGAAAAAAAACATAGTAAACAATAAGGTTACTCACCTCTTGCATGAGTTCTTCTTGCGACATTGTCTCACACAAACACACAAGGTAAATCTGCTTGAAATTCTTCTTTCCGCCAAATTCGGGAAATTCTGCACATGTTTTTGCAAGCACTGCAGCTTTTGCCACATACTTCTGTTTGATAAGGTGTTTTATACGCATATCAAGCAGTGTCGGTCCTTCTCGAGCCAGCAGCTCATGAACTGTGAATGAATGAATAAGTACACAAATATCAGCTAAACATGTAACATAACTCACTAACTAGTGATCAAACCACTCATTTTTCATACCAATTTACAAAGTCAACACAACATAACATGGAAATTCAAAGACATCAGAGTACGTTTCACCTTTTTCAACATCAGGCATGTTGTTTGACAGAATGTGACACAGAGTGGTGTTCGTCCAAACCCCACTTTCATTAGCCAGAGCCATCAATGCACTAAGCTGCAAATTCCCACTGGCCTGAAGAATACCATGAGCCACCTGTAGGGGTGATTGGGGAAAAAAGGTTAGCATCTTTAAATAAATTCTTGTCATCTAAAAAGAGTCTGCAGGTATAAATCATACAAATTGTTTAATTTTATTTTACAACAAATTCCAGAAACATTGAGTAAAGTGTATAGTAACTGCATTCATGCAATTAACCACTCCATATTTTTCATACTCAAGTTATTTTTATTTACTTTTCTTCAAAATTCAGAATACTCGATGTTTTGCCACATATTGCATCTTTTTTTAACAGAGTAATGTCACAGACTGCTTTAAACAGATTATTGCTTCATACTTTTCCTCAAGCAAAATAAATGACAACAAACCTTGACCGAAGACTGAAATTCCTCCCATAGGGCACCTGGTACTTGCTCAGAGAGTGAAAGCAGAAAATCCAGACAACTCCTAAAATACATTAAATTTCAATTCCAATAACCAAGTTTATTAGTCATGTACTGTACTGTAATATACCCATCAAACTGTGGTTACTACTACTCACAAAGCTAACTTCTCAAGGACAACTGCAACAGGTTCACATTCGGGAAAGAGAAATGGGGTGGCCTCGGCAAAGCATAGTATAGCCACCGTGTACATCTCCAGCAAAGGCAATGGATCTTCCTCTGACTTCCACTGGCCTCCATGTTCCAAAAGTATCTATTAACGTAAGGGGAAAAATGCACAGTCAAATCCAATCCAATAAATAATCTCCAGTTTGTCAGAATTGGTACATTACCAAGAGTAGGCCGCATAGCCGTCAGCGTGTTTCTGCCCTGCAATGGCCTGGCAAACTGTCCAATGTGTACTCTGCCCTCTCCCAGTGTCGGCTGAGATGGGCGCCAGCCTCCCCACAACCCTACTTAGGACTAAGGGGTTCAGAAAATGAATGAATGTTACATTACCACTATCTTCCTGGAAACAACATCATTTGTGCAGTATTTCTTCAGTTTTATTTCAGATCCAGCCACTATCTTACCTCAAAGCAATCATGCTTGAGTACAGAGCCAAACAAAAATAAAAATTGGGTCACTGACCAATCGCTTACAGACTACACCGTTTAACACAAGAACAAATGCACAATCTCACATTTTGATTAAAAATTATTATTGTAATTAAATATAGGCAAATGTTACATGTCTTTCAATGCTGTACTGTTGAAAAATATGATATTCATAATGTAAAAATAAAAACTCAAGCAGAATATAATAAACGTCTAGTGATTTTTTTTTATGTATTACTTTTCATTTTCTCATAGAATTTTGTGGGATACATCAATGTATCTTTATAACAATACCCTATAGCACTTAAATTACAGCTTTTGTTTTTAACCTGGCCCTGTTTTCTCATCTTTTGTTAATTTTTTTCACAAGGAACAAAAATCTAAGTAAGTGCAGTGAGAGAGAGAGATTTTCTTTTGGCTTTTTCCCTTTATCAGGGGTCACCACAGCGAATAATTCGCACGTTTGATTTGGCATAGGTTTTTTTACGTGGGATGCCCTTCCTATATTGAGCTAAAAACTAGTTATCAGCCATAAAACAGTTATTTATAATAACCCTATAGGGCAAAAACCATCAACTTCAACACAAGTGTGGGTAAGTCCACTTCCATTGTATCTGACAACATGGAAAGAATCTTACCGGATTCTTCTTCCTGTCTGACACAGCTCTCTATTCAGTATAGGAAGTCAATATATTATATATGAGGATTCATTTCTCATGTTTACAAAAGGAAGAATGAAGAATTTGTGAAGAATTATTTTTAAAGTAGAAAGCACAGCTTAAAAAAAGGAAATGTTTGCATCAATTTGAAAATAGATTCACCTACATGGTGACAGTCATTTTTCAGTTACTGCCTACAGTGTTCTAACTTGACACTGGGCTGATTTTCATTGTTTTTGCCCTGGTAACAATTTTAAACTGGTAAAGATTGAAAAGAGCTCAGAAACCTTCTGCAAAAATGAACACAATATTAGAAATATGTACACCCTGTCATTTTCTCTGCTAGATTGTAGATGGACTTCTAATCACTTACAGATTTTAGTGTTCAGAAATAAGAAATATCTTGTCAGTGTACAACCACCAAAATCCCACTACCTTTATCAAATAGACGATCAGCTTTAAGCTAAATCTTTACATTATAGAAAGGCAGATGCTTAGAATAACGTATTTTCCCAAAAGTTGCCATGTAATTGGGGGGGGGGGCACACATCACATTCATAGACATCACCAAGTATGCAATAAATATCTGCTTATGGTCATCAAAAATTGGGAAGGTTTAACAGTTTAGGTTACTAGGGAGCCAGTCAGTTTCAGTCAATTATTTATTTATTTATTTATTTTTACATGGCTGGGGTGGGGCTCCTGGGTTACACAGGGTTGTTTAATTATACCATGTTTCCATCGTGACCCAGTATATATGGGTATTAAATAAATTTCCATAACATCCATCAAGCTCATTCACAGACGTATGCATTTCAGTTGTCTGCCTGCATCACTAGTTCTTTGCCTCCATGTTGCCCAACCCCAATTCTGTCCCTGACCAGCTCGACCCAATTCCAATACAATTTGTCTTTACCACTGCAAGTCAGCATTGATCAGTTTGAGTTTGCTTCGTCTCAAAATTTAACCATCTGCTCATTGCAACCCTTAGCACAAACGACACATCTATCTATTTACACAATTACCATCTACGAAAACATACACGTAGCTGTATTATCAATTCGAGAAAATAAAATGTTGAGTGAAAAAAAAAAACATGCCACTGCAACGTTTGCCATTCATTTCATGCACGGGCTCTGTGGCAGCTCGAGAAACTGCAGAAGTAGCGTTTATGAACTGATTTCTACATTTGATTGCGAATTGTTTATCATCACAATTAAAATCGAAACGTTTAGAATTACCATCATAGTACTGATAACTGTGGAGATGAACGTATTTTGGGTCGAGACCCTCCTTTATTATCAATGCAATTAAGCGTTAAGGTGCCACAAAAAGCTAGCCAGCTAGCCACATAGCCGAACAGCTATCACGGGAGGGGAGGGGAGGGGAGGGGAGGGGAGGAGGAGGAAGGGGGGGGGACTTGGCAGACTACAACATACCTGCTACTTTTGCAACAAAAATACGACAATGTGAAACCGTATACCGCCAACAAACCAACCACCCTGGGTACCTGTGTTATTTTCTACATTTGAATAAAGAAGCACGCTGCGGAGCGTTTAACTGCAGAGGTATTTTCAACCAGCCGGTCAACGGAACGGTAATCTGCAGGACAGCGCTAACGGAATTAGCCATCCGAGCTAACCCGTTCTTTGCGATGATGGAGACGTGCAACTCCACCACCAATCCACCTCAAACCTAGCTGGTAAAATCACAGGAAGCCCCAAACCTGGCAAAATTCGTGGCAGAAGCTAGCGGAGGCGTCTAACGCCGAGTCTGCGCTGCCCTGTAACACCGTAGTTAATTCCTGGAACCGTTTTTTCAGGGCCACGGTTTCTTCTCTTCTGTTGTATTCTTTCTCAGCCTCCTCCTCCGCCATCTTCACAACAATTACGGCTGCGCGCGCCCGTTAGGCCCTGCTCTCGCGCTTTGTGCCGCGCGCGCGCACTGCGTGCTCGAGACCTTTTTTTTTTTTTTTCTTTTTTTTTTTAACGAGAGTAGTGTGTTCATGGGGCAGTGGTGGTCTAGTGGTTAGGGCGCAGGATCGCTGATCCTAAGGTTGGGGGTTCGAGTCCCCACAAGGTTGTCACTGCCCCGCCCCTGCAGCCAGTGCAGCTAACTGGGTTATTAAAGGCAGGCCATGTCTCTCACTGTCTATGGTGAGAGGCATGTGAAAAAAAGAACCATTGCTGACTTTTGTAAAGAGTAGACTGCAAAGCCGTCAGCGCGTTTCTACGACCTGGAGAGGGATGGGCTCCGCCAGGCCAAATCAGCCCAAGTCTCACCATGAAGGCGCCTCAACGACATCCTCAGATGTTAAGGGATATGTGAAGTGAAGTGTGTGTTTGGACCTGACTATTCTATCTTTACCTGAGTTACTGCTAAAAAAAAAAAAAAAAAAAAAAAAAAGTTCTACCAGGGGTATCAAACTCATGCCACAAAGGGCCATGTGGCTGCAGGTTTTTGTTTGAACTAAGCAGCAGCACACCTGACTTCATTTAAACTCCTGATCTGAGTCTTCGGGGAGTTGATTGGTCAATCTGTGTGCTCTGTACAGAGACTGACCAATCAACTGACGGAAGACTCTTATCAGTTGTTTGAATGAGCCAAGTCAGGTGTGCTGCTGCTTGGTTCAAACAAAAACCTGCAGCCACATGGCCCTTTGTGGCATGAGTTTGACACCCCTGCTCTAGACTGATATTTTGCTGGCTCGCTGTTCGCCTTGATTACTAATCAAGGTGTTCTCTATGGCTTTGTTTGGACAAACATAAACAACTTCACAACATTTATTTCCTTCCAGAATTGGGTTAAATTTTCACTTTCATCTTGAAATGAGGGTGGCAAGGTAGTGCACCTAAGCACCGATTTCCATGGTTTTCGCCCATATAGTTTTTTTCGCCCAGGTGGTTTTCACCTAGATAGTTTTCGCCCCTAACCCCAAACCCAAACTCTGTTTTTCGCCTAGATATTTTTCGCCCCTAACCCGAACCCTCAACCCTACCCCTAAAAAATTATTTAAAAAAAGTTGGCGAAATCTATCTGGGCGAAAACCAGCAGCACCCTTTAGCACCACCTCACAGCAAGAAGGTCCTGGGCTCAAGTCCTGGGGAAAGATTTCTCTGGGGAGTTTGTATGTTCTCCTTGTGTTTCCATTGGGTTTCATTGGGTACTCAGGTTTTCTCCCACAATCCAAAGACATGCCTGATTGTTCTAAATTGCTCTTAGTGTGATTGTGTGAGTGTTGGGCTGAGATGAATGGATCTTGAATTAATAGTGGAAAAATCACACCACTCCATGAAGTCTTCCAGCATATCCAGTTTCAATATGTGTATAGATGTATGCTCCGGTGGCTAATCTACTTCTAGGATGTCGGCTCATATCCTGTGACCTGAATTAAAGAAGCCCTTCAATGGCCTGGCGACCTATCTAGGGTATACTCTGCCCTCGCCTAGTCGGCTGAGATCGGAGGTAGCCTCCCCACAACCCTAATTAAGATTAAGCAGTTCAGAAAATGAATGAATGAATAAACACAATAATGGCAGCACTGTGGTGTAGAAGTTAGCATGTCCACCTTACAGCAACTCAGTGATGGTCTTTCTGTGTAGAGTTTGCATGCTTGCATGGGACTCATCAAGGTACTTTTGTTTCCTCCCACAGTCTAAAGACATGCACATTAGGAAAATAGGCTGTTCCAAATTCCCCTCAGGGTGAGTGTGAATGGTTGTGTGTATGGTTTTGACTATGCAACGGACTGGCAAGCATCTAGGTGTGTCTTTTCTTCACCCAGTGTCAGCTGAGATAGGCCTCCGAGGCTGCAGTAGGATTAAGTGGTTCAATTAGTTATTTAGATAGTTAATTAAGTAAACACTATTTTTCTTACACTCCAGAGATTAAAAGAATTGCCATTTTCTTTAAATTTAGAGCTTGGAAGGTCATGCAAACATTGGGGCAACAAAGTTGACTGGCAGTGGGTGAAAAAGACACTGACTCGGATGATTGGCAACTCCTTAGAATTAACTACCATAGCATGACATCACATGACCTACAAAAAGAATCACTAATTGGAGCTTAGGTGAAGTGCACTGCAGGGATGGTTCAAAACAGGTTCAAAACGTATTTTAAAAAAAGCCTTTCATCTGTAAAAAACGAAGGAGCCAAGCTAAGATTTGCTCAGACCATAATGATTGGAGATGATTGGAAGATGACTGGAGGAAGGTCTTCTCTGATGTGACCAATTTTCAGCTTTTCCTATCACCCAGTGTGAAATTTGTTGGATCAGTGATGTGGGTTGCTTCCATCCTAACTTGGATGATTACTTTTCCAAAAGAACAATGATCCAAACCACACAGCCGGGTCAATAAAAGGTATAGATGGTGGACCATAAGATCAAGAACTGAAACATCTCCAGACTTTAACACAATTTAAAAACTCTGAAATTTGATGAAGACAAAGCTAGATTGGACACAAGCCAAGTCACAAGCACAGTCAGTCAGAGATGAAAGGAGGTGTTCTTTACTCTCTTTTGAGTTTTTTAATTTACTCTCTTTTAAGTTGTTTAATTCAGTAAATGTTTAATAAATGTGGCGCGCTCCACCGAATGTGACCAAGACACGGCTCATCCAGACCTCCGATCCCTCAAGGATACAAGTTAATGTTGAGTTTGAACCTCTGATCTGTCAAGCAAGGAATTCACTTTGAATTTCCTGTCTTAAAATGCTTTGGCATCCTGCATGTGGGCGGAACCCACATTCAGTGGAGCGCATGTGTATTGAGTGTGTGTGTGTGTGTGAGAGAGAGAGAGAGAGAAAGAGAGAGAGAGAGAGTGTGTTGTGTGTGTGTGTGTGTGTGTGTGTGTGTGTGTGTGTGATAATAAAAATGTTCAATAATGGTTTAATAAATAAATATGTTAATAAAATGGTTTAATATGTGAATAAAATGTTTAAATGGTTTAATAAATAATTTTATTTTACTTTTAACACATATTTCATGCATATTTCATAAAAATGGGTGTACTTTATCATTTTTAAAGGGTTTATGGGGTAGTCTTGGGAGCCTTGGAACGAATCAGGCGTTTTACATGTAAAATGCGCCTCTACTTGAGCTCTGGAACAGGCTCTGGAACAGATTAATTTTGTAAGTAGAGAGCCAACTATATATATATATATATATATATATATATATATATGTGTGTGTGTGTGTGTGTGTGTGTGTATAAGTGTGTATATATATATATATATATATATATATATATATATATATATATATATATGTGTGTGTGTGTGTGTGTGTGTGTGCGCGCTTTAAGATCTTGATTGTTCACATACCAATATCCACATATATCCACATATATGTAGATAAGCCATTCACATTATGGTAAATTGTGGATAAATATAGTAGATAATTGGATAGATGGATATTGTATATACATACACACCATGCAAACATATTTGCAGCATATTTTTTATTTTAATTTGATTTTATTCTCTAAAATAATCAGATGAGCAATTACAACTTACACACAAATCTTTCAGCACAGTCTTACATACATGTGAGCAAAGGTGTAAAATGTTTTGCTCTGCAACTTGCATTCAAGGAATTCCTTTAGGAATATCTTTAACATAGCATTCAAACATGTTCTCATTTGTTTAAAAGTAATAACATCTAAAATTTATGATAGTAGCAAGTGCTGCAGTGGCAGTCTGTGTGATTCACTAGCTTTACATCATTAACAATAACCTGTAGGAGCAGAAAAAGGAGAATATCAATTAAAGCTAAAACATGTTATAACCAATTTTTATATTACCGGTAGGTGTAGTGTCCTGAACAAAGTTATCTCACCCGTTTAATCTCTTTGGCAACACAGCACGTGGCTTCAGATGTGATATTTTTTGGGACCAACATAGTTTTTTTAGACCTCAAAGGAGTTGGGTAAGCTCTGGAAAAGCAGCATCCCATGCACTGGTACACAGGGGCACCAGGTTTTGAGAAAATACTGTTCTCCTTCAGTTTGCATTCTTCACATCCAACTAATTAGACAATGGGTAGGAAAACAAACACCACTATGTATGGATTGTTATACACATTAATTTATCAGTTAATGAACCTCTGTTTGCCCTAATAATTAATTTTGTCATAACTATGCTTCAGAATAAAAGAAAAACTTACAATCATTGTTTGGATAAACCTGTCCAATTTCACTGAGAACAGACAATAATAGGATTGTTGCTCCACTGTATTTAAGAATCAGGATCATCCTAGCTATATGGGCAATCTGAAATAAAAAAAATATATACACAATACAAATTACGTACCTTTAACACAGTCACAATTATTTATTAATAATTATAAAATGTTCATTAGTGTTAAGAATGTATATTACCTTTGTTGTTCTTCACACCAAAAACTCACCGATGTCTGTCATAAATGTGCCTCATAGGTTTTATAGTCCCTTTTAACCACACCTGCTGAAAGAAACTCAAAAGGCCCTCCCAACCCCAGTTAATAATTTGTATGACTCACTGCGCTTTATCTGACCTTACAGTCTATTAAATGAATGAACGGAAACACTGAATATGCGCTGTTATGAAAATATTTCAATTTGATAATACAGGTTTGGCTTACCCTCAAGATTATTAAGACTGCATAATCTAGTCAAATGAAGCTGTGTATCAAAGTAGTCACTGTTCTAAATCCACTCCATTGTACCAAGTGCTCCGTTCTGTGACGTTATATGTGGTGATGTTTACCTGTCTAAAAAATAATGTGGTACTTTGAACTAATTTTTATTTTCGAAGTTTATGCCATATTATTAATGGTGCTATGAAAAATTATCTGATATTTGCTAAACCACAACATTAAATGATTTCAGTATCACTTGTTGCAGCTATCATTTCTGTTCAAGATAGATACAATTACAAATATTTATTTTCCAACTTACTTTTCCCTTGTAATTTTTGCAATTAATACTAGCATGTACCTCCATTCAACTATGCAGCTCACAGTATTACAAATCAAATATGAGTGTTTGCTTGTTCTGCTATCTTTAAATCTTTCCGTTGTGATTAATCCATTTATCCTTGGTTGTGCTGGAAACCAGAGTCTGGCCTTATACAGATGTAACCGAATACATTGTGTGGCAGATGGAACGCTGTATCTCGGATTAAATGATATATTTAACATCTCAGGGTTTCATGCAGAAAAACAGAATTGTTTTCCAAAAATGTGACTAAAAAAGTTGTTTTGAAGTTTATTTATATTACTGATCTGAAAACCGAACTCTTTCAAGTAAAAAAATAAATTAAAAAACAAACAAACAAACAAACAAAAAAACAATATATATATATTATATAACTATATATATATATATATATATATATATATATATATATATATATATATATATATATATATAATTGGCTCATTTTAATTTTTTTTAATAATACAGTACGCCATACATATAAATTTATTGGTCATTTTAATAGGAATATCTGAACAGCTGCAGTACAGTGCATAAAATCATGCAGTAAGAGGTTTAGAGCTTGAATCTATTTTCACCTCAAAATGCAGAAAAAATGCAACATTATACTCATTTGGTTATCATCAGATAAAAAAAACTTGCTTACATAATTTTGAGTTTTAAAAAGGAAAATCATTATCGTTATAATTTAAATTCTCTTTTGTTTTGTTGCAGTTACTTATTAATGGCAATGGGGCAATTTACATGTAAGACTGTTTGTGACAATTGTAGTTCGGAGGTTGTCGTTACAAGTACTGTATAGGGCTAAGCCATAATAATTAAATGACTTGTATCAGCTGCAAATTAAACCCAACTTTACAGTTTCTATGTGTCTATTTTGAGTGTCCATATGAGGTGTTCCTCAGTAGGAGCAAAATTATGAAAAGTCCAGTCAAAAGTAGGGCATGAGGCAGATCCAAATAGCTCATTATTACATAATGGTTAAAACGAGCAAGATTCATAACCTCCAGCAAGATTAGTTATGACAACATAATTAAAAGAGAGAGGCAGAGGGTAACACAGATATTGGAGCACCTGGGAGTGTTACTAAAGTTATCAATACACTCTATACCCTTACATCTTGTTTCTTTACCTCAGTTAGTATAGGTTAATGATAGACATTATATTCAATGAGAACAGCAAGAAGTTCCTCTAAGCCCTGTTCCCATCAAAAGGACTTTTTGTGAAGTTTGCATGTTCTCCCTATGCTTTTTTCCCCCTAGGTGGTCCAGTTTCCTCCCAGTCCAAAGACATGCACACAAGGAAAATTATATATTCATAATTGTCCCTAAGAGTGAGTATGAGAAGTCGTGTGTCTGTCATCAAGATGGCAAGACGTTCAGGGTGTTCCCTGCTGTCGCACACCATCAACTGAAATGGGCTTCCTTTACCCTAATAAAAGAAAAAGGTGATTGGAAACAAATGAAAAAAAAATTTGATAAGAAACCAAAGCAGTAAGGATGATATGACAATATTACAGTATCTAGTTTTTGTATGGTTTCTCATTGCCATAATCTAGAATAGCTTCATCCTGGTTATGCACACACTGGAATACCAAGACAATAACTGATCAATCAAACAAAGAGATAAAACAAAAACAATAACTAGTTTTTATGCATGATGTAGTGACATCATTATACTTAGCAATATTACAAAGATGAAAAAAGTTATCCTTGTAATATCATCTACATGAGTCTCAACTGAAAAACTGCAGTCAATGATCACATCAAGGTATTTTATAGTGAACGCCTATCAAAGAGAATAGTATGATTAGTGGTGTCAAAGCTATACTGAGGTAAAGTGACACAAACAGAGAGACACAACTCTGATCAGAGGCCAGTAGTAGTTTCTATATTACAGCAGTAATTGCCCACTATGAGTGCAAGCTTGTAAGTCAAAATGTTCATTAGATAAAACAAAAATCCCCATAGGAAAAATAGAAAACCAATTAATCTGTTCCAACCCCCTCCCAAACTCATATAACCTGACACAAACACATGTATTTGACCTAATATGTTAAAGATGTTTAAGTTGTTTATGTTTTATTTATGTAAAATAATAAATATTTAATAATAATACATGTACATTAACATTAATAATAATTAATAATAAATAAGAATAAAATAAGAACGAACAATAAGTCAACTAACCCTTCTAATCATCAACTGCAGCAAAGATGTCACGTGTGTGCGAAGATGTCAGGTGGGCAGGCATGAGGTGGTGTGTAACAGAGAAGGAAGAGGAGAATTTTGTCCATGTGCATGCTACAAATGACAGCAATGAAAGTCTCATGGTGAGCTCCCACAAGGTCAGTGCTTCTCAAATAGTGGGGTATGTGGTGTGATGCCCGGGGGGGGGTCTTTTTTGCCATACTGTACTAGAATTAAGTGTAATTGTGCATCCTCTGCAGTAGGTGGCAGTGGCACTCTCATTGTGTTCCCTATGGTGTAGGAAAAAAGCACCTGGCATCCCACTCCCCACTATTTGAGAAGCACTGACCTTGTGGGAGCTCACCACGAGCTTTTCCCCGCTGGCATTTGTAGTGTGCACATGCACAAAATTCTCCTCCTCCTCTGTTACGCACCACCTCATGCCTGCCCATGTAACATCTTTGTGCCCATGTGACATCTTCGCCGCAGTCAATGATTGGACGGGTTACTTGACTTATTGTTTATTCTTATTTTATTATTACTTATTATTAATGTTAATGTACATGTATTATTATTAAATATTTGTTGTTTTGTGTATTTTTAAACAATGGGTGAAACCATGCACCAGTCTCTTCATCAGGTGGAATCCTCTTTCATTGGATGTTTCGGCACTGTCCACGACATCCTCCAGAGGTGTGCCGACCAAGGGTGATCAGTCTTCAGCCAGAGACTGGTTAGCTGTCTACTGCTGATCTCTTTTCTGCCAAAGCCATTGTGAGGCTAATTCTGCTTGCCTGCAGACATCTGTTATCGCCCGTTTCCTTGTCATGCCCCTGATGCCAAGTACTCCGTAGGCTCTCCAGAGTGACTGCCCAGCAAAGACCCAACTGCCAACCTTGACAGGGAGGTTCCAGGTCTTCCATCCTCTCTGTCAGCACTCATCCAATAGCGGTTCATATTTGGCCTTCTTTCTCTCGTGTGCCTCTTCCATTCTCTCTTCCCATGGCGCTGTCAGTTCAATAAGCACTATCTTTTTAGTGGGTCTTGACAGCAACAGCAAGTCGGGACACAAAGTAGTGGTGGCAACTTCTGGTGGGAATCTCAGCCGCTTCTTGAGATCTACCTGCAGTTCCCAGTCTCCTGCTGTCGCCAGAAGACCAGTGTCTGTAGACCTCTTATTAGCGGGTGCTGCTTCCCCCCCTCTGACAAAGTTGATGAAAGTCAGCTTTGTCTGAGCTGTTGGCTTCTTCCTCCGTGCCACATCTAGGCTAGCCGCAATCTTGCCGAGGATCTTGTCATGTCGCCATCGATATCTTCCATCCGTCAGTGCCACTCTGCAAGAAGATAGTATGTGTTCCAGGTTTGCCGGCCTACCACATAACTTGCAGATAGGATCTTCAGTGAGCTTCCAGGTTCTGAGGTTGACTGTTTACTATATTGGGGACTATATTGGGTCAAATATACATGTTTGTGGCAGGTTATATGAGTTTGGGAGGGGGTTGTAATGGATTAATTGGTTTTCTGTTTTTCCTATGGGAATACAGTGATCTCTTGCTACTTCGTGCTTCAGTTTCTGCGTCTTCAGTGCATTGCAGGTTTTTAAAAAATATTCATCGAAAAATATAAGAATAAATTAATTAAGGAAAAATAGGGGAAAAGTTAAGGAAAAATGCAACAAAACAAGGCCAATTATGCAAAAAAAAAAAAAAAACAAACAAACAAAAACAAATAAATAACCAAAACTCCCCAACAAAACTACTTACATTTTTATGTGAGGTGCACATCTGAGGATGTGCACACTTATCTTTGTGTGTGCACGCGCGCGTCTGTATGTGTGTATATTTATATTTTATTTACATCTTATGCATTATTTTTTAATATTTAATTATTATTATAATTTATAGTGTTGAATGTGTATTAATTGATATTATATACACATATACATGTACGTATATGTCAGTCGGGGGGGGGGGGGTGTCGTTCCTACTTCACGGAAATCAGTGGTCCCTGGGGGGCTCTCGGTCCCCATTAACCTCATCAAGTGAGGGATCCCTATAATTGTCATTGGGGCTCGTGAAATGTTTTTTTCCCTTCCTATATGGGGCATCACAGAAAATAATTGAGAAGCACTTTACAAAGCGTTCTCGGAACGCGGAGGAGTACACACGGAAGAATACGAGGCTAATCAGTCCGGAAAAGCCATTTCCCCAGCAGAGCTTGAAAATCAAAATTTTGCTCATTGGATAGGGCAGATTTTTGTTGGGATCGAAGCTCATATCATGAGAAATTCGTTATAAAAGACACTCGTAAGTCAAGGTACCACTGTACTTTAATTCTACCTTCTTTGTGCTATGTACCCAGATCAGTCCCCTTTCATTAATGACTTTTCTAGCATCTTGAAAAAGCTGAGTTTTGATATTGGGCTGCACTTGAACAGCCAACAGGAATTTGGTAACTGATCATTTACAATTTGGGTACATCACCAGTGCATTGGGAAGAGGTTATAATTTTTTGAGAAATTCTCGTATTTATATGTGAAGAAATGTGTCGACAAGAGAATTATTACAATTAATTATCTACCTTAATTAATTATCTATGATTGTCATTGGGAAATGTGTAATATCAGTAAATTAAGGAGAAACACAACATAAAACAACACAAAGAAATAAAGGGCATGACAGTATAATCTAGCGTTAATGTGATCATGCTGTCAGAAACTAAGTAGCATAAGTCATTCATTCATTTATGTTCTGAACCACTCAATCCTAATGAGACTGGCACTCCTCTCAGCCGAATCCGGGCAGGGGGCAGAGTACACCCTGGACAGCTCACCAGATCGTCGCGGGGCAGAAACACACTAGTGGCTATGCAGTCTACTCTTGACAAAAGTCAGCAATGGTTCTTTTACATGCCTCACACCATAGACAGTGAGAGACATGGCCGGCCTTTGATAACCTAGTTAGCTGCATTGGGGAGACAGTGACAGCCCATTGAGAATGGGCCTTGAACCCCCAAACTTGGGATCAGTGATCCAGCACTTTAACACCAGGCTACCACTGCCCAGTAGTATGAGTAATGAACATTTTTGTTCAAATTATGTTTATCTTCAAACAATGGCTGAAAACATACCCCTTTCAGCAGTAACTTAGATTAAGCACTATGCCATACACACACACACACACACACACACACAACACCTGCCATCTTAGTTTGACTGACGGTATACTTAGTCTGTGTTCTAACAAACCAGTACAAGAATATACAGTATTCACTGATGTAGACTTTAAAGCACTTCTGTACGTCATTCTGGATAAGAGCGTCTGCTAAATGCTGTAAATGTAAATGATGGTGGTAGTGAGCATATAGTCGTATCACCGACTAATACATCTGCTTTACACTCCATCACTCCATCTCACACACACACACACACACACACACACACACACATATATATATATATATATATATATATATATATATATATATATATATATATATATATACACGTGCGCGCGCACACACACATACTGTATTTGTTCTTTTTTTTTTTTTTTTTTGAGTCTTCAGGCAGTTGATTGGTCAATCTGTGCGTTCCGTACAGAGACTGACCAATCAGCTGCCCGAAGACTCAGATTAGTTGTTTAAATGCTAGGTTGAAACAGGCGGTGGCGAGCATTACATGTCACCAGGGGGCGTGTGCATGCTTTCACCCCTCCCTGGTCAGTCGTGGTCGTGTGATAGGAAAAGCAGTACAGTACAGTACTGACGGGTGGAAAATTAAAGTAAATTTTGACTGAGAATTGGACACGACTAAATTATGGAGAAAATGAGAAAAAAATCCAAGAGGAAAAAAGTCCAAATCCTTCTTTTTGATTGTCAATGTCATCAAAGCTATTTAATTTAAGTTAGACACAGATTTGCAAGTAGCTGCTGCTAATAATCTGGTATTTTTTGCTAATGATATAACTGTTTAGTTTATATATCCCACTTTGAATTAGAATCCATACATATAGTGTTTTAATTTGTGCCTTGTTTAGGTCACGTGTGTTTATTTAGTAAAGCAAGTGCATAAGTGCATGTACTTTGAATGGATAAGACTAACTTTGACAATGATATATATATATATGTGTATATATATATATATATATAGTATGTGTGTGTGTGTGTGTGCACTAATTGACACATTTCATGATGTTTACCTAAAATGTGCTTCCACTATTTGATAGACCGCCACAGGTGAACATTAATAAACTGTCGAGTGCATGCAAATAAATCAGGTCTAAATCCTGAGACGCAGCGCTGCTCTCTGGTGGTTCGCGTTTTGTTTTCGTATTGCCAGATAACTCTAATTTAGAGTGTAGGCACCAGTGCCTTGTCAGACGCGCCACGAGCATGAGCGATCCCTTGGATGGGTGCGTGAGAAACCCCGTGCTTGAGAAAAAATCTCGCGGCGTGATGCTAGCCGCCATTTTGCATCGTCCTAGCTAAGTGCAAGCGCGGCGCCGGACCAACGGCAGGGGTTTTGGTCACTTTTTTCCCATTTTCTCCCATTTTCCCTCCGGAGTCATCAACATACAACATTTATTAATCGACAGGTACGAGAAACGTCTATAGCTTGCCAGAGAATTGTGCAGTATAAGAATGTGATCTGATGTTCTTTTGTTTTCAAACAAAAGTAGCTAGAAACTGCTCGGGACGTCTCAGACCGGCTTTTTGAAAATGGACTCCCATGTGTGGCGGCACGTTGGCACGTTGACTTGCATCTGGCTAATATAGCTAGCTTAGCTCACATAGGCCTTGGTTCGGTGTATAACCAATTATCTTATTATCATATATATACAATTTTATTTGTTTCTCCTGCTTAAAATTATAATGTTTTGAACGTACTTGAAAAGGTAGACAAAAAAGATAAACATTATTTCCCGGTAAAGTTACACCGCTAGCCTGCTAAACACTTAGCCACATAGCAGACTGGCTCACAACAAGCAGGTAAAGTTATCTGAGAGTTTTTCTTTATGGGTGTGAACAATGCTTGGGATTCTGGATGCTTGGAAAAACCTGTTCTATGTAGGCTGAGATAAAAGTTGTTTGACAGCTCGAATCACTGTAGCTGTCAAATAACGCATGGTAGGTGCTGGGAGTTGTATGTGTCCACGTTGCTCTTGTGTCCTGGCCTAAATGGGCTAGCTACAAATGCTACCTGCTGCTTAGCTAAGTCTGCTCCCGTCATTAGCGCGCCAGTTTTGCCGTTTGACCGCCTTATTTGAAGCTGCTGAAACTCTCATCGCTTTTAAATGAAACAAAGCGATCTTCATTCAGACCATGATGTGTTCTCAGGTAACTTTTGCTGTATATTCAGCTCAGTGTCCGTGATCTGTTAAGATAATCCCAACCGAAACGATGTGGTTGCCAGTGCACACCATTACTGGGTGTTAAGGTGTCAAGTCTTTAGAGGATTTGTATATAAACTGGTGAGCTCAGGTTTATTTGGAAGTAATGGATTCCACAACTTGTGATATGCAGGGTAACATGCTTAATAGATGGTAATGGATGAGCCCAAATAAACTGCCCTAAAAAAAACACGTGGAACAGCACACCCATGGCTAGGAGTTCAAGTTCAGATCCTGTAAGATTTGTGGTTGTGTGCATGGTCTACATTTGCATGCTCTTTCTGTTTTTGGCAAATTATTAGACTATCCTTGTGAAACTCAAGAGTGGGTGTTAAGTGTACTGTACATTAAAGTTGGTTTGAGGCTGAGGTGTGTAAGCAGTAAAATTTCGGCCTATTGTATTTAGGCTCCTCAATTGGTGCTGTGCACTTTGAATAGGGAATGCAAGGACACAGGGTCAGGACACGGGTTCCTTGACCTCTGCCCAGTTTGAATTAATTTGGCTCATTGCATCTGCACAGATAACGGAGACATGGCCACAGAGCATATAAATGGAAACGGTACTGAAGAACCAATGGAGACTTCGGCTGCAGTTACCCATTCAGAACACTTCCAGACATTATTAGACGCTGGGTTACCTAGAAAAGTTGCTGTCAAACTAGATGAAATTTACATAGCAGGTAAGGCCCCTTGAACTTTCAGCATATTTGCACCCATTTCAGGTTTTAATCCAATTGCATGTGCTTTTAAAGTAAGTTTGTGGGAATTGGAAAATCAAAGCAACTTTTTGTGGTTTCCCTCAAAAATGGGTACTGCAGTCATAAGGTGCTCATAAAAAAAATTGGCCAGTGATTTTTTTTTTTTTTTTTTTTTTTTTTGGTATATATATTTTTTTCTGTGTGCCTCCAGTAGCAGTTTGGAGGAAACAGGGAATCCTGGGTGGCAGTTTCAGAAAATGTCATGTGTAGACCCTTAAAGCTGACTATTAAGCAGTCCTGAGGAGGTCTCCTCATACAGTGTCAGGGCAAGTGTGTTGCCAGATGGACATATGCAGGAACAATGGAGCAGCTGGCAGTGGTTAAGACAGGTGACGGGTCCTCATAAATCACTGTGAGCAAGCCTGATATGCAGAGGGTCTCTGGATGGCGCGCTCAAATTACACCATGACATCTGTTGTGATTAGTGCTGTGTATTTATGCTGTGAAACCAGTGATATTTGAATAGCACAGTGCCGAATGGATAAAATGATGAACTTGGCAGTTGATCTTCATGGCATTATTCTTTTGTTTGCATCTTTTCACAGGTCTGGTTTCTCACAGTGATCTTGATGATCGGGCAATTGAAGCTCTAAAGGAATTCAACGAAGAAGGTGCTCTGCAAGTCCTCCTCCAATTTAAAGACAGTGACCTCTCACATGTTCAGGTAGGTTTGTATTGAAAACCCCAGACATAAAGGGGATAAAAATACTTTCTGTTTCACACCTTGGTAGCTCACAAAACCAGCCAGAGGGCAGTTGTACAAATAAGAAATATCTGTTCAATACTGTATATCAAAACATACAGTAGTTGTGCAAAGGGTAACTATGGAAATGCTGAATTATGCAGTGTGTTGCTATGATGTAGAGCAGACTTATAAACCACAAATCTGTAACTGTTCAGAAGGAGACTAATCAGCCATAGAAAACCACTGTAGCAGGGATGTACATAATACCGTTTGAGCTCAGGTCAGTCAGGCACAGTGGAGCCAAGTCAGTCTGTGTTCTCGTTAATATTTTTGCATATTTTGTGTGGTTAAATTTTATTTATATTAATGTTGACCGTACTAAGGTTTATTACATCAGTATTTCAGAAATATGCATGACACTGGCACCTGGAAGAAAAGTAGTGTGTTTATTTTTTAAACACCCCTTTTTTCTTTTGCATATTTAACTGAAAACTTGCTTTGTTATATTTATCATGGTTGTCAATGCCACTGCAAAGTATGGAGTACATTTTTATGTACAGTTTTTGTGTACACATGAATGTTTTTGTGTGTGTGTGTTTTATTTTTTTATATATATATATATTTATATATATAAAAATTTTGTCCGTAGAACAAAAGTGCCTTTCTTTGTGGAGTTATGAAGACATACAGACAAAGGGAGAAACAGGGGACCAAAGTCTCAGATTCTAATAAAGGACCAGATGAGGCAAAAATCAAGGTAAGTATTGTTTTAATTGTATATTATTTAGTGACTTCTTTCAATCTCGTTTCATATGGCAGAAATTTATGTGCATAAAATTTGCCAGGCTTTGCTTGAGAGGACTGGCTACACACTTGATGTGACGACAGGTCAGAGGAAATATGGCGGTCCTCCTCCTGAGTCAACCCACTCAGGTGCACAACCCACAGTTGGGACAGAGGTAACAATGCTCCTTGCTTTTCATGAGGATACAGTTAGCATGGCGATAGATGGTTAACTCGCAGCGTGATCCTTAAGCAGTTCAAATAGACTCAGGGTTGGGATATACCAATCAAATTATTTAAAATGAGTACTTTTATATTGTTCAAGATTAACTCTATATTTTATCACGTTTTGTGGACTTTTTTTCCATTTATTTTGAAATTCTGGCCTCAGCTGTGTTTGTGGTTTCTGCTCATTTTTAAAATTAAAGTTAATAACCTAGATGACATTTCCATTTTTAATTTTACTGTGATCACAGATGTAATCATATGAGCTGCCAGCCTAGGAGTGGATTAGCCAGTCAGAGCATAGAATTACTAATATCTCCTTGGCCACAAAGTCTTAGCAGTTATATGCCCTGACATGTAGTCTGTTTAGATGCATTTGTTGACGATTATTGTGCATCATTGAAACTTGATTGAAAATTTTCTCATATATATAAAATTACACACACGTATACCTCACCCGTCATTAATTGGTTCTAGGAGAGACGACCTCAGTTGAAATACGACTTAACTTGAATTAGTTTGTCTCTAGGCTTGAAAAGGCTAGGCTATGCCAAATTTACTTTATACATACAGTCGGGCCCCAATTTACGAAATTAATCTGTTCCAGAGCCATTTTCGTATAGCGGGGATTTCGTAAGTAGGGGTCGCATCTTACATGTTAAACACCTAATTTGTTCCAAGGCTCCAGTCTTTGGACTGGATAAACCCTTTAAAAATGATAAAAGTACACCAATTTTGTATGAAATATGTGTTAAAAATAAAAAAATAATTTATGAAACTATTTAAACATTTTATTAACATATTAAACCATTTTATTACCATTTATTAATTAAACCATTATTAAACATTTTTATTAACACACACACACCTGTCTCTCTCTCTCTCACACACACACAGATGCATTACAATGCACATGTTTATTGTAGTGTTGCGGGCGACGCCCACAAGACTTGGAATTCAAAGCGCATTCCCTGCTTGACCATTTACTGAATTAAAACAACTTAAAAAAAACTAAAGCGGTATTCCTTTTCTCCCTCCCTCTCTCTCTCTTTCCTGTCTGCGCACGTAAATTCAAAGCGCATTCCCTGCTTGACAAACTCAACTTTAATTTGATTCCTTGAGGAATCGGAATTCCAGATGAGCTCAAATGCGCCCACATTTATTAAACATTTACTGAATTAAAACAACTTAAAAAACTAAAATAAAAACTAAAGAGTGAAGCGTCCTTCTGTCTCTACCTGGGAGGCCAGTGGGGCGGGATGTTGGAAATATTGATTGGCGCGTTTGAATTTTCAATTTCTTTTCGTAAGAGGGGGTTGATTCGTATCTCGGGGACGGAAACTCAGGAAAATGTTTTTCGTAATCCGGGGATTTCGTACACAGGGGTCTTCGTCATTTGAGGGCCAACTGTGCATATATATGATTATGATTAACTTTATTTAAAATTTTTTTTGGAAAACTGCTGTATAATTGAGAACGACTTAACTCGAAACAACTTAGGCTTATGCACACACACACACACACATACATACATACATATAGCTGACCCAGTAGTTAACACTGCTGTATTATTATTAGCTAAATAAAAATTAGGGGCTTGTTTCTGTCTTTTAGATTTTTGTCGGAAAAATTCCAAGAGATCTCTTTGAGGATGAGCTGGTCCCCCTGTTTGAAAAAGCTGGGCCCATATGGGATTTGCGTCTGATGATGGATCCCCTCAGTGGCCTGAACAGAGGCTATGCCTTTGTCACTTTTTGCACTAAAGAGGCTGCTCAGGACGCTGTTAAAATTGTAAGTGAGTCAGTATCAGATACCTGTAGTATTGGCCATTTAACCATGGTCGTCCAAATGGAGATGCCTATCTAAACACATACCAGTGATTTTGATTAAGGTTAATAAAGTGGTAAATGGACAACAGTAGTCTCTATTATAAAGTAATTACCTCTGTCTCTGGTGACACACTTTCAGAAAGCAGGGATTTGCATTCACAACAGAACAAGATTTCAAGGAAGTTATCAGCTATCCATCACACCTAACATAATGACCTGATAATTCTGCATCTTTTGCAGTGTAATAACAGTGAGATCCGCCCTGGCAAGCACATTGGTGTTTGTATCTCTGTGGCCAATAATAGACTGTTTGTTGGATCCATCCCCAAGAGCAAAACCAAGGAGCAGATAGTGGAGGAATTTGCTAAAGTCACAGGTAAGTAAATAACTACAAGTACTCTGTACTTTTTGTAGCTCGTGTGCTACTTATCAGTATGAGTTTTAACAATAAATGTAAATTGTGAATGAAACCTGGATCCACATTTAATCACTGTTTTTATCTGTCAGAGGGGCTGAACGATGTAATTTTATACCATCAGCCTGATGACAAGAAAAAAAATAGAGGCTTCTGCTTTCTGGAGTATGAGGATCACAAAACGGCAGCACAAGCACGGCGCAGGTTAATGAGTGGGAAGGTGAAGGTGTGGGGAAATGTGGTGACGGTAGAATGGGCCGATCCCATCGAGGACCCTGACCCGGAGGTCATGGCAAAGGTAGACAAGCAGAACATGTAACAAGGGCAGCTTTTCTTTTTTTTGTTTGTTTTGTTTGTGTGTGTATTTTATTTATTGTAGTGGAAAAAGAAACATTTTGTTCTGTCTCTTGTAGGTTAAAGTTCTGTTTGTCAGAAATCTGGCAAGTGCTGTATCAGAAGAACTCTTAGAAAAGACATTCAGTCAGTTTGGCAAGCTTGAAAGGGTGAAAAAGCTTAAGGATTATGCTTTTATTCACTTTGAGGACAGAGATGGTGCTGATAAGGTAGGTACTATGTTTCTTTATGATCACACTTGGGTTTGTAGGGAACATTAGCTGAATTTTTGAATTCCTAATTTTGTAATAGGCTTTATGTGAAATGAATGGGAAAGATTTGGAAGGTGAACAAATCGAAATTGTCTTTGCAAAACCACCTGATCAGAAAAGGAAAGAGCGGAAGGCTCAGAGACAAGCAGCTAAAACTCAAATGTAAGTTAATTTATGCATACTGCAGTGTAAGTAACACTGTTTATGGTTTGTAATCTATACTGTGTGTGTTGCTCAAATTTCATTACTTGTGTTTTCAACAAGGCATTTCTGGGCCTCCTCCAGGTATGATGATTATTATTATTATGGCCCACCACATATGCCACCTCCCACAAGAGGAAGAGGACGAGTAGGCAGGGGAGGCTTCTCTTATCCCCACGACTACTATAGCTACGATGACTATTATGAGTACTATGGCTATGACTATCGTAATTATCGAGGTGGCTATGAAGATCCGTACTATGGCTACGAAGACTTTCAAATTCAAGGTCGGGGACGAGGGGGTCGAGGAGCCCGTGGATCCACTTTGTCCCGGGGTCGAGGGGCAACTGCAACTCGAGGAAGAGGAGGTTTCTCCCAGCGTGGAGGCCCAGGATCTAGCAGAGGGGCACGTGGCTCCAGAGGAGTTCAACAGAGAGGCCGTGTGGTATGTGTGCAAATAAATCATTCCCTAGCGAGGCAGGGCCATTCTGTAACTGATTGCAACTCATTAATACTGAATTTTTTTTTTTTTTCCAACTTTTTTTTTCTTATTTTAAATTGCTAACACACAAGGCACCTTGTGGAAGAAATGGACCAAAGGTTTGCATGTTTCACTCTTTCTGGAAAAGCTGCTTTGAATATGCCGAGCAAAGCATTGCTACCATTTTGTAATTACTAGGTGGTTTTGCACAAGTTGAGTGTGAGTGCATGTGTGGTGTGTCTCCCCCCCCCCCCCCCCCCCACCTTTCCCAGTGCTTGGCAAGGACATGCCACTGTAATGATTTATTACTTTTATTTTAAGATGCTTTGAAAGACTTATTTGAAAAATTCTACTAGAATTCAAAAGATATTTTAAATGTAGAATTACCTGTACATGTATTTTGCCTCTTTTTTTATTTTTATACTTTTTATTTATTTTTTCTTTTCAGCAGGGAAAAGGGGTCGAGGCTGGTCCTGACCAGTGACGGTGAAAACTGACTTGCTACCTGGGGTTACACCATAAGCTGCCAGTGAACATGATGGTAAGGTCGAAGCAAAGCCCCAATGATGTTACAGCCTTACAGAAGCAGATCCCCTACTGCCACCTTTGAAAACAGAATCAAAATTCTATTCACTTGTACCCATGGACTTCTTGTATTCATATGCATTTGTTTTGCATACCCCTCGTAACATTCTCCAAATATTACAATGTATGCCAGTTGAAAAAAAAATTAAGGTTCAGTCTTCTTAAATGATACTAAACATTGTTCTTTTTTGTTTTTGCACTTTTTAAAGTCTCTGAGTTTGAAGTGGCTCAGTGGAGCTTGATGTATATTTTTGTGCTAATTGCAATTTTATTGTCGGAATATCCATGTTTATCTAAATTAATTATTTGGATGAAAAGGACATGACATCTGCAGGTTTTTGGTGTAACCACCTTGCATGGATAAGTCAGGCATTCCAGGAAAGTGGTTCTTTTCAGAACTTGTCTTTAAAGGGTTGGTTAACTACCTCAGTACAGAGGATTGAACTACCCTGCCTGTACTGTAAATAGGGAAACTTATATTGATGAAAGCAGGGCTTGTTTTATATAAAATATGCATTAGAGCAGCTGCTCAAAAGATGTACTTAATGTAATATAATCATTTTGCTGCTGCTCTGACACTGCAAACAGTCAAACTGGGCTTGCAAAAAAAAAAAAACCCTCATATGATGAGCCTGAACAAGCCCTGCTTTTATCGTATTTTGAACTGAATTAGCTTCCTTGCTTTTTCAGATTATGTAGTTACTGGTTGTATGATTGTATGATAGTTTTGGAATAAAATGTTACTTTTGTAAAGGCTTGAACATCACAAAGGCGTCAGCTGCTTTGATAAATCCTGCAGTGTCCCTTTTTCTACCAATGGAGATGTTTTTAGGAAACAAGTCCTCTTGAAATCATGTTTCATCTTGCCATTTCTTTTATTGGATCATGCACCGTTGCTGTGTGCTCAATGGGGAGGGATGGGATCATTCAGAGGGGAAAAGGGATGCTGCAGCTTTGATTAATATTCCATTATATAGCAAACAGTTGACCGAACCATTCAACCGGTTTTGTAAACAGTTAACTCCCTCTTGAAGCTGTATCAACCTTTTGACATGTTAGCAGTTTTAAACTATTGTTGGTGGCCAACAACGTTTTTGCATTCCCGCAAATAAATTGTTTTATACTGTAAAATGAGGTGAGTGTAACTTATTTTTGTAATAAAGTTTTTGATTTCTATCTGTGTCCTAAAACTGTTTACTGTAAAATAGCTTTTAAGTGTTAAAAACCTGATGTGGTAGTTGGTGTTGATGCTGGATGTCCATGCTGTTTCAGATGAGTGTATATAAAGACACCTTTTTTTTTTTTTTTTTTTTGGATCACGTGGTTTCCGAAGTCGCTTCACCTTTCTTTTGAATGCAATGAGTCACGCCATGTGGTCTGCCAAGCTGCTGTAGTGTCGGGAGTGATCACGCGGTCAGAGGCGCGCCTTCATCCGGATATGACGCAAGTCTGCACAACCCACTTCCAGAACAAAAAATATAAATAAATAAATGGCATGGAACCGTTATAAAGCGCAACGGGAGCGCACAATAAGCAACCAAAGTTGACAAGTGATGCAGTGTATTTGGTGAACATCTAACACGTGTTCGTCATTTCCGCTTGGATGTCTGGGTGCTGCCGTCAAAACAATCTAGTTCAAGCGGTTAGTGGTATAGTTTTTGTTGAGGTAAGTGTGGTGATAAAAGTCCTTTTGCGTTTGATAAACAACTCCGTTTTTCGTTATTCTTATCCCTAATTATGTTATTGTTGGTAAATGGATGTAGAGCTCATTTACCTTTTATGATCGACTGCAGCACAGCTGCGAACATGCCTTTCGTTGGAGTGCGTTTGCGGGAGCTGAGACGGAGGATGGAGCTTTGGAGAGAGGTGGGCCGCCAGTATCCTGTTTTCTGCTTTCTGCTTGTACTCCTGCTCCTCTCTACCGTATTACTCAATAGGTAACAGTCGTGCTTTAAAAAGTACTTTTTTTAAACCTTATTCTAAATAAATAAATAAAATAAACATGCCTTTAACGATCCTGTCGCTTGATGTTACCAATGGATCCATCATCTCGTGTTTCTCGAAGCCACTTTGTGCTTTTAAAGCTTTACACGCGAATTAAAAGTATAGCACGTGCGCCCGAGCCTAGACATCTATAGACAATAAATGATCCAGATGTTTCCTTGGTAATACAGAGCCTGCGACATGGAGAAGTACGGTTTGGTAACATTATAGAGTGTTTGGCACACAGGCACTTTGATACCTGTCCTGTTTTTTTTTATTTATTTTTTTTTATTGCAGGTATCTTCACATTATTGTCATCTTTTGGTCATTCTTAGCTGGAGTAGTTACCTTTTATTGCTCCTTGGGCCCCGAGACACTGCTACCCAATTTCTTTATAACAATTAAAGCCAAGAAAAAGGTATACATTTATTTAAGTATGGTTCATTTTTATGAAAGTACAGTGGGGGAAGTATGTATATATTTATAAAAACAATCAAGAAATGGTGTACAATATACTGTATTACGTTTAATTGTGAAAGAAAATCAGTCTTATTCATTTTCACAAAATACTTTGCATCAATGCAGTTCTCAAATAGTGGGGTGCGCCCACTTTGGGGCCCGCGGTATGATGCTGGGGGTGACCCTGGGGAACATGCTTTTCTGGAACCGTGTACCAGAATTAAGTGTAATTGCACCTCCACTCCAGTTGTTAGCAGTGGCGCTCTCATTGTCGTGCTATGGTGTCACGGTTTTCGCACAAGCAAACGATATGAAGTGCAATACAGTAAGCAACTCCTCAAAGAAATAAGAGAAAGTTGGAGAGAAAGGGAGATATTAAGACATATAAATTGAATGAGTTTAAATAAAGATGTATATATTTTTTTTAATTTCAGGCACATTGGTGCACTTTCAATCTTTTTTTTGTTACAGATTTAAAAACAATTAATGAAGTTTTTATTTATTGTAATTTGAACTATATTTCTTTTTTATTTTTAATGCAAATAAAGATACAATGTTATGCAGAGGTGTACTAATAATTTTTATAGACAAATACAGTTATACAGTCAGCCTCCTTCTTACGAAATTAATCAGTTCCAGAGCCTTTTTCGGAACCTGGAGTTTTCTTAAGTAGAGGCGCATTTTACATGGAAAACGTGTGATTTGGTCCAAGGCTCTGAAGACTACCCCATAAACCCTTTAAAAATTCTAAAAGTGCACCAATTTTGTCTGAAATGTGTTAAAAGTAAAAGAAAACTATTTATGAAACCATTTAAACATTTTATGAACATAAGTACTAATTAAACCATTATTAAACATTTTTATGAACCAATTTTTTTATTAACCAAACAATATTAAACATTAAAGCTAATGTGATCAGGGAGACAGGTAGGAGGGTTCTTGGCGTGTCCTCTGGAAGGAAGTAGATAAAGAGACTTGGTGGTGGAATGAGGAAGTGCAGGAGTGTGTAAAAAGGAAGAGGTTAGCAAAGAAGTGAGACATAGAGAGGACCGAAGAGAGTGAACAGGAGTACAGGGAGACACAGCGTAAGGCAAAGGTAGCGGTGACAAAGGCCAAACAGAGGGTGTATGATGACTTGGATGCTAGGCTGGACAGTAAGGAGGGAGAAAATCATTTATACAGGTTGGCACAGCAGAGAAATAGAGATGGGAAGGACATGCAGCAAGTTAGGGTGATTAAGGACAGAGTGGAAAACGTATTGACTGATGACAGACGTGTGCTGGGAAGATGGAAAGAGTACTTTGGCGAGCTGATGAATGAGGAAAATGAGAGAGAAAAAGAGTAGAAGAGGTGACTGTTGAGGACCAGGAAGTAGCAAAGATTAGTAAGGGTGAAGTGAGGAGGGCTTTGAAGAGGATGAAGAGTGGACACCCTGTTGAGAATGGGGCTTGAACCTCCAACCTTGGGATCAGTGATTCAGCACCTTACTATCAGGCCACCACTGGCCTATCATGCAACATTGAACTACTAACATCTTACTTTTTTGACTCCCACTGGGTACTTGTATAGTAGTATACAGAGCTTATACAGATGTTGAGACAACCCATTCAACTAAATAGAATAACAAAACTTGAACTGAAGGTTAATCTTCTAATAGAAAAATTATGATAAACTTATCAGATTCACCAATGAATGGTAAAGAAATAGGGATATGAAATTGCAGAATCATAGACCAGATTTAAACCCTACTAAGATGTTCATAAAGGGCAAGCATCCCTCAACTAAAGGAAGATTCTTAAATATTTCAACATGCTGATGTCAGAGGCTGGTGGACAGTTAATCAAAATACAAAATGTCCACAAGATTTTATTTGAGTTAAAGGGTGTAGTGTGGGGCCAGTGGTGTAGTCGTTAGGGTGCTGCGCTCATGATCGGGAGGTTGTGAGTTCGAATCCCACCGAGACCCTCACTGTGCTAAGACCCCCTGGGCAAGGTCTCAACCACAAGTGTGCCTCTGGTCACCCAGCAATATAAATGGATGCCATTAAAATATACTGGGAAGGTAACCTGCGATCGACTATTGTCCCATCCAGGAGGAGTTAAACTTCTGGTCACTTCACGCTATGGAAACCAGGGATAAGCACCGACCTGATGAGCCATTAGGCTCGGGTGTAAAAACCCAACCGACTTTACCTTTTTAAAGGGTGTAGTACTAACTGCTGCTTCTTTTGCAGCCAAGGATATTGTTGCATTCTCCATAGAATGTTGATAGATTTGTTGGATAAATGTTTGAAATTATGTTTTGTTTATGTTTATCATCTTTATCTGTAGTGATTACTAAAGAGTATAAAATGTTTTCAGATTGAAATATGAAAAAAATTCCACAGGATTTTTTTTTTATGTTACTAAATAATAAAAAAAATGCCCTTTTCAAACCACCACCATCTCAGTAGGGTTCAAATCTATTCTATGATTCTGCAGTTCCATATCCCTATAATTTTATGTATTGCAAGGCAAATTAATCTATGAAATAACAAATAACAAATACAAATATCTCAGAGTACTTACTTCCCCTCACTGTATATCATTATTTTTAACTGCATACTTTAAAGTATTTTGGTCAAACCTTTTTTCATTGTGTTCACAGCCAGAGCCGCTAGAGCTGTTTCCTTTTGCCCACAGCTGCGCTGTCTGTGGGAAAATTAAATGTACAAAGCATAGGTAAATTGAACTGTTAAGTATTTCATCCTCATCTAAGACTCACAGTGATTAGGGAACTAAAATGATTGGTTCGTATTCTTTCTTCTGTTAGACCAACATTGCTTCTTGAAAACTATCAACCATGGCTGGATCTAAAACTGCATTCCAAGGTGGATGCGTCTCTTTCAGAGGTTTGAGGACTTTATATAATTTCTGTTCAACATTACTTCTTTAGAGATTTAAATGGCTAGTAATCTTGTCTGTCCTCAGATTCTTGAGCTCGTCCTTGAAAACTTTGTATACCCATGGTACAGGTATGTTGATTGCATCAATTCAGGTTTTTGATGTCTTTAGGACCAATTAAAATTAATTCTTGTGTCCAGGGATATCACAGATGATGAGGCTTTTGTAGATGATCTCAGAGTGACCTTGCGCTTTGTAGCTGCAGTGCTTCTCCGCCGTGCACAGAGAGTAATGTGGAATTTCATCTTTTTTTATCATGTACAGGATTTTGATAGAGGATAATTTCCCCATCACTGTCTTTTTCTTTACATCGCTAATAGGAAATTCTGTTTGCTTCACAGGTTGATATTCCATCTCTCATAACACTCAAACTACTTAAAGTTGCTATGAAACACATAGAAATAATAGCCAAAGCAAGACAAAAAGGTATTTCCACACACATGCTTATTTGTTAGGATTCCAGAAGGCAACACAGAAGCTGGTGTCACAAATATATTTTAGCACCCCCAAACACACATAAATAAATAAAATAATTTAATAACTGCAATCGCTAGCTATACTCTGCCTTCACCCAGAGTTGGCTGAGTAGGCTCTTGCCTCCTGTGACCTTAGTAGGACAAAGTGGTTCTGCAAATGAAAGAATTAATGTAATTATAGTTGGGAAGTTTGCTTGGGATTCCACATGATATTTTTAGTGGTTTGAACTGTTTAAAAATATATTTATGTGTATTGGTTTAGTTGTATTGTTCGTATTTTTTTTAATTTTTGTACAAATGGGACAGTAAAATAGCGGCCTCTTGGGAAATCTTCTGGGATAGTTGAAACTGCTAGAAATAGCTGACGGAGTCCTGAATGCATTTGTCCCAGATATAAAAGTAGTACCCACTCCAGCATACCCACCACCTGAGGCATATTTTGACAAAAATCTCAGAGGGTTTCCCAAGTGTAGTGAGTTAAATCTTTCCCATAGATCAAATTTTCCTCGATGACAAAACTTACACAAACAAAAATAAACATTTGTTGGAAACCTTAAACCAGATCATACCGTAATAAGGTATGAAATGTTCTGTAGGGACAATCTGATCAATTTTCCTGTCATCAACCTTGTTCGATATTTTGCAAAAAGGTCTTGATGTAATAAAACATTAGTCAACTTTATATTTGAAAAAAGACGGTATGTAACTCTGGAGTTAAGTTTATCTCTGTTTATTTTGTGCTTTAGTGAAGAACACAGAGCATCTGCAGCAGGCTGCGTTAGAGGAGTACGGTCCTGATCTGCATGTGGCCTTGCGCAGCAGGAGGGATGAGCTGCTCTACCTACGCAGGCTTACTGAGATGCTTTTTCCATATATTTTGCCTCCAAAGGCTACTGACTGCAGGTGATGCAGGTCTGTCATTACGACTGCTAGAAACGTTTCTCTGCTTTTTCCCTCTTCTGTTGCATGCTTGTGTATTTTCCAGATCTCTTACTCTTCTGATAAGAGAGGTTCTTGCTGGCTCTGTATTCCTTCCTTCCATGGATTACTTAGCTGATTCTGTGAGTGACAGTGGGAAAGAAACCTGTTACTTGGATAGAAATATTTGTACTTGTATAAATCACTATTCCCTTTTTCTCTCTTAGGATACCGTGAACCACCTGCTGCATATTTTCATTGACAATTCACCAGTAAGTTCGAATAGGTTGTGCTGTTTCTATCAGTGATCTTATGATAAAACATTTCTTGAACAAAAGTTTGAAGAGAGAAACAAAATCCAGGCAAAAAATATTCAAGATAGTGTCGCAATTAAGAAATGAAGTTAATTATTTTACAAAACATAACTATATAAAATATACATTCTATGTGTCTACTGAACCCATTTAACATTGTTTTAATTCACAATAAGTTAGCCAAGTGCTATAAGTCAGGGATCCCCAACCTTTTTATCACCATGGACCGGTCAATGCTTCACAATTTTACAGAGGACCGGGGGTGGTGGTGGTGGGGTGGTGGTGGTTATAGATCTAGTTTATATTATAAATATAATTTATTTACACAAAATATTATTATTATTATTAATAATAATAATCATAATCATAAACACTCTGTTAAATTTTCAACAGCTGGATTAAAGTTGGTTGGGAAGTAGAGCTTGAAGTTTTCTAAAAAAAAAAAAAAAAACACAGGTGATGGTGCACTAGCTCGGAGAATGAAGGCTCAGGCTCAGTCTCACCCAAAATCCCTGCTATTGTTTGAAACATGCCCAACTCGCCTCTGTTCATGTGCCGTCCCCTTGTGGGTGACATTTTAGCATTCAAATGACCGTCATGTAACCGATAGAATACGGTCATTTTTCAAAATAAAAGATTTTTCAAAATTAAAGATCGTTCAAACTCAGATGATAAATTAAACGGAAATAATGAATTATTTCTTCTGCGGACCGGTACCAATTGAGCTGTGGACTGGTTGTGGTCCGCGGACCGGTGGTTGGGGACCCCTGCTATAAGTGACAAAGAAAATCTGAAGGATAGTGTTAATGATGATGTAATGTAGACAGTAACACCACACCATCACTGTAGTTTATATAAAATAAAAGTTAATATCTAGCAGTAAGGATACCAAGTACATGTGACCATTTTTATTGGTAATGACAGATTGTCATCAGTCTATCATCTTTTTCCCACTTGCTATGAATAGGTTTTCAGGGTCAGCAGCCTAAGCTGTGCATTCCAGGTGTTGTGGGTCAAACCTGTGGTCTCTTCCCGGTTAGACATTGATCCTAGTCAGTAGTCGGTCTCTGAATAGACAGTAGGGACTTGTAGACTTCAGAACAAAAGGACTTAAGTTTATAGGTGTAAAGAAAGCAAGAAAGTCGAAACTCAAGATCAGTGAGACAATGGTAATAGACGTTTGTATAAACACATAAAAAGGAGTAGAAACATTTAGGTCTTGTAATGAGAAGATTAGAAATTTATAAATGTCAGACTGGGTACTCATTGAAAAAGCTCAAGCAACGAGGAATACTTAGTTTTTAGCATTCCAATAAAATTTAAAGTGTAACTTCATATGTGCTTCACATTTGTCAGGAGGTGGGGTTGGAATTAGCATGGAAATGTGAGGCTGGGGTTTTGAAAATGAATGCAATTACGCAGGTTCCCACTCAAGCATAGGGACTGTGGTGGTGGACAGCCCATAAGACAGTATTAAATAAAATTACAGCAATATCAAAAGTTTGTTTAATACAGTACATGCAAGTTTTGGGATGATTTTAACCAGTAAATGGTGTTTTCATCTTTTTAAACCCATAAAATGTTTATATATATATATATATATATATATATATATATATATATATATATATATATATAAAGGTGCTGCAATATTTCAGTAGTAAAAGGAGCTGTATATTACTTGCTACTACGTATATACAGTATTTATTAATGTTTTGATGGTGGATATCTCATTGAAGCCTGAAGCTGCAACTGAACCAGCCTCTGCATTAGTCCCATTCCTGCAAAAGTATGCAGACATACGCAACAAGAAGTCCTCAGTAGGTCTTATCTCAACATTTCATTCTGGTGATGCATTTTTTTTTTCCTGTGTTAGCACAAGACATTTAATGTATTTTAATTCATGAATAAGCCAAGGTGTGGAAGAGTAAGATTGTTTTCAACTGGAAAAAAATATGAAAAATTAATGATATTAATCTTTGAATTAGGTGTTGAAGCTAGAACTTATGGAAATTCGGGAGCAGCAGGACCTGTTGTTTCGCTTCATGAATTTCCTTAAGCAAGAAGGAGCTGTTCATGTGCTGCAGTTTTGTCTTACTGTTGGTAAGGTTGACAAACTCTGTTGTTGATGGATATAAAAACTGTATTGTGTGTTACTCTTCATCTTGAGGTCTAGTCATTGCCCAAGGCAGCTGAATAGTAAGCGTGAAGGCTGACTTTGTGTGTAAAGCTAACCGAACATAATGGTTGTCAGCCATTGTTCTGACTGTCAGGAAAGAAATGTGTCGGACCAGTTTCAGACTCAGCCAACATTTTCAATCTTTTTTGCAAAAAGAAAAAAAAATGCAAGTACTGGGAGTAATTAGTAACATCACCTAAAAGTTTGTTTCAAGTACTGTAGATAGAAATGTGCTGAAGTGCTATATTTTGTCTCCCATATTTCAGAAGAATTTAATGATAAGATCCTTCGTCCAGAATTGTCTGATACTGAAAAATTGATGCTGCATGAGGAGGTGAAAAAGATATATGAAACATACTGCCTCGATGAAAGCATTGACAAAATTCTCTTTGACCAATTCATTGTTGAGGAGATCAGAAACAGTAAGTTTTTTTTTTTTTTTAGGATAAATGATAAAAACAGACATTTTGTGCAACTTGCCCTTTAAAGGGAGCCATTCACTTATCAGGAATATTAAATAAACATAAAATACAGTGTTATCTCTTTGAAATAAAATGGAATCGGACATAATTTCTTTCTGAAACCATTTGCTTACTTCTTGACACAAGTGTGAATGGCCTTTGTGTAACGTGCCATGACATTAGTAAACAAGGCCATCTTTTTCATTTCTCTGTGCTGTCTTCTGTTTTTTTATTTGCTCAACGACCTTTCAACTTTTTTTTGACACCCCCATTTTCTCCCTAATTTAGTCTTATCCAATTCCCACCCATCAGGTATTGCCTTCCCTGTCACACGATCACCACTGACCAAGGAGGAGTAAAAGCATGCGTACGCCTCTTCCGTGATATGCAATGCTAGCCACCCACTTATTTTCGAACTGTGGCGCACACACATTTGGGTACAGTCTAACACACTCGGAGGGAAAGTTCTATCCGCCCCCTCGTACAAATGAGCCCACAGACGCCCATGATTGGCTGGCGACCGCTGTGAGTGACAGGGAAATGAGTGTGTGAGGGCTCGACCAATGAGTTCCCATGGAATCCTGGTGATGAATGGCCGTGCCATTAAACTGGATTCAAACTTGCGATCTTTGGGTTGTTGTGCAGCTTGTTGATGCGCCACTCGTGAAGCCTTTCCCATGTTATGAATTGGTGTTGCGTTGCCCATTTATCATGCAAGATTGTTCCTCGGGTCACATTGTCTTGTTCTTGTTATTGTAAACCGACATAGAACCAAAACAGGAAATAGAACAAGACATAATAAGCCTATGAGCAGAGATGGTTTTGGTTAAATGAACTTATAGCAGAAGACAAAGCACAAGCACCTTTAAATCCACTCATGTATAACATGTTAAAATAAATGAATGAAAAGTAACACATTGACTTTTGCTACATCATATGTGGTATTGCTTCTATACTTCTATAGTTGCAGAGGGTGCATATGCTGATGTCATAAAACTGCAGACGATGCGGTGTTTGTTTGAGGCCTATGAACATGTGCTTTCCTTGTTGGAGAATGTTTTCACTCCAATGTTCTGCCATAGTGATGAGGTAGGAAAAATTTGAAGGTTACCATATAACTATAAATGCTATAATTTATTGTAATGTATAAGTATACCGTGATCCTTCGCTACTTCACGCTTCAGTTCCTGCTGCTTCAGTGCATTCGCTGTGGCGAATCATCTGTTTCGCACATTTGATTTGGCATAGGTTTTTACGTCAGATGCCCTTCCTGACACAACCCTTTAGCGAGGGACAGAAACACACTGACGGCTTTTCAGCAATGGTTCTTTTACATGCCTCACACCATGGACAGTGAGAGACGTAGCCGGCCTTTGATAACCCATTTAGATGCACTGGGGGGGTATCCATCGAAAAATAGTGAAAAAGTTAAGGAAAATGCCGCAAAACAAGGCCAATTATGCAAACCCCCCCCCCCCCCCCATAAACAAAAACAACCCAAAATCCTCCAACAAAACTACTTATAGTTTTATGAGGTGTGCATCTGTATGTGTGTGTATTTATATTTTATTTGCATCTTATGCATTATTTTTGAATCTTTAATTGTTATTATAAGCATTTATAGCATTGAATATGTATTTATTGATATTATATACACATATACTTGCACATATACGTCAATCAGGGGGGTCGATCCTTCTTCTTGGAAATTTGGCGGTCATGGGAGGGGTCTCGGTATCCATTAACCGTGAAAAGTGATGGATCCCTGTATATCACACAGGAATTGTGTAATATGATAGGTCAGCTGTCTTGAGGGTTCAACAATGTATACCATATATAAACTATAACCATCTCATGTTAGTCTGTTTTTCTTGTATATCTTTGTGGTTTATACAAAATTTTTTAATTAGTTTGTGAACACAACTTTTTAGAGTAGATTTTCTCTGCATGAAACTTTAAAGCTTATTAACTGAGCTTGAATCGCTGAGCTCACGAGACCAGTCTCTGTCAGTCTGATTTTAATAGGGTTTTTTGATTTGGTGCCTGTAATAAATGGAAATTTATAAATAAATAAATGGAAAATAAATAAATGGAAAATTTAACATTTAATATTGTTTTAGTATTTTAGACAGCTATTGAGGGGAGCAGAATCCCCAACCAGGAGCTCCAGACTTGGCAGGTGGGTAGTATCTAATTCATAGTACAAGTATTAAGTATGTAGTAATGTAGAAAACATTTACATGTGGTGTCGGATCAACTGAAAATGTAAAAGTAAAAGGTAATTTATTAAGCAGGTACCGGTAAGCAACAGATATTACTGAAAATGCTCTCTGATTATAGTCCTAGTTTTTGTTTGCTCACAAAACTATTCTGCAAGAAGTCTACCAATTTTTGCCTGATGAACAGGTTCAGGGTCCAGTCAATATTTATCTCTGTCTGTAAAATATTTTATGCCATACACAATAATTTATGGGTATTTCTTTTTCTGTCTTTTCAATCTGAAAAGCATAAATAGAATTAGAATTTATGCAAATTCATCATTTATACAATGTAAAGTATTTGCAATGGTAATTCAGCTTTGGCCTTGTCCATGAACATTTATTTTTGTGCATCAATTAAAAGTCAAGATTGCTTTGCCAGATAAGTCGTACATATATTTGAAGGCTTACATATCAGACAGTTGTGATTCCTTTTGCCCATTATTTCAGAAATAGCGTGAGTTTGGATGACATCCGGTGAGTATTCTGTCAGCTTCATGCTCAACCTGTTGCTCTCCATTCTCCATTTAATACTAAATGTTAAAATGTAAGCTAAATGTTGAAGTGCAAGAGAAAAAAAAAACACTGCTTACTTTATCAGCTGCAGATGTGTCTATGAAAGCTACACTTGTGGCATGTGTGACTTGCATAGAATTCTTTAATTTAGTTGACATCTAGCAAGATTTTGTTTCTAAATCGAAAGTTGAAATTGCTTATGTATAGTACAGTATTTAAAAAATTCCTGATGTGTACTCTGTACTCTTATCACACGTTTTGACAAAATTATTGGCCAGTCAATGAAGCTTGTTGGCCAATTGCTATGTGCTATTGTTGAGAATAAAATGTAGAATTTACTGAAACAACTTGCAGCTACCATAAAGATCAAAACTAATTCTTTCTGTCTCTTTCTCATATCATGAACTACACTTGTTTGTGTCCATACTTTGACCCTTCACTCATCCATGGGCTCTAGCATTTCTGAGTGGGATTATACCTTGAACCTAGAGTCTTCATCCATCTCATCTGCATCTGTCTCCCCTAATATTTCATCCATTCTTACCCACCCATCTGGTTGTAACGCCTGGCGCACCGTTGCGCTTAAGTAAGTCAGGATCCAATGCAAGTCCTGTAGCACTGCTTGTATGGATTCTTTTGATAACGCTCTGAAATGTGTGTTTATGTGTAGGGAATCATACTATGCTGACCGTAATCATTCATTCATTCATTTTCTGAACCGCTTAATCCTAATTAGGGTCGCGGGAAGGCTTGTCCATACCAACCAAAGATGGTCACCCATCTCAGCTGACTCTGGGGGAGGGCAGAGTACACCCTGGACAGCTCGCCAGGCCATCGCAGGGCAGAAACAAGCTGACAGCTATGCAGCTACTCTTGTCAAAAGTCACCTAATATATTTGATGCTGCTATTGACTGTTTTCGGCATAATATAACATTTACGGTGTTGAACATGCCGTAAAATCTCATTCATTCTTGTCGAAAGTTAGCAATAGTTATTTTACATGCCTCTCACCATAGACAGTGGTCATAGACATGGCCAGCCCTGTTAGCTGCACCCTGGGGGGCAGAGACAACCCGTTGAGAGTGGAGCTTGAACCCCCAACCTTGAGATCAGTGATCCAACACCTTACCACCAGGCCACCACTGCCCTTGCTGACCATACTGACGGCAGCAATATCTTTTATTGAAGCTGGATGTAAATGTAGATGTAACAAAGTGTAGTACATATTATTTCTAATAGAAATCTGAACTGGCTTTGGAAAAAAGTGCTGATCCTTTGGAGGGACTTTACAGGGACTTGTATTTCACTATACACAAATACTAATATTCCATTTTCAGAAGAGAAATGGGAAGTGTGTGGGTGTGTGCACACTTGTCAGTGTTACTTGCATTCAGAAACCACAATTTTTCTATTTGCTGCTTCTAAAACAGACGATTTGAGCCAGCTTGTTTGTGATATAGTATTTATTTGAGTTTAATTCCTGTTAGCATGACAATTGCATGTGCTACACATGTCATAAACATAATTACTAAGAACTCTGGGAAAGGGGTTGTAATTGAGTGGATGTGTATTGCGTTTAGGAACACATCAAAGCGAGGTGAATCATTCGGCATCAGCCGCATTGGCAGTAAGATTAAGGGGGTCTTCAAGAGCACCACCATGGAAGGGGCCATGCTGCCTTCTTATGGACTAGCAGAGGGAGAGGACGATATGGTTAGTGAGCTGTCTAAAGACAATTTTTAAATAAAGGATATGTTGCTATATGACTCTTGGATTATTGTTAAGTGTGGACGGATACATGGAAACAGGCGAATAACAGTTATTTGTGATTGTTTCCCTGCAGCAGCAACTCTAATGGGTTTGGCTACTGATTCTGTGAGCTCAGCTTGTTTGTCAAACGTAGTTACAGTAGTCAAGCTCCGTGTAATCCATGGATTTAGCACATGTAGTGGACAAATTTAAGAATAGGATGTCTCTTAGTAGTTTGGCTCTGCATATGTCCAAACTATGAAGAACATCTAGTTAGAATTTAATTTATTTTGGCATTATACAGGACCTGGTTACTCTAGAATGTTATACTATACATGGTGCTAATTTTGAAAATTAGTTTTCTCATATATATATATATATATATATATATATATATATATATATATATATATATATATATATATATATATATACACATATACAGTGTATTCATATATACGAGTATATATAATATATATATATATATATATATATATATATATATATATATATATACTCATACACACACAGTAGGCCCTTGACTATTCACGGTTTCACACTCGCGGCTTTGTATCTTTGTGGATTGCTGAGCAACTGTCACGTGATTCAAATTAAGCCAATGGCTGTTCTCCCTCCTGCTGATTGGTTGAGATGATGTAACGCCCCTTTTTCCTCATTTGCGCACACTTTGTGCCTGTGCTTTTTTATAGTGTTGTTTTAGTTACAGTTAAGTGCCATCATGCCACCCAAACGTTGCGCACCTTCTCAGGCTTCTCAGCTGCATGAAAAATAGAACTGCGGATTATCTTCATTCGCGGGAGGGGCCGGAACCAAACCCCCATGAATAACAAGGGCCTACTGTGTGAATAACATATATATTATATATAATATATATATAAAATATGTATATACAGACAGTCGTCAACTTAAGACCTATGCGAGTTACGTCTGATTGACCTTTCGACCACAAAAGTCATGAAGTATGATTCATGGCAGTGCAGTGCGAGTGTTGCGTATGACAGTTGTTTGCGCTGCCTGCAGCGCCAGCATCTTAAAAGGCCAAGCAGGAGATGCCGCAGCTTCACTTTCTAACTGCTCAGAGCAAATCTATTCATCTACTTTCAATGCCACGTCACTGTGGCACGCAGTGGAGAGCCAATCATTTCTGTACTCCAGTGTGTGGGTGGGTCCGATACCTTGAAACTCTAATTTTATTGGACTCGCACGTTGCAGTGTTTATGTGACAAGAAGCACGTCCCAAGTTTTGGCAATTGGCTGCTCTGTGGGTTGAAGTTTTTCCATGTCTGTCAATTTGTGTTTGCTTGTCAGCCGTGCTTGGTTTTGTGGAAATGAGCTGAGCAAAACGAGGGAAATTTATCTCTTTACTCAAAAACAACACGCACAGTCTGTGGCTGTTGTTATAATCCAATAAACTTACAGTTTAAAGGTATCGGACCCGCCCACACACTGGAGTACAGAAAGGATTGGCTCTCCGCTGCGTGCCACAGTGATGTGGAATTGAAAATAGATGTATAGATTTAAATGCATGCGATTTATTCATGTGTTTTTGTTTTACTTGATGGCTTTTTTTGGATTTTTATTTAAATGACAATTAAATTTTGTATTCATTATTCTGTTAAGAAAGACCACCTGATTTATCTGAGAGCCAGATCCAGTCATCAAAACAGCCACATCTGGCTTGCGAGCCATAGATTCCCGACCCCTGATCTTTTGGTGTACATTTACAGAGTATTGGTACAGTATTTACATTTGCACATTACATAGTGTGCTTCAGTAAAAGTTTTTCATAACATAATCATTGAAATCTATGGAATCGGAAACTTCGGACCAGTCTTCCCCCCTAGTCGACATACGACCAGATCGCTTTACGACCGGTCTGTCGGAACCAAAAGCGGTTGTAAGTCAATGACTGTCTGTATATACAATAATAAGATTTACTAATTCTTTTGCTGTGACTTTTTTTTTTTTTTTTTTTTTTTTTTTTTTACAGCTGTTTATGTTAAAATGACAATTAATTAATAAAATGTCCTGTTGTTATTCATAGCTTTGAGTAATTGATGATATTCCTGTCACCTATTAATTTAGTTAAATACAGTACGTGATGCATATTGAAATGGTTTCTACTGATTCCCCTCCATCTTCATTATTTGACATCTTAGGTGGAGGAGGCGCTCATGGTTATGGAGGATGACTTGCCCATGGAGGCTGTCAGTACTCCGACAACGCCTCGTAACCTGACAGCCTGGAGCATCACTATCCCATATGTGGACTTATTTGATGATGAGGTGAAGAAAGAGAGGATACCTGTATATTGCATAGACGTGGAAAGAAATGACCGAAGAACAGGTAAAACCTGCATCACAATTTATATAAAGTTTTAACTGTGATCTGAATAATCATAAACTGGTTGTTCCATGTTACAGTGAAAGACCTGAGAATAAATTTGTTTAACTGCTTTTCAGTGGGTCATGAAACAGAACATTGGTCCGTTTATCGCAGATACCTGGAATTTTATGTAC
Source organism: Plotosus lineatus (assembly GCA_024760905.1). Classification (NCBI taxonomy): domain Eukaryota; kingdom Metazoa; phylum Chordata; class Actinopteri; order Siluriformes; family Plotosidae; genus Plotosus; species Plotosus lineatus. Next base: position 57,850,695 of record CM045732.1, read on the forward strand.
TTGAATCAAAACTTACAGAGTTTCACGGTATGTACACTGCGATTTATAGACAGTAGTGTGTGTGTGTGTGTGTGTGTGTGTGTGTGTGTATATTGAGCTGTTTCTGGATGAATTGGACAAAAGAGTAAAAAAGTCAACGATTATGGTATTTGATTTCTATTTTCAAAAGAATTCCACAATATCATACCACACATGTTCAGCTATAAGATCTGTAAAAGATTTGACGAGTAAAAATATTAGACTAAACAGAACAATTCCTTGACTTGTATATTATCTCTCAAAACCCTTGAAACAGGCTCATTCCCTGATGCACAACTTCCATCTAAACGGATAATTGGAACTAAAAACTATGAGTTTTTAACATCCAAGCGTGAGGAATTTCAAGAATACCTACAGGTATTAATGATGGAAACTGTCATTTCATTTACAGCAACATGTTATGTCTGTAATTGCTAACGTGTATGCTGTGTGTGTTTATTTAGAAACTCCTGCAACATCCTGAGTTGAGCAATAGCCAGCTGCTGGCAGACTTTCTTTCTCCTCATAGTGTGGAGTCGCAGTTTCATGACAAGATGCTCCCTGATGTCAATCTTGGTACTTAGTATGCATAATTGTACTATGGGTACACATGGACTATTGAACATTTTATGTTTTATTTTCTTCTTATAGGGAAGATAATTAAATCTGTACCTAGCAAACTAATAAAAGAGGTTGGTCATTATTTTATTCTTAGATCCGTATAGTGCGGTGCATGATATTGCTTTTATATCATTCTAAAGGTGTATTCAGTGTGTGTATTTTTCTACAGAAAGGCCAGCACCTAGAACTATTTATCCAGGCTTTTTTCAACTCTTGTGAGTCGCCAAAACCCAAACCCAGCCGGCCTGAACTCACAATCCTCAGTCCCACATCGGAAAACGACAAAAAGGTAAGCCTTTTCAGTTTTAAAGAAATTTGTGAATATCAAGCTCTAGTTATCTCGTCTGTTTGTTCTGTTTCTGTTAGGATAACTGAAACGGTCTAACTTTGAATGTTCCTTGAAATTCTTTAGCTTTTCAATGACCTATACAAAAACAATGCAAATCGTTCAGAGGTCACAGAGAAGAAGCACAACCAGAATTACTTTATGGAGATGATCAGTGTAGAAGGAGTTTATGACTACTTAATGTTTTTAGGTAAGTCTATGATCTAATTAAAACAAACGCATTCTGACTGCTGTTCTATTTATACGTTATTAGTATATGCTAATCAGGAACATTTCAATCTGATTGGATCACTATTGTGGGGTTAATAGACATTATTTTGTGCGGATATTTCTTGAATCATCATGATGTAAACATTCACGGTTTGTCACAGCCGTGCAGGCGGGATAATCTTGACATTTCAAAACTTGAAAAAAAAAAAATTAAATCTTGTTTTAATTTGCCTTTCCTCCGTTTCCAAGTCATATATACTAAAATTAGAAATAAGTTAAAAAAAACATTATGGGGTGTAGGTTTCTTATGTTTACATGTAGTAAAAAATGTTTACATATAGTCAAAGTGATTGAGTTTGTAAATATGCAGTTACTCTGCTGACGGAGCATGCAGAACTCATCAAAATTGTTTTAAAAAGTACCTAGAAAAATCTCATTTTAGTTTTCTTTTCATTGTTTATGTTGTACAGACAGTCGTCGACTTAAGACCGCTTGTATGTCGACTTTCCATCCGAACACACTCATGCCTCGGTTTAACGGACTAATAGAGGGGAACACTGGTTCGAAGTACCTGATTGTCCGAAGTTTCCGATTCCATATATTTCAATGATTACGTTACAAAAAACTTTTACTTAAGCGCACTATGTAATCTGCAAATGTAAATACTGTACCTTCAGTATACTCTGTAAATGTACACCATAAGATCAGGGGTCGAAACCTTTTTGACTAAGAGAGCCAAAAAAAGACATTTTAAAATCCATTCCTCTGAGAGCCATATCTCCTTCTTCTTCTTCTTCTTTTTCTTCTTTTCCTTTCGGTTTTTCCCTTCAGGGTGTCGCCACAGCGAATCGTCTGCCTCCATCTCACCCTATCCGCTGCATCTTCTACTCTTACTCCAACGACCTTTATGTCCTCCTTCACCACATCCATAAATCTTCTCTTTGGTCTTCCTCTAGGCCTTCTGCCTGGTAGTTCCAACCTCAGCATCCTACTACCAATATACTCACTATCCCTCCTCTGTACATGTCCAAACCATCTCAATCTAGCCTCTCTGACTTTGTCTCCAAAACCTCTTACATGTACTGTCCCTCTGATTTACTCATTCCTGATCCTATCCATCCTCGTTACTCCCAAAGAGAACCTCAACATTTTCATCTCTGCTATCTCCAGCTCTGCCTCCTGTCTTTTCCTCAGTGCCACTGTTTCTAAACCATACTCTGAGAGCTATATATATATATATATATATATATATATATATATATATATATAAAATATATATATATCGGGGGTCAGGAACCTATGGCTTGCGAGCCAGATGTGGCTGTTTTGATGACTGGATCTGGCTCTCAGCTAAATCATGTGGCCTTTCTTAACAGAATAATGAATACACAATTTCACTGTCATTTAAATAAAAATACAAAAAAAGCCATCAAGTAAAACAAAAACAACTTAATAAATCTCACGCATTTAAATCTATACATCTATTTTCAATTCCACGTCACTGTGGTGCACAGCGGAGAGCCAATCCTTTCTGTACTCCAGTGTGTGGGTGGGTCCGATACCTTCAAACTGTAATTTTATTGGATTATAACAACAGCCACAGACTGTTTTTGAGTAAAGAGATAAATTTCCCTCGTTTTGATCAGCTCATTTCCACAAAGACAAGCACAGCTGGCCAGCAAACACAAATGGACAGACATGGAAAAACTTCAACCCGCAGAGCAGCTGATTGCCAAAACTTGGGACGCACTTCCTTTCACATAAACAATGCAGTGTGTGAGTCCAATGCAGTCATGCAGCGTGCGAGATGGTCGAGGTCGTAAACTTGATCAGATGTAACTCTCATAGGTCTTAAGTCGACGACTGTCTGTATATCATAAAATTTTGAGAATATGGATATATACACCCTTCTGATCTGCTTATCACCTGCCTCTTCATATTTAAAATGTACATATAAAAATCTATGAAGTTTGCTTTTTATGTCTCCAGGTAGTATATACTAGAACAATGATTCACTTCAGACTTGGTGGATGTCACTGAATTGAAAATGTTTCATCCCAGTGACGATTAAGTGGCATCTACCTTGCCTTTGATAATTGTCAATTATTGTATTGATCCAGTGCAGTTACAATGAATCTATAAAGTCAGCATAAATAATTTTATAAAGCATTTATGTTTATTAAACCCTTTTAATCTTTCTACAATTCAAATTATTTTTGGTATTTAACTTGTGGCAGGACGGGTGGTATTTCATATACCTGACTGGCTACATCATCTCTTAATGGGTGGACGGATCCTGTTTAAAAACACATTGGAGGCATATACAGACTACTACCTGCAGAACAAACTAGACCAGGTGTTTCAAGAACATCGTGTGGTTTCAATAATCACTCTACTCAGAGGTAATAAATACTACTCATAGAGTGGAACAAGTATAATTAAGGTGTGTAATCAGTGCTGTAGTGGAAAACCCCCTCCCGCACACTCAACGTGCTCCGCGCACCTCAGCCCACGAATGTGGGCTGAGGCACTGCTGCGGACCTCGAATGCCAGCTTCGCTGTCATAGTGTACTCACTTATTTTTTGACCACTTCAGCACTATGTCTAATATATTTAGTTGTTTATTTAACATGATATTGAATATCTTTTCAGTCATGTACAGTGTTTTGTATTTTAATATAATTTGATGTCTTGTCTAGATGCTGTATTCTGTGAGAACAGTGAACCACGCTCTTTAGAGGACAAACAAAAAAGAGCCAAGAAGACATTTGAGGAAATGAAGAATTACATTCCAGGTTGGACAGCTGTTGATTTTAAAATTACCATATGAAATTCATCTCCTTTTAGCAACACTAAGAAATAATTTAATTGGAATGGTTTTAATTGTGTGTGTGTGTGTGTGTGTGTGTGTGTGTGTATAAATTTCAGAAATAATATAAATTATCCCATCAAATGCATGGTAGAAACATGCTAAAACAGATGTACAGTACTCAAATTCTACCAGCAGTTTTGCTACTCATTAGTTTCATCTCTGTATAGCTATCTGAACAAACATATCTGGTTGAAATGTGTAAATTTGGGTTATCAAATTAAATATGTAGCAATATTAATAATATCAAAATATGGGGCAGTGGTGGTCTAGTGGTACAGGGCACCGGATTGCTGATCCTAAGGTTGGGGGTTTGAGTCCCCACAGGGTTGTCACTGTTCTCATGTGCTGTAATTGTATTGCTTGGCATGTTGTAATGTTCGGATTGTTTTCAGGAATTTTTGAAGCTAACTGGGTTATCAAAGGTGGGCCATGTCTCTTACTGTCTATGGTGAGAGGCATGTAAAAGAACCATTGCTGACTTTCGTAAAAGAGTAGGCTGCGAAGCCGTCAGCATGTTTCTGTCCCTTGCTAAAAGGGTTGTATCAGGAAGGGCATCCGATGTAAAAAAAGAACAAGTGGGAATGGCTAGAAAAGATTGTGAAATTTCAGGTGAAAATCAACAAACAGACTCAGAACGTATCGGAACCTTTGGAATGTCAGAAATCTGACATCGCCGGCAAGGTCTCCCATGTACTAGTGATAGTGGTAATCAGAAAAAGCGGCAAGCCATCTCGTTAGAAATGAAGATGGCTATTATCAAGAAAATTGATGCTGGTGAAAAACACGTGAATGTTGCACGTTTCTTCCAAATGGCTCCGTCGACCATTGGAATCATTTATAAGCAGAAAGATCGCATCATATTGAATGTTAAAGGTTATATTTGATACTGTATTTGATATTTGATGAGTGATTTGATTAAAATGTATCTATTTGAAATCATTTTTCCTAGAATTTAATTTATATGAAATGAATTAATATTATTTGATATGTTTGATATTATTTTATAATGTTATGTTTATAATAATTGATTCAGGGGTGTTTTATAAGATACGGTAATGGTATTTATGGATGTATAGTACAGTATGAACGTCATACGTCACTGGAACATACAGGAACAACTTATGTTTTTTTTCACCTTACGTTCGGCCATCCGGATCCGAACTAAAACGTCAGTTGGGGAGCGTCTGTATTACTCAGATTTGAGGACTTATTTTTTTATTTGTGTAATGAAAGTAAATTATTTTTGGTGTTAGATTTGCTTGGAAAATGTATTGGAGAGGAAGCAAAATATGAGGGGATAAGGCTTCTCTTTGATGGACTTCAGCAGCCAGTTCTTAACAAGCAGGTAAGTGCTAAATAAGTACCTCTGCTGGGAGAGCCTCTCCAGAAAGGATGACACTAATTGAGGAATTTTTACATATCTCTTTCAGCTGACATATATCCTGCTTGATGTGGTAATTTTGGAGCTTTTTCCTGAATTAAACAAAGTAAGTTATACTTCACAGATCTTCATGTGAAAGAACAATCATAGCAGCAGTAGTTATGTTACTTTTTTATATTCATGTTGAATTTTAGGTACACAGAGAAACTTCTGTATTGCCTCCATGGATGTAGAAAATTCAATTTGCTGTTTGCTGTATTTGTTAATATCAAAAGAACCATGTACATTAGTTTTAAGGCAACTGTACAGAAAGCATGTCTTATCTATGTGAAGAGAGATAGAATAGACATACTGAATAAACTTAAAATATTTATGGTTACATAAAGTATGGTTTAAATTTAATTTTATTAAAGTATTTATTTATTTTATGCTAGTTTTAAATTGACAATATACAGTACTACTGACTTTACTTAAAAGGTGCACAGGTTGCACTATATTATATTACAAGCTTTGTAATAAAATGTTTACTTGTGAACTTAATCCCATATTAGGATGCATTTTGTTACCTAATAAGTTGTCCACTACTCAGAAAAATGTTAGTGTTATGATACAAATGGATGTTTACATGTGCCTCAATAAAATATTTTATATCTCACCTGTCTGTGTATGTTCAATGTATATTTTTGTTATTTAATTACTACAAATGTTAAAAACGAATTAAACATATGTTAAGTTTTATATTGGTGGCACGGTGGTGTAGTGGTTAGCACGTCCGCCTCACAGCAAGAAGGCCTGGGTTCGATTCCCGGCCTGGGCGTTTCTGTGTGGAGTTTGCATGTTCTCCCTGTGCTTGCGTGGGTTTCCTCCAACAGTTCAAAGACATGCACAGTAGGTTAATTGGCCGTTTTAAATTGCCCCGTAGGTAGTTAACAACCTGGCGAGGGATGGGTGCCAACAGGCCAAAATTCAACCCAAGTCTTGCCATGAAGGTGCCACAACGACATCCCCGGATGTTTAAGAATAAGTTTGATATTGGATATATGGACTCAATTTGGAAGATTAAAAAAAAAAACAATTCTAAATTTGGACTTCACCTGTTATCGCTGCAATTATTTTTAATATTTAGAGTGATGAAACGAGAAGGCACGGTACTGAAGGTCCTGGGTTTGAGTCCTGGCCTTCGTCGTCCTTATGTAAAGTTTGCAGGCTGCTTTTTTTTGTGCTTGTGTGGGTTTCTTCCGGGTACTTTGGTTTCTTTCCACTTTCCAAAGACATGGCCATTAAATTAACTGGCTGCTCTGAATTGCTTTTGGACATGGATGTGAGTGTGGATGTTTGAGAGTGCTGTCCACGGTTCAGGTATACCCCACCTTCTCCAGGTATTGTCTGAGATAGGTTCCTCCTTCCTGCAACCCTAACAAGATCAGACGGTTTCGCAATAGATATGTATTTTCTGTATAAAACAATTAAGTATGGAATAAACATACTGTATATGTGGAAGGATTTGTTACTTGTAACCTTTCTTTCTTTATTTATTTTTTGTTTGGTTATGATTTGCAACTCTTAACAGCTATACTAGGAAAATCCACAATCTCAAGACACAGATGACACTGAAAACATTGAGGGCCTAGTGCAATGAAATGTCTATATTCAGGAAATCAATAAACCTCAGATATGCAATGAACAGCAAAGATAAAAATAACATGTTTGTGAAATATACTATTTCACTATATTACAAAAAGTATAAAATCAGAACTTTTTAAAATTAATTTTCATCCTCATCCTGCTTTTGGCAGCACTGCATAGAACATTTAGTGCAGATTCATCAATAAAATCTTGTACATGTTGAAGCCACGCGTCCGCCATATTTGTCCTCCCTGCCCATGCGCTTATCAAACAAAAACAAGCTCTCAAGACACCAATGTAAGGTATGAAAGCGAAGATTCAATCTTTACAGTATTAGTCAGCATCATATGACTAAAGAGCTTTTCAGCGTGAACAACTTTTACATCCAATTTAGCCTCGAATGCTAAAATCGAAAAAAAATTGGAAATGACTGAATATCTTTATTTGAATATTTTGAACAAGCCCCGATTGTTAAATACATTTCAAGGTAAGTGCGTTACTTTTATGAATGATTTGACAATTGTAGTTAATATTTTTAATTAATCAAGACATTAATCAGTTTCTGTGAGTAACTCATGAAGGCCACTAGATGTCGCTACGCACTGTGTTTTGTGCCTCGGAGCTTCTGAAAAAGAAAAAAGAAAAAAAAAATCGGAAAAAAATATCAGCCGCAGGTTTCGACCCAACATCGCTACCTTTAAACTATTAAAATCAAGAATAATTAATATCCTGAAATATAAAACAAGACGACATAGGAAATCACGCACATGTGTACTTACCGTTATATGTATTTGTTTTCAGCGCATCACCATGGCCTTCGATAGCTCAGTTGGTAGAGCGGAGGACTGTAGTGGATTATTCACAGTGATCCTTAGGTCGCTGGTTCGAATCCGGCTCGAAGGAGGGCAATCTTTTGTTCATTGTCACATTTCATTTTTAATGTACTGTATTACAAAACCCTTGAAACAATAACTGCTTTGAGGAGACGATGTACACATGGGATATGAAAGTGGAGCCAATTCAGGGGCACTTATCCCCAGTTGCTAGACTGGCCTGTCTGCAGCCCTGATCTGTTCCAACGAAAGAATTTGTACTCAATTTAAAATAAAATAATATTAAAAAAAAAGCAACAGTGTCCCCTGTGCTGTTGGACACCTGTTTTAATGAATAATGGGACGAAATAACAGTTGAGACTCTTCGGCACTTGGTCCTCAGCCTCTAATTATCTTTTAAATGTTTTGAGAAAAAATGAAAACATTACAAAAAGGTAAAAGCTTTAACATCCCAATGCATTTTTAATGTGTTGCAAGAATACAGTCAAATGCATTTTATTTAGAGACAGAAAGAAAGCAAGAGGAAAAAATAATGGTCATGATTAAAGTCAGAATTTCTGGGGGAAGAGTCAGAAACAATGTCTGAATTTAAGGTAAGAATTGATAAAATGGATGACATGAACACAAATATTAAGTTATGTTTGAGGAGACGGCACGATGCCATAGTTCTGTCTCATTGCAAAAAGGCCATAGGTTTGATTCCTGGATTTGGATGTTTCTGCGTGGAGTTTGCATGTTCTTTTTTTACTTGTGTGGGTTTCCTGTGGATATTCTGGTTTCCTCCCACAGTCCAAAGACATGCATATTAGGCTTACTGGCTGTTCCATATTAGTCCTAAGAGTGATTGTAAGTTTGAATGGTTGTGTGTTGCCCTGCAATGGTCTAACGAGTTGTTCATGGGTGTAGTGTGCCTTCATCTCGTGTTGGATGAGTTAGGTACTTGTACCAGCTTTCACTTTAAACTCGGTAGTAATTTCTCACTTAAAAAAAAAAAGTTCTGAATGAAATCTCAGGAGCAGTGGTGGTCTAGTTGTATAGGGTGCTGGTTCGCTGATCCAAAGGTTGGGGGTTCAAGTCCCACTCTCCACAAGGTTGTCACTGTGCCCCCCCAGTGCGGCTAACTAACTGGGTTATCAAAGGCCGGCCATGTCTTCCACTGTCTATGGTATGAAGCATGTAAAAGAATCATTGCTGACATTTGTAAAGAGTAGGCTGCAAAGCCATCAGTGTTTTTCTGCCCTGTGATGGCCTGGTGAGCTGTCCAGGGTGTACTCTGCCCTCTCCTGAAGTTGGCTGGGATGGGCACCAGCCTCCCTGTGACCCAAATTAGGATTAAGTGGTTACAGAAAATGATGATGAAATCTCCAAATGCACATTTGTGAGAAATACAAACATCTTAAAATAACATTCGACAGGTAAATGGTTTATTGTCAAACTTTAAAACAAAACAAAAAAACCAACACATGCGGACTGCAACATTTATATTTTTCTTTCTCCAAAAATTAAACAAAAATACTAATTTCAGCACAACATTTCACTCCATGGATTTGAAAGAGGAAAAAAAATAAAATAAAGCCTGTTCTTTTCCTTGCTTTAGACTCCAAGAAGTTTCTTGGCCATGTAACCAGGCATGCTGTAGAGGAACAGGGCCACGATGGCAAGCAGAAGCAGAGCCAGGACAATTTTGATCACAAGCCACTTATACTGATTGCAGATAAAATAGCGGATTGCTTTTAGGGGCATGAGGAACCACAGGAATGTAGTGTCCGGACGGCTGTTGAGACAAAAATAGCAACAGAAATTTCCAAAATTAGAAGTAAATATGAACTGTTTTTAAAAACTGTAGTTTTTGTCCTTTTGGGTTAGGATAAACATTTGTCAGAATTCCTGTATGTTGGTCTTCCTGCCATTTGCAACTTCAACAGAATCCCTCTCATCCGGATTGTAGAATTCACTCTCTTGTAATCTTCTTCTTCTTTTCCTTTCGGCTGTTCCCTTCAGGGGTCGCCACAGCAAATCATCTGCCTCCATCTCACCCTGTCCTCTGCATCTTCTTCCCTTACTCCAACGATCTTCATGTCTTCCTTCACCACTTCCATAAATCTCTTCTTCGGTCTTCCTCTAGACCTTCTGCTTGGTAGCTCCAACCTCAGCATCCTACTGCCAACATACTCACTATTCCTCCTCTGTACATGTCCAAACCATCTCATTCTAGCCTCTCTGACTTTGTCTCCAAAACATCTTACATGGGCTGTCCCTCTGATGTACTCATTTCTGATCCTATCCATCCTTGTTACTCCCAGAGAGAAACTCAACATTTTCATCTTTGCTACCTCCAGCTCTGCCTCCTGCCTTTTCCTCAGCGCCACTGTTTCTAAGCCATACAACATTGCTGGCCTCACCACCGTCTTGTACACTTTTCCCTTCATTCTTACTGATACTCTCCTATCACACAGGACACTTTTCTCCAACCATTCCAGCCTGCCTGCACACGCTTCTTCACCTCTTTTCCACACTCTCCATTGCTCTGGATTGTTGAGCCTAAGAACTTAAAATCCTCCACCTTCTTTATCTCTGCTCCCTGTAACATCACCGTTCCTCCTGGCTCCTTCTCATTCACACATGTATTCTGATTTTCTGAGGCTAACCTTCATTCCTCTCCTTTCCAGGGCATACCTCCACCTCTCCAGATTTTCCTCCACTTGTTCTCTGCTCTCACTACAGATCACAATGTCATCTGCAAACATCATGGTCCATGGCGATTCTTGCCTAACCTCGTCTGTCAGCCTGTCCATCACCATAGCAAACAAGAAGGGGCTCAGAGCTGATCCTTGATGCAGTCCCACCTTCACCTTGAATTCGTCGGTCACGCCGACAGCACACCTCACCACTGTCTTACATCTCTCATACATGTCCTGCACCACTCTAACATACTTCTCTGCCACTCCAGACTTCCTCATGCAATACCACATTTCCTCTCTTGGCACCCTGTCATATGCTTTTTTCCAGATCCAAGATCCAGATCCAGATTTCACTCTCTTGTAATCTTCACTCATTAAAACACTACATGTTTGAGAACATTGAATGTTCTCCCTTTGCTTGCTTGGGTTGTCTCTGGCTACACTGCTTTCCTCCCTCAGTCCAAATACGTGCTCATTAAGCTAATTGGCTGTCCCCTGCTCTCACCCATAGGCAGCTGAGATAGACTCCAGTCTCTGTGTAGCCCTATTATGATTAAGTGGTTTAGCAAATTAATTAATGGTGTTAAAAGGGTTGTGTCAGGAAGGGCATCCGACGTAAAAACCTATGCCAAATCAAATGTGCGAATCGGATGATTCGCTGTGGCGACCCCTGAGAAAAGGAAAAAGCCGAAAGGATACAAGAAGTTAAAAATATGCGTCATTCAAATGTTCCAGAAGAGACTGCAAGAGAAATAATTGCTAGTTTCTCCAAGGCGAGTTCTGTTTTTTAAAAAAATATCCAAAAATAAGTATGTGGGTAGAGTTTATTTATTTATATTGGACAAACAAAGCACTAATGTATTACCTTACACCGAGGAAGTACAAAGTTAATTGAAATATTCACAATCAAGATGGAGTCACTATAAAACCTTTTGTAACATCAATCCAAATAGTGCAGACCTGTTATAGCTGAGAAATTGAGAACTGTTTTCCTTACACCGGTGGCTTGCTGTTGTTTGTGTCAAACAATTTAATAAGGAATTAAATCTTATAATTTAACATCGAGTCTTCCTTAACGCCTGGACTACAGTGCAAATCTCTGATTCTTACAGAAAAATATTAATCACATTCTCTTCAAATCGTGCAGTTTTAAAATTTACAGGTATGTAAGTCAAGTTGCATCAGTTTACGTATATTAAAGTTAAAACCATGTGCTGTATGTTCCACCCACTTTTCATAGAGACCTAAACATTTAAACTTGAAAACATTCAGTGTAGAAAGCTCAAATAAAGTTGATATTTAGTACAACAGTATGTGCTTTAAAAGTGTAAAAGTGTAAGTGTATTATTTTAAAACCTAATTATAAGCAGGTGGGAACCAGCCTTTCAAAGTGCTTCTTTCAAGCCACTTTTAAATCTTCCCCAGTATCTTAATTTTTTTGACATTTGATAGTCACTGCATACATTAGCCATAGACATTGCACTAGATACACATTATTATATGGACATCGAAAACATACATATAAAAGTATTCTACCATTTCTCACTCATCCTATTAGCAAAACACAGGCCAAAACAAAGAAAATCTCTCCAGTGCCATCAAATAAATGCAATAAACATTTTAAAATACATGAAAATTTTGTTACTGTTTGTGAAGCATGGGATTATGGTTTTGATCAAACAATATGCAAACACTTTTGTTATGGGGTAAAACAAAAAAAATGAAGCCAGTTTCTGATGAGGGATCAAAAAAAAAGTTTTGTGCATGTGTATGAATTTTTCCCCTTGGTAGCCAAACAGTTATTTAAACAGACCAATCAAACTGTTTTATCTTAAGGCATCTCAAGAACATGTATTAACATTACAAACTCATGCTAAGTGACATATTCTGTGGCCAATAATACAATAAAAGTAAACACAAAATTGCCATACGGTACTTAGGCGACAAAGGCAGTCTCAGACATTAATTAATGCATAATGTTCAAACTTGTTATAACTGGAAGCAATAAGCAAGAAAATAATACAGAATTGCATGAAAATACAGTCATACCTCACCTTACGAAATTAATCCGATCCAAAAGTGGTTTCGTAACCTGATTTTTTCGTAAATTGAGTCGCATTTTACATGTAAAAGGCCTGATTTGTTCCCAATACTACCCCCTAAACCCTTTAAATATTATAAAAGCATACCTTTTAAGGCCTCCTTCTGCTTCAATATCGTACAGATGGTAGACGGGTTTCGGCCATATTCCTTTGCGATATCACTCAACCGCATGCCACGAGCCCGCTTCTTCTTTTCACTCGCACCGGGAATCACTTTCACCAGGAATCACACACGTGTGTGTGTGTGTGTGTGTGTGTGTGTGTGTGTGTGTGTGTGTGTGTGTGTGTGTGCACGTGTGTGGGTGTGTGTGTGTGCGTGTGTGTGTGTGTGTGTGTGTGTGTGTGTGTGTGTGTGTGTGCACATGCGTGTGTTGACCATGTCTTCTTACCAGAGTTTTAATCTTACAAATGTTTATGCAAGGTTAAAAGCCTGAGCCAAAAAATAAAGTTGCAATGAGCACACTCAATAAACTCACGACACAGCAGTAACTCTGTCCTTTACGCGTGTTAGAACTCCGTGACGAATAATGGGTCGAAGAAACAAGAAAAGCATCATGGGTATTATGGATATGCAGCTCCATAATAGCCAATGGGAGGGAGCTGTATCTCCATGATGAACAATGGGTCGAAGGCACACGAAAAGCATCATCGGTATTATGGAGATACAGCTCCTTCCTACCCAATGGGAGGCCAGTGGGGCGGGGTGTTGGGAGATAGCTGATGGGAGAGCAACTTGCGCATTGTTTGAATTTTTAAGATGGCGTGTTTTGTAATGTGAATTTTTTTGATCCAGAGATGGAAATTTTAGGTAAATGCTTTTTGTAACTTGGATTTTTAATTTGTTGGATCTTTCGTAAGGTGAGGGTCCACTGTACGCTATTCTAGAGTATTATTGCTATTTGCGCCGGAACAGATTATACTACCTATCAGTGGCTCACACTTCCCTCACAAATAAAAATATTATGTGGGGTTTTTCATCCATTACATATTTGTAATTCCACATTTTAGCAAACCAGTAAGGTATTAGTTTGCTTGTGTCAATTTAAATATATACAAGTGAAAAACAAATTATGAGGTAACACTTGGGAGAGCAGCATCTTCTATCAGTCCTGCTGCTTGACAAAGTCTAAGAAACTAACCTGTGCTGATTTAGTTAGAACTAACAAGTCCCTACATGCAATTTATTCTTTTTTTTTTAATTAATTTTTTTTTTTTTTTTTTTAAGTTTTACTTTTCTTTCTTTTCCCATACTTTCTATAATAGGTAATGTTCGGGATATCCTGTTTTGAAGCAAAAAATTTTCTTTTAAAATGGGATATTATTGAAATTAAATAAACCAAATTCTTAAAAAAAATATTTTTCAATATTCAGAAGTTAACAAAATTAAAATACTTACATTTTGGCTTTACTTGCATGATTTTTATCCACACTTTTTTTCTCATGCATAAGAGGGAAAAACTCTGTGACAACACCGTAAAATATTTTTTTTCCAAATTCTGATTTCTCCTAGCTTCATGGGTTGACTTCTTTTTTCTTTTCTTAAATTTTCTTCTTCTTTTTTTTGCTTCACCCCTCATTTTAAAGAAAGTTCATATCACTACAACATAAAAAGATGGACATTACTGTATCTAGGACGATACCAATGTAAAGTGACTTATGAGTAATAGAACTGCCATTTAGGCACCAAGTAGCTTTTTCACCATATACCCAGGCATGCTGTAAAGGAATAAGCCCACCATTGCTAACAACAGTAAAGCCACCACTATTTTGATGATTAGCCATTTGTAGTTGTTGCAGATGAGATATCGGATTGCTTTGAGTGGACTGATGAACCACAGGAATGTTGTATCAGGCCGACTGTAGGGAAAAAAAAAACAAGTCAGCAAATATTGTTAAAAAACATTTTATAGAAAAATTGAATTAAAATGTTGCAGTTAAATTATAACTGAATTCTCTTTCTAACAACATGAATACTATTTGTTACAGCAACATTTTCTCTATTTGCATGAATGTTATTAGCAACTCATATTTGAAGGGCTGAGAACCACAGTGGTCTAACCCACAAAAACTGAAAAACAAGTTCCTTCGTCTTAGTTATAATCTTTAATCATATTGTGAGCATTATCCCTATTTTTTTGTTATATAGCAAAAACTTTCATGCTTTTCATTTTTCTCAAAAACAGCTTTCTATCGATTAGACCAATTTGGTCCTCAGCTGTTCATTTGATTAATATTCATATTTTTGAATCCCACCTCAAATGTATTTAAAGTCTGATAAAACATTTAAATGTTTAAAATTTTTTTCACATAAAGGGAATCTATAATGAAGTATTAATGGTAGCAGAAAATGGTCGCATAAGTCATAGATTTTTAATGGCCATGAAAAAATCAGAGTAATAGAAAACAACCCAAACATTTATGACCTTTGATTTCAGATGGGACACACCATGGCTATACTGTAATTCTATTATAACCATTATCCTTAGAGCACTACTTACCATACACAGGTGGCTCTTAAAAATCCAGACTTTAGATGCTGAAGCGGTCATTTCAGAAGTCGCTGAAGTAGCTAGTATTGTTTTCCAAGTTAAACAGATTACATTTTTCTATTTTTTTAACTGTTTAAAAATAAATATCGGTCTACAATGGATATTAATTTAAAATATTTTACAAATTTGTTCTGTGATGGTGAACCTTGTTTCCATGCAATTTGAGAACACATTTAGAGCAGGGTCCATTGCGTCCTGCAGTTCAGATCCACACTACACTCTATATTCATTTCAGTATATTCAGGCAGCAGAATTTAAACATCGAACACACATGTACCGTAGGCTTATATTTTATGCTTTTATAAGACAATATTGTCCGTTAATGTTTAGTGAAATTATTGAAGTAAGACCAGCTTTATAACTTTGCTCATATTTCATGATAATCAGTGGCAAAATGTCCTGGTTTTGTCTCATCACATTTCCCATAAATGTAACTTAGAACCACAATAAGATGATATTGATGATGCACAGGTTCTGTATTTTCCATAACAATCAAAACGTTTAAGCCTTCAGGACATCAAAATTCCATTCTGAAAACTTTCTCTCTGATGTTACTTTCTGTATTGTTGATTTTTTTTTTTTAAATTGCAATAATGTATTAATCTTACAAGGAAAATTATTGCCGCTGCTTTTAACCCATCCAAGGTGAGCATACATACACGTAAACATACACATACTCGGTGCAGTAGGCTGCCACACACATTGCGGCGCCAGGAGAGCAGTTGGGTGTTCGGTGCCTTGCTCAAGGGCACTTCAGCCATGAAGGTGGAGGAAGGGAAGGTACAGCTCACTTCCCTCACCAACACCATTTTTCCTGCTGATTCAGTAATCAAACCAACGACTTTTCAGTCCCAAAGTGACTTCTCTAACCATTAGGCTATGACTGCCCCAAAATAAAATTATATTAATGAAAGAAGAGATAAACATTTGCATTTTTGGTTATTTTATCAAGTCTTACTTCGGTTTCTCTAGAGGTTCTGGCTCATTCCGTCCTTCACCAACGGGACTTTTTTCAGCTTCTTCACCTGTCAAGAGATGGATCTCTGCCTCTACTTTACCCTAAAAGATAGATACAGTCTCACTGATTTAGTGGCTGTGAGGAAAAAATCTGTCAACAAGTATATGCTTTATACAGTTAATGAGTGTCTATTGTAGTAATTGTGTTGTATTTATTTACCGTGATTTCCATTTCATCATTTTCATCCCTGGCTATAAATGGCCACCAGCCTTTGATTCTTTTCTGCTTGAAAATGTTGACCATCGGCATGTCTTGTTCATTAAGAACCATGTCGAGGGTGCACTGTTTTGCAGTTTTTGCACCACGAGGAAATCTGTTCATATCTAGTTCAATTGCACCTGAACCCGAACCAAAGCATGTGAAGCAGTTTTACATGATGAAAGCTCTGAGTCTGACGAATGTAAATATAACAATCGGAAAGTAAATTTGCAACCTAAGTGAGTATCTCACCCAGAAAGTCATCTGCAGAGAAATGGTCTGCATCCCAAACTTGCAAATTCAGACGAGCAGGGATCTTGTACTCGGTTTCATCCCAGGAAAACATGGACTCCTTCTTTGAGATGACTATTCTCTCCTCAGCCATTAAATAGTCAAAGGGGTAAACGAAGCGCCAATTGAAGTTTCCTTCCCCTGTAAGGGAGTGGTAATGTACATCTGTGTCTTGTTTATCTTCTTGTTGACCTTTAAGCCACCTGAGAAGTACAAATTTGAATTTAACACTGATATACCAGAAAAACACATTATGTTAAATGGTAATCATAATGAACAACAATGGAATTTTACCCTCTCACAAAAATATCACTGGACTTTTCTCCTGTGAATATATCATCATCTTCTAGGACAACCTCATCTGTATTCCAAACGATTACCCTGAGTTCAAACCTGTGAATATAAAAATTACTCTTGTGTTATGTATGCTTTCTTCGTGCATAACAACTCCTTTTGAGACTGGAATATTTTATGCAAGTCAAACATTGTGTACATTACAGAGAATGGACTCATGATAGGTACAATATGTCAACTAAAGGTACTTTATTTTTAGTATATTAGAATAAAGCATAATTTTTAATTGGATTTAATTACTCCACACACATAAGCAATCTCTTATGATAACTTTTTCTGAGTAAATAAAGATCATTATAGTAAATACAATCCAGTAAATCCAATTTTGTATCATTGGATATAGCTGTAGCTTCTTATCTTCTGTGAAAATGTATCTAATTACACTAATATAGTCTAATATAGTCTTTTAAATATTAAAATTCAGCAGTTTTCTTCTCAAAATAGTTAGCCAAAGTTCATACTGCCACCATATGTCTTTCATTTTTTATTTATTTTACAGAATATTAAATCACAAATGTTATTTTTTCATTCCCCCCCAAGAGAAGATATGCAATTTGACACATCACTAGGATCTGAACAAAACTAATCCAATGTTGATATTTACTGTTACTGGTATACTGTACATGTATATTTATATATTTGAATAACCATCTCCAATTTTTGAATAAAGCTCAAAATCCTTATAATAGCTTTTGTCTCCATACATTCAAATGCACTGGGGACACTACACATTCTATTCCAAATCAAAACATGAAGAAACATATATCAAATTTGTGTTATTTCTTGAAAGAAATTAAATAGAAGTGAACATTATTAGACTGTTAAAAAATAGTAGTGTCTGCTTTCTTCTTTACAATCTCAAACATTCACTTTATATATTGAAAAATAGTTTAAGCTTTTGTTTTCCATTGAATCACTGAAGTAATATTTAGTCGTATAACCACTGTTTTTAAGAACTGCTGTACATTTGTGTTGCATGGAGTCAACCAACTTCTGGCATCTGTGAACAGAAGTTTCTCTGTATTTCTTGTTTTTTCCTCAGAAAATGTATTTTTTTATGTCACCCCACAAGTTTTGTATTGAATTAAGGTTTAGGAATTGGGCCGGTCACTTCATCACGCCAATCTCGCTAGTCTGGAACCAAGATGCTGAACGTTTCCTGGTGTGTTTGGGGTCATTATCTTGTTAGAACACCCATTTCAGGGGCATTTTCTCTTCAGCATAAAATAGCATGACCATTTCAAGTATTCCGATGTATTTAAACTGATACCTGGTATGTGATAAATAGGCCCAACACCATGAGAAACATCCCCATATCATGACGCATGCTTCACGGTCTTCACAGTGTACTGTGGCTTGGATTCAGTGTTTGCGAGTCATCTGACAAACTGTCTCTTGACACTAGACCCAAAAGAACAATCTAACTTTCATCAGTCCACAAAAGGCTGTACCATTTGTCTTTAAGCCAGCCAGTGTGCTCTTTGGCAAATTAACCTCTCCAGCATATGTCATTTTTTCAACAGCGGGACTTTGTGGAGGCTTCTTTCGGATAGCTTGGCTTCACCTTGGCGTCTTCTAATAGTAACAGGACTCACAGGTAACTTTAGACCTTCGTTGTTCTTCCTGGAGCTGACTGTTGACTGAGTCATTGCCATTTTGGCTCTTCCTCAATGCATTTGAATGGCAGTTTTTCACTTTTTTCCACATCTTTCAGGTTTTGTTTAACATTTTAAAATATTTACAATCATTTTAACTGAGCAACCAAACATTTTCTGAACTTTATAGGTTTCCCCTCGCCAATCAACATTTTAATCAAGGAACAATTTCTTCTGAACAATGTCTGGAACGACCCATTTTTCTCAGAATTTCAGAGAGAAATGCATTATAACTAGTATGTCCAACATTTGCTGCCTTCCTTAAATAGGCAATAATTGGAACCTGCTTTTCAAAGAATGAATGATTTCACTAATTGTCATTCATTCATTCATTCATTCTCTGAACCACTTAACCCTAATTAGGGTCGCGGGGAGGCTGGTACACATCTCAGCTGACTCTGGGTGAGGGCAGAGTACACCCTGGACAGCTCGCCAGGCTATCACAGGGCAGAAACATGCTGACGACTATGCAGCCTACTCGTGACGAAAGTCAGCAATGAGTCTTTTGCATGCCTTACACTATAGACAGTGAGAGACATGGTCGGTCTTTGATAACCCAGTTCGTTGCATTGGGGGGACAGTGACAACCCGTTGAGAGTGGGGCTTCAACCCCCAACCATGGGATCAGTGATCCAGCATCTTACCGCCAGGCCAACACTGCCCCTTCACTAATTATATATAATAACACACCACTTTCAATTAGTGATTGAATTACACAGAATTAGCAGCATGCATGTCATGAGTAATAGGTCTGTTGGATTTCTATTAGTTTACTACACCTGCTAGTAAATTATTTGCCATGTAGAAATATCATTTCTACCAAAACAGTGAAATTATGATATATATTCCTGATCAAAAATCTTTCTGCAGAAGACATTGTTGACACAAGACGTGCTCACAGTGGTAAAGATTTCGACGTATTAAAAATGAAAGCATACCAAATACATCGAAGCAATTTCATGCAACATTAGTTTTATGTATTATTAACTTCAGTAAAAACAGCATCAGTGATGATTATTGTGGTGTTCCGAAGAAGAGATTTTTTGACGGACATACGTATCACACGTATGTGAAGCTCTGTACAGAATGCATTTTCCATTTACTCCAATTTTTATTTTTCCAGCAAGCCAAACAGTACTATACAGCTTCGGGGGGGGGGGATCTTACAAGCTGTAGAATATCTTTATAGAATTAATTAAAATACGTACACCTCCTAATGTCAAACTTAGTAAATTCAGTACAATTCCGAATTTAACCAGTTTAAAGCAAACTACCTTTATCAGAGTATACTGCATTAAATTGAAATCTGTACTGAGTCAAAATTTGAGCAGTAGGTTACTTTAATAAGAATTCTCTTCAGAATGGCCAAACATTTTATTAACATGAGGTTATAGGAGGCAAGTTAGCTGTTAAGTTAGAACCTTACTTCTTTGGTTTGCGTGGTGAAATATCGAGCGCAGGTCCAGGTGCTGCCATGTCTTTTGGGAACATGTCCACCCACAATTCAATTCTCCCCTACACAAGCAATAGGTAAAATAGAATGGGGGACATTTTTTTTAAAGTCAGCCAGTTGTTAAAATTCTGAATTCCATTGTTCAAGATCAGTTACAACATTTTAGTCATTATAAATACAGGTATCACTCAGTCAGATTCTCACAGATACCCCACTGACCTGCTCAATTCCAGGTTTATCAGGGTTCAAAAGAGGTCTTGTTTCTACATGCTCAGGGACAAGTTTGCAGCCCACTCGTGGAATGTCTTCCCAGTGATTAAGGACCGCTAGAGCAAGGTGCTCATCTGTCTGTTTTTTGAGCCCTGTGAGAAATTATCATCATTATACTACAACGAAGTACCATAAAGATTACATTGTGATAGTTGACTGTCTGTACCTGTACCTCTATCTGTAATCACAATATGTTACATGGTTCTATGATGTAGACAGTAAGTTTGACATGTGTATGAGGTAAGGAAAAGTAAGGGTTAAATGGCTGTTGAAAGGAGGCATTTAAAGCAAATAATATGGCACACATTTAACAGCATGCATGTGCTAAAAAAGTGAAGGTCTCTGAATGCTTGCGTCTATACTCATTTGATATTTTCAATTACATATCAAATTTTAATGCTATATGAATGCAGATACATTTATCTTCAAAGATTATTTAGTAAAATTGGTAGATACCATTTTCGTCCTCAATTTCAGTTGGACCTGTATAAACTCTGTTTGCCACCTTCACTCTTCCTCCAGGGCCATACTGAGGTGAGTCTAATTTGCTATCCTTGCAAAGTTTAGAGAGGATTTGTGTAGGCTTCATTGGGTCTCTCCAAACATTGTAGCCATAGCTGCCATGCATCATTGGATAAAATGAAAGAAGTGAAACAATAAAAAAAAACTTGTTGTTGGAAGACCAATTAAAAAAATCATGCCTTTAAAATATCATAATTGACTAAAGTGCAACCTAATTTGTACATGTAGAAAAGCACATACATTGCATAGCTTGTAGTGATACCGCATGTAGCTCTGTGCTTGCTGAAATAGCGGTTTTCCAGGTCAATTTTTGTCTCCCCAATCAAGTCATCAGTACCAACCAAATCCCAATCATAGATAGATACAGTGAGAGTGGAGTCCATGGGAAATGTAGCATCAATGTCAAATGATCTAGGAGGGACATTTATTTTAGTTAACAGTATGTTTTATGTATCAGCATATACAGTCGGCCCCCAATTTCACGAAATTAATCTGTTCCAGTGCTCTTTTCGTATAGCGGGGATTTCGTAAGTAGGGGTCGCATCTTACATGTTAAACGCCTAATTTGTTCCAAGGCTCCAGTCTTTGGACTGGATAAACCCCATAAACCCTTTAAAAATGATAAAAGTACACCAATTTTGTATGAAATATGTGTTAAAGGTAAAAGAAAAATATTTATTAAACCATTTAAAAATTTTATTAACATATTAAACCATTTTATTAACATATTTAATAATTAACCCATTATTAAACATTTTTTATTAACACACACACACACACACACACACACACACACACACACACACACACACACACACCTCTCTCTCTCTCTCTCTCTCTCTCTCTCTCTCTCTCTCTCTGTCCTCTTCTCTCTCTCTCTCTAGCGCGCGCTGCGGGCCACGCCCACAAGACATGGAATTCAAAGCGCATTCCCTGCTTAACAAACTCAACTTTAATTTGATTCCTTGAGGGATCGGAATTCCAGATAAGCTCAAATGCACCCACATTTATTAAACATTTACTGAATTAAACAACTTAAAAAACTAAAAACTAAAGCGTTATTCCTTCTCTCTTTCTCTCTCTCTCTCTCTCTCTCTTGCCCGCACGCTGCGGGCCACACCCACAAGACGTGAATTCAATGCGCATTCCTTGCTTGACAAACTCAACTTTAATTTGATTCCTTGAGGGATCGGAATTCCAGATGAGCTCAAATGCTCCCACATTTATTAAACATTTACTGAATTAAAACAACTTAAAAAACTAAACTAAAAACTAAAGAGTGAAGCTTCTCTTCTGTCTCTATCTGGGAGGCCAGCGGGCAGGATGTTGAGAGACAGCCAATGAGAGAGCAACTCGCGCAATTGGCGCCTTTGAATTTTGAATTTCTTTTTGTAAGAGGGGGTTGTCTCGTATCTCGGGACGGAAACTCAAGAAAATGTTTTTCGTAACCCGGGGATTTCGTACTCAGGAGTCTTTGTAAGTTGGGGGCCGACTGTATATATTTTTTCATTCATCCAAAAGTAGAACCACATTCTAAATTGCTTTTAATAATAATAATAATAATAATAATAATAATAATAATAATAATAATAATAATAATAATATTAAGATTGCTTCTTCTTTATAAACATTAATTTATATAAACATACTTTCCAAAGATAGGATTAAGTTGTTTAGAGATGTAGTTTTCTTTGTCTTTGACCTCTGACTTTCCCAACTTAATTGCAATGTATGGATCTGCCTTCCCATTGATATCTGCAGGGTGCAGATCAGTCGCCTATGACAAATTCAGTTTAGTTAGAATTTCACACATAGACAAAACTTCAGTTCCTAACCAGTATATTTGTATATATGGTTGTACTGTACATACCTTTATGACATAGACTCGAACTAAAACATTGATTGCATCATTGTGTGGAATGTTTTGGAAAGTACCCATGCTGGAATCAATTCCAATTTCTCTAAACAACTCATCTGTTACCTTGTACATACACAAGGATCCCTGAGAAACAAATAAACAAACAACAACAAAAAAACATCTTAGATCCTTTGACGCTTGGATTGATTTAGAAGAAATGCACTATGTCCTATTATTTGTTTGATGGGGCTTACTTTGAATTTGCCAACAAGTCTATCCTCATCCAATACATTTTCATCATCATCATCACCACTCTTTCCACGATAAAGATTAAAAGTGTGGAGCCAGTCTTCAAAGTGATCAAATTCATTCTCTAGCTCTCTGTTGATCACCTGTTGGAAAGAAAATATAAATACTGTCCAGAACTATATGGTTATAGCCATGAAAGCATCTTTCTTATCATTACCAAATCAACAAAAAACAAAAACCCCTAATTGCAGCATCTACCTTCAGCTCATCAATTTTAGGCCTTTTCTTCTCATTTAAGCCCTCTCCTGGTATTGCTTTATTCTTGTCCTTGGCTTTTCCTTTTTTCTTCTTGTTTCCTTTAGAGTCATGTTTAATATCTGCTCATAGGTGAGCAAGGGAAAGAGACCAGACCACATACTTGAAATATGAATTCTACATGCAAGTTGCCATGCTATATTTCATCAACAAGTATATAAACAGTTTACTAGCATTCACAAGAAAAATATATTTCAAACTTCTGTCAGAATAAGGGTTTATTATTCATTCAAGAGGTTTTCTTGCTTATGACTTGTAGAAAGCCATAAAATAACTCAACATTTTGGGGCACTGCCATGAGATGACTGAATTTATTGCACTGTTTCCACTGGATAAGTTGAATGATTACTGCAAGACTGGAACATACAAAATAGTGTAATTGTCTACTTTGAAAATATTTCAAATGAAGAATAAAAAAATTAGAGAATTTCAGACAGCTGACTAAATTATTCTCTCTATCAAAGTACACATTCAATAAGTCCTTAATAATTAGAGAAATGTACTTGCTGTATTAACAAGCACATTTTAATTAAAATGCATTCTGAATACTGTTAAAAATTTATCATCTTTAAGTTTTATATTTGAATTAAAAAATTTACATTTATATCAACATTGAATAAAAAACATTTTGGTCGTTAAATTATTCATAAATATCTACATCAGACCATGTAGTTTTATGCCTCTTATAAACCAATCAACCATGAAATCCACACCACATGCAGCCCTATATGCATCAATCTGAAATGCACTGTTTTTATTCTTTTCTATCATAGCCAGTGATAATAGTTTCAACAGTTATAGTACACTGTATTCTTCTTTGAGATCAGACCAGATGTATTAACCTTCACTCTCTGCAACCCACAACACCTGCAACTATGGGTGGTCCCCCCGATTTTCAAAATCCCTTTTTAGACTTCCTTTTTTTTGTGCTGCTATTGCGGCTTTTACCTGCCCCATCTGCATCCATGTCCTCTCTGTCCTCAGCCTCTGTCTTTTCAGCCTCTTGTGCTTTCAGGGTCTTTCGAGTAAACAACATATTACATATGTTAACATTTATAAATAGAAATTAATTTTAATTATCTTTTTAAAGATGCTTGGAAGATCTTCAATTTTTTTTTTTTTAAAGAGTAGGTATATTTAATTTAAAAACATATAAAAGCTTACCTCCATTAGTGTTTCAATGGACGCAAAGTATTTGGACCACCAGTCCAGCATGCTCTCATCTAGTTGTTCTTCCTCAGGTTCTTCCCCTTTCTTCTTCTTCTTCTTTGCTTTTCCTTCCTTGTCGTCATCAGGCTATGATTTAAAGGAGACTATGCTGAACGCCTTATAATTTCCTTTAGCAAGCATTATAGTCAAGATTTTTAGTTACGGAATGTTACAGGAAATATTTTATTCAAGTGCTATCAAGGTTTGTTTAGCGACTGGATGTACGTACTATGAACATTATGGAAAGTCCTGAAACCTACCACATATAAAGTGGTCCATACTTACCATATCAACCTTTACAACTGCATCAGAAACCTGTTGGGGAAAACAAAAATTATTGCTTTTTTAAAAAGATGAAATCCTTCTGCTGCTTTTATAAAAGGCATGACTTGAATTAAAATACAAGGACATGTTTTTAGTACATACTGAGTCCAGTTTGACCATTGTGTCCATCTTCTTCACAGCAGGTTCAGGTTCAGTGTGAATCACAATTTCTTCTGTAGATCATATTCAGAAATACCTGTGTTTTTATTTATTTACTTATAATATGACCTACACTGTACTTTTAAGCACAGTAACTCATACACTGTGAAACAAATTGTAAATTTTTTCACTTTGTTATTACTCTGCAACAAAAAGATTTTAGAAAGCTTTTCTTTTATTAGAGTAAGATACAAAAAGTCATGATCTAGACTTCTGTGTACTTCTCTTCCGTCAAGGATTTTACAATATTATTTTATTGAAACATTGATCATATACCTACCCATAGCAGACCAGTTATTGACAGTCTTGTCCTGTGGCTTGTAGGTGAATTTGCGCAGGGTAGTGACTGCATGGTTGCCAACTAGTGTATAACGGCCGAAAGCTCTGCAGTCCACAACTCGAATATTCAGAGGAGGATGAAGCAGCTCATTCTCTGGCAAGTCCTAGTCAATCACATTGTTAAATAATTTGGTTGTAATATTAGGTGTTATTTGATAAATTGAAAATATGTAGAGATTCCAACTCTAATACTGGGTTCATTATCCTGCATAGGTTTTAAAACCTAATGCAGCAGATCCAACTTGATGAGTTGGATTTCAGTACTGGAATACTGAACTTTTTAGGACAGCCATCTGGACTAGAATACTATTGCATATAAGCAAGTCATTATACTTAAATAACACCAGTTTTATCAATATTTAGAATTCACATGTCAGTTGAAACCCACCACTTCAAACCATTTGACCAGCGTGCTAAAATTGGGGTTTTTGTTGTAGTTAGGAATGAGAGAAGACTGTATCCCCTTTCCAGCACATTCTATGTCCACACGTGGTCTGTCCACTTGGGCAAGGTTTACTCGCTTTAGGTCCCTCAGGCCCCAGAATAAAACCTGGTGAAAAATTAACTCATGATATTGTACCATAACTTTTAAAAATACTGTTTATAGCAACATATATATTTGCACATAGAAAAAAAAACCTCAATGCGGTATTTGCTGAGGACTGGTCTGATGCCGATGGGAACGGGCAAAATTGGACCACGGTCCATATCTGTGGGCCCATCTATAGGGGGGAGATCGGACTTTCCACCTGGTCCGATCTAAAATATTAGTTGACAATTGTATAATTTTTATAAGCTTCAGTTCTTTTAATACAAAAACAGTTAAGTATTTCACCAAAGTCTTATCACCTGCAGTAGTTCAAAAGCTGCCAACATTTCACCAGCGGTGCAGTTTCCACGGTAAACCTGGTAGTATTCTAACTGAGGTGGGAATCTTGGTGGCCCATAATGCTCATCTGACATTTTAGTTATTGGCTTTGCAAATGTTCTTCCCATAAAATCAGCCTTGCCCTACAAAAAGATTAAGAAGTACATTGTCAGCACCGACTAGTTTTTGAGCACAAAGCAGGAATGTTAAAGCATGTACTTGCTTACCATGCTATCTTGGTCATAGATCTCAATGACAATAACCGGAGGATCATCCCTCAGCTCATTAGCATCTCCATATAACTCAACATTGTCAAAGACTAGAAGCTGATCCCATGTGGGGCACAGGGTCTCATTCACAATCTGAGTGATGGGACATGATATCATTCCACTTAATAAAGGAGTTATTTTTGAAAGTTGAAGGCAAAAACATTCTATAATAAAGAGGGGACTCTGACCTCTGTAACCTGACTGTGAGTTGAAAAAAAGACTCTGGCAAAGGGGTCTGAAAGGCCTGTGCTATCTGCCGCAAACAGACTTCTTGCCTGGTACACGTGTACTCTCAATTGGAAGATTTGCTTCACTATCAGAAACAGTTATAAGCAGTCAATTCATAAACACAATTATACTGGATTAAAAATTTCATTTGTTTTGTTAGCTAAAGGAAATTCTATTTACTGGTGTAGATTAAGCTGATTGGTGGTGATGACTGCATTCCTGGCCCTTTGGCAGCCTTGTTCTCTTCAAATCCATTTGGAAGTCCATTCAGGAAGTCTTTGCGGTGCTTGTTCAATCCCAGCCAGAGGTACATTTCAGTCTTGGCTTGGACAGTCCAACCTGCGGGCCCAAAGCTCTTTTTACCTGGAAGCTGGAGAAATCAATACAGAAATGTTTAGAGTCTGTCTGTCTTCCTTTCGGCTTTTTCCCTTTTTTTACTCGGGAGTCGCCACAGCGAATCATCTGATTCGCACGTTTGATTTGGCAGAGGTTTTTACGTCGGATGCCCTTCCTGTCACAACCAACCCTTTTAGCAAGGGACAGAAACATGCTGACAACTTTGCAGCTACTCTTTACGAAAGTCAGCAATGGTTGTTTTACATGCCTCTCACCATAGACAGTGAGAGACATGGCCCGCCTTTGATAACCCAGTTAGCTGCACTGGGGGGGACAGTGACAACCTTGTAGAGAGTGGGACTCGAACCCCCAACCTTTGGATCAGCGATCCAGCGCCCTATACCACTAGACCACCACTGCCCTACAGAAATGTTTAGAGTAATTTCAGAAAAAGTGATATAGAATATTTCATTCAGAATCCAGTGTGAGAATGTGAAAGAATTCTTCTTTATTTAGTTCAATCTTACCTTGAAGAAAACGGTCATGACTTTTCCACAGTCTTTCCCAATTTCCTCCTCAACATTCGAGAAAAGGATGTCTTTAGAGGGCACTCTAGCATATGCAATGCGTTTTCCATTACTGACCATCCATATGTAAACATCTGGAACACTGTGTTGAGGCTGTTAAAACAAGTTTTATGTAATATATTGCCTTCCTTGTTTAGACCATCAAGTATCATAGGTAACTAGCCAGGGAAACTATTTCTAGCATTTTGTCAATAGTACCTCATCAGACAAAAATCTCAGTTTTTGGAGGAAGTTTTGTGCCAATTTGACTTTATCCCTGACAGTTTTCTTTTTTACTTGAGTTCTCATTGCCTTTGCTTGTTGGCCAATAGTCTCCTAAAGACACAAATTAAGAGCTTATTAAAAAGTAAATCACAACATACAATCAAAAAGTTTAGATATGTCAAGCATCAGATTTTGTGGATCCTTTGAGAAACATACCAGCTCCCACATGCATAATTTTAGCCTTTCTCGATCCAACTTTGTGACCCCTGTCTGGCTTTGGTCCTTGTTTGCCAGTGTTAGAAAGTTGCTAAAAGAGAAGTCATTTAGTTTTGAAAATACATTTAGTTATTGCATGTAAAGGTGAGAAAAATTACTTAGATGCAGTATGTTTTGGTAAATCAGGGCTGGCTCGTACATTTAAAATTTTTTTGCTAGTTTCCAAAGCACCAACCCCACATTTAATTGATTTACTGGATCAGCATTTTGTGGAGGGAACTGCCCAACCTGTCTATTCCACAAAATGTCAAGGATCGAACTAGAGAGTGTGACAAACCTGCAGCCATTGCTCAGTTCTTCTAGAACTCCTCTGAGCCTACGCTCAGGAAAAGCTTTCTCCGTTTTAATAATCTCCTGAACATCATTTAGTCCTTCTTCCTTTTAGTTAATAAAACAATATCAGGATCAGTTTTCATTTCATCTATTCATGAAGTGTGATGCTAATTTATTCAAACATTTAAACCCACCAACTTGTCTGCAACATGATCTATTATGTTAGCATTGTACAGTCTTCTTCTCTGATCTTGCCACCAGCTCTTAATATATATACAGGGCTTTTTCTCAAAATATGGAAGATGAAAATAGTTCCTGTGAAATTAATATAAAATTACCATCAATACCGATGACTGCTGAGAAATAGACATGCCTTTACTTCACCAGAAATATTGACATACCTGTCAGTGATGACTGGTTTCATTGGTGGAGTGATGGACACTGATGCCAGCTCTCTATTTTCATCAAACTCTTCATCACTTGAGCCATGGATGAGTTCAGTCTCTTCATCACCTTCTCCTTTCTTTGACTTCTTTGTTGTTGGTTTGCTAGGGGTATCAACATCACTGCCGTAGTTTCCTAGGAAGAAATGCGTACAATCTATTAACTTATGACTTTATCTTTTTTGGAAAAAATATAGGATGATAAATGTTTTTCTTTTTGCCATTACCTATTGTAACTTCAAAGTTAATAGGTTTATCACCAATCTTTCTGTCAATCATTGTTGCTTCTAGAAATGCTCCAAACAAGAAAAAATCCTCGATTTTACCAGTGGCATTCTAGGTTTGACACACAGAGTCAAAACACATAAATATATTTGTTTTTTCTGGTACTTTTGAACTTGAACTACACTTCTCTATACCAAATATATACAAATCATATCCTAAAATTATTCACTTAAAGAACTTCAGTTAGGATGATGCATACCTAAATGTATATAACATGCATTCATATCCAGGGTTATTAGAAAAAGAAATTTGAATAGTAATATACTTACAATATACTCAGGTACACCCACGCCCCTACCCCCAGTTGATGTTCTCAGTCAATCACATTTAACTTAATGAACTTTTTGAGAAACAACATCAATAAATTGTGATGATTACATTTGTAAATTCATGATATACAGTTATAGCTTGTTTTATACTACGGTAGGCCCTTGACTATTCATGGTTTTGCACTCACGGTTTGAGCCAAGCAATTGACACTTCACTCAAATTCAGCCAATGGCTGTCCTCCTTCCTGCTGATTGGTTGAGATGATGTAACGCCCCTTTTTCCTCATTTAAGTTTTCAATGAGCATTTTTTAAAGTGTATTTTAATTACCAGTTAAGCTGTATTATGCCACTCAAACGCTGTGTGTCTTCTCTGGCTAAGCGCGAGAGAAGGTAATGAAGTTGGATGTCTCTTCTGAAGAAATAAGACTTTCTCCTGAAGATTTATATATATATATATATATATATATATATATAAGTATGCTGTATAATGTTTATATATTTTATCTATAAATATCACAGTACAAAATTAAAAGGTTTTTCTTAATCATTACTATATTTTACTACATTAATACTGTAGTAACAAGTAAGACTGTCTATAGAATGTGTTAAGAAGCATATTTTGGCGCATGTAATAGATACATAATATTTTATTTCTGGTTGCTCATTCGCGCATGTAATACGATACATCGGGTACAGAACTCGCGGATTATCTTCATTCGCGGGAGGGGCCAGAACCAAACCCCCGTGAATATCGAGGACCTACTGTATTACTGTTTTAATAGTTTCAATAAATTCATAAAATATTTAAATGCCATCACTTATGCAAATTATCTCCTTAATAGTAATACAAAGATTGTTTTGTTAATAGACCATGTTTGAAATTAATAATGTAGGATACTCTTGAGTGTTAGGTTTGATGGCAACTGGATTTTTTATTTGGTGTTGGAAGATGGTTCACCCTCATCCGAACAAGCCTTTCGGCTGATGGTTCACCCTCATCCGAAAGGCTTGTTCAATTCTTATAAGCTGATGAGTCCCAGGTACGTATTTAACTTTAAATTTAATAAACTTTTATTCATTTTTTTTTTATTTTTACCCACTGTCAACCTAATTTGAATCGCAATCAATTCCCACCCATCAGGTATTGCCTTCCTTATCACATGACCACTCCAACCAGGGAGGGGGAAAAGCATGCACATGCCCCCTCCATGACATGAAATGCTAACCACCTGCCTCTTTTCGAATTGTGGCACATGCGCATTTGGGGGCAGTCTAACACACTCAGAGGCAAAGCACTATCCACCACCTCGTATTTATGATCTCTCAGACAATTATGATTGGCTAGCGATCGCTATGAGTGACAGGGAAGTGAGTATATGCCATTCCTCCCTCCCATGAGAGCTCGGCCAATTAGCTCCCATGGACACACGGCCACGGACGGCTCTGGCATTAAACCAGATTCGAATTTGTGATCTCTGGATTAATAGTCACAAACCTTGTTCATGTGACACTTGGGAGCCAAGTATTTAACCTCTAGTGGGGTTGACACACCGAAGGCAGAGCTGAGCGTCATTAACACACCTTGCCAACATGGGAGTCGTTAGGGTTACCTAAGCCAAGGTGTGAATTTTTTCAAACTGTTGCCTCTGCCACTATGTGAGTTGTTAGGGCCACACTGATCATGGAGTGATGAGGAGTTGAATTGTTTTAGAAAGGATTGGTCACAAGAAGTTGGTCACACCCAACACTCTACTACCTTTACCCCAGAGATGTTATACCTTGTTTAAATTGACTTCCAAAAATATACACGGACAAATTCCACTCAGCGTCATCTTTAGCAATATAAACTCAGTTACAAACACCGTTTTAAAACATCTCACACATCTTAACCCTGCTAGTGGGAAACCCCACTTATTCCATTTAAACTTTCACAGACTAATTTTAAACTCAAAATTTTAATTTTGGCTCTGAATAAAAACATGGTGTCTTTTAATATCACCTCACTGTTCAATTGTCTTCAATCTCAGTAAATGGCTACAGCAAAATAGCTCCACACACATCAAAGCCATCTACACTTATCAGATTTGCATCTGCTAGACCTTGCCTTATCCCCCTTATTTCAAGTACAGTACTGTATAACAGAATTTATACAGGTGAAAGCGCGGATGTATATGCACCCCCAATGCCACCCGTTACAAACATCTTCTGCATGGCTGAACACTCTCAGAGAAACAACACCTTGCTACTGGTTGCATATTATGTGGATGACGCCTTGGTCAAAAACAAAACACAAGAACAACTGGCTTTTGCAAAATACATCAAGTCAGTGGACTCAGACATCAAGTTTACTAGCGAGGGTAAGTCTGTTGGGTTTTTAAACCCGAGCCTAGTGGCTTAGCCTTGTGGCTCATCAGGCTGGTACTTATCCCCAGTTTCTGTAGCGGGAAGCGACCAGGAGTTCAACTCCCCTTGGATGGGACGCTAGTCCATCGCAGGTTACCTTCCTAGTTTATTTTACTGGTACCCATTTGTACTGCTGGATGAACAGAGGCACGCTTGTGGTTGAGACCTTGCCCAGGGGTCTTAGCCCAGTGAGGGTCTCAGTGGGATTCAAACTCACAACCTCCCAATCATGAGCGCAGCACCCTAACCACTACGCCACCGGCCCCACTTACTAGTGAGGACGTAAAGGAAAATAGAACCGTCCCCGGACTGTGCCATGCTCATTAAAGAGGATGGAAGCTGCACCCCAGGGCAGAAAACGTTCCATCCAAGGCAGAGAAAATGAATGAAACACATCAAGAGAATACAAACATGTTACTATCCAAACAGGGCCTTCATCAAGTCAGCAAAGAGACACTAAAATGAGCCTCATATTTTAACCAATGTCCAAAGAAACAAGCTAAATAATATTGTCAACACATATGTGTCGGGATTGTCTGAGAAACTGAGAAGAATCTTCTCCGAGCATAATGTCTGAAGTAAACCAGGACAAACCATACCAAGGACAAAGCACCAATGCCCAAACGGAACAACTTTGGGTATACTGAACAATGCGGTGAGAAGTGCTCACACCTACACACAGGAGAGACCACGAACCACTCCCCAGGTGCATGGTACAGCATATGAGAGCCAGCTTATCTGGACATGTCTCAGCTCTACATCCACAGTTACAAGAGATGGACCACTTTTTTGAGGACACAAATGTATTTTTTTTTGACAGAGGAGGCAGAAATTTTGAAAGTAAAGACCATCTGTGTCCAACAGAAACCACCATCATGAGAGGTGAAATGTCTTCTCAAAAATAAAAGACGAAACAGCCATCCTAGCACTCAAGTTTACCATGATCTGGATGACTGAGGAATGTACACAGGCAATGTAAAATATTTATTAAAAAGGGCATCAAAAATTCACAGTAATTACCTGGTAATAACCTTTCCTATTTTTGGATCAGTTACCTCAGAAATATTAGGCACTCCTTCCACTTGGACCTCAGGAGAGCACATTATCTCTGGAGAGGAAGTGTCCAAAATCTCTACAGCTAGGCTGATCAGTAAACGGGCCCGAAATGAAACTCCCTCTCCCAATCCCTCATTCAGATCCTGGTACTCGTCCATGAGGGTGTAGCTCCGTGTTGAACCATACATGTTCACCCACGCAGGCCCAAGTGTTGGGAGAAAGCCTAATAAGAAATTAAATAACAAATTCATATTTTGAATCCTATAATAATTTATATAAATGGTGACAATATAAAAAATACATCAATGACATATATCCTGTAAGATTTGACCTTTATCTCCATCATTTGAAATCTTTCGAAGGTCAATAAAATGTGTTCCAAGAGCCACATCATTCACTTTGTCTGCGTCACGTATTTGAACCTTAATGCGCTTACACAGTGGGGGAAATTGTTCAGTGAATATAATCTGCTCATTCCATATTGGTTCATAGCAGCTTTTCTGAACAGAGGTCTTTCCCTGCACATCACAAAAAAAGAGACCATATTAAAAGTATCTCAAATATTTAAACATATTTCAACTTTTTTTTTTAATCTCACCTTTTGACCAGCAAACTGCACCTGAACATATGGGTCCACCAAGTCTTTATTCTCACCGATAAAGGCTTTTTTCACATTGGCCATGATGCTGGTATTCATCTTAGGTAAACCTTCAGCTCTGTAGATTTTCACATAGAATCGGGCCCACTGACGGTCAGCTGGAACACCTTCTGGCAACAGAAGATTCCTATCATAAACAATAAAATGAATTAAATATTACATTTTTCACGAATGGGAAAGTATTTTTATTAGATTTTTTTGTATTTTAGTGTAGATTTTCTCGTGTACCCCTCAATGTCATCCTCATCGGCTTCACTGGCCTTGCGTGGAGTTTTGATATTGTCACCTTTTGTAACCACAGCAATGTCACATTTTACATAGCCCTTACACCCTGCAGTGATGTCATCAGGATCACATAAAGCAGCCCATTTGTGGTAGAACTGGTGGTCTGTGAGGTGGGGGAAACTTTTTTTTAACCAACATTTCAGCAGACTGTTCTCTTGAAAGACTGTGCAGCTGGTACTGGTACACTAGGAGAAATGCTTTTACTCTCACTCTAGAATAAAATATTCAACTTAGGCAGCATAAAAGAAGCAAGTGATTGTTACCAGGCTGCGAATAAACTGTTCCCACATCCATCTTAAAGGTACCAACCATTGTTCCACTTCGCAAAAGATTTTTAGAATGAATTACCTGTAAAGAATGTATATTATGTAAGAAAAAGAAAAATTCTATATTTCTATGATTAAAAAGTATATATATACACACACACATATATATATATATATATATATATATATATATATATATATATAATTAAAAAAATTAAAAAAGGACAGGACAAAGACTTTCTATTGAAACTCCATTTATCACTACAGATCTGTGATACCATCCTCTCTCTTCAGGTGATTATATCCACTATCACCATTATCACCAGCCCTCGAAACAGATCTGTAGTGATAAATGGAGTTTCAATAGAAAGTCTTTGTCCTGTCCTTTTTTTATTTATTTTTTTATTGTTATTTGCTCTACCAAAAAGTATTGAGCACTTTCCTACGGAAGGATCTACTCAGAAAATCCTGTATATATATATATATATATATATATATGTGTGTGTGTGTGTGTGTGTGTGTGTGTGTGTGTATATATATATATATATATATATATATATATATATATATATATATATATATATATATATATACGTGTATGTGTGTGTGTGTGTGTGTGTGTATATATATATATATATATATATATGTGTGTGTATTAAAATAAGTAGCTGAAAAAGGGCACTTACTGAAACCCTCATGACCTTGTCAAACATCACATCAGGAGGAACATGAAACTCGAAGACAAAATACTAAAAACCATGAGGCAAAAAAAATCAAAACTTGTGTTAAATACTGAGTTATTGTGTTCAAAGAAAATCACTTAAATATATGAATGTGTTACAGAAAATTAGTAGATTGATAACTTTAATATGAACTCTTAAATGTTATATGCAAGACCTTTCCGAAATGGTTTGAACAAAGCTATTAAAAAATATGTTTATATATCTCTTGGCCAATGTTACCTCGTTGTAGTAAGGGCAGTTTGTCGACTCCTTCATCGAAGTGTACTTCTTCTCATCGCCAATTTCAACACAGACCACTGGGTCCATGTTCACACCCACGAGTTGTCTTGCCTCAATAATAGTAACACTCACCTAAAATGCATTAATGTACAATACATGATATTCAGGATTTAGGATTGAAAGAGCCCTATAGTTTAGCTTTAATCATGATAATTCAGTGGATTTGGCAAAACGAACACGGTGTCAACTTTCAGTTGTTTAATCCACCTTGTGAATTGAATGTGTGTTGATAACTGATGTAACTGAGAAAAGTTATTGTGATAGATATGTGTGCTAATTAACATACTTGAAAATCCATCACTCTTCCAGCACTAGGTTCAATTTTGATGTCAGGTTTTGATCTAGAATAAGTAAAATTAATAATGTAAAATGATATATTTATACTTTTGTACTTCACCATTTTAATACAGTGTACAGTATAATATATTGCAGTAAGATGCATCCTCACCTTTTGTTTGAAACATTGGTTGTTACAGCAGTAACAGATGCCAGCGAAATAGTATCAGGGTCTGGTCCTTTGCCAAACCTTCTGTCCAAGTCCTCTGTCTCCAGGATGGCAGGCTCATCTTAGAAGACCAGCAGATAGTGATGAGTTATTGTGATAATCACTTTTTTGACAATACCATTTTATTCTACTGCTTTTGGTTTACATTACATACGAAATTCATAGATTTGTAATGGGAAACTGAAAATAAGCAAACAAAATATCCTGTAATGACTACTATAATGATCGTTTGAATATGAAATGAAATATTTTATTATAATTTACCTTTCCCATCATCCTTGGAGCTTCTGGACTTTCCACGCTTCATGCTGGAGAAGGATGCTATAATCCACACTGTAAGCGAGAGAGAAGCAGTTGCACCTTTACTCCTTATAACATCCATGTACATTAATGTACTCAACATATAATAAATTCATTAATTTGTTCATTTTCAGCAATCACTTTATCCTGGCTAAGATTGTGGTGGGTTCAAAGCCAATTCCATGAACAATGGGCACAAGGCATGAAAATTCACCCCAGATGGTAAACAAGTCCCTCATGGGGTACCCCTGAGTACACCTAAAGCCTATTTAGCATAAATAATCAATCTATCTGCATGTTAATGGATCATGGAAGGAGACCAAAAACCTGAGCCAAAAGGACAAAGAGATGAATTGAACCAGGATCCTGGTCTCGCAATGTACATACTTTATATAAACAGTACCGTGTTGCCCTATAAACCTATGAATGAATGAGCTCCTGAAAATGAAAACGGTTTCTTTAACTTAGTGCTTGGTCTCTTAAATACCATAGTACAAAAAGTCTTGTTATTCATAGTCTAATTAGTTATTTAGATAAGCAATGTACTGAAAATTATATTCTATTATAGTTATAATTTTAAAATGTAGTGAATTAACTCAGCTTTAGTTAAACGGTATAGTATGTAAATTGTCATGTTTGTTATTTTTTTAGACAAACTGTACTTTTAGGGTGTACCATTTTATCCCATATTTAATTCACGCCTACTTTTCCACCCAGCCGTCTCGGGTATAGTTGCTCAGCCAAGCTAGTATCCTGTGATAAGTTGGCCTCATGGGGAGTTTAATATTTAAAATGGATGACCTAATTTCATCAACAAGGTGGGAAAGTATTTCAAAAGCCTGTCAATATAATAACAAGGTCTACATTACTAGATTGTAGCTTAATGGCATCAGTTACATCTGCACAGTAGAAACATTAAAAATGACCAGGAATATGATATAATACAAGATAATCAAAGCAGAATAAACTTTTCCGCAAACGCTGGTAAATGTATTTTTGATAAACAAAAAATAATACACAAAAATTTGGCATGTTTTTCATAAATAAAGGGATGGATGTTTTACTGTAGTTTTATTGTATTTATGTAGTTAATAAACCAAGCTGATTGGCTCCTTTCTTCATGCACATTGTGGGGCCGGTGCTGTAGTGGTTAGGGTGCTGTGCTCATGATCGGGAGGTTGTGAGTTCAAATCCCACTGAGACCCTCACTGTGCTAAGACCCCCCCCTGGGCAAGGTCTCAACCACAAGTGTGCCTCTGTTCATCCAGCAATATAAATGGATACCAGTAAAAATATACTGGGAAGGTAATCTGTGATGGACTAGCGTCCCATCCAGGGGGAGTTGAACTTCTGGTCGCTTCACGCCATGGAAACCATGGAGAGGCACCAGCCTGATGAGCCACGAGGCTCGGGTGTAAAAACCCAACAGACTTTACCTTACCTACTACCTTCATGCGCGTTTTCATATCTAATTTACACAAATAAAGCATCATTTTGATTCTCGACGCTGAGATATGTATGAGCTACTGTAATATGATCTAAAATCTATTTGTTAAAGAGAAAAATGTTTATTTTCAAAAGTAACCATTTCACTCAGTTTAATTGACTAGAATACACTCTATCTGTTCATTCATTTATTTTCTGATCTGCTCAATACTAATTAGGGTGACAGGGAGGCTGGTGCCCATCTTATCCGACCCTGGGTGAGGGCAGGGTACACTCTGGACAAGTTACCAGACCATCACAGATGCCCTGTCTATACAGTCTTTAATGCCCCGTTTTAAACACTATGGGGACATAATGACTTACCAATAGGTTAGAACTAGAAAAGCAGTAAAACAGTGTGACATGAACGGCAGAGATTCATGCAAAGGAATTAAAGTTTAAAAATCTTACATACCATAAAATAGTCCAGATCTTCAGTTCTTCAGAGCTTCTGCAAGTCTGAGAAACTCCACTCTTTAATATGACTCCAAACAGTTTGTTTTTACATAGTCATAACCACATTCACTTCACAGAAACAGAAAGGCCCCAAAAGCAATGTAAACCAAAGAGTTTGGTTTGGTTCAAGGCTGGACTTGGACAAGAGAGATGTGATACATCAATTAATAGTGTATGAGAGCTGAACCTGAGACACTAGTAACTAGAACTAGATCTTTTGCGAGTCATCATTGTTGGTTACCAGTGACTAACTACAAAATATGACTATGCTATGAAATTCAGCGTGTGTGTGCGTATATATATATATATATATATATATATATATATATATATATATACATACACATACATACACATATATATATATATATATTTATATATATATATACATATATACATATACATATTTATATATACATATATACATATATATACATATATACATATATACATATATATATATATATATATATATATATATATATATATATATATATATATATATATATATATATATACACACACACACACACACATACACACAAAACAGATTTTCACAAACAGATTTTCCTAAATAACAAGTTTATTTTGCAAATGTAAGGCTCACTGTTTGATATTTCCCTTCTCTCAGGCCAGGGCCTGCCTATTATCATAAATTAGGCATAAAATGGATTACTCACTTTTTCATTTTCCTGTATGCTTTTGGAGAACCAAATAATCTCGGAAAATTATACATCTCACTAAAATAGCCTAAATGCTAGCTTTCAATCTGTGGTAGTTAAAATGGGAACCAATCTTCACAATATGTCGAACAGGTGAAAATGCACCTGCAGAACAATTTGTTTGGTTTATTGTAATGGAAAACAGTGGTCATGTTTTTTTTCTTTCTTTTTTCAAAACAAAGGAAAATGGCCTCCTGCTTTAATTATTCACCATACATTGTTCTAGTTGGGATCTGGGACCTTTGTCCACCTAAACCGGTGTCATGTGTTACTCTGCAGGGCAAGATTATTTGCCACTATTCAGTTCTTCAGTAGACTGATGTCATAATTAAAAACATGAACTGCATGCCGTCTCCCAAAACCTTGTTTTTCTAAAATTATTGAGTAAATAGAATATAATCCTTTTACTGATATGAGTATTTACACAGTAAAAGTCTCATAGTCTTCATAGTGATCTCCTCATTCTGTAGCAATGGTTAAAATACTGTATAAATTAATTTTTGTTAGTTCCTTTGGATTTAATTCACTTTTATCAGTCAGTATACAATGCTACATATAGCTAGAACTCACCTAATTAATTAAACATCTTATTTGTAAAGTAGATGCTGAAGTGTAATGTTGCCTGTATCCAATTAAGTGTAGCCTTGAATTTTTAATGTGTGCTCATCATTGTTGCATGTTTTATATTCATTAAAAGAGTCTAATAATCAAATTACCTTGTCAAACAATAGCTTGTAGCGCTAGTTGGATCTTATATAATAAGAATTTCACGCCCGTTACAATTAATTATATGAGTGAATCAATTTTAAGATAAATATGAATACAAGATTAGTTAAAACCTTCCAAAATTAATTAAGAAGTAAAAAAAAACCAGTTGGTCTCTTGCTCATGTTTAACTATTTATCTGAATAGCTGAACTTTATCTTTTCGTGGTTCATTAGTGAGAATATCTACATAGAGCTACATTTAAATGCCTGATAGTCCTGCTGATTCTTCTACAAGTACAACAACCTAGCTGACAGATCCTCCCTTTAATTACCAGATAGAAAGCAAAGCATGGATAGAAGCACTCCGCTGCAGTCAGCTGTACTGCTTAAGTCAGGGTCACCACCTCTTTGCTGTTGCCAACTTCACAAAGTCAAAACTCCTGTGTGTATTGAAGGCCTGGAGAGATTCTTCAGGTACTCACCTTCTATTTTTCATAGGGCTTATATGACATTATGTCTTTAAAGCAACTTCTAGCTATTTATATGAGCTTTTTTATGGAAGGGCATGACATGCTCAAATGTATCAGGATAAATTTGATTTTTTTTTCAGCTGCCATGTGTATGAATATTACATATTTTATAGAAATGAGAAGCTCTGATACTTATATATGAACTAATAATTTAAAACTTAAAATAAATAAATAAATAAATAACTCAACATTAATGTGGGTTTTTTTCTTCTCCCTTCAAAAAAAGGGATAAAGTGATGAATGCATGAACTTAAAAATGGTTTGATAATGTGGCACCTTTTGCAGTGTCATCCAGGGTAAAGCAGAGCATGACTTGATACCAGCTTTGCAATCTTATCAGGGCACTGTCAAAAGCCCTCTTCTTGGCCATAGACACATAATCCTGCTGTCTTTGTGCTGGAGTGCCTCTTTGCCTGTTTCATCTGACTGTAATGTAATATGGAACCTCAGAACTGGGAGTTTTTACACGTTATATTGGGCAGCAGGAACCCCATCATCTTTGTTTATTCCTGTTTAAAACCAAAGTCATCATCAGACCTAAGATGACATCTCTTTATATGGAAAGAAATTTATCATTCACCACTTGGCCAATTTCATGCACATTATTTTAATGATGCTAATATTTAGGCTAATTATATCCTTTATCTCCTGTTTCAGTTGACAAAAAAAATTCACTGTATTTGTATTATATTGTTTAGTTGTATTTTTGTCAGCCAAATAAAGTAAATGTCTATGTATGTGAAGTAAATATACTTTTGGATATTGCCGTATTTAGCATTTGAGTATTCTGGTTACAATAGCATACTTTAGATAATGCATTAAATAATAAATAATACTCTACACTGATCTTTATTCAACATATACAACACTATGAGTTTCTGAATCAGGGTCAATGGTACACTTTCCAACCTTTGTATTAGTTGTATAATATAAATATTCCTGAACTATGTCGAAAGCTCGGGCAATGGTGTCCTGGTGCTAAGGTGCTGGATTACCAATTTTAAGATTTGGGGTTCAAGCTTCTCTGTCAACAAGTGTCACTGCTGTCCCCCAGTATAGCTGACTGGGTTATTAAAGGCAGCCATGTTTCTCGCTGCCTGTGGGGAGAGGTTCATGTGAAAGAACCATTGCTGTCTTTGGGCAAGAGTAGGCTGCATAGCCCTGTTTTCTGCCCTACGATGGCCTGGCAAGCTGTCCATGGTGTTACATTGCCCTCGTCTAGAGTTTGCTGAGATGAGCGCAATTTAGCATTAAGTGGTTCAGATAATGAATGTCAAAAGTTTATTTAAAAGCATAATATTAAGTATGACCACTATAAAGAGACAACTACCTCCCAAACCCTCTCCAGTGGTAGAACACAGGGGGAGAGAGAGAGAGAGAGAGAGAGAGAGAGAGAGAGAGAGAGAGAGAGAGAGACTGTCCCAGTCTTTGGGCGCTCTCCAGGCTAAGTTTATATAATAGAAATAATATTGGTGCCACTGGTTTGGATACCAGATTCTGGTCTTCCACTTTACAAATGTCCTTTTCTGAAGTCCTCCTAAGTTGCATAATTTTTGCATACCTGTAATAAAATGGTATCAGAGTTATAAACGTCTAAAGTATAAAACTGAAACTGACATTCACAAAAGATCCTCATTGCTTCTTAATTCTAGTCAATTACACCAAAATACAGTTCACAAGTGCCTAATTTTAATATTATATAATAACAATAAATGGGGGCAGTGGTGGCCCAGTTGTAAACTGTTGGATGACTGATCCGAAGGTCAGGGGTTCAAGCCCCACTATGACCAAGTTGTCGCTGTGTCCCTCCCAGTGCAGCTGACTGGGTTATCAAAGGCCGGCCATATCTCTAACTGTATGGTGAGAGGCTGTAAAAGAACCATTGGCAGCATATTTCAGCCCTGCAATGGCTACATTGTCTACAAAAGAAAGTTTTGGATTAACTACTTATGAAACGTGTGAAATAACAACAACAACAACAACAATAATAATAATGTGTGATTTTGCATCATTTATTAACTTAGTTCCAGCAAATTTCTCCTTCTTCTTGTTTATTCACAGTGTCTCCGTGCACATTGCTGCCACCTGCTGTTCTAGATGGTATATAGCAGAGAGGTGATAGGGTGAAGCAGTTGTGTTCATCTCCCCGCACTCATGCCAGAATCCCCACATTTTCATAAATTCATCACATCAGCTTGAGCTTCGTGTTCAACTCCTCCGGTGTCCAGGGTAAGTTTAGTTCGGTGTTGTGTAAAATAACTTTATCCGGTCCACCCTTCAATATCCCTATCCGTTCCAGTAACCATATGGTGGCTGACTTCTACTATAATGTATACTCTAAGTAAGCAAACTGTGTATTCTAGTATAGTCGAAGGTGCATCATGGGATTGCGAGCACACTTCAATTTTCAGGTGATGGATGGTTGGTTTAAAATCTCATCTGTGTTCAACTTCCTGCTTAGCAGTTGGTGCTGTAGAGTGAATTTAACTTTGGGTATCTGACACAAAAATGTTCACACAAGAGCTCAAGGTGGAGGTGGGACTACATCAAGGATCAGCTCTGAGCCCCTTCTTGTTTGCTATGGTGATGGACAGGTTGACAGACAAGGCGAGAAAAGATTCCCCACGGACTATGATGTTTGCAGATGACATTGTGATCTGTAGTGAGAGCAGAGAACAAGTGCAGGAAAATCTAGAGAGGTGGAGGAATGCCCTGGAAAGGAGAGGAATGAAGGTTAGCCTCAGTAAGACAGAATACATGTGTGTGAACGACAAGAAGGACCCAGGAGGAACGGTGAGGTTACAGGGAGCAGAGATAAAAAAGGTGGAGGATTATAAGTACTTAGACTCAACAATCCAGAGCAATGGAGAGTGTGGAAAAGAGGTGAAGAAGTGTGTGCAGGCAGGTTGGAATGGTTGGAGAAAAGTGTCCGGTGTGATGTGTGATAAGAAGGTATTGGCAAGAATGAAAGGAAAAGTGTACAAGACGGTGTTGAGGCCAGCGATGTTGTATGGGTTAGAAACAGTGGCCCTGGGGAAAAGACAGGAGGCAGAGCTGGAGGTAGCAGAGATGAAAATGTTGAGGTTCTCTTTGGGAGTAACGAGGATGGATAGGATCAGGAATGAGTACATCAGAGGGACAGCACATGTAAGAGGTTTTGGAGACGAAGTCAGAGAGGCTCGATTGAGATGGTTTGGACATGTACAGAGGATGGATAGTGAGTATATTGGTAGTAGGATGCTGAGGTTGGAACTACCAGGCAGAAGGCCTAGAGGAAGACCAAAGAGAAGATTTATGGATGTGGTGAAGGAGGACATGAAGGTCGTTGGAGTAAGAGCAGAAGATGCAGAGGACAGGGTGAGATGGAGGCAGATGATTCGCTGTGGCGACCCCTGAAGGGAACAGCCGAAAGGAAAAGAGGAAGAAGAAGAAGACACGTAATGTAAAAATTTCCAGTATTCATACACACAATACCCGAACATGGTGGAGAAGGACCTGAACATGACCTGTGTCAAGAAATAATAATAATAATAATAATAATAATAATAATGATAATAATAATAATAATAAAGTTTTAATTTAAACGAATCATTTATCCATGAACCGAAGTATAAAATGTTATTATCCTCATATCCGTAGTATTACTGATAAGAAAGAAAGAAAAAAAGAATTACAGTACTGTGTTAGTTCCGTTAATTACCACTAGATGTCGACATCTCATTATAAACATTTTTTTAGTTCCGCGTTCGAGTCTCACTCCTCAGTTTAAAGCTCGATAGGCATCTTCATGAATGTAATTCAACTGAAATACACCTCTCAGCATCAGAATAAAATATTAGCAGCCCACCATCTGGTATTGCAAATGAAATTGCTATATGGGTTCGACTGATAAGATCATAGGTGGTACACTTGACACACATCTACTGTACCACAAAGCATAAAGCTCTTGCGTTCAAGTCCCAAGCTCAGCAAAGGTACTATGGGTACTTTGGTTTCCTCTCAGGGGAACTGCATATTCTGTAAATTTTCCATTCCAAATTACCCCTAGCTGTAAGTGTACGATTGTGTGTGTGTGTGTGTGTGTGTGTGTGTGTGTGTGTGTGTGTGTGTGTGTGTGTGTTGGCCCTGCAATAGGTGTTCAGGGTGTACACTCCATTTAGGCTAAAATAGATTTCAGGTGGTGTGGTTGTTCACAGTGAGAAGGCCCTGGGTTCGATCTCCTGCCTGGGCGTTTCTGAGTGGAGTTTGTATGTTCTCACTGAGCTTGTGTGGGTTTCCTCCCACAGTCTAAAAACATGCAGAGTAGGTTAATTGGCTGTTCCAAATCGCCCCTAGGTGTGAGTAGGAGTACGAATGGTAGCATCAGTGTTGGCTCTGAGATGGCCTGGTGAGCTGTCCAGGGTGTACTCCACCCTCACCTAGAGTCGGCTGAGATGGGCGGTATCCCCCCCTCTCCCTGTGATTCTAATTAGGATTAAGCGGTTCAGAAAATGAACGAATGGATGAATGAGGTAGCTTAATTATCCTTTTTTAAATTCCTGGTGAATTTGTAATAGTTTGCAGAACTGAATCTTCAAATTTTTTGGATACTTAGCATGAATTGAAATGCTAAATGAGATGGGGGGAAAAAAAATGAGATGAAAAATCCAGCTTGGTCTGGCCAGCTACCAGCTGTTTAAAATCACAGCTAAATGTAGTTTCTGAATTATTACTAATGCATTATAGACACAAATTAT
Source organism: Plotosus lineatus (assembly GCA_024760905.1). NCBI lineage: Eukaryota > Metazoa > Chordata > Actinopteri > Siluriformes > Plotosidae > Plotosus > Plotosus lineatus. The sequence continues at coordinate 57,895,318 of CM045732.1, forward strand.
TTTCAGGGAGGGATTGTGCAATAATAAAGCAGGAACAAAGGAAACATTTGTTGAGCAGCCTGAAAACTCCAGTTCAAATTTACCAAATCCCAGCTTCAAATCTCTGAGCGGATCAATCAATTTATTTCCCAGATACATACTTGCATAAATAATCTAGTTAAAAATGATTGCCTATAAAGTGATGCGAATCATATATTTAAAATATTGAATAGGCACAACTGAAGTCAGTATATTAAAGGTATGTATTACACGAGTTATTTGAATACTCACTTATGATTGGCCAATTATGGTATTCAGTGGTCTGTTTTTTATATTAAAAGTACTGTGTTGATATGTATAAGATATAAAACAAAGTTAGTTAAAGAATAAAATGATTTTAAAAATTAATACTTTGTAAATAGCCATGTAATAAGTACATACTGTATATGTACATATAAATAAGTAATGTACAATGACTTCAACCATATCAGGGTGATGTAAGACCCTTTTAAAACGCTTTGGGGTCCTGATCCCCTTTCAGGGTTTATTTCATTTCAATCACTCTCTTGCTCTACATTATCCTATATTTATTACATGGCTTATGTTAATACTCGAGTCTGATAGGTCAGTTATAACATTCAGCAGGGTGTTATTCCTGTATAACTGCTGTGGATCATGAAATTACCAGAACCAATTTAAGAAATAAATATTTTGTAAGGGACAGTGGTGGCTCAGTGGTATAGGGTGCTGGATTGCTGATCCTAAGTTTGGGGGTTCGAGTCCCACTCTCCACAAGGATGTCACCGTCCTCCCAGTGCAGCTAACTGGGTTATCAAAGGCCAGCCATGTCTCTCACTGTCTATGGTATGAGGCATGTAATAGAACCATTGCTGACTTTCGACAAGAGTAGCTGCATAGCCGTCAGCATGTTTCCGCCCTGCAATGGCCTGGCGAGCTGTCTAGGGTGTACTCTGCCCTCGCCCGAAGTTGGCTGGGATGGGCGCCAGCCTCCCCGCGACCCTAATTAGGATTAAGCGGTTACACAAAATGAACTGAAATATTTTGCAGGTAGCTACGTGGTAAACATAATAATACAGTATACAACAAGCGAGTCACTATCACAAAATAGACCTCTGATCATCCTGCTTGCAATATATTATCCTATAAGTGATGATGCTAAGTTTAGAAAAGATAATACATTATCAATTGATTTAAATTTTAAGAATGATTTGGAATACTATCTCTATTTTTTAACGTATATTATCCATATTGCTAATCCATTCATTTTTTCATTCATTCATTCTTTGAACCACTTAATCCTAATTAGGGTCATGAGGAGGCTGACGCCCATCCGGTCAACTCTAAGCGAGGGCAAAGTGCACCCTGGACAGCTCACCAGGACATCGCAGGCAGAAACAAGTTGACGGCTATGCGGCCTACTCTTGTCGAAAGTCAGCAATGGTTCTTTTACATGCTTCACACCATAGACAGTAACAGACTTGACCGGCCTTTGAATACCCAGTTAGCTGCACTGGGGGGGGGGACGACACACAACAGTGACAACCATTGATAGTGGGACTTGAACCTCCAACTTTGGAATCAATAATCCAGCACCGTACCGCTAGGTCACCACTGCCATTCATGGATTTTTATTTTGTAATTATCTTTGGTTTATTCATTATTAGGCCACAATCTTGAAGAAAATACACTTTTGACTTTTAAAACAGATGTTAGCATTCAAATTCCTGAACAAGATTATTTGGCCAAGTATACATAGTCCTGTGATAAAATCTATATTAAAGACCACTCCAATATGGACATAAGGAGGTGGTGGTGGTGGCCTGGTGGTAAAGGGTGCTGGATCGCTGACGCTTGATCCTAAAGTTGGGGGTTTGAGTCCCACTCTCCACAAGGTTGTCACTGTCTCCCCAGTGCAGCTAACTGGGTCGTCAAAGGCTGGCCATGTCTCTCAATGTCTATGGTGTGAGGCATGTAAAAGAACCATTGCTGACTTTCGTCAAGAGTAGCTGCATAGTCGTCAGCATGTTTCTGCCCCTTGCTAAAGGGTTGTGTCAGGAACAGGATCCAACGTAAAAACCTCTGCCAAATCAAACATGCGATGATTTGCCCCTGAGAAAACAGCCGAAAAGAAAAGAAGAAGAAGAAGAAGACTCAAATATGAACACCTGACCATACCGCACAGATGTGGGTCTTTGCCAAATTGTTGTCATAATGAAGGAATACTTCATGTCTTTTAATATATTTGAAATCTTGGCATTTTCTAGATAGTTAAAGCGGCATATAAAAACAAGCAAAAGAAGGTACAGATTCCTGAGAGTTATATAAGAATGTGTAGTCCAATGTCTGAGTGAGTGAGTGTTTGTGTAATTGTATACTGATATTCACAGTAATGTGCACATGTGAAAGTTATGAGGCGAGGGATATGGGAATGATTATGGCCTGGGGAATGGTTCATAATGTTAATACCCTGTTGTTTAATAGATTACATCTGTAATAAACCAGCATTTCAGACGATCTGTAGGGGAAAAGCGAAATATTGATATGTGTAAAGTTATGGTAGGAGACTGAAAATATTTAATTAAGACAATAATTTTCTTAATTACTTCATGGGTACATGCAGGCCCATTAGATCCTAAATCGGTAGATCCAAACGGATTTTCTTTCAAGTGAGATTTTGTGAAATTATTTGTTTGAAATTTACACAACCTCTTTTGGGGGGGCATGCCGGGGGAGCATGTATGACCCTGGGGAACATGCTTTTCTGGAATTGTGTACGAGAATTAAGTGTAATTGCACCTCCGCTCCACTAGTTGGCAGTGGCGTTGTCATTGTCCCGATATGAAGTGGGGTTAGCATTTCAGATGATCTGTAGGGGAAAAGCAAAGTATTGATATGTGTAAAGTTATAGTAGGAGACTGAAAATATTTAATTAAGACAACATTTTTTAAAATTACTTCATGAATACATGCAGGCCCATTAGATCCAAAATCGGTAGATCCAAATGGATTTTCTTCCAAGTGATATTTTGTGAAATTATTTGTTTGAAATTTAAACAACCTCTTTTGGGGAGGGCATGCCGAGGGAGCATGTATGACCCTGGGGAACATGCTTTTCTGGAATTGTGTATGAGAATTAAGTGTAATTGCACCTCCGCTCCACTAGTTGGCAGTGGCGTTGTCATTGTCGCGATATGAAGTGCAGTAAACAACCCCTCAAGAAACAACACGGAAAAATTTCTAACACAGGAACTAAGAGGAAGGTGGAGAGAGACGGAAATATTAAGCCATAAATAAGTTGAATGAGTTTAAATAAGGATATATATATATATATCCTTTGATGATCCCTTTTTTAATTTCAGGCACATTGGTGTACTTTAAATCTTTTCTGTTACAGATTAAAAAACAATGATAATGAATTTTTTCTTCATTGTAAGTTGAACTATATTTCTTTTTTGTTGTTGTTGTTTTTAATGTTAATAAAGATACAATGTTCTGCAGAGGTGTACTAATGACAATTTTATGAACAAATAATACTATTTGCAGTGGTACCTCACCTTATGAAATTAATCCGTTCCGGAGCCTGTTTCGTAACCTGGATTTTTCATAAATTGAACCTCATTTTACATGTAAAACGTGTGATTCGTACCAAGGCCCCCAATACTACTCTTAAACCGTTTAAAAATTATAAAAGCATACCTTTTAAGGCCTCCTTCTGCTTCAATATCGTACCGGTATTATAATACCGATATATATTACCGATATAATATCGGTAGACGGATTTGGCCATATTCCTTTGCGATATCACTCAACCGCATGCCACAAGCCTGTTTCTTCTTTTCACTCGCACCGGAAATCACACGCATGTGTGTGCGTGCGTGTGTTGACCATGTCTTAGCAGAGTTATAATCTTACAAATGTTTATGGAAGGTTAAAAGCCTGAGTCAAAAACTAAAGTAATGAGCACACTCAAAAAACTCAGGACACAACAGTAATCTGTCCTTTACATGAAAAGCATTAAGGGACATGCAGCTCCATAATAGCCAATGGGAGGGAGCTGCGTCATCCCTCATAGCCAATGAGAGGCCAGCAGGGTGGGATGTTGGGAGATAGCCAATGGGAGGGAGCTGCGTCATCCTTCCTAGCCAATGGGAGGCCAGCGGGGCGGGATGTTGGAACATAATAGGAAAGCAGCTCGTGCATTGTTTGTTTGAATGTTTGAATGGCGTGTTTTAATGTTTGAATGGCGCATTTGGTGCGTTTCGTAAGGACAACTTGTTTTGTATACAGAGACAAAAAATTTTGGAAAATGTTTTTCGTAACCTGGATTTTTCGTAAGGTGAGGTACCACTGTATAGTCGCTCGCAGGGTGGGAAATGTTTTTTTTTCTTCTTAGAGGGGGTGCCACAGAAAATAATTGAGAAGCACTGCCTTAGCCTAATGTGCATGTCTTTGGACTATGGGAGGAAACCATAATACCCAGAGAAGGCTCATGCAAGTATGGGGAGAACATACAAACTCCGCACAGAAATACCCTCGTTCATCCCGGGACACACACTCAGGACCTTCTTGCTCTGAGGTAAACGTACTCACCACTAAGTCAGCCTGAGTATTAATTAATTTCATATATTTATAATACTGTGGACATAAAAAAAAATAAAAGACAGTCAAAAATAGGAGAAAGAAAATAAATGTGAGTGTAGTTGTGGCTGTAACTGTTACTTGATGAAATATTTAGCCATTTATAAAGATATTTGTGTATAAATAGACAGCTACATGTCCATAAACCAAGTTTTCTACTTGCTCAGTCTCTTGGAGTGTGCTTCATCGGCCCACCAGCTGGACTACTTTACTACATACAAACTGCAAATTTTCTTTCCAGTAACTGACCAAATAGATGTTTATAACCAGCTGGTCTTCCCCCTTCCCCCCCAGTGTGTCCTCTACCACTATTGCTGTGAGCTCCATTTAAAGATCAGTTGTGTCACTCCTGGCTTTGTTCTTAAACAAAGAGATCTGCCATTCATCTGCCCATAATTGGGCTAGGCCTTGGAATGTGCTTGATGCCTCCTTGTGGCTATTACTATACTGGCAAGGATGCTGGGACATGAAGTGGAAACTGCTCTCATCAATCTCTGGATGACAGTATAGGGCATCAACAGAAATACAGAAAGAAGTCCTGTTATAGTTCCTTATATTATAAAATTGATATTCTCATTCAATTCAGTGAAGATGATAAGAAATAGTAACCTTGGAAAGAGACAGACATGAGTTGCTCATTGCTAGCACAATAATAACTGATTACAGTTATGTCAGCTCACCTCAATCAATGCTATATGCTACTGTTTGGAAGAATTTAAGTTTAAATCCTCTGATGAGCTGCGCTTGGACCTCATTGAACAAGTACTGTATCTGTTTCCTCATGATTGAATCTGCAAAATTCACAAAAGGACATCTCAGCCATTGGACATTTTCAACTTTTACTTGCAGTGTAAAGACACATTTTGGTGGGATTTAGAGATTTCAATTGTTATTGAGACTGATCTAGATAATCAACATTTGTGATCTAAATGTGCACATTGTTTTATATGACCTTACTTTGGTGATTATCCTCAATGAAAGAACCTTAAATGGAATGTGTACTGTCTTACCTTTAGCCGGTCAATTGGAGTGGGGGTGGAGTATGAATGTTTAAGCATGTTGATGGTCTAGACATGCTTGGTGGAGCATACGTGGGTGATGGATAAAGGGCACAGGTCCCTAGCAGCAGTCTTTTGGACTCCTTCCCACTCAATGGCTCTATTTCCTCCCGACTGTCTGGGCCCCAGGTGCCAGGTGGGTCATTGGACTGTTGACTTCTGCACAGTTCTGCCTGTGCCTGGTCTTAATGACCTCCTTTAGGGCTGCCCATTGTGATTCACTCAGCCCCTCCAGCTCCACTACAATTCACAGGTCTGGTATCCCACCTCACTGGAGCCTGAGTGCAATATCTGTGTATGCAATGGCAGGCCATTTGGTGTGCTGAAACAGACTGTGAGCTATTCCAGAGTGAGTATTATTAAGTCCTATAAACACTCCCACATTGATATTGATCAGCCCTATAAATACTTTGGGTTGCAGACTGGAAGCTGAAGTTGAACTGACAGCATTAATGTAGTATTTTGCTTTTACTGTTTTGAGTTAGTAAGGTTTGCCATAAATGTCTGAATGACAGAGTTCTGTTCCTGATATGAAAGAAGTAGCTTTGGCTTTGCTGAGATATTGTTTGTTGGACAAGTAACAAGAGAACATTGAGTGCTGCATACTTGGTTGATTTTATTGTATCTAGATTCTAGGAAAGATCTCAAGCTTTTTTTTTTTTTTTTAAATTTATGAAAAATCTTTCCTCCCTTCTTTATTTTCACTCAGCATCAAACCACACTCTGATTATGGACAAGTCACCACCTGGTTTGTATTTCTACTGAAATCACTCTTCAGAAGTTGGAGTGAATCTGAGCAGATGCAGCAGAATTCATCAGAGGAGGATTGGTAACGCAAAAGATAGATGTATTTAATAGTATGCCAAACACACTTAGAATATTCACCGGAAATAAATGAAGACACATGTTCTTACACATGATGACTTTCATATTACAAGAAGTCCAGTACGTACGTAGTTGGAAAGGTCAGAAGTAAAAAAAAGAAGCTTGGTCTCAACATTAGTCACCTTCACCTCAAATAAATGCAATGTGTTCTTACAGTAGACTGCCTTGCAGAATAACTAAGTGTGTCTCTCACACGTCCAATATGTGTGTATGAATGCCTATACACAAAAGTAGACAGAGGGACATATTTGGTGAAGATATTCATTGCTCTTCCAAATATCTTATCCACTGCTGGTTTTATTGTTAAGATATTTTAAAACACTGGCGCTAAATTCTGTCCATTTTGACAAAGAAAAGATCCATTATGTAATTGTATGAGAATAATTTGTTTCAGCTATCGTGCCCCAAGAGAGACCCTACTTACCGTAACTGGTTATTTCTCTGCGTTGTCCCAGTATGCCGGTAAAGAACACCCTGAAGAGATCTAATGCAACTCCAACTTTCATTGTGTTCCTTGCTAACTAAGTAGCTAACATTCCAGCTTGGGCTTTTTCCAACAAAGTGGACTTGCTTCCTCATGAATTATAAGTCATATCAAGTCTCATATGGTTTATACTCCAGAAACGATCACTGAAAATATAGTAGGAAATTAATTTGAGGAGCAAATGACTTAATACTTATGAAATTATCAGACAATTACCTAAGAAAAAAATAAATTGTGTCCAGTCTATAATTTGAATGAACAATCTCTGATTTGGTGTCATGATAATGTTCATACTAAACTATTTCAAATTTCTTTCTTTCCTTTCGGCTTTTTCCCGTTCTCGGGAGTCGCCACAGCGAATCATCTGATTCGCACATTTTTTTTTTTTTTTGATTTGGCTTAAGTCGTTACGTCGGATGCCCTTCCTGTCACAACATTTTTCGCAAGGGACAGAAACATGCTGACGGCTTTGCAGCCTACTCTTTACGAAAGTCAGCAATGGTTCTTTTACCTGAACCTCTCATCATAGACAGTGAGAGACATGGCCCACCTTTGATAACCCAGTTAGCTGCACTGGGGGGACAGGGACAGCCTTGTGGGAACTCTAACCCCCAACCTTAGGATCAGCGATCCTGCACCCTATCCACTAGACTATCACTGCCCCTTACTAAAACTATTTCAAATATATTCCAAATATTTGAACTTGCCCGGATGGTATTTTTTTTCAGGTGTACATCAAACACAAAGATTTGTGCTCTGTGCCATCCCATTAAATACAATACACTGAAGTTGGAATACCCAATATGAATTACTTTGCTTTCATTCATTTTCCAAACAGATTTATCCGACTAGGGTTACAGAGGTACTATACAAAATCTCAGCTGACTCTGGGCGAATGTGAGGAACACCCCAAATAGCTTACCAGTCCATCCTAGGGCCAATGCGCGCGCACACACATGGAACCAGTCATACTCACAGTAGGGGCAATGTAGAACAGCCAGTTAGACTGATGTGCATGTTTTTGAACTGAGGTAGGAAACCACAATACCTGGAGGAAACCCACGCAAGCACAGGAAGGTCATGCAAACCCCCCACCACCACAGAAACACCCTTGCTGAGCCAAGTACTTAAACTGAGGACCTTGTTGTAAAGCAGACATGCTAATTACTATGCCACCTTGCTGCCCCAGTTACTTTACAGTTATTTTAAATCCAAGTGGGAAGGAAAACGATCCTGTGTAGTGTTTGATACATTAATAGGTTTTGTACGTGAAAAGGGTGTAGGGTGGTGCATTTTTTATTTAGCACATGTGTTTTTTCTTATATGAATTTATTTTATATGAATTAACTTTCACACCTGCTGTCTCCGCTAACCATACACGGGACCCTTCCCAGGCCCCAATGTCTCCACTACACCGACCTACACATGTCAGTTGGGTTGAAAATGTTTTACAATTATGCAACTGCCGCATTCAAGGCAGAGAGACAATCAGGAGCAGCCAACAAAGCTGCTCCCCAGTGGCCTAGGTTCTTTCTACCTGAATGTGTGTGTGTGTGTGTGTGTGTGTGTGTGTGTGTGTGTGTGTGTGTGTGTGTGTGTGTGTGTGTGTGTGTGGGTGTGTGTGTGGGTGTAACCTTGCCTGCACAACTTCAGTACTGGCACTGACTTTCTATCGTAACTGTGTCTGGTTTGAGACACCCCCTCCAAACCACAACATATGTATACACACACACACACACACACACACACACACACACACACACACACACACACACACACACACGAAGACTTAAAAGGTCGGACCCCATCTCTTAGAGGCCGAGGCTTGTGTCCTTAATGGATGACAGATGTCTCTGAAATGAGGCTATAGCGTGAGTGTGTTTCATGTTAGCTCTCTGCGTGATGAGCAGAGAAGCAGCTGGAGATGAACAAAAACGTTCAGGCCCTCACAATGCTTCCATTTATTATCCCTGGTACAGTTCTGGTTGAAATGCACCTCTGCTTTTTAAAGTAATATATTGGGATTAATAACAGCAAACAAAGAAAACATTTTATAATGGCAGTAGCTTGCTTGATCTTCTCACAGTAAATCTCGTGACAGTTTTACTTGGTGTTTAGTTGGGCCCTGTGGTAACTTGTGCTGATTGAAAAAAGGAATTTTCTGTCACTTCCTGCTTGTAATGCTACTCTGCGTTCATGGTCAAGGACATCAATTGTGCATGTTGCTATGTGATAGCATGGAAGAACATGACGTTTCTGAATTTTTCAAGTATGGCAGAGGTGGCAGTGGTCTAGTGGTATAGGGCGCTGGATCGCTGATCCAAAGGTTGGGGGTTCGAGTCCCACTCTCCACAGGGTTGTCACTGTCCCCCCCAGTGCAGCTAACTGGGTTATCAAAGGCGGGCCATGTCTTTCACTGTCTATGGTGAGAGGCATGTAAAAGAACCATTGCTGACTTTCGTAAAGAGTAGCTGCAAAGCCGTCAGCGTGTTTCTGTCCCTTGCTAAAAAGGGTTGTGACAGGAAGGGCATCCGACGTAAAAACCTCTGCCAAATCAAACATGCGAATCAGATGATTCGCTGTGGCGACTCCCGAGTAACAGGGAAGAAGCCGAAAGGAAGACAGACAGACAGAGGTGGTGCCACATTTCAAGAGATTCTGTTGCATTATTTCCAGCTCTATTTCTGGTTATTATAATAATACGGTAATAATAATTAATTATTATAATCCTTAAGTAAAACTTCACCAACTCCCAACTTACTCAAACCATCCAAAAGTGCCTTCTTTCCCAAGGGTGAACTGCAGGTGTTCTGCATTGGAACGATTGCACAAAATGGCTGCCTGTTCTCAGTGAGATAATATTCACTCCAACACCTACTCTCTGCTATATACAGCTGTCAGAAGAGATGAGGACTTTAGTGAGAAGGTTGAGGTTGAAATGAGCCACCACTTGAGCAGTACTCTTCTTTGACCTTAATGGGGGTGGGATAATAGTCAGGTTTTAGCTGGTCGCATGATAGCAGGTCTCTAAACCGAGTGGGCCACAGGAGGTGGGGGCTCTCATTATCTTTCCCACCATGTTGGGCCCTGAAGTCCATCTCCTCAGTGCTTACTCTGTTTGTTTAGTGAGCAAGAGGCTTTTAAACCAAGTTTGGGCTAATAAGTCCATTATCTGCCAATGATCCACAAAGTGCTCCGCCTCCCGTTCTACCTCCCCTCACATAAGTTTCTTCGGCTCGATCACCCTCTCCATTCCTATCATTGTCCTCCTGTTTACATATCCCTCCATCAAATAGGGTTTGTTTTATTTTTATAAAGTGCTTTATTCTCTCATTATTAATGGTTAAAAATGGTCTTAAATTTTTAGAGTTTGTGATTTACATTCATAATGAGTCAAAACATTTTAAAATAATTTTTTCTTTTATTTATTCTGAAAGACTAAGAAACGATTTCTAATTCTTCCAAGAACCATATAGAGTAATGCAGTTATGCAAATGTAATTCTGTTAAAATTTTCATGAGACGAAGGACAAAACAAACAAACAAACAAAAAAACACTTAAAAATAATCCATTTTCAATTTATTAAAGATAGTTGCATCAATTTATGATATCATTTCAAACAGATGCCATGATCGCTTTTTTCATGTTACATGTTTGGCTGGTCTTTCAATCACCACTGGGTGGTTTTTATCATTGTAGGCATTATTCCTGGCAGGTGCACCGAACTGAGCCAAAAGACATAGGACATGGTAACTACAGAAGCACTGTAGGACATGGATAGTTGTTTTGGATAGAACATTTAGCATATGACCTCAGAACACAGGTGTCAAACTTCAGGTCGGTGGGCCAAATCCAGCCCACCAACTCATTTTATGTCATCTGACAGAGCTTTCAAAGAATATAATTATCGTACATTGTGTGTAGGGGGCAGTGGTGGTCTAATGGTATAGGGCGCTGGATCGCGGATCCAAAGGTTGGGGGTTCGAGTCCCACTCTCCACAAGGTTGTCACTCCCCCCCCCTCCCCAGTGCAGCTAACTGGGTTATCAAAGGCCGGCCGGCCAATGTCTCCCACTGTCTATGGCAGGGTTAACCGGTGTGGGTGCAGGTTTTCAGTTCAACCAAACATTAGCCACAACTTCCACCTGTTTCCACCAATCACTGATCATCAAAAGAAAAGAAAAAAACCTAGATTGGACATTATGGTTTCAATTCTGAAGTGGAGCCATCTTGGTGAGATCACCTTGCTTGAAGTCTTAAACAGTAATGTGATCTCACCAAGATGGCCCCACTTCAGAATTGAAACAGTAATGTCCAATCTAAGGGTGTTTTTTCTTTTCTTTTGATGATCAGCGATTGTTGGAAACAGGTGGAAGTTGTGGCTAATGTTTGGTTGAAGTGAAAACCTGCACCCACACCAGCCCTTTGAGGATAAGGTTTCCCACCCCTGGTCTATGGTGTGAGGCATGTAAAAGAACCATTGCTGACTTTCAACAAGAGTAGGCTGCAAAGCCGTTGGCGTGTTTCCGCCCTGCAATGGCCTGGCGATGGCCTGGCGAGCTGTCCAGGGTGTACTCTGCCCTCACCCGAAGTTGCCTGGGATGGGCGCCAGCCTCGCCGCAACCCTAATTAGGATTAAGCGATTACAGAAAATGAACTGAACTGAACATTGTGCGCATCAACTTTTACGATGAAACAGCCATCATCCTTCCACTAGATGGCAGCAACCATTCATGACTCAATAAAGATTGTACGCTAGCTTGTCGATGTTAAGTGTCAGAAAATTCAAGTGCAAAGGAAAAGAGGAGAACCGTCTAAATTAATCATTTTGCCAGTCAAATCAGTTTTATGGCTGCCTTTTTAGAATAGATGTTCAATGAATATTAGGCCCTCAATCACTTTTAAATTTAGTAATTTGGCCCTCAGTGTAATCGATTTTGACACCCCCGCAATATAGGCTGCATTTATGGTGAATAAAATTGCGAGGTGATTGTGTGTTTTACTTTCTTGTCCTTGCTTTCTTGTCCTTGCTGTAAATTCTGTACTGTATATGGACCCCATGATTCATTGCCTTGTGTAGGAATGAATAATCATGATGTGTTGTGTGCGTGAGGTACATCCCCGTTTCAGGTTCTAGTGAGTGCTGGGTTTAGAAATAAGCATCACAGAAGTTATACTAGTACCAGTAGCCGTAGGAAGCTGCTGCAGATTAACACTCTCCCTTGTCCAGACTGGGCTGCCCAGTTAATGCTGAAGACTTAATTACGGTGATCTGGTAATAGAGAAGAAAATGGCAGGAATGCTGTCCACATGGCTGTGCTCACAGTGGGATTAACTGCACGAGCTGCTCTTGGCCAGATCAGGGATCTTGAGAGGAGTTTCACAGCTGCTTCTGTCCTGCTTTCAAGGCAGGAGAATAAAAGGAGAGGGAGGGAAGGAAAAAAAAGAAGAGACAAAGAAAATTAATCTGCTGGGTGCTGGATCTTAATTTGATTTAATGAAGGGGCTTGGATTTGAGAGCTTCTCCCCTCCCCCCCTCCCCCCCACTGAAGTAGAAATTCAAACTTTTTTAAGTACTTACAGCGTAAACCCCATTATGAGCAATTACTCTATCCACCAGCCATAGAGCCATCTTCTTTCCTTGTATTAGCTAATAACAGGGTGAGCAAATCGTTTACTCTTAAGCATGATGTTTCCAGATATTTCATTGTAAGACCTTTAAATCTGAAATCTGTTTTGAGATGTTTTCCATTATGCTGCGTCATGATCTCCATTAAGCTTTCAGCCCAATAGTGTATCTCTTCCCCCCGACAATATTGAAGAACTTTGGGAAAAACTTATTACTTCCTGAACCATAACAATTGAATAATTCTATTGAATCATTTCATGAGCTAATTTGCAGCATAACTAACCTTGTTGTCATGCACAACTAAGGGGTTTCTTATTCAAACCACATACAGTACGCTATTAAGGAAATCCATAGAAGGCGTTGTTTTCTCCACTATATTTGAAAAAGCAAACATTTTGCTCTTTAACACAGTGGCTTCAAAGTAAGGAGATACACTCCAACAAATGACACACTATATAAGTATTACTGTTGTTATTATCCTAATTCAAATAAGCAAAAACAAAATCGTGACCTTGGGAACAGTAAAGATACCCTCAAACTTATCTCACCAAAATCCATAAAATTAGAATCAGGTGTCTGTGAGCAGGTGTCATTGATTAGAACCTACTGCAAGTTGTACCTCTTATTCATTTGCTGAACCAATTAACTCTACCATTAGGGTTTCACCGAGGCTGGAGCCTATCTCAGCCGACACTGGTTGAAGGCGGGGTATGCCTTGAACAGTCCGCCAGATTACCACAGAGCAAAACACACACAACCATTCACATTAACATCCACACCTAGAAACGATTTAGAACAGTCAGTTCGCCTGTTGTGCATGTCTTGAGACTGCTTGAGAAAACAAGAGTGCCTAGTGGAAACTCACACAAGAATGGGGAGACCATGCAAACTCCATACACAAATGCCCTGGCCGGGACCACTATACCATGCAGCCCAGCCCAGAGCACAAACAGATTTGCATTACTACCAGAGCTGGAACAGCCAATGAAGAAAGCAATGTTACTGTGCATGCCTTGTAGTAGTAATAGTAGTGTTGCATTACTCACACGTACTTGACACTAAGCAAGGATTGACATTGGCTGATTATACTGCTGATGTCATATGTGATCGTTTTAAAGGGCTAATGTTACAGTACACAGGCACCCTTTAAGCACACAAGTAAAACCACCAAGGAATGTGTCAAAAAGAAGAAATGCAGTTACATTTACATTTATAGCATCTGGCAGATCCGCTTATCCAGAGAGACTTATATTTTAGCATATTTGTACAAATGAGAAGTTGAGGGTAAAGTACCCTGCTCATGAGCCCAACAATGCCAGATTGATGGTATTGGGGATTGAACCAGTTGAATTATTGTGCCAACATTGCCACACTGTCCCACAGAGTCAAAGCAGAGATTTCTACCTTTTTGTAATGCTGTGGAAAATTTCAAAATGGTACTACAGTGGTTCCTCACTTTACGAAAGTCTCACCAAACAAAAAATACAGGTTCCGAAACGCATTTTCCTAAAATTTATGTCTCTGGATAAGAAACAAGTTCACGTTACGAAAGCGCCATCTTAAAAATTCAAACGTGCCTTTCAAACATTAAAATACACCATTCAAACATTCAAACGCACCATTCAAACATTAAAATGTGCAATTTAAACATTCAAACAATGCACGAGCTGCTCTCCCATCAATGACGCTCAAACATCCCGCCCCGCTGGCCTCCCATTGGCTAGGAGGGATGACGTAGCTACCTCCCATTGCCTATCTCCCAACCTCCCGCCCCGCTGGCCTCCCATTGGCTAGGAGGGATGATGCAGCTGCCTCTTATTGGCTATCTTCCAGCATCCCGCCCCGTTGGCCTCCCATTGGCTAAGAGGGATGACGCTGCTCCCTCCCATTGGCTATTATCGAGCTGAATATACCATGATGCTTTTCATGTAAAGGACAGAGTTACTGTTGTTTCATGCTTTATTTCTTGACTCAGGCTTTTAACCTTCCATAAACATTAGTAAGATTATAACTCTGCTAAGAAGACACGGGCAACACATGCGCGCACACACACGCACACGTGCACACACTCTCACACACACACACACACACACACACGCGCATGTGATTTTCGGTGTGAGTGAGAAGAAGAAACGGGCTCGAGTGATATCACAAAGGAATATGGCCAAACCTGTCTACCATCGATACGAATATTGAAGCAGAAGGAGGTCTTAAAAGGTATGCTTTGATAACTTTTAAAGGGTTTAGGGGATAGTATTGGGGGCCTTGGAACGAATCACGCGTTTTACATATAAAATGCGGTTCAATTTACGAAAAATGCAGGTTACGAAAAAGGCACTGGAACGGATTAAATTCGTAAAAGTGAGGTACCACTGTATATGCAAGAAAACTATCAAACATCTGATCAAGGGTGTACTTACTTTCTAAATGTCCCTTTTTGTTTGTTTAAGGAATGTACCTTTATCTGTACTGTAAGGTGGTGTATGCAGTAGATAACCTATTGATCGCTTGAATTTTTGGTGAGCGGACACCAGACCTCCATCATCATGGAGCTGAAACTTGGATGTTTTTTGTGTAGTTTGGCACGTTAATTATTTTTGTCATTGACGTTGATATTTGATAGATATATGATGAAAAGAGATATGAGAAAAACTGGTTTAGTTGAGAGGGCAGAGTACACCCTAGACATTAATAGGCAGGCCATCACAGGGTAGAAACACACTGTCGGCTATGTAGCTACTCTTTACAAAGGTCAGCAATGGTTCTTTTACATGCCTC
Source organism: Plotosus lineatus (assembly GCA_024760905.1). Taxonomy (NCBI): domain Eukaryota; kingdom Metazoa; phylum Chordata; class Actinopteri; order Siluriformes; family Plotosidae; genus Plotosus; species Plotosus lineatus. Next base: position 57,910,788 of record CM045732.1, read on the forward strand.
ACACCGTAGACAGTGGGAGACATGGCTGGCCTTTGATAACCCAGTTAGCTGCACTGGGGGGACAGCAGTGACAACCGTTGACAGTGGGGCTTGAACCCCAATTTTAGGATTTGCAATCCAGCACCTTACCATCAGGCCACCACTGTCCATGATACCAAATTTTCGAATATAATTGTCTAGTTTTGGATTAATCAACCAAAACCTGCCAGGAATTTTTAGCCCTTTTGAGTATCCAGCTTGGCAGAGAATCATGATTATTGCCCAACAACGTATTGAATGAATTTTAATAGTCACTTTGCTGTGATGGGTCACAAAGGAAATTACTCCATTGAAAAAATGCAGAAGAGGAACTTTTTATCTACTTATAGACAGAAAATATACACTGGGTGAGTTGTTTTCTAATAAGTCATGAGATGATTATAACCAGTTTGTAATGGCTTTATGAGGCGTGTGACAGAGTTTGTCAAAACTACAAAGTCTCTATACACATGGCTGAGGTATGTGTTTATTTTTTCTCGTATCACAAATCTACGTTTATTACATCTTCAGCAGTAGACTAATAAACTGAAATTTCCTTCAAAACACTACCATATCAGATGGCAAATCTTGCCAATGACAGCTTTTAATTCATTGCATCATAAATGGAAACAGTTAAGCTCTGTTGCTGATCACTCTCACACTGACAGCCTATGTAGCTGCGGAGCAAGTTGATTATTTTTAAGCCAAATTTCAGCCTAAGACCAAAGTAACCAAGGCAAGTTGCTTCCAAAAAACATGCAATTCACATATGAAATAAGATTATACAGTGGATAGGAGTTTTTTCGCCTCATGTTTAATAAAATCACACGTCACATTTGTCACAAATTATTTTATTTTACTTTTATTTTAATGGCTCAAACGCTTGTAGGAACAATACAGTACTCAATATAGTGTGTAATTACATAAACATCACAATGTTCATGCTTTATTACTTTTATTTTTTTATTTTCATTTTTTGTTTTAATTTTCTCCATTTTCTCCCCAATTTAGTTGTAACCAATTCCCACCAATCATGTATTGCCTTCCGTATTACGCAGCCACAACCAGCCTAGGAGTGGCAAAAGAATGCACATGCCCCCTTCGTGACATGCAATGCTAGCCACCTGCTTCTTTTCAAACTGCATGTCATGTGTTTTTGGGAATGGTCTAACACAGTGGTTCCAAACCTTTTTATCACCGCGGACCGGTCAACGCTTGACAATTGTACCACGGCCCCTGGGGGGGGGGGGTCTTGTTTATATTGTAAATATAATACCCAACCCTTGCCCAGAGTTGGCTGAGATGTGCATCAGCCTCCCTAACCAGGATTTAGTGTTACATTTTTAATCGAGCTCAGACTCTTCTTATTAAAAAAACAAAAAAACACAGGTGATGGTGCACCAGTTGGGAGAATGAAGGCTCAGGCTCAGTCTCACCGAAATCCCCACTATTGTTCGAAACATGTCCGACTCGCCTCTGTTCATGTGCCGTCCCCTTGTGGGTTACATTTTAGCGCTCAAATGACCGACATGTAATCGTGAGAATCCGGTCATTTTAAAATAAAAGTTTTTTCAAAAATAAAAGATCGTTCAGACTCAGATAATAAATAAAACAGAAATAAATAATTATTTCTTGTGCAGCCCGGTACCAATTGATCGACGGACCGGAACCAGCCTGGAGTTTGGGGACCACTGGTCTAACACACTCAGAGGGAAAGTACGATCCTCCCCCTCATACGAATGAGCTCAAATGACTGACATGTAACCGAGAGAATCCGGTCATTTTCAAAATAAAAGTTTTTTTTTTCAAAAATAAAAGATCGTTCAGACTCAGATAATAAATAAAACAGAAATAAATAATTATTTCTTGTGCAGCCCGGTACCAATTGATCGACGGACCGGTAGCGGCCCGGAGTTTGGGGACCACTAGTCTAACACACTCAGCGGGAAAGTGGGATCCTCCCCCTCATACGAATGAGCTCACAGACGCCCACGGTTGGTTTGCCATCACTGTGAATGACATGGAAGTAAGGCTGTCCCTCCTGTTGGAGCTCGGCCAATTAGCTTCCATGGACTCCCAGCCACAGACGGCTATTGCATTAAACCGGATTCAAACTTGCGATTTTTAGGTTATTACATTTATTGTAATACCAGAACTGAACATATTCTGATAAGAATATAATCTTGAAGTGAAGTCAGTTCTGCTGATTCAAACAGCAACAACCTTCTCTGCATCTCACTAAGTTCTTGAGTTGTTGCTCTTTAATTTGTTGTGATTGGTGGCAGTTGATCAAAAGATATCCTTTCCTTTTCCTTAGTGTTAGTACAACCGTCAATAGTGCAATAGGTTACCATACTGTAATTAATGATAAACCAAACCTGACAGCCAAACATGGTCGCTCACATTCCAACAGAAAGTACAGTGATGTCACTCAAGAACTATCAGTTAAAGAGGATGAGATGTTTGTTTGATCGATGTGTTGAAAAAGCCACGAAGTTCCATGTAATGTAGATACATATTTTACACATGACTGTGTTTGGAACATTCTGAGCATCCTAAAGTGGTTGTACTTTGGATCGCTGACTTTTTTGTATGGTATTTAGTTATGAACCTTTAACAGATCTCCCAGAAGTAGAAAATTGAGAACCCATTCAGATTCTAGACCTTTTTTTTGTATGTCTGTGTTTTCATAGGAAGTGCCTGGAATTACTGAATCAGTGACATTGTTGAGCTTATCAGTACATCTAACAGTTTTCAATCAGAACCTGATAAAAGGAAAACATATCAACACAAAGCTCTCATCCAGGCACACCCCCCCCCCCCAACCTGGAAAGGGAGGGGAAAATCCATGACTCTACACCATGCTGGAGAAGCCCATTACTGTGTTCATCTTTTCAACATTTGACAGGTGGAAGTAGAACATTGAGGTTTATGTTTTAATTATAAAGAATTCCAGATGTGGAAAGAGGCTCATAAATTAGAAGCAGAGCTACTCAAATGTCTTTTTTCAAAGGGACCAAGTGGGTCAGCATCTGCTTCTCATTGTAGCAAATGTTATTAAGGGTCCCGGCTAAAGAAAGTCTTGAATCCCTTGTTTGGCCCCACAATAATTGACACTATTAAATATGCCTAAACAGATTTAGAGCATTCAGAAAAGTTACATTTGTCTTGGAGAATGAATCCCGTCATCTATTTTCAAGGAAAGAAATCTGAGAAGGATTAATGACTATTTAATCTTTTACACACTGAAAATGAGAGGATATCAGGAGGGTGGTGGCATTTAAGGGTAAATACAAACAAATGATACAAGAAGCCAATCTGAAGCCAAAATGCAGACAGGGAGAGCTACAAGATTTAAAATATTTTACCACGCCAGATTCTTATTGCCATAAAACCAAAAGACATAAGTGACAGGAGGTAGCTTTGGATGATTATTTGCTGTTATTTTAAGTTAACTGCTATTATTATCTGTTATTTCTGGTACTTTGTCCTCAGGAATGTGCAGCTACATGCCGGTGCATTACAGGTTTACAGTAATGTATTCTTGTTAATTACTAAGGGCTTCAAGCTCTGTTGTGGTTGATGAGAGGGTGCAGGGTCTTTACATGGTATGAGACCAACTGAGGCAGAAAAAAAAAAAAAAGGACCCAGATCGGCCGTAGTGAAGTGGGACAGGAACTCTCCTGGGCGTGATTGAAAGGGTGAGAAGTTAATTTGGCAGCTTTTCGTCCTCACTTTGCTAATGTTTCCTCTCAGGGCCAAGCTGCACCAGTGCCCACCCCACCACCACCACCACCACCACCACCACCGTTCAAAAAAAATTTTTTTTTTTTTTTTTTTTTTTGCTCAGCCTCTCTTCATCCACTTTCCAAATGCACCTCCCCCAGTACACCTTCTCTCCCAGTGGAGCACACTGACCCCAAACCAAACTTTCTCTCCCCATGATACTTCCTGCTTTGCAACACTCAGTCTCAAGTGTGTTTTTCCATGGGTGTTGGGAACAGGGAGGGGTGGCATGGTACTTGAAGGAAATGAGGACCATGTCAGTGTATCTTCATGACCTGTCAATCAGAGGCCCAGTGAGGCTCAGGGGGTTGTCTGGAAAGGAACAGGAGACGCTGGTGGCCTTACTCTCTTCAGTCACCATTAGGGATAATTTTCGCATCAACAGCTACATTTTCAGTCCACAGAAGAGGAACCTATGACTAGTATTATACTGTAAACCCATTTATCATCCTTCTTTGGTAATTTCAGCTGACGAAAAACAAATAAAAAGTACAGTCCTCCAGTCCTTAATCCTACAGTCAGATTAATTAATTTTTTTGTATTAATAATAATTAATATTGTAATAAGTGATTTGCCTGTAGGTGTTTTTTTTGTTTTGTTTCAGAATCTCATCTGGTAGAGCACAAAGAAATGATCAGTTAACTATAATTCCTTTTTCCTTAACTAATGACCTGTGACGTGTAATCCAAAGTTTCTTAAGAGGATTTACATAACTACATCTGTAACTTATTACTAATGAATAAAACATTTGTGCATTGAATGTAATTAAACATTGGTCTTAGCTTATCTCACAATATGTTGTAAATGCTTCCTGGAAATACATTCCACCATGCTTACTTTACTTCTGCCTTTAATCTTTTAGAGGAACTCCGTAGAAGCGGACTTTAAGAGCTCCGCATGCCAAATCCACTCCCAGACTCCTGCTCCTTTCTGCAAAATTATCTCAGCGTTTGCTCTTATGGGAGACTGTCACCAAAAATTCTACAGTAAACATATTGTAAGTCTAACTATGGCAGAACCTTTAAGTTTGTGTGTGTGTGTGTGTGTGTGTGTGTGTGTGTGTGTGTGTGTGTGTGTGTGTGTGTGAGAGAGAGAGAGAGAGAGAGAGAGAGAGAGAGAGAGAGAGAGGTCTGTATGTACACACTGGCTAGACGATGTTGCCGGAGGAAGCAACGCACTGCTAACACACTGCAGGCCATGGTGTAAGACAGGCCAGGTCAGCGAGTGACAGTGTGCAGCCCCTCTCCTGCCTTATTTATCTGCTGTAGCAGTGGACAGAATGCAATTTCCTGAGGAGGGGGAGGCCAAGGGTGGGGGTTAAGCACTTCAAAGTGAACCAAGAGCTATCAGGAACCTGAGCACTGCCAGTGCTGTGTGCCAGCTCTTTCTCTCCCTCTTCACTCTGGCTCACCAGATGCTGGGCATAGCACAGCTGATAAAAATACACTCCTTCTCTAGATGCAGACACCTTGGACAGGCCAACGAGGGCGGCCATTAGACATGTGGCAGGATTGGAGAAAGGTCATAGTTTATCGCTTCTTTGGTGTTTCCCCCACAGCTGCAGCACTCAACTCTTACATTCTGCTTTTGTGCATTCAGTGGCTATCTATGGACGGGCAGCCTCTATGAATGCTGCTTAGTGGTTGAGTGTTCTTTAATGGAACCCAATTGAGAAGTAGTTGCAGTGAAATGTTGATGTGTATAAATGGGATAGAAGTATTTTGAAAGGTTATACTGTGTTGGGGCCAGCTGGGAAGGAAAGGAGGCAATGAGACCAAGACCATGGTCCACTTCTCTCCTCGGTCTTGCTTTTATGTGCTGTTAAACAGTCATTTTCCAGGAGAAGAGGAGGTAGAGCCTTGGGAATCCAGCTCTGCGTAGATAGTGCACCTGCCCAGTGGCTATTAACTCCTTTGAAGGCACTAAATAAGTGCTCTTGTGAAGCAATTTTGCTGCACCATGTAAAGGTAAATTATCATGTGGCCTCAGGCAAAAACAACCCAGTCTATAGGCCACTTTATACCATCTCTATAGTTGTTTTATAACTCTTTAACACATATAGAAACATGTCAAATAGTGTCACTTGTTTATGTACATATAAGTTATAAAATGTATGATATGACCTGGATTTTCATCAGATGAAGTTCTGTGGAACCCCTTGAATACATTGAGGAGGTCTCTCTGGTCCCTCTCATTTTTATGTCTTTCATAATGGCTCTTGGAAGCAAGTTTAACTTAAGGGAAGGGGGCATTTGTAGAAGGAGGTAGTCCTTATCAAAGCCATCAGAAATGCCTTGTCGGCAGCCATTCATTGGACTCAGAGAAAATAAACCAAAATACCTCCACAATGACTGAGTGTTAGGCAGATAACGGTTGACTGTGGGGGTCCCTTTCCCCTTTCTCTCAGTGGCCACTCACCTTCTCCATCTCCCGCTCTCTTTCTCTATTCTCTTTCTCTTTTTAGTTTTATTAGGAGGAAACAGAAAGCACCAGTGTGAGAAGCCACTTGTTATCTGAGAGTCTTGGGAATCAAGCCCTCTGCAGAGTCTTCACTCACCACGCTAATGAAAGCTGGACAATTTGTGTGCTTTCGTTCCCAACATACTTAAACCCCCATCTCTGGTCCTCCTCCCGAACTCCCCCACCTCCCTCCTTCTTCTCCATATACGCCCCACCTCTCCCTCTTTCCCCCAAACAGTACTTAGATTCCGGCCCATTCATTATACGCCAGTGAGGGCTTCAAAGCAAGTGGCGTTTATTAAACACAATTTATTGTTCATTCATCAGCAACCAGAGGCTTGTGGCACATCTATTATTTCCAAATCAGATTGTAGCCTCTCCAAATGGCTCTTATTTTCTAAAAACAGACCCATATTTCTCATCTTACTAGCACTTGATGAAAAATCTTAACTCCTCTTTAAGCAATGTTTTAAATCTTACTGTACCTTTTAATTTTTCATACCTAAATTCAAAATGAACAAAGTATGTAATAAATTAATGTCAAGTTTTCTGTACTTGGGACAAGTTACATGATTGTATTTGGGCAAATATAACATTTAATATCATCATATCAGTGAATATCACAATTTAATTTTGTGGACCACATCTTGTGTTATGTACCTGCCAAAGGTGGTCCAAGGAAGAGCAACTAGTGTATTGACAGTAGTGCCATGAGTACCCAAGACTCACCGATGTTTGTGGGGAGTGGTAGGTAATATGTCTGGTCTGATCCCACAAAAGAGCTATAGTAGCACAAACTGCTGAAACTGTTAATACTCGCTATTATAGAAAGGTGTCACAACTCAGTACACTGCAATTTGCTGTGTATATGGGGCTGCCTAACCACACATCCGTCAGGTGGTATTAATGTTATGGCTGATCGGTGTGTATTATTCTCTTCATAAGATCACACGCTTGATTTTTTTTTTTTTACAGGAATCTTGGGGTTATAATTTTAACAATACAAGGTCATAACAAGGTAAACGGCGACTCACATTTATAGGCTCTTTTTTCAAATTTTGGTATTGCGTTTGCTTTGGCATTGAAAAAAAAGAGCATAGTGGTTTGGAAATATTGGTGATGGTGCACCGTGCATAAATTGGTATGGGTTTAATAGGTATCTGAATACAGTAAACATTTTGACTGACCTCAAGAAATGGGTTTAATGATGCCAGGACTCTCTATTGGACAAAGCCTGCAGTTGACCAAGGATCACTTTGATCCATCCCTGTCAACTCAGATCTCAAAGAATTCTCGCTCTCTCGCTCTCTCGCTCTCTTGCTCTCTCGCTCTGTCTCTGACTGTTTTTCAAGCCTTTCTTCCCTGGGTCAACCCCTTTTTCTAGTCAATCTAGCCCCAACAATGGAGTCACTTACAAAGCACTGAGCGCTCTATGACCAGAGAG
>CM045732.1:57923495-57955995 GCA_024760905.1 Plotosus lineatus
GATGGAAGGAGGGGGGCGAGGGGATGTGGAGGTCATTTACCGGATGTTGCTTTTAAGATCAAATTGTGTTTATGAATGTCATGTCAGCCACTCTGCCAGTGAGGGTGAAAACTTATCTCGTAGCAGATGTTTACTCCACAGGTCGAAGGGCACACAGTGTTTACATCTGACTCTGGGGGATGAAACTTGTTTAGAATTGCAAATGCTGCTGTGGGCAATTACCTTAATCAAATTACATCTTTTTTCCTTGTTCGCTCTCTCATTTTTGTTCCAGAGAAGAATTTACCAGATTCAAAACAACTGCTGTTCAGAGTCATTCCCTTTATGTCACTTCCTGCCCCGGGCTCACTGCAGCCCATCAGCTTCCTCTGTTATTTATTCCATGCTACTAAAGCACTGTGAAACACTGCCTCAATAAACTGTTAGAGGAATCTGCTTCACTTAAAGAAAAAGGGAAAGAAGAACTTTGGTCTCTGGTTATGAGTAGAGACGTAAATCTGGACATATTTGTTATAGAGGTAAAGTAACCGTCCAGCTGCTTTGTGTAACTGTTTATGAAGAAGAAATGCCTTTTAATTCTTGGCATTAGATGCAAAGAGAGGTGAAGAAGACATGGGAGATACATGGCTCTTAGAAATGGTAATATATGGTTTTACTTTATAAATGACCTTGGTATGAGTCTTGAAGAGAGAAAAATGCTTTGTATGAGAGGGAGATAGCAAATGAGAGGAAGGCCGAGAGAGGTTCGAAGGTTGTAAGCCTGGGGGTTCTATGCCAGGAATAAGGTTGGAATGGCGAAGGAATGACTGTGATCTCTATTGTGTGGACATTAATGAACAGCGCGAGAGAATCTCAAGTCCCAATGATGTTTTCTTTTTCAGGGAAAAAAAAAAAAAAAAAATCAAGATGTGTTCTTTCCTCCGAAACATTACCCAGGAAAAGGTCATGGTCTGGTCACTCCATGAAAGTCTTGAGTTTCTGTCACTGAAGCTTGAAACAACACATTTGTACTGGCCAAAAGCAAGGAAAAAGAAGAGGGTGGGAGAAGATCTCACTGGCTCAAACAGCCACTAAGGGTAAATGAACTCAATGATACTGGCCAGACTGCACTGCTCATTATAGTGCTACACTAAACATGCCAGCTTCCATCTGCGTCTTCACACAGCACACTTCTTCTCACACTCATCTATTCAGTACATGCGCCCAAAAAGATATAATAACTGCAACGCTCTTTTTATGGAAGACCCAAAATACCTAGTGTCTCATAAAGAGAAGCTCTAAAAATAATTGCTGTACTAGACGTTTGACATTTAAGGATTTACGGGAAAAGGTGATGGTTATGATTGTGCTATGCAATTAGTTCACTTTAGTTCAAAATACTGTTTAATTGTGTGATTACCATTCCTGCTGCCAACCCTGTCCGCGGCCTGCACCTACATGGACACACTCCCACACATCACACACTCCCTACCTGTAATTCATCAGCCTGTCTACAGAAAGGCCCAGTCTAATGCATATGCTTGAAAGAGGGGATCAGGGGTAGATTAAGGTTGAGTACTTTTATTATTAAGCAAATATTTTCCAATGCAAGAGATTGTTTTTGAGGTGGAAAAAAAAACAAAAAAAAACAAAGAAAACGGACACAACATCTTTATGGAAACAGTTATATCATGCCAGCTTAAAGTTGTGGGGAAAAGGAAAATAGAGAGTTTGCCAGGTGAGAATCAGAGGTTTGGCCACAATCTTTGCACAGGTGATGTGAAGAAAAACAGGTATTTATGGCTACGGTCACTTACCGAGTCAGCAAGTTTGTTCCAATTACAGACAAGACATTCTGGGAATCATTTGCTTTTCAAAGCTGGAGTTGAAATCAGTTTCTCCTCAGGAAAGGCCACTGGAGTTGATGGTGACCACAGGCGCAGCTAATTAGTCAGTTAGAAATGTGGTATATAGTCAATAGCGCTGAATTAAAGGACAGAATGGCAGGGCTTTAACCAACATAAAGTCTCCGTCTGCTTGTGGGTTCGAGGAGAGAGCTGTGTGTGTGTGCAAGGTGTGTGCATGTTTGTGTCTGGGGGCAGTGGAGGTCATTTGTGGGTCTGAAACATCCCCACAAAATAAGGACTATTTGACAAATTTGTCATATGGGGGATATTTGGCTTGTGTGCGTGATGAAAATATTTATTTTTTTATTCCCTTTAAAAACTGTAGGTTTCTCTCTGAGTATTTGACCTTAAAATTATCGTTATATGTTAGAGGAGGAATAGCGTTAATTAATGGCATTTATAATTACATCATTGGAAGCTCCTCATAAGGATAGTAAGACAATTATTGTGTGGATGTGTCTATGTGTGTGTGTGTGTGTGTGTGGGGGTAATATTTCTGTAAGTACATATTTAACTGAATGTAATGAGAAAGCTTTATGTGGAGTAAATGTTGTGCTCTTCAGAACCACCCAGCCACCACTTTAGGTATCATAAACATTCTTCATTTTTCAACCAGAAAACAAATATTAAGCAGCATTGGTTCCTCTGCTACTGTGTATCTCTTGCCCGCTTCTCCCCCTCTTGCTTCCTTCTGTTCTTTCACGTCTCAGATATAATTATACATGTCCTAGGCTGATTATACGTTAGCTCTGGAATCTGGCCTGTTGCCTGTTCCCTAGCCTAGTCCACTTCATTCTCAAAGCCCTTTCTCTTGAAAGGCACCACAGAAACCATTCCATTCTCTCTCCTTTTAGATTAAACAGATCAGAGAGGAAAAAGCAGTCAGGGTTTCAATAATGATATCTGTTTATTTTCTGCAATGGCACACCATTCAAAGTCTGGCTTTTTACTCAAATGATCTTTTGTAGAGATTTGCTTCAACTGTTGTGCATGCAGGATGGGAACATAAGTCTGGACCTAAAATATTGAAGCTGCTTCTATATTCCCAGTGCAGAGCCACACCCCTTTTTTTATGTAATGGTTTTGTGCCATATAATAGACTGGTGACCTGTTCTGGGTGCACCCCTCCTCTCACCCGAAGTCCCGGCTACTGGTCTGAGCATCCCCTTGTCCCTGGTGGAATGGTACAGATTATGGATAGGACTATTTAGTTTCATTGATGTTCCTTAATTTTATTATTAGTGACTGCTTTTATTAAAAGTAATAATCACTGATTTCCATTTTAGTCAGCCAACGGTTGCAGTCTCTTATGTGACTACTTGGGAAAAACCAGGAATGCACCCTGAGTGATGCACCAGTCCGTTACAGGGCATCATGTAAACACATACATATACTTATTCACATCTGAGAACAACTTAACATAGACAGATAAACTACAAGGATGTAGAGTTGAGCATCACTTCAGTTAAAGCAGGGGTCTCAAACTCATTCCACAAAGGGCCACGGTGGCTGCAGGCTTTTGTTTCAACCAAACAGCAGCACACCTGATATGACTCATTTAATAAATTGATCTGAGTTTTCAGGCAGTTGATTGGTCAATCTGTGTGCTGTGTCCAGAGATTGGTCTGCTGCTGCTTGGTTGAAGCTAAAACCTGCAGCCACTGCGGCCCTTTGTGGAATGAGTTTGAGACCCCTACGTTAAAGCTAGGGTCGGTAATCTGGAAAGTTAGCACAATATGAAGGTAGTATCTCTTCAGGGCATCAGTAGAATCCTTCACTGCCCTCAGAGGCCTTTCCAAAGCCATGCATGATCAGTTGTAAACTCCAATATGTAAAACACACATGTTCAGACACCACTGACCGTAACACATTCCACAGGACATGTTCATCAGCAGCGAAGCTAACATTAGCATTGGGATAATATGCCTGATATTAGCACTTAGATAGGGGTATTGGATTGATATTTCATGGGAGAAAAACATGAAACAAATTCTCCTTGAACAACAACAAGCAAAACGTACTGGTTTACCAGAAAGATAGCAACTATTGTGTCACTTTTTCAGGCCTTTCAAATCTCACAGTTAGTGCTATCACTGAAAATTGGTACAGTACCACTGTTTACCCTCATATGTCCTCTTGTTTTATCAAAATTTTCGTCTTGTCCCAGCCATTTCTACCTCTGTTTTTCTCTTCTTTGACTGTTTAGCAGGATGATCAGTAATAAACATACATGGCCATTTTAATTTTGTTTTTTTTTCCCCTCCCCATTTTCAATTTTCATCTTCATATTTTTGTGATATGTTACTGTGGACACTGCGAGACATATTACTGTCCTCCTCAAGATGTCACTTCTCTTCCATTCTCCAGTAAACTTGCAACATAAAATGTATCTGCCAGCAAAAGAAGGCTTGTGGACTGTAAGGTTTGGGAACCAGGAGAATTAAGTAGATATTTCCCAGTGGGCTGTGGGGCAGTTTTCAGTAAACATATTTACAGGTTTGAAGGGGCCACAAATTACAGGTTTTTTATTATTATTATTATTATTATTATTATTATTATTATTATTATTTATTATTATTATTATTTTTTACCCTTTTTTTTCCACGAGTTTTTGATTACTGTTGGGGTGTAAAAACTATTTTGGTCAATATAACAGTTTGTGTATACAGATAAAAATTTACCAACACCAGCTTTATATATGGATCTGATCATGAAATTGGCACATTTTCCAACTACGTACCCCACTTCAAACTTGAATAAATATTTCTATGTCCAAGTTTTTTGTATTCCTTTCACCTCCCGACAACATCCTCAGTCGAGGTGAACTGCTCCCAATATTTGTGGAGAACTGCAAACAGTATTTGTGGAAAACTGTTTCTCCCTCCTTAGGCTGGTTGGATGGTGATCCAGCACCTTTTTGAGGCCAACGGATAATCGCTCTCCAGGCCCTGATCAAACTTCTCCCACACCCAAGATTTTGCATCAGCGACAGCTCGGGCTGTAGCAAGTTTGGTCTGCCAGTACCTGTCTGCTGCCTCGAGAGTTCCACAGGTCAATAAGTCCCGATATGCCTCCTTTTTCAGCTCGATGGCCCCCTTAATGGCAGGTGTCCACCACCTGGTTCGGGGGTTACTGTATCGACAGGCACTGATGACCTTCTGGTCAGAGCTATGGCCTGCTGCCTTAGCAATGAAAACACGAAATATGACGCATTTGGATTCCATGTCACCCGTCTCCTTCGGGACGTGGTTGTAGCTCTGCCTGAGGTGGGAGTTAAAGGCCCCTCTGACAGGAGACTCCACCAAATGTTTCCAGGAAACCCTATCTACATGCTTGGGCCTGCCAGGTCTGGAGGGTGGCCTCCCCCGCCATTGGAGCCAGCTCATCATCAGGTGGTGATCGGTTGACAACTCACCTCCTTTTATCACCCGAATGTTCAGAACATGCGGCCACAAGTTAAGTGACATGACTACAAAGTCAGTCATTGAACTGTGGCCAAGGGTGTCATAGTGCCAAGTGCACTTATGGACGCCTTTGTGTTAGAACATGGTGTTCGTGATGGACAAACCGTGATGAGCACAGAAGTCCAACAACGAAACATTATTTGGTTTCAGACTGGAGAGGCCATACCCATTGAACACAAACCCTTCCAGGTCACACGTTGCCTACATGGGCATTGAAGTCTCCCAGGACAACAAGTGAGTCCCTCGGGGGGGTTCCCTCCAACACACCCCTTAAAGACTCCAAGAAGAGTCTGAATTGTCATTTGGTGCATAAGCACAGTCAGAACCCGTTCCCCCACCCGAAGGCGGAGGGAAGCTACCCAGAAAGAATACTTCAAGGACCTGCTCAATCCCACCCACACGCCCTCTGTGGAGTAGGAAGGCCCTGGGGGTTTGGGTGGGGGTCCACCCATCACTGAAGCTGAGGTCGCTGAGGTGGTCATAAAGCTCCTCCGTGGTCAGGCTCCAGGGGTGTATGAGATCCACCCTGAATATCTCAGGGCTCTGTTTGTTGTAGAACTGTCATGGTTGACATGTCTCTGTAACATCTTGCGGTCATCGGGGGCTGCACCTCTGGATTGGCAAACTGGTTTGGTCGTCCCTCTTTTTAAAATGAGGGACCGAAGGGTGTGTTCCAATTATCATGGAATCACACTCCTCAGTCTACACGGGAAAGTCTATTCAAGGGTGCTGGAGAGGAGGATCCAACCGATAGTTGAACCTCGAATTCAGGAGAAACAGTGTGGTTTTCATCGTGGCCGTGGCACTCTCGACCAACTCTATATACTCTACACCAGGGGTCACCAACCTTTTTGAAACTGAGAGCTACTTCATGGGTACCAATTAATGCGAAGGGCTACTAGGTCGATACACACCTCTGAAATTACAAATTTGCTCAATTTACATTTAATTAGATTTAATTAGATGTTATTATTAATAATTAATGATATTCATCTATGTGAAGATATTGACTTGATTTAAAAATATATTCAAAAAAATTATATGCAGCTCAATGGAGAGTGGCGCTGTCCTAAAAATGGGCCTGTCCTAAAAATAGCAGTGAACAGGTCCGCGGGCAACTTATATTGTCCTTGCGGGCTACCTGGTGCCCACGGGCACCACGTTGGTGATCCCTGCTCTACACGATCCGGAAGGAAGCATGGGAGTTTTCCCAATCTGTTCAAATGTGTTTTGTGTATTTAGAGAAGGCTTTTGACCGTCTCCTTCGGGCTATCTTGTGGGGCATGCTCCGGGAGTACGGTGTTCCAGACACATTGCTATGGGCCATTCGGTTACTGTATCACCGGAGCCAGAGTTTGGTCCACATTGGTAACAACAGGTCAAATATGTCTCTGGTGAGGGTTGGAGTTTGCCAAGGATGTTCTTTGTCACTGATTTTGTTCATAATTTTGATGGACAGAATTTCTAGGTGCAGCTGAGGTATCAAGGGGTTCTGGTTTAGTGGCCATCAGACCTCGTCTCTGGACGTTGTCCTTTTGGCTTCATCAATCCGGGACCTCTAGCTCTTATTGGTGTGATTCGAAGTCAAGTCCAAAGCGGCCGGAATGAGAATCAGCAACTCCAAGTCCGAGGCCATGGTTCTCATCCAGCAAAGAGTAGAATGCACCCTCCAGGTCTGGAATGAGGTCCTGCTCCATGTGGAGGATTTCAAGTATTTCGGGGTCTTGTTCACGAGTGAGAGAAGGATTGAACGGGAGATTGACAGGTGAATCACTGCAGCCTCTGCTGCAAACTGGAGCTTGTACTGGTCCATCGTGGTGAAGAGGGAGCTGAGCCGCAAGGCAAAGCTTTCAATTTACCAGTCGATCTATGTTCCAACCCTCACCTATGGTCATGAGCTTTGGGTGGTGGCTGAAAGAACAAGATTGCGGATACAAGTGGCTGAAATGAGCTTCGCTGGGTGGCGGGGCCAGCCATCCAAGGGGAGTTCGGAGTTGAACCGCTGCTCCTCCGCAATGAGAGGAACCACCAGTTCAGGTGTCTCAGGCATCTGGTTAGAATGCCTCCCGAACGCCTCCTTGGTGTGGTGTTTCGTCATGTCCAAGCGGTAAGAGACCCTGTGGTCGACCTAGAACATGCTGGAGGGATTATGTCTGTCGACTGGTCTGGGAATGCCTGGGTTCCCCTTGAAAGAGCTGGAAGAAGTAGTTGGGGAGAGGGAGATCTGGATCTCATTGATTAGGCTGCTGACCCCGGATTAAGCAGACCCCGAATTAAGCGGATGATGAAGTTCATTTGTGAATCAATGCATCAAAATCTTTAGTGCATGCCCGGGAGATAATATCATATCAAAATATGTACATATGGTGAAAGCAGTTTTTGAAATAATTCAAATACCTCCTAGTTTACACCTTTTTCACGCTCAACTTTTTTGACGAGAGCAAGACCTCACTACTTTCAAGTCCTCTGCTAAGGTCTAGGTCCAATAACCACATTAATCGGCGCACAGGTGCATGTATACTGAACCACGGAATTTGCATGTGCATGACAAAATTGGTAAATAAGCACCAGGCATTAAACTGGATCGATAATATGCATAATTTCACTGTCCCTCTTACATAGTGTCTTGTGCTCCCACCAATCAGTGATATAATGGCATATATTAACTATAAATAATAAAGAAAAGTCAAACATGTTAAGCACTATCAATTAGCATAGTGAGGACAGTGATGGCCCAGTGGCGAGGCGCTGGATTACCGATTCCAGTATTGGGGGTTCAAGCACACTGTCAACGGTTGTCACTGATGTCACGCATTGCAGCTAACTGGGTTATCAAAGGTCGACCATGTCTCTCATTGTCTATGGTGGTAGGCATGTAAAAAAAACATTGCTGACTTTAGTCAAGAGTAAGCTGCATAGCCATCAGCGTGTTGCTGCTCTGTGATGGCCTGGCGAGCTGTCCAGGGTGTACTATGCCCTCGCCCAGAGTCAGCCGAGATGGGAGCCAACCTCCCCATGACCATAATTAGGATTAAGCGGTTTAGTAAATGAATTAATAATGTAATTACTGGGTTATATTTTATATAAACTTCAGTTTGAGCCATTATTTTAAGAATAAATACCGGTACAGTGTTTGAAAAATCATTCCAAGCACTCCATTCACATCTCATTGATAAACATTCACTGTATGTATTTATTGCTATAATACTGTTATGGTGTTGTGTGATAATAGAAACAAGATAGTTCAGTCAAAATGTTAAGCTATCTCCTAATGACCGAGTTAATTTAACAAAAACCTTTTGACCTGGATCCAGTGGGAATTTGAACCAATGGATTAACATGTGACCAGGTAAAGTATTGTTAGGGGGTGACCTAAATGATTATGTATGGATAGTGTAAGTAATAATCAGTAATCTGAACATTAATACTGCCTGTTGTGAAGTAGATTTGTTATAAATAGCCTTTGCCTGAACAAAATAAATGTTCGAAAACAGGATGCAAATTCTCTCAACCAATACATGATGCAGCTCAACTGAGGCATTGGTGCTAACTCATTCACTGATGCATGAGTTCGGATTTTCAGTATGAACTTACCGCCTTGTGAATTCTAAGTTACAGTGGTACCTCACCTTACAAAATTAGTCCGTTCCAGAGGCAGTTTTGTCATCTGGATTTTTCGTAAGTAGAACCGCATTTTACATGTAAAACGCGTGATTCATTCCAAGGCCCCCAATACTACCCCCTAAACCCTTTAAAAATTATAAAAGCATACCTTTTAAGGTACTTACTTCATATTGACCATGTCTTCTTAGCAGAGTTATATCTTACAAACGTTTATGCATGGTTAAAAGCCTAAGCCAAAAAATAAAGTTGCAATGAGCACACTCGAAAAACTCTTGAAACAACAGTAACTCTGTCCTTTACATGAAAAGCATCATGGGTATTATGGAGATACAGCTCCATAATAGCCAATGGGAGGGAGCTGCGTCATCCCTCCTTGCCAATGGGAGGCCAGCGGGGTGGGATGTTGGCAGATAGTCAGTGGGAGAGCAACTCGTGCATTGTTTGAATTTTTGAGATAGTTCTTTTGTAACAACGTGAACTTGTTTCATATGAAGAGACAAAAATTTTAGGAAAATGTTTTTTGTAACTTGGATTTTTCGTTTGTTGGGACTATCGTAAAGTGAGGTACCACGTATATCCATTGTGGTATATTTTACATTATGCATGCTCTCGCCCTGTAAGATCTTGTTAAACACAGTCAGGTGGGAATAAATTATACCTGTTATTTTGCTGTTATAAAAGACTGACTAGGAATGAAAATTTAATTGTTAGATTCATATATGAAAGGGTCTAAGTCTTAGAGTAGATCAATAAAGATGAAGACTGATTTTGATATTCACTCATTCATTTGCCTAACTACTTACTATTGTAAGTGTCACAGGGAGGCTGGAGCCTATCTCAGCTGACTCTGGGCAGAGAGGGTACACCCTGAACAGCTTGTAAGGACATTGTGAGGCAAACACTCTTTCTCTCACTTACACAAACACACACACACACACACACACACACACACACACACACACACACACACACACACACACACACACACACACACACACACACACAAAGCACCAAGCACTGGAGCACTGGTCAACATTTAAACTCCACACAGAAACATGCTCATTGAGCCTGGGACTAAAACCAGGGACCTTCTTGCTGTGTGACTGATGTGTTGACCACTATGTCACTGTGTCTCCCAGATATAAACAGATTTTCATTATTAAAATAATAATGAATCGGTATCAGTTGACTTGCTTTAAAAAAAGGACAGAAAATTACATAACAAGGTTAATATTAGCTTACAGTGGTGGTCTAGTGGTATAGGGCGCTGGATCGCTGACCCTAAGGTTGGGGGTTCGAGTTCCACTCTCCACAAGGTTATCAATGTCCCCCCTAGTGCAGCTAACTGGGTTATCAAAGGCCGGTCATGTCTCTCACTGTCGATGGTGTGAGGCATGCAAAAGAACCATTGCTGACTTTCGACAAGAGTAGGCTGCAAAGCCGTCAGCGTGTTTCTAATCCGGAGTTGGAGTCCCTTGAGGCAGTTTGTTCACAGCCACGTTCTGGTAACTCCTGCAGTGGCACTGGAACCCAGTCGTATCGGCTTCTGCCCTTCCACTGGATTCTTTCGGTGGCACCGAGAGGGGGGACTTGCTGCTTGGGTAACAGCCTGTCCTCCATACTTCCTACCCAGGCTCTGCACACTGTACCGGCCAGAGTATCCATAGTCCTTCGAGACTGATGGAGGCCAAAGATTAGCTTACAATACAGGTTCGATTATATTTTAAGTACTATTGTGCTTTATGATTCTGATAAAGAAAAACAAAGACATCAAAACTTTGTCACTGGGAAACAGCCTGCTAAAGAGTGAGCACAGAAAAACAAGTTTAATAGGCGACATCACATTAGGTTTCATTCATTGCATGAAAACATTTGCCAAATTGGACATCATTTATATTTGGGCGGTTGGACTGGGTTTACATTTGGTTAAGGGGTAAATGTCCACAACATGAATATTTGTGAATGTTTGCCTGAAGTTTTTTCTTGATTTCCAATTATCTAATTTCCTGTTCAAGCCCCAAATAAATACACACAGACTTGAAGAAACATTGTTGCATGCGAACTCCATAATGGGTCACACACATGCATCCACAACATATGCACGCACACACACATACACACACACACACACACACACACACACAAACACACACACACAGACACACACACACACACACACACACACACACACACACACACACACACACACACCCACAAACACACAGAGTTTACTGGCAGCCGCAGATAAGCCCACGCATCTCCACACGCCTCCTGGTTGTCGGTGTAATAGGCTTTATCTGCAGAACTAGTTCCTGGGAGGCAGATAAAAACCAGGCCGTTGTGTTTTTATCTGTCTCGCTGAAAGTCAGCTATTGACACCATGCACTTTAGAGGCAATCTCACTCACTGGGATGAGTCTTGAATCTTTTCCTGCCTTGCCCATGTCTCTCTGCATTTTAAACTAGCGGAGAATCAGATTTACACCACATGAAAGACCTGACACATGACTTTAGTGAACATCATATAGTGCATAGAGATTATGGGCAAGGAACTTGTGAATCTGGAGAAACAATGCCAAAACAGTGCGAATTTGACACACACACCATATAGTTTAACAGAAGTTGGTGACAGCAAGTGTAATTGCATCGTTGACAAGTGATTGAGACTGCCTATCCCACAATGTTGCTGTATAAAAGCCGTGTTGCTATGCAGGGAGAACTATTCTATTGCTGGTTGAAGGTGGTTTGGACAAAGGAACAGCAGGCTTTAGTGGGCATCATAAGAGCCCTCCCGTCTCTATCCCTACTCACAATAATAGCCTAAGTGTGAACAGCAGGTGACTCCCATTCAATGCAGCCTGGGTTAATAAAGTCTCTCTACTAAGTCAATAAACAAGGCCTTGTTCACACACTGGCTAATTGTTTTGCGCTCCAGCAGCCTGGGTGTGGAGTGGTGATGAAGGATGCCCGTTCCCCTGGAGTTTCCATCAGTGTCTTCAGCCATTCTCTCCCTCCAGAGACCCTCATGATGACCTGGACCTCAGACAAATCCACTCACTCTCAGTCACCCAGGCATTAACTGGTTTATGTGTCTAGTAATCCTGGCTGATTCAATACATGCCCCTAAAAAGACATATTTTCAGGTTGCTCTTTTACTTGGAGACTCAAAATGCTTCAGATTTTGTTCTCTCGGCTGCATCTTATCTCGCTCTGTTCTCATCCCATGCCTGTAGCACCAACAAAAATGCACAGCAAGCATCCAGAAAACTAATTGGGTGCAGGCAATGACTGAAATAACCACAGAGATGAAATCACAATACATCTATCATGTACAGCCTCGTGCAAGCCTTGTGGAATGAAGGCACTGTGTGGATTTTCGGCTTCAATCCGCAGGAAGAGATTCCAGCTTCCATTCAGCACTCTTAAAGAACTGAACTCATTATCTTTCCATAATATTTATTTAGGGCCTAGAATCTATCAATGAATAACTTAACGTCTTTCTGTTTAATAAAAGTCGTTTTAGTCTGTTTTTTTAAAGCTACATCTATAGTATTCAGCTTGCAGGATTACACATGGCGCTTGTGGCTGCAGAGGGGCTCAGAGGTTATCCTTCACCTTTCTGTGGGGAGTTTGCATGTTCGTCTTCTGCTTGCGTGGGTTTTCTCCCGAAGTCCAAAAAACATGCATGTTTGATGAACTGACTGCTCTACATTGCCCATAGTAGTAGATGTGAGTGTGAATGGTTGTTTGCGCCCGTGTTAACTCAGCGATAGACTGGCAATCTGTTCAGGGTGTGCCCCACTTCTTACCCACAGTCAACTGGAATGGGATCCATCTTCCACCATGAACCAGATATATAAGCGGTGCATATTGAGGTTTTGCAGTCACGTGACCCCGATACCTTCATGCGCCATCTTGAACGACAAGCGTGATCCAGAACACACACACACACACACACACACACGATTCACTAAGCACGGCTTCAACAACAACCGATAATGACAGCGAAAGCAAAATATGCGAGAGTGTCGAAGGCAAAAGCAATGACACTATAATATTGTCAGACGTTGTCAATCATCTGACAGGTGACCAGAGAGCGAGGTATCTGAGTAAAATAAAGCAGCTGGGGATTGCCGATCCATATGTAATGCCGCAGTCAATGTTTAGGAATGTGTTAGAATGCGACCATTCTTCCCTTCCTGCTTTTGCCTACTTGGATCTTTGTCCATATCTTGTCCACGGCCCGACTCCATTTACTGGCAAAGAGTTGAAAGCTTACAAATCAATGGAAGCTTACAAGTATTTTGTTGCCGGATTTCTATCCCCAAATAGAGCTACACAAACAAGCGCTTATGCAATAATTAATTAAAATTATCAGTGCTTATAATGGTTGTATAAATTCACATATTTTATTTATATATAAGCCTATACTGTGTATATACTAGTCCTTCTCAAAAATTAGCATATTGTGATAAAGTTCATTATTTTCTGTAATGTACTGATAAAAATTAAACTTTCATATATTTTAGATTCATTGCACACCAACTGAAATATTTCAGGTCTTTTATTGTTTTAATACTGATGATTTTGGCATACAGCTCATGAAAACCCAAAATTCCTATCTCAAAAAAGTATCGTATCATGTTCAGGTAGTCTAAACGAGCTATTAACCTAATCATCTGAATCAACCAATTAACTCTAAACACCTGCAAAAGATTCCTGAGGCTTTTAAAAACTCCCAGCCTGGTTCATTACTCAAAACCACAATCATGGGTAAGACTGCCGACCTGACTGCTGTCCAGAAGGCCATCATTGACACCCTCAAGCAAGAGGGAAAGACACAGAAAGAAATCTCTGAGCGAATAGGCTGTTCCCAGAGTGCTGTATCAAGGCACCTCAGTTGGACGTCTGTGGGAAGGAAAAGGTGAAAGAATGGCCGATTCCAGACCTTGGGGGACCTGTGGGAGCAGTGGACTGCGTGTGGAGTAGAAACAGCCAGAGCCACCGTGCACAGGTGCCGCATTCCCCAGGTCAAGCCACTTTTGAACCAGAAACAGCGGCAGAAGCGCCTGACCTGGGCTACGGAGAAGAAACACTGGACTGTTGCTCAGTGGTCCAAAGTATTTTTTTCGGAT
This sequence comes from Plotosus lineatus, assembly GCA_024760905.1. NCBI lineage: Eukaryota > Metazoa > Chordata > Actinopteri > Siluriformes > Plotosidae > Plotosus > Plotosus lineatus. The sequence continues at coordinate 57,937,604 of CM045732.1, forward strand.
GAAAGCAAATTTTGCATGTCATTCGGAAATCAAGGTGCCAGAGTCTGGAGGAAGACTGGGGAGAAGGAAATGCCAAAATGCCTGAAGTCTAGTGTCGGGTACCCACAGTCAGTGATGGTCTGGGGTGCCATGTCAGCTGCTGGTGTTGGTCCACTGTGTTTTATCAAGGGCAGGGTCAATGCAGCGAGCTATCAGGAGATTTTGGAGCACTTCATGCTTCCATCTGCTGAAAAGCTTTATGAAGATGAAGATTTACATTTTTCAGCACGACCTGGCACCTGCTCACAGTGCCAAAACCACTGCTAATGGTTTACTGACCATGGTATTACTGTGCTCAATTGGCCTGCCAACTCTCCTGACCTGAAGCCCATAGAGAACCTGTGGGATATTGTGAAGAGAAAGTTGAGAGACACCAGACCCAACACTGTGGATGAGCTTAAGGCCGCTATCGAAGCATCCTGGGCCTCCATAACACCTCAGCAGTGCCACAGGCTGATTGCCTCCATGCCACGCCGCATTGAAGCAGTCATTTCTGCAAAAGGATTCCCGACCAAGTATTGAGTGCATAACTGAACATAATTATTTGAAGGTTGACTTTTTTGTATTAAAAGCACTTTTTTTATTGGTATATGAAATATGCTAATTTTTTGAGATAGGCATTTTTGTTTTTTCTTTACTTCTTTGCCAAAATTATCAATATTAAAACAATAAAAGGCTTGAACTACTTCAGTTGTGTGTCATGAATCTAAAATATATGAAAGTCTAATATTAATCAGTACATTTCAGAAAATAATGAACTTTATCACAATATGCTAATTTTTTGAATAGGAATAGGAATAGTGTGTATATATATATATATATATTTTTTTTATTTTTATTTTCATAGTATCAATTTTATTTGTACCGGATGCTACTTCAATGACAGTAGCCACCCTAGGCCCTATATAATAATGTATATTTACCTGATACAAGTGTTTGCTGCATATTCTACTGTATTCTGTAGGATTCCAGTCTTTCCTATTTACTGCTGCGATCCACTTGGCTTTTCTCTCCGGGTCAGATGGAAAACGATAGAATGACAGTGCAGGCTTACTCCTCTGTCTATTTGCACAGCCAACAGCGCAACACGATATAACCATGCTCACTGGTTATTTTCTATCACTCCGGGGAAGTTAGTAACCGACAAACAACATCCAGTTGGGTAATGTTGAACCACTGCAGTATTAATTATTTTAAAATGTTTAGCAATGTTGAACGAGTGAGCACCGTCCGGATCATGCCGTCCAATATGGCAGATAAACAACAGTCACGTGACCCTGTGATGTCACGTGCAAAACCTCAATAGATTAAAATAGTTAGATAACTTTGAAGAAATGTTTTTAGTGAATTTTATTACAAGCATGCAGGCACCTTGATGCTGAGAGTGAGTGAGTTCCTTTCGGCTTTCCCCCTTTTTCAGGGGTCGCCACAGCGAATGATTTACACGTTTTGATTTGGCATAGGTTTTTACGTCGAATGCCCTTCCTGACACAACCCTTTAGCGAGGGACAGAAGCACGCTGATGGATTTGCAGACTAATCCTTACAAAAGTCAGCAATGGTTCTTTTACACGCCTCTCACCATGGACAGTTAGAGACTTGGCCGGCCTTTGATAACCCAGTTAGCTGGTATTGCTCACAGCCGTAATGAAAAAAGACGGACATTTGCTCACAACATCTTTTTTTATTTGTTCCAACAAATGCATAATACAAAAAGATCACAATGTGTTAGAAAAATCATTTATTCTTATAAATACATAATGCTAAATTAACTCATTATACATTAGGGTTAGTATTAGGGTTTACGGTTAGGGTTAGGGTTTAGGGTTAGGGTTTAGGGTTTAGGGTTAGGGTTTAGGGTTTAGGATTAGGGTTATGTTGTGAGCAAATGTCTGTTTTTTCATTAAGGTTGTGAGCATTTGTCCTGTGAGCAATTGCCCTGTGAGCAAAAGTCCTGGAACCCAGTTAGCTGCACTGGGGGAGGGACAGTGACAATCTTGTGGAGAGTGGAACTTGAACCCCAACCTTAGGATCAGCGCTCCAGCGCCCTATACCACTAACTATTGCTTGAAATTATATTAATACATGGGTGACACTTTTTTGCAGCAGGTGCTGTTGGACCTCTTAATACCAAGGTCGAATGTTCAATTCTGACCTCTGATCGTGGTAAGCAGTCCTGCTTTGGGGAGCATACCTTTCACCTTGTGCTTATTTATCACTTCCGTAAAGTCCACTGGGGCCTGGAGTAAAATGAAGCCATGGAAAAGTGCTTACTGAAGATGAAATTGAAACTTAAATAACATTAATCTCTCTCTCTCTCTCTCTCGCTCTCTCTCTCTCTCTCTCGCGCGCTCTCTTCTGCTTCATTGGTTGTAACGTCTGTTGTTGGTCAAATCTTCCTTAATCCACACAAACCAGCTCCCTCACATTTCTGGAATTTCCCCCCTTTTCTCTTCTACCCTTTGTTGTGGCTTAAAACTGCTCAATGTTTTTAAACACAATGCCAAAGCCTCTTTTGCTTCTCCCAGTTTTGGTGGTTATTAAGAAAAAAATTGATAGTGAGTGGTGCTCTTTTGATATACGTTTAACTATATGTGGTTGGGAATATTTTAATACATAAAATTGTAATGTGACATCAGATACTGTACTCAAGTTTTCTTCTTCTTCTTCTAAAAAAAAAAAAAAAAAAAAAAAAAATGAGCTATGATGAGCCCACTTGCAAAACCTGCTCAGTCAAGTTAGTCAGTCTTTAAGAAAAATCAGATTTTTTTTTTTTTTTTTTTTTATAGGCATAGAAATCATCTGCCAGTGCTTGAAAGTGGAGCTATCAGTGGAGCATGCGCAGATGCCTGAAAAAGAAGCGAAGAATAATAACTTTGATAAATCACCTTTATAAAGGAAAATAACCTGGGGACCACCCTAAACTGTCAATCAAAGGACCAACACATGGAAACCCATGCAGGCCATGGGAAAATATGCAAATTCCAAAGTCCTCATCAAGTCCAAGACTCGAGCCCAGAATGGTCTTGCCCTAGTGCCACCTGGGAACAATATAAAATTATAATGAGAGAGATTTCCTTTCGGCTATTCCCCTTTTTCAGGGGTCGCCGCAGCAAATCATCTGATTCGCACATTTGATTTGGCATAGGTTTTTCTGTCGGATGCCGTTCCTGAGACAAGCCTTTTGCAAGGGACAGAAACACGCTTTTGACGGCTTTGCAGCTACTTTTTACAAAAGTCAGCAATGGTTCTTTTACATGAACCTCTCACCATAGACAGTGAGTGACATGGCCGGCTTTTGATAACCCAGTTTGCTGCACTGGGGGGACAGTGACAACCTTGTGGAGAGTCAGACTCGGACCCCCAACCTTTGGATCAGTGATCCAGCGCCCTATAGCACTAGACCACCACTGCCCCCTAATATAAAATTATAATAATAATCACAATAATGCTATTAAAATTTCATAATATTATAACATTCAATATTATTAAATAATAGCCAAAATGCAATTATAAACTGATAGATATACAGTATTAGGGAAATTACATTTATAGTACAGTACATAAGGAAACCTGATCATTTAACTGATAAAGGGCAGTGGTGACTGAGTGGTTAATGTAATGTGTTACTGATTTGAAGATCAGTGGTTCTATCACCATTTATCTATCTATCTTGGGCCCTTGAGTAAGGGTCTTAACCCTCAATTGCTCAGTTGTATAAAAATGATCATTGTAAGTCACTCTGAATAAGAGCATCTGCCAAATGCTGTAATTGTAAATAATTATAGCAGTAGCATCAATGCTTCAACTGTTAGAGGTCTGAATGTTTGATATTTTGATTAAAAAAATTGAAGTAACGCCACTCGACCATTTCAGTTGTCTGAATTACTCAGTAGGCTGTGAAAATAAGGTGATCCAAGTAATACAACACGTAGCACATTATCCTTATCAACTCTCCCTCCGCTTAATCACCAGGGTGATGGCTGTCATGTTTTCTTACCCCTTTACCTTAATTTATCTCTCCCTCTCTTTTTCTCTCCCTTTTCCCTTTATTCTCACGTTTGAGCGGCCTCTCTTTTATCCTTTCTTATTTATTTCTCCACTCCAAACCACTTTCATCTCTCCTCTCTTTCTTTTACTGTTTTTCTTTCTACAGATGTAGCTTTTTTTTTTGTGGTCCGTTTATATCTCATCCTCAGTCTGCTTCACTAAGACGGACACCGAGCACCTGCAAGTGCTCATTTCGAAGATGTTGCAGGCAAAAGAATGCATGCAGTAAACACAAGAGAGCCGTATTTATAATAAATCAGCTTTATGGGCCTCTGATGGAGGTGATATCAGTGAAATTTATGCAGGGAGACCTCAGCGTTCTCAGCTAACAGCTGCGAGATAGCGCTTCCCCTCAGCAGCCTGGTCTGAACAAGCCTGGCTTCATGAGGCAAACAGTATGGCCTCTGGGTCATGCTGCAGTAAGATGTGGTCATGTCAGTGGATTTCGTGATAAGGTGGGGATTCCACTGTTACTAGGGGTGAGTTTAAGTGAGCTAGAAGATTTGATGTATTAATGGTACAAAGTGTTGCTCTGCCTTTCTGTTGATGAAACCAGCATTCCATTAGATTTTGCAGATCATCTTCATTGTTCCAGTTTAAGCTTCGTGAGTACCGCGAAATGGGTCTGACATGCAAAAACAACCTGAAAAATAGCACGCAAACCCAAACAAAACACAGGCATGTAAATAAAAGTCAGTTTAAGTTTGCCCTGGTCTAAACCCTGCCCAGATGTCCGCTTTCACCTCTGGCAAATATACAAAATATGAGTCAAAAAGCAGTGATGTCACATTTCAAAGAAGGTGAGTGGTTCAAATTACAAACCTGATTCCTGCAGCTTGATGAACTGTGGCCACTCTACATTACTTGGTTTCCAGCAGATGCAAGAAATAATAACAATGACTATGGTCGAACTGATGAAGGTGTCTTTACTTAGAAGGAAAAACATGGCTGGGCTTAAAATCAACACCAAAATAACCACATTAACCTGTCGGTACTTTACACTATGACGTCAACCCACTCTGTTCTCTGAGCTAAAATGAGACTGCCTGTGTAAATGTTTGTTGTGCTATCATCAGAATTCTCAAGAGGCCAGCGCTTTAATTATGTTTTTTTACTCGAGATTGGTGTGCAGCAGGGGTGGGTGGGTGGGTGGGTGGCTGGTTGGGTAGGGGGTGGTTCCTGGCTCAGTTAATACCCAGGTGTCTCCTTGGATCTGGTCCCACCTATGAGTGAACCAGTGATAATTAGCTGCCGTTCTCTAACAAACGGGCCAGGAACAGGCAGCAAATCACCTTGTGGTTGAATGCGGTTAAATTTGGCACAAGCAGCTGCATGGGCCAATTGCTTGTGAATTTCTTACTTGGGGTGAGAAATAAATAACAGATACAGTGCAATAAAATGGCTCTTTTACAGGCTGCTAAAAGCTGAGGTCCTGCTGGGAGGCTTACTGTAGCAACTCTGGTGATATGGCTGAAAATCAAACAAGGCAGGATGTTCAAGATTATACTGAAGGTCCAGGGATGCTGCCCTTACATCCTCCTCCTTTTCTTACAGTCTCTTCCCTGCTGAAATGGAGGATCCCTGCAGATGGAGAAAGACGCTTGAGGGGAAACTGATGGTGTAATGCAACAAATTTGGCACTTAACATCAACTACCGCCATGTTTCATAACCATGGTGACAACTAGGCCCCTAGTTGGTGCTTACCTTTTTTGTTCCCATTGCTCCAGGGAGAAAAATGGCAGGAGAGCAGGGAGTTGGTGCATACTTCAGTGTTGTTTGGGTGGGGAAGGGGGGGGGGGGTATTATAGGTTACAGAAAATCATCATTGCCAATAATGTCTTCCACTCATTTCTAAAGGAAGCCATTTCTGATGGCAAAAATCATAGTGGGAAGTCAGAGGCTGTAAATTATTATTTTTTTTTACTCATGCATGATATAATGGTCAACCGTTGCTTGGAAATTATGATCCCATGCCTATTCAGCTTAAGTAGTTAGTCAAATAGTTTACTCATTTTAGATGTTTGCCAATGTTTTTTTTTTTTTTCACCAAATGACAGACTGATTTAAGTGGAATTGGTGGTTAGGTGGAACGTCTTCACATACATGGTGAAGCTGCATTATTTATAGAAAAAATTTGGCTATAGAGAATACACGGAGTGAAACTTTAAGATCGGTAATGTCGGTTATATTTGAGGGCAGTGGTGGCCTGGTGTTAAAGGGCGCTGGATCGCTGATCCTAAGGTTGGGGGTTCGAATCACACTCTCCACAAGGTTGTCACTGCCCCCCCTCCAACAGTGCAGCTAACTGGGTTATTAAAGGCCGGCCATGTCTCTCACTGTCTATGGTGAGAGGCATGTAAAAAAAACATTGCTGTCTTTTGTACAGAGTAGCTGCATAGTCATCAGTGTGTTTCTGCCACTTGCTAAAGGGTTGTGTCAGGAAGGGCATCCGACGTATACACCTATGCCAAATCAAGCATGCAAATCAGATGTGGCGTCACACTGTGGCGACCCCTGAAAATAGGAAAAAGCCAAAAGGAATAGAAGAAGAATGTTAATTATATTTGAATGTACTATTAAGAATGCTCCCATTGCAACCCTTTTCCCAGTACATGTATATCCCTCGGTCAGTTGCCTAGATTCTATACTTTGTTGTTGTTAAATACTCTTACATAGAGCTACACTCTTCTTTTGTCTCTTACCGAAAAAAACAAAAACAAACAAACAAAAAAAACGCAGGGTCTATTGTATGTGACTCACTATAGCATCAACTTTTTTATTCATTATATATATGTATGTATTATTTATTGACAATGGAAAATTTGTGTCATGTCAGTATGCCTTTAAGTTTGAGGTAAATGTAGAAAAGAACAAGTGTGGATTTAATTAAACGTGTTGGCTCTAAGTTTGTGTTATCCGTTTATCAAATACAGCCAATGAACAACTTGCTGACTTCCATAAGGATTCTATTTTTACTTATTTATTTTTTTGCAATTTGAATTTCGCCCAGGTCGGTACAGCAGTATAGTACTTAGCATGTCTGCATCACAGCAAGGAAGTCCTGGGTTCGAGTTCCAGGCTTGGCAAGGGCATTTCTGTGTGGAGTTTGCATGTTCCTTTATATTCTTTTACTTTAGAAATCTTTAGTTTTCTCCCACAGTCCAAAGACTGGCTGACATCAATTTGCTTCTAGGTGTGAATGTGAATGGATGTGTGTGTGTGTGTGTGTGTGTGTGTGTATGTGTGTGTGTGTGTGTGTGTGTGTGTGTGTGTGTGTGTGTGTGTATTGGCCCTGCAATGGGTTGCTGAGTTATTCAGGGTGTACCTCACCTTCGCCCATAGTTGGCTTAGATAGACTTTAGCCTTCCCGTAAACTCAAAGGATTAAGCAGCTCAGTGAATGAATGAATAATTGAACATATTAACGAATTTCACCCAGAATTACGTCTCTAATGCCGCTTAGTGACCACCATGCATATTTGTGTATCACAAAACGATGTTTAATAATCATTGTCATCACTAATGGAAAAGTTATCATAAGTTGAGAGCCATACAGTTTCTTTCATCAGGACTTTTCACTTAGGCCTTAAATGTGGAAAAACTGCATGAAGCCCTGACTTTCCAGGACTCAAACCTGTTGCAATAACGCAGAAGTACCCTGAAACCTAAACATAGTTCATGTCAACACTCCCCATGCATAGTGCACATAAATCAAAGCACAGAAATAAACACTGCTCAGGAAAAGGAACTTGTTTATCAAAACTGTAAATTGTGCTCATATGCAAAATGACCCATAATTACAAGTGCACCTATAAATTAAATTTTCAATCAAGCATTGAGAAAGAAATTAAAGGATGCAGGTCGGCTACAAATGGAGACAATTGTGGAACCCCCCTGCCATAACCCTTTCCCTGCATACAGGATAGCCTTTGCGCTCTCTCTCTCTCTCTCTCTCTCATTCGCTCTCTCTCTCTCTCTCATTCGCTCTCTCTCTCTCTCTCTCTCTCTCTCTCTCTCTCTCTCTCTCACACACGCACACACACACACACACACACACACACACACTAGCAGAGAAAAGGTTTTAAGTGGATGGCAGGTTTGTATGCTGGACAGAGGGAAAGGTCTGTATGCTGGACAGAGGGAATTCTCTGTAATGGGATGTTACAGTCAAGGTTTATATGTTTAGTTTGAGGTGGAAAGTCTTGGCAATTCAGCTGGCCATTTGTGGCATAGTATGTATGTGTCTGTGTGTATTTCTGTGTGAGGTAGTATCAGTAAGTGGCTCTTCAAACAAGGCCAAGAGCAGACCCATACTTACGCAGAAAGCTATTTTGCCCCAAGTTCTGCCAAGACATCCTGACCACTCCCAGAGGTTCAGCAGCACTTGCCCTGGTAATTACATGCCGTCCGGAAAGAAGCCGAGAGCGACTCTCTTTAAAGTGAGTCAAATATCCTCCTTGTTTAATTATGATTCTCAGGTCAAACCTGAAGCCTTTGGCTCTTGCTGTTGCTCTTTTTCCATAAGCCTTCACATGCAATACATTGTATCCCACAGAGAGACTGGAAATGTGGGAATGCTGGGAGGAGGGGTGGAGGAGGAGGTTAAACTGGTGATTTTTAATCTGGCAGCCATAATATGACCTAACTGCCTGACCACACACTGCTCCACCAAGCAGCAGAGATGACGCCAAATACTCTCACTATAGTATTTGCCTTAAAAGTGTGACCTCACTGAGTGAGCGCTTAGCGTCAATTAGCCAACCACGTTAATGTCAATGTATATTTCGTGAAAGGAAATGTGTCTCAGTAACGTTAACATTTTTGAGCTAAATTTTAAAATGCCATTGCACACAGTATATACAGTATTAGTGTTTTTTGTTAACGAACCATTTCGCCACGCACAGTAAAACTCACTGCACATGGATGTTATATTGGATTTGTTCACCTAGCTGCGGCTCACTACTGTATAGTGTTCACAATGCAAACAAATATGCAAACACTCATGTCATAGACGGAAAATTTAATAAACACATCTGTGTGGCAATGGTTGCCCGGTGGTAGGGTGCTAGCTTACCGATCCCAAGGTTGGGGGTTCCAAGCCCACTCTCAACGAGTTGTCACTGCTGCCTCCATTGCATCTAACTAGGTTAGAAAAGACCAGCCGTGCCACTCACTGTCTATGGTGAGGGGAATGTACAAGAACCATTGCTGACATGCTGACTTTCACCAAGAGTAGGCGACATAGCTGTCAACATATTCCTTCTCCGTGACTTCCTGGCAAAGCTCTCCAGGGTGTACTCTGCCGTCACCCAGATTCGGCTAAGATGGGCACCAGCCTCCCATGACGCAAATTAGGATTAAGTGATTCAAATAATGAACAATGAACATTTTATTCAAAATGAATCCTTTTACAATGTTTACTGCAAAAAATGTATAATGAATGTCAAATGAATAAATAAGCAAGTAAACAATAAAGCTATTTTTAATGCTAATTTGCGCTGCTTTGTCAATGAGCTCATTCCAAAATGTTATTGCATATGTGACTTAAAGGTTATTCCTACTTTTGGACCCATAGGGAAAGTGCTCCCAGGTGAATACTATATGGCTATACGTACTGTGATTCACTTGGGTTTAATCACTCTTTCTGTCGTTTCAGTCGAGAGTGAGGAGCTAATTGCCTCGCTGCTTCCCGCACTATCTTGCCAAAATCCCATGGTTCACCCACATTGGGATGCTAGCATATTCTGACTGCTTGGAATTCTTTCCTGCTGTCCAGAGAGCACACACTGTGTTTTAAAACGTGTTGAGCTCTTTCAAGTTTTATTGGAAAGTATGTAATTACATTCTTGAAAGAATAACAGGTCCCTGGAGTGATTTATGTTGACTATTAAATGTCAAAGTTTTAAAAGACACTGTTAACACTTGCTCATCTACTTACGAGGCTCTCAATGGCCTGAAATTCATAGAGGGTTTTAGAATATAGATACACAGTAGAAATAAATGTGCTGAGAAAGAAAGAGCGGTCAAGGTCTTGAGAAAATGTCAGAGAGTGGGTTACAGGGACTGCAGATACACTGTATATATGTACCAGGAAATACAGACTGAATGTAATTCAAAAATCTCAGAACTCTCAGAATTACACTTAGTTTTGGTGTGTTTGTTGAAACATTTAAATGACTGTTTTTATTCAGTAATTATTTATACAGTACACTTATAGCACCAAGCGCCCTGGGTAATCTGCTTACCCTATCCCTTTTCACGGGTTTACCGTGAGAAATGCAGAGCAGCATGACATCAGAACATCTTTGTGCTGAATTATAATTTTTTTTGATAGTTTTTATAGTTTTCTTGATTTTTATATATTTTTACAGGGTAGGTTTCCAGCTCTTTTCTCTAATCTGCTACAGCACCTGGTATTCGCATGTGGTCTCCCACATCCAAGTGCTAACCAGGCCTGACCCTGTTTAGCTTCCATGATGGGACAGGATTGGGCATTTGCAGAATGAATGGAACGGTGAATACAATAAATTAATTGAATTATTCAGTATACTCAACACTCAACACTCAACCCCAGTGCAGCTGACTGGGTTTTGTATGCCAAAATCTAGTTTACTGTGAATAATTCCTTAAGGGGCAGTGGTGGGCTAGTGGTATAGGGTGCTGGATCGCTGATCCTAAGGTTGGGGGTTCAAGTCCCACTCTCCACAGGGTTGCCACTGTCCCCCCCAGTGCGGCTGACTGGGTTATCAAAGGTGGGCCATGTCTCTCACTGTCTATGGTGAGAGGCATGTAAAAGAACCATTGCTGACTTTCGTAAAGAGTAGGCTGCAAAGTCGTCAGCGTGTTTCTGTCCCTTGCTAAAAGGGTTGTGATAGGAAGGGCATCCGACGTAAAAACCTCTGCCAAATCAAACGTGCGAATCAGATGATTCGCTGTGGCGACTCCCGAGTAAAAGGGAAAAAGCCGAAAGGAAGACAGACTCAGTATACTCAACACTATCAAATGAATCCAAAGTCATTAGATTTAGAAAGTGATCACATTTTGTCCCTTTTAAGGAATTAAATTTTTAGACTTCACAGTCACCTCATATTTGTGTTCTTAAAAAAATAATAATAATAAACAAGGTCTGCTTTTATTCAATATGTTGCTTAACTGATGTTTTAGAGAGAGAGAGAGAGAGAGAGATGCAAATATAGTTTTAATGTGAGTGCAGTGCAGCATACAAACACTGGTGTGGTTATCTAACGGCTATCATCAGGTCATAAACTAAGACTACTAAGCACTGTGGCTGAGTTGTGCATAGCTCTGCTCCTACTATGTCAATCGGTTCCCTCAGATTAAAGTACTATCTTCAAGTGTCACACCAGCTCCTGATAAAAAAGCTTTTCAATCCATTGAGAAAAGGCCCATCTAAAACCCCACTAGCAGAGCAGACAAGTATAGCCGGGACTGCTGCACTCTACGAAGGGTCTGGAGAGTGTTGTAGCAGCTGACTAAAAAAGGCCCAGGACACCTCACTCTTCAACAAACAGTTCTGATAACATCTGCCAGGAGCTGCTTAGCACCGGTGACAGGAGGTGGAAGATGGAAGGAGATGGAAGAACATTAGCGACCTGTCAGTCACTTATCCCAAAGGAGGCCAAGCCATCCTTCCACCTCTCTACCAACTGTAAATTTACAGAGCAAATAAATATCAGCTTCAGATTTATTTCTGGCTTTGTTGTATTCAATGCGGATCCAAGCATAGCAATTTTAAAAATGGCAATTTCAAATAAGTTTTCTTTTTCAACATCATATAATAATAGCATGTAATGTAAATTCTATAAATGTCATCATCATCATCTTCTGCTAGGTCTGGGGCTGGGTCGCGAGGCCTAAGCATTGAGGTCCAGACATCCCTCTCTCTCTAGTCACATCCTCCAGTTTTTCTGGGCGACACCAAGGTATTCCCAGACCAGTCAAGAGATATAGTGCCTAAAGCATATTCTGTATTGCCCCTCTTCCCAGTTGTACATAATCGAAACACCATATGAGAGAGGCATTTGAGAGGCGTTCTGATCAAATGCCCGAGTCACCTCAACTGGCTACTTTCAACATGGAGGGGGCCACAGTTCTACTCCAAGCTCCTCCCAGATGGCCAAGCTTTATTTTAATACATTATATATTAAATTGTTGTCATAAATGGACTATGTACATTGCATTATTATTAATTGAATAAATATTCTAATTTCTAATTGATATAAACTGCGAAGGCCTGGCAAGCTGTCCAGGGTGTGTCCCGAACTCGCTCAGAGTTGGCTGAGATGGGCGCCAGTCTCCCGGCAAACCTAATTAGGATTAAGCATTTTAGAAAATGGACGAATGAATGAATGAATGAATAATTAGTATAAAGCCATACAATAATTTTTTAGTGTTGCATCATTTCCAGGGGATAAGTGAATTATTGTACTGATGCCATAGGATAACTCAAATGATTTTGTGCAACACAGCAATGTTTACGATTAAACAATTATAGAATTCAGCCTGTGTAGGGTAGAGAATTAATTGGCGTTTGGCCTTGGCATATACCAATCATTTGACTGAATAATTTTCCATATCATACTTCACCTTATTACTGCATATGACTTCAATAATTCTTCAATGCTTATGTATAAAACGAGATCAATGGAAGGTCTCTTTTACTTGTAATTTTCAAAATGTATTAAACCTTTAAAAATATATATTTTATTTTATAATAAACACTCCATTTTTGCATCTAAAAATAAAATAGAAGTTGTCTAATATTTTACTCTTCAGATGAAAGTATAACATTTTATAGTAACACCCAAGCAAACACATTAAAATGGACTTTTGCATTGACAGGACAGAGTGTGTGCTGTCACGCCTCATTCCTAGCAAAGAGAGATGTATTCCACGTTTCAGTGTCTCAGAAGCTGGAAAAAAAAACTAACCTGGAAAAATCCTGGCAGACCTTCCCATTCATTTCCTTAGAGTTTACCTTTGACTCTTAAGTTTACATGCAATTTCCATCACACAGATTAAAATACTTTGCCCAATCCTTTATTCACCTCCCACGCAAACACCACAACCTCCAACTACTTACAGAGTTTAAGAGCTATGAGCTGAGATGGAAGGATTAGGACCATTCTTAGTGCAGCTCAGGCCATTACAGGTGGCCAAAAGGAAGCTGGGCCCAAAGAATGTTCCAGCAAAAAAAAAAGGAGGTACTGCAAAAAAATGTGTTTGATCAGTGAGAAGGGCGCGTGTCTCCACTAGCTGACTAAAGGGAGAGAGACGAGCAGAGAACGAAGTTGGCGCTGACCGAAGGGAGAAGAACAGAGAGAAAAGTAAAGTGTGTTGTGACATTACACAGAAGGTCTTTTCTCTGAGGTCAGCTTTGAGCTGCCGCTGAAGTCATTGATTGTGGGTGAGAGTTTACGCATGAGAAGATTCTGAGCTTGATTTATCCACCCTCTCTGAATTACATTTGCCTCCTCTTCAGAGGTGTGCTTCTGAACTGTACATTAACCCAATAGCAAATGTCACACATTTACTGTCTTCAATCACATGACACCAGGTAAAGAAGTGAAATAGTTTAGAAGTTATGGAACTAAAGACCAGGCACCCGATGAGTCATCTACCTTCTTTAGAACGTAATGCCAAAGATGGCAGGATAAAAGCAGTTCTGTACAAACTAGTTGACGTTTTACAGTGGCCTGTAGTAATAAAAGTTTACATCGATTTTTCGCTGAGGATTGTTTAATGGTAGGGATGGAGTTGACTTGGTGTTGAGAGGAGCAAGGGCAGGGAATCTCAGTCTCCTCCTACTCATAATGCCTGCAGCAGAACCACCCAGGGGAGGCAATCTCTCTGTGATCTCAGGAGGCTAAGCCTGGTCAACGCCTCAGAGCACACCTCAATTATGTGCATGCTCAACACACACACACACACACACACACACACACACAGACACACACACACACACACACACACACACACACACACACACACACATATATATATATATATATATATATATATATATATATATATATATATATATATGTATAGGTTAGCACGTCTGCCTCACAGCAAGAAAGTTCAAATCCCAGCCTGGGCGTTTCTGTGTGGAGTTTGCATGCTCTCCCCGTGCTTATGTGGGTTTCCTCCGGGTACTCTATTTTCCTCTCACAGACCAAAAACATGCACAGTAGGTTAATTGGTTGTTCCAAATCTCCCTAGGTGTGAGTGTTGGCCCTGCGATGGCCTGGTGAGCTGTCCAGGGTGTACTCTGCCCTCGCCTGGAGACGACTGAGATGAGCACCAGCCTCCCCACGATTCTAATTAGGAATAAGTGGTTACAGAAAATAGAAAATTAATTACTGTATATATATATATATATATATATATATATATATATATATATATATATATATATATATATATATATATATATATATATATATATATATATACACACACACACACACACACACACACACACATATATATATATATATATATATATATACATACACAGTAATTATATACTATATATATATATATATATATATATATATATAGTATATTTGTACAGTTATACACCTTTTTATATGTAAGATATTATAATTTGATTACCTACGCTTAGATATAAAATAGATGTGAAATTTATAAATATGAATCACTTAAGGAATTATTCACAGTCTGTCTGTCTGTCTTCCTTTCAGCTTTTTCCCTTTTATTCGGGAGTCGCCACAGCGAATCATCTTGATTCGCACATTTGATTTGGCAGAGGTTTTTACGTCGGATGCCCTTCCTGTCACAACCCTTTTAAGCAAGGGACAGAAACACGCTGACGACTTTGCAGCTACTCTTTACGAAAGTCAGCAATGGTTCTTTTACATGTCTCTCACCATAGACAGTGAGAGACATGGCCCACCTTTGATAACCCAGTCAGCCGCACTGGGGGGGACAGTGGCAACCCTGTGGAGAGTGGGACTTGAACCCCCAACCTTAGGATCAGCGATCCAGCACCCTATACCACTAGCCCACCACTGCCCCTTAAGGAATTATTCACAGTAAACTAGATTTTGGCATACAGCATGTGACACGTCTTCAAATACTGTAGAAATGTGTGTAATGGCAAGGTGTCTTTTTTATCGAAATTTCTCCTAGTTTAATCACTGGAAGAATGCTATTTCCTTCCAATTAGCTAATAGGTACAAACCTGGAATGATGAAGGCTAACATATTTTTTCTAAACATGCAAAGTTTACCCCATTTCACACTTCTGCTCATTCTGCATGCTGGTCAGAAATAAACACTTGGAAGAGAATAAATAATTAAATGCTTTCAATGGACTGTTCCAATGTCCTGATAGCCAGTCGAGAGAGAGAGGAATAATATCCCTACTCCCGAGAGAGAGGTAATATAAGATCACATAAGACCTTATGAAGGTATTATGGGATTTGAACCTGTGATCTATTAAGAATATTTAATTTCTAACATAAAAGATGTGCAGCAGTGTACCTGTGAAGTTCTGTGCTATCCATCGTGATGACCACTGCATAGCGCCTATTGTACGTAGCCGACATGAAGTTCTGTTTGTAATTAATATTAAGCTGCAAGTGAAAAATTAAGATGCATAAGACCCATCTCCTGTTAATAATTAAGATTTATAGTATCCTTTTATTGGCAATTAACTACACTTAAGCAACCTGTGAATACAACGAACCATTCTGAAGTCTGAACAAGCCACAAGAAAGCATGGCTGGGCCATTGGCCAGGGCATTTATGTGTAGACACAGTTTCATGACTGCAATGGACCCTTTGCTAGAACTGTGTGAGTGCTCATCTGTTGTGCAGTTGCACTCTTACCCTATCAGAGTGCACCATGTTACATTGTCAGCCATTGCTTTTTAGACGTATCCATAAAATAAATATGAGAGAATTACAGTAAATGAGGCTGTCATGACCAGAGCATGGGTGTACTTTACAGTCTACTTATTAGCTGCCACTTGTCTATGTACAGAACTGACTGAGAAGTAGCTTCATTATATTTACAATGCAAATGTAATGACAGAGTTCTAATGATTGGCCCCACCAGCACCAGCATCCTTACCCACAGCCGCAGTTGATTTTTACCCTTGCGTGTGTGATGCGTGAGCAATCTTTCTTTATAGTGAATTCAAAGGGGATGGTTATGAGTTAAAGGTAGCTTCTGTTTCTAATGTGAATTCACCAGGCAAGAGAAGCAAGTATGCTAATAAGCGAGTGTCTGTGAGGACTCATTCATGTAAAGGGCCTTTAGTGAGCAGAATGAGGGCAAAGTAATTCTAGTGATTCAAGTGATAAGGGACATTCACTGATCTCCTTTTCTACAGGAAAGGTTATTGAACAATGTGAGTGCTGTTGATGCTGTTTAATTGCTGCTCAGGGGTAATGACTTTATAGAAGAGATTGAGGTGATGAAGCCATTTGCATAACTCACTGATATAATTAGCTGCGAAAGAAAAAATTTGTAAAGAATATATGGGTTTATGTTTACCGTACAATGTAATTGCTTCACAGACTGCTTGTTAGTAGTCACCTTAGTCTTGTGGAGTTGCTTGTATATATAAAGAGCATTTAAATAAACATGGTATAGATGGAGATCAGTGATCAGGGATGGTGGTCATTTGCATCAAGTTTATTCAGTCTCAATTAACTACAGTACTTACAATATACATACTGATTGATTCCGCAGTTTTTTTTTGTTTTTTTTTACACTCATTTTTATACTAGACCTGTTTTCAGGTACTGAGATGAAGAGGCTGCATTTACAAAAGAATTTGGATTTTAAATGTATGGATACAAACATGTATTTATGATGGGGCAGTGGTGGTCTAGTGGTATAGGGTGCTGGATCGCTGATCCAAAGGTTGGGGGTTCGAGTCCCACTCTCCACAAGGTTGTCACTGTCCCCCCCAGTGCGGCTAACTGGGTTATCAAAGGCGGGCCATGTCTCTCACTGTCTATGGTGAGAGGCATGTAAAAGAACCATTGCTGACTTTCGTAAAGAGGAGCTGCAAAGTCGTCAGCGTGTTTCTGTCCCTTGCTGAAAAGGGTTGTGACAGGAAGGGCATCCGACGTAAAAACCTCTGCCAAATCAAACGTGCGAATCAGATGATTCGCTGTGGCGACTCCCGAGTAAAAGGGAAAAAAGCCGAAAAGAAGACAGACAGACACACATGTATTTATGAATCCTATCTAAGCCCACTCAGAGTGAAGATGAGGTACACCCATCACAGCTCATCAGTCCATCACAGGGCCATCACACACAACCATTCATATTCAAACCTAGGAGCAATTTAAAACAGACAATAAGCCTAATATGGATGGATTTTGAGTATGGGAAGAAACTGGAGTACCCAGAGGAAACCCATGCAAGCACATACTAATCACCACATCACCCTGACGCTTACACAACAGAAATTCTCATTGTAGAGTAGGCATTAATTATTTATGGTGATAAAATATCCTCATTAGTATAATCAAATCCTAAATTTTATATATATATATGAGAGATAGAGAGTGATATCTATCTATCTATATCCATATCTATATATTAGTCCTTCTCAAAAAATTAGCATATTAGCATATTGTGATAAAGTTCATTATTTTCTGGAATGTACTGATAAAAATTAGACTTTCATATATTTTAGATTCATTGCACACCAAGTGAAATATTTCAGGTCTTTTATTGTTTTAATGCTGATGATTTTGGCATACAGCTCATGAAAACCCAAAATTCCTATCTCAAAAAATTAGCATATTTCATTCAACCAATAAAAAAAGTGTTTTTAATACAAAAAAAGTCAACCTTCAAATAATTATGTTCAGTTATGCACTCAATACTTGGTCGGGAATCCTTTTGCAGAAATGACTGCTTCAATGCGGCGTGGCATGGAGCCAATCAGCCTGTGGCACTGCTGAGGTGTTACGGAGGCCCAGGATGCTTCGATAGCGGCCTTAAGCTCATCCACAGTGTTGGGTCTGGTGTCTCTCAACTTTCTCTTCACAATATCCCACAGATTCTCTATGGGGTTCAGGTCAGGAGAGTTGGCAGGCCAATTGAGCCCAGTAATACCATGGTCAGTAACCCATTAGCAGTGGTTTTGGCACTGTGAGCAGGTGCCAGGTCGTGCTGAAAAATGAAATCTTCATCTCCATAAAGCTTTTCAGCAGATGGAAGCATGAAGTGCTCCAGAATCTCCTGATAGCTCGCTGAATTGACCCTGCCCTTGATAAAACACAGTGGACCAAC
>CM045732.1:57963495-58005995 GCA_024760905.1 Plotosus lineatus
ATAGGCAGTACATGAAAAAAAGTGCAATGCTTAGAATCTTGTCTGGAAGTTTGTCCGAATAATTCCCATTGTTATTAGTGCAAAAATCTCACCACATAAGGCGTCAAGCAATGCAAAGCAATGATTCTGAAAATATAAAGGTCCTTAAAAGAGCAGTTCAATTATTACACTGTTGTAGGAGTATTTAATCAATATCTAAGCCACCCAACGTCATCTCAGTGAAAGGTTAATGATTATTCTTGATGAAAATGATAAATGTTGCTAGTTAACAAACTTCAGATCTAATAAAAGAAAATACACACAGTATAATGAGAGCCACCTGGCTGAGATTAGATCCTGGATGTGAAATAACATGGCCAAATTGAACAGGATGGCAAACACAACATTGATTTTTCTGCAGAGCAGATCTTGCCAAAAATCTCCAGATTGAGCAGGAATCATTTGCTCTCCTGTTTTCCCATTGTGTGAGTGATTGGTCTTGTCTTTGAAGATTTTTTTTTTTTTGGGATGGTGGGTGCAGATTCCTATGTTGAAGAAGCGCATAATTAAATGTCATTATGTTAGTTGAATAAACATTTTGTACTTTCGAAAAATGATTGTACACTATATGCATTATTTAAAGTGACTTTTCTGTTGTTGCTCTCTTCATATATCTCGTTTCTTTCAATGTTCGGGTAGAGAAACACTGGTTTTGTTGCTAAGGTTTTTGGTATGCTGAAGAACAGAAGGAGAATGCTATTAGAGTTTACAGATTATAAACAGAGGAAATTCCTGAACTCGAAGATCTACCCTTACTTGATATAAACTTTAATTCCTTACATACATGCTTACTTAACCTATAACTCTGTCTCACTTTAGAGAACATGGAGCTACTGCCTTCAGACAGATCATACAGCATTGAGACTCCTCTGCGTTTCTTCTTTAACCTCAGCAGCATCCCTGAGGATGAGCTGCTTTCCACAGCAGAATTGCGGCTGTACCGGCAGCAGATTGAGCAGCCTGGCTTAGAGTCCCAGCACATGGAAAACGAGGACCTCCATAGGATCAATGTGTATGAGGTGCTGAAACCGCCACGGCCTGGGCAGCTGATTACACGTCTCTTGGACACACGCCTTGTTAACCACAACACCACCAACTGGGAAAGCTTTGACGTGAGCCCAGCTGTGTTGCGTTGGACCCATGAGCAACTGCCCAACTATGGTCTCGCTGTAGAGGTTCTGCATCTGAACCGTTCACCACAGCACCAAGGCAAGCATGTGCGCATCAGCCGCTCACTGCACCATGCTTCAGAAGAAGATTGGAACCAGCTGCGTCCTTTATTGGTTACTTTCGGCCATGATGGAAAAGGCCATCCACTGACACGCAGGACCAAACGCAGCCCCAAGCAGCGAGGCCGTAAGCGCAACCGCAACTGTCGACGACATGCGCTGTATGTGGACTTCAGTGATGTAGGCTGGAATGACTGGATAGTGGCACCACCGGGTTATCAGGCTTACTATTGCCATGGGGACTGCCCTTTCCCTCTAGCTGACCACCTGAATTCCACAAACCATGCTATTGTACAAACACTGGTCAACTCATTGAACAGCAATATTCCCAAGGCCTGCTGTGTGCCCACTGAGCTGAGTGCCATCTCAATGCTCTACCTAGATGAGACTGACAGGGTAGTCTTGAAGAACTACCAGGAAATGGTGGTGGAGGGCTGTGGCTGCCGCTAGCTGAGTTCAACATTAAAAAATGCAAGCGCATTGAAGGCAAGCTCTGATGGCCCCAATGTATACCTAAATACCTTCACTTGGATGCTTATTTATAATGTTTATGTTGAGATGTTTGTTTGTCTCCTTTTTGTCTCTTTGACAGTATGATCATATATTTTGGCAAAATAAATATATTATATGTATATATTTATATCTACATGTTAAAAATAAAAATGAGACCTTATTTTAAACATTAAGAAAAAGCTATATAACCTTTCATGGTGTATACTTGATTGTATAACTAGATTGTGTATAGGCATATATATATATATATATATATATATATACACACACACACACACACACACACACACACACACACATATACAGGGATCCCTTGCTACTTTGCAATTTATGCGGCGTCAGTGCATTGCGTTTTTTTTTTATTTTTTAATATTCATCGAAATAACAAAAGGAAATTAAGGAAGAAAAAGGGGAAAGGTTAAGGAAAATGCCACAAAAACAAGGCCAAAAAAAAAAAACCCTCAACAAACACTAAACAAAAAAACCCAACCCAAAATCTCCCATCAAAACTACAAGTTTGTGAGGTGCGCATCTGCGTGCGTGCGTATTTATGTGTGTGCATTTATATTTTATTTACATCTTATGCATTATTTTTAATGTTTAATTGTTATTATAAGCATTTATAGCATTGTAGCATTGAATATGTATTTATTGATATTATATACACATATACGTATACGTCAGTCAGGTGGGGTTGGAGGGGGTTGATCCTATTTCGCAGAGCTCAGTTGTCGTGGGGGGGGGGGGTCTCGATCACAATTAACAGCGGAAAGTGAGGGATCCCTGTGTGTGTGTGTGTGTGTGTGTGTGTGTGTGTGTGTGTGTGGGTGTGTGTTACACAGGAACATTTTTATTTGATTTATTTATTTTCTTGAGAAGGTGGCATTGTGGTGCTGAGGTTAACACCTCTGGGGTCACATGCAAGAAGTCCTGGGTGAGATTCCCGGGCTCTGGATTTTTTACTTTTAATTTTTTTCCTGTGTGGAGTTTGCATGTTCTCCTTGTGTTTGCTGTAGGTTTCCTCTGGGTACACTGGTTTTCTCCCACAGTCCAAAATCATGCATAAGTAAGGAATTGGCTGTTCCAAATTCCCCTTGGTGTGAGAATGAGTGTGACACAATGTGAATTCTTGTGTGACTGTTGGCCTCTCGATGGCATAGTGGGCTGTTCAGGGTGTACTGCGCCATGGCCTTGAGATGGTTGAGATAATGAACCAATCGGGTTTTGCCATTCCTGTGTAGTATATATATATATATATATATATATATATATATATATATATATATATATATATATATATATATATATATAATAAAACCAAAAGGACAGGACAAAGACTTTCTATTGAAACTCCATTTATCACCCATCATCCATTTATCATTATCAGTGATAAATGGAGTTTCAATAGAAAGTCTTTGTCCTGTCCTTTTATTTTTATTGTTATTTGCTTTACCAAAAAGTATTGAGCACTCTCCTACGGAAGGATCTACTCAGAAAATTCTCTCTCTCTCTCTCTCTCTCTCTCTCTCTCTATATATATATATATATATATATATATATATATATATATATATATATATATATATATATATATATATATATATATGTGTGTGTGTGTGTGTGTGTGTGTGTGTGTGTGTGAGAGAGAGAGAGAGAGATAGAGATTTACTTTCCAGCCAACATTTTATTTGGGCAGAAGAGCAGAATTTCTGTCTGGAAATAGAGCACTGTATGAAATAATCAACTGATTTGTGTGATAAATCAGTTAAATAAATCACAAATATACTTTGATTTTTTTTTTTCCGTCACCTTTAAGATATGTGATTTTTAGATGCCCCCTAAAATGTTTTGGAAATAAACTGTGAAACGTTAGAGGGCAATGTGATCTGAATATGGAATATCCGCCGAGCTCCAGATACCCAAACTTTTGGAGGTAGGTATATAAACTGAAGGCAGTCAAGTTTGCTGAAGTGGATGTAATTATGGAGCTGATCAAGTGCTGATTCTCTTGTATATGGTCCGACATGGCACTACAGTGTGATGGCTGTTGACTACTGTCACTTCTCTTTGAGGAATCAAAGGTGAGACCGACTGTCTCCTGCCTTTGTCTCCGACAGCTCCTGCCGAATGAAAGAGGCGCCTGTCGCCAACCTGTGGCTCCAAGGAGACAATAGAGGTCCCGCATCGTGTATTTACAGTTGGTCGGCTATAGGGACAACAGGTCATATTCAGGTGGGGCTTTGAACTGGCGGATAGGGTGAGGGACAGGGTGTAAAATTCAGGCGGAGGTCAGCAGCTTCTTCTTCTGCTGTATAGACTACTGTACCTGTCAGGATGTGCATCCTGTTGATAAACCATGACCTAGAGGTTATTAAATGTAAAGAGACACACGTAGGGGATCCGAGTGATGATTATGATTAGTGGATCAAGACTGGTTGGTAAAGGTAGGTACCAGACATAATCTGGGACAATTCAATTCAGTGTTCAAGGACAGTTTACATGGATAAAATATTCATGAAACTGATAGGTATATATATATATCTACAGTACTAATAGGTTGTATACTTTTTTTTTTTTAACTCAACTGATGCAAACATCTGTATTTGTAAATTATATCTAGACATTTAAAATGGCAGTGTCATGGTTGTTCAAGAAAACATCCTAAATATTTATTCTTTTTTTTTCTGAACCACTTAATCCTAATTAGGGTCAAGAGGAGACTGGTGCGCATCTCGGTGTACACTACCCTGACCTCGCCCAGAGTTGGCCGAGATGGTCGCTTGCCTCCCAGCCTCCCCTTGACCCTAATTAGGATTCAGCACCTCAAAAAAAATTAATTAATGGGGAGTTCAGAATGAATGTGTGGCATGGTGGTGTCGTGGCTGGTACATTCTCCTCACAGCAAGAAGGACCTGTGTTTAATTCCCAAACTCCTGTCTGGAATTTGCATGTTGTCCCACTTGTGTGGGTTTCCTCCAGGTACTATGGTTTCCTCCTATAGTTCAAGAACAGTTACAGGCACAACAGAAATGCTGTTGTAAATTGCTCCTAGGTGTGAGTGTGAATGGTTGTTTGTGTGTGTGTGTGTGTGTGTGTGTGTGTGTGTGTGTGTGTGTGTTGCCCTGCAATGGCCTGGCAAAGAGTTTGTGTACCCTGCCTTCGCCTATTGTCGGCTGAGATAGGCACAGCCTGTCACAGACCCTAGTACAATTAAATGGCTTGCTGACAGTTTCATCAAAGAAGTACAGTGGTACGACACTTTACGAAATTAATTCGTTCCAGCACCTTTTTCAAAACCTACATTTTCCGTAAATTGAACTGCATTTTACATGTATAATTGTGTGTATAATTACATGTGATTCATTCCAAGGCTCCCAGTACTACCCCATAAACCCTTGAAAAAGTATAAAAGTACGCCAATTTTGTATAAAATAGGTGTTAAAAGTTAAAGAAAATTATTTACCTTTTTTTAAAATCTCTCGAACCACCCATGCGACGCTTTGAAGTACAGGGGTTTCTGGTCTGAAAAACCCTCACCCCCACCCCCTTCACAAGGTCCTTAAACATGGCGGTTGCTTTTTCCGAAATAATCGCCTCCGTCACTGTATCGCCGCTTTTAATGTCTCCTTCTGCGTCAATATCGTCCCGTTTGTAGAAGGGTTTCGGCCATACTCCTTTGCGATTTCACTCAACCGAATCCCACTTTCATATTTTTTTATCATCTACTGTTTTACTTTTATTGATAACGGAGCCCGCTACTTCTTTTCAGTCTCAACGGGAATCACTTTCTTGGGGCTCATGATTAATAACGAAAAATAATGCTGCAATAAGCACACTCAAAAAAACTCACAAAACTCACAAACCAACAGTACAACTCTCCTTCACGTGTGTCGAACAATGTGTTGAAGGCACACAAAAAGCATTATGAGTACAGTGCTGTATTATGAAGATTCAGCTCCCTCCTAGCCAATGGGAGGCCAGCAGGGCGGGGTGTTGGGAGACAACCAATGGGAAAGCAACTCGGCCATTTTTTGAATGTTTGAATGGGGAGTTTGAATTTTTGAGATGGTGCTTTCGTAATGTGAACTTGTTTCATATCCAGAGACAAAAATTTTAGGAAAATGCGTTTCGTAACCTGAATTTTTCGTTTGGTGAGTCTTTCGTAAAGTGAGCTACCACTGTATAATCATTCATGTGGATGGAAAGCTGGCTTCTGAACATATGAAAAAAAATGTCCATGTTGCAATTCACTCCCATACACTCAACTCCTTTTATTTTGCAAAGAAAAAGTTTGACTGAAGTGGTGAATTGTGTTGTTTAAAATGGTGAAGAATAGCAATCCTTGGGTTATTGTAAGATTCTTTTGGGTTATTGTAAAAGCCAACCTCCTACTGTTCATATGCGTTTACATTTTCTTCAGGCCTAAACACATTCTTAGTGTGAGTAAGACAGCCATCTAATTACATCTATTATTTTTGGCTGGAGGTTTTTAGTGTTAATTTACCTGCCAGTTGTAACAGTCTTCTTTCTTTGGTCCAACAAAGACTGCACAACTCTATTTGGCCTGAGGTTGTCTATCTTTTTTTTTTTTTTTCTTTGAGCCTTTCCCTATTACATACCCAGACTCGTCAGCGGACAGAGAAGGAAAAGAATTTAATTTTGAAGTGGCTGAGGGCAGAGGGTAACTCTTTAAAGTCAAATGACAGAACAATTACACACATTTCAACTGGTCTATTGCAATAAGATAACATCAAGTTATGATAATTGTTGGGCAGTTTTTATCCCACCTGGACTTCAGAGAGAAACCACATATTAGTAAAATGTCCACAGAGGACAGGAAGTTCTATAATCTAAACATTTATGTAAGCTTAATCATGTAGCCATAAGTGATGTAAAGCTTTTATGATCGGACTGCAAGGACAGCTCTGTCCCTTTATCTTCTCTGTTGGTGTCCTCTCCTAGGATTTGCTTGCATAACCATTGAACAGAGTGGGGCAATAAAGAGCTTTATAAAGTTGGACATTAAAAAACAAAACAGTTGAGAGTCCATGGGAGATAATTGGCCGAGCTCTCACGGCAGGGAGGGAGGGAGGGATGGCATACGTTCACTTCTCTGTCACTCAGAAGCGATTACCAGCCAATCATAGGTGTCTCTGAGCTCATTCGTATGAGTGGGTGGATAGTGCTTCCCCTCAGACTGTGTTAGACCGCTCCCAAATACGCATGGCGCCACAGTTTGAAGAGAGGCAGGTGGCTAACATTTCACGTCACAGAAAGGGTGTGTGCATCCTTTTGTCCCTCCTTGAATCTACACCTTATCGTAGTGGAGGGCTTTGAGTGTCTTCATGATCCTAGTAGCTATATTGTTGGAGTATTATGCAACTGGTATGGTCACCCAAGGCAAACAGGTCCAGACAAAGAGCGGTTCAAAAGACCCCAATGAAGAAAAACACAAGGACAGTTTCCCTTGCCCAGACACAGGTTACCGGGGTCCCCGCCTGGAGCCAGATCTGGGGGAGGAGCTCGAAGGCGAGCGTCTGGTGGTCTGGCTTCTGCCCATGAAGCCCGGCCAGGCCCAGCCTGAAGAGGAGACAATGGTCCGCCCTCCATTGGACCCACCACATGTGGGAGGGGTTATAGGATTCAGGTTCAGTGCAACCAAATGCATGGGTTCTGTCGGAACGTTCCTCATCTACTGACTCTGACTCTTGGGACATGGAATGTCACTTTTTTGGCAGAGAAGGAGCCTGAGCTGATGTGTGAGGTGGAGAGATATGCCCATGTGGACAATGATATTGTGAGCTGGAAGGGTGTGATCGGTACGGCTTCTCCAGGCTCAACTTGAGTATGTTTAGTTGTTGGACTTCTGTGCTACTCACAGTTTGTTCATCACACATCACAAACATCATGTTCGAACATAAGTGCACTTGGCACCAGGACATCTTAGGACGCAGTTTGATGATCGACTTTTGTAGTCGTATGTTCTGGACACTTGGGTGAAGAGAAGAGCTGAGCTATCAACCAATCACTACCTAGTGGTGAGCTGGCTCAAATGGAGGTTGCCTTCCAGATGTGGCAGGCCCAAGCGTATAGTTAGGGTCTCCTGGGAACGTTTGGCAGAGTCTCCTATCAGAGGGCCCTTTAACTCCCACCTCTGCTGGAGCTACAACCACGTCCTGAAGGAGGCGGGTGACATGGAATGAGAATGGGCCATGTTTTGTACATCTATTGCTGAGGCAGCGGCCCATAGCTGTGGCCGGAAAGTCATCAATGCCTGTCGTGGTGGACGCCTATGGTGAAGGGGGCCGTCCAGCTGAAAAATGAGGCCTATCGGGACTTATTGGTCTGTGGCACTCATGAAGCAGCAGACAGGTACTGGCAGGCCAAACGTGCTGCAGCCCGAGCTGTTGCCAATGCAAAATCTCAGGTGTGGGAGGAGTTCAGTGATGTCCTGGAAATCGATTAGCACTTGGTCTCAAAAACGTTCTAGACCAACCTCCAATGCCTCATGGGGGGAAAGTAGTTCTCCACAAATACTGTTTACAGTGGAAGTGACGAGCTGCTCACCTCTACTGAGGATGTTGTCGGGAATGTGGGAGGAACACTTTGAGGACCTCCTCAATCCCACGAACATGCCCTCTGTGGAGGAGGAAGACCCTGGGAGTTTGGGTGGGGGTTCACCGATCACTGGGAGCTGAGCTCACTGAGGTAGTCAATAAGCTCCTTGGTGGTCCGCCCTGAATATCTCAGATCTCTGGATGTTGTAGAACTCTCTTGGTTGACACGTCTCTGTAACATTGCGTGGTCACTGGGGGCTATAACTCTGGATTGGCAAACCGCGGTGGTAGTACCTCTTTTTATAAAGAGGACCGGAAGGTGTGTTCCAATTATTGTGGAATCACACTCTTCAGCAGGTTTATGCAGGGATGCTGGAGAGGAGTATCCAACCGATAGTTCAACCTCAGTTTCAGGAGGAACAATGTGGTTTTCGTCCTGGCCACGACACTCTCGGCCAACTCTATATGCTCTACAGGATCTTGAAGGGAGCATGGGAGTTTTCCCAATCTGTCCACATGTGCTTTGTGGATTTAGAGAAGGCTTTCAACCATGTCCTTCGGAATATCTTTTGCTCCGGGAGTGCCCTGGGAGTATGGCATTCCGGACCCTTTGCTACGGGCCATTTGGCCTCTGTATCATCGGAGCAAGGGTTTGGTTTGCATTGGTAACAACAGGTTGAATTTGTTTCCAGTGAGGGTTGGAGTCTGCCAAGGCTGTCCTTTTGTCACCGATTCTGTTCATAATTTTTATGGACAGAACTTCTAGGCACAGCTAAGGTGTCAAGGGGTTCTGATATGATGGCCATCAGATCTCGTCTCTGATTTTTTTGTAGAATCAGCAACTCTAAATCTGAGGCCATGGTTCTCAACCAGAAAAGTGTGTAATGCATCCTCCAGATCTGGAATGAGGTCCTGCCCCAATTGGAGGAACTCCAATATCTTGGGGTCTTGTTTACGAGTGAGGGGAGGATGGAGTGGGAGATCAACAGGTGGATTGCTGCAGCCTCTGCTGTAAAACGGGGCCTGTACCGGTTCGTCATAGTGAAGAGGGAGCTGAACCACAAGGCAAAGCTCTCAATTTACCAGTTGGTCTATGTTCTAACCCTTACCTATGGTCACGAGCTTTGGGTAGTGACCTAAAGAAGAAGATTGCGGATACAAGCAGCTGAAATTAGCTTTTTTCCCTGGGTGGCAGGGCTCTCCCTTTGCAACAGGGTGAGAAGCTCAGCCATTCGGGGGGGAGCTCGGAGTAGAACCACTGCTCCACATTGAGAGGAGCCAATTGAGGTGGCTTGAGCATCTGGTTAGAATGTCTCCCAAATGCCTCCCTAGTGTGATGTTTCAGGCAACAGAACTGAGAAGAGACCCTGGAGTTGACCGAGACCATGCTGAAGGGATTATATCTGTTGGCTGGTCTGGGAACGCCTCTGTGTCCCCCTGGAAGAGCTGGAGGAAGTGGCTGGGGAAGGGTCCTGGACCTCACTGCTTAGGCTACTGCCCACGTGGCCTGACCCTAGGATTAAGAGGAGGAAGATGAGGTTGATGAAGATGAATATGCTTTCGCCCCTTCCTGGGTGATGGTGTTCGTGTGATTGGGAAGGCAATAGCTGATGGCTAAGAATTGGATACGGCTAAATTAGGAAGAAAATGGGGGGGGATAAATATTATTAATGATTAATAATTATATGTAGTGTACATTGAAGTGTATTTTATATTTTTATGCTGTTTCAAGAAAGGAATTCTTTTTTAACAAAATAGTTGACGCTTACACTTTCTCGAACTTAAAAATGTAAACAAAAGTCTTTCTAGTAAATAGCTATTAAGATGGGATGGCCTATTACAACGACTTGTCTTCAGAGCTTAGGAGTTTGTATAAAGCAAGATGTACACACTCCATACAGAAGATTAAAAAAAAAAAAAAAGTCACCTGATATTTCAGGATAGACGCAGCCCACCTGTCTGCATAATATAGTTCATGGTAAACTTACCATTGTTCCTCTGTGACACAAAATGTTTCCTACTTTTTGCCACCCTACTCTTATTCTCATTTCTCATTCCAGTCTTCCGTGATCACATCGGCACACCTGACTTTGTTCAGCTTAATAAGTCACTTGATTTGTTTGAAAGCAGCTGCTTCAGATAAAAGAGTGCTTTCCTACAGTAGATTGGGCACTCAAAAGCCCCTGTTGTTGAAAAAGAGGCATCGCTCTGTGCGGTCTTCAGCGCAAACCTGTTTCATCCTGCACCCTTGTGCCGCCCCTTGCTGCCAATTGGATGTGGGTTTATTTGGAGGTGGGGGGCGGGGGGCGTTGGGTGCTGACAGCCGATGTCAGTGCAGCTGGAGGTCAAAGCCTCTTGTTTCAGTCTCCTACTCACTGCACTGCATTCACACACAGGTCCCAAGTGTGTGGAGTGCAAGCCAAGGGGGGTGAAACTTTAGAAGCTGCCGCTTTCCATCTGTGGAGGTTAACCGTGTCACACACTCTCACCCTTGCTTGCACCTCTGCTCCTAAGAGACACCTCTGTGATTCAGCATGGTACCTGAGACTTGCACTCGGCCATGGGCTGTCATGCAAGGGGGAACACTGCCATGGAGCAGTTGGCTGAACAAGGACAACCCGCTTAATCCTTGTGAGTCTGGATTCCCTCCAAAATTCCTCCAGGTGAAAGGGTTAGTTCCAGAGGCGTTGTAGTCACCTTTCCATAACGCTGAACAAGAACACCTGGTCATCAGCACTCAGACTCTGGCTGGAAAACATAGTATGTACATGTGAATATCAACAGGTTGTAGCTTTATTTATCTATTATATCCATCAAGCGTATACTAGTATATTTTATCAGTGTTGTATTAAAGCAAGTAAAGCACACCAAGAACTAACTGTCGATTTCCCCCAAACACAGCAAACAGATTAAAAGAAACGCTGAATAAACCAATAGAAAAACATGCTGAGGTGTTTTTGGAAAGGACAGGTGTACAGTTAATTACGATCTGTGATATGTATAAAATGCTGCAGCTGCCCATCAAGAGGATATATCATGTAATATAAATGTAAATGATGATAAATTGTTTTACTGTTGTACAGTGTTTGTAGGGCGTGGGGCAGTGGTGGTGTAGTGGTATAGGGCACAGGATCACTGATCCTAAGGTTGGGGGTTCGAGTCCCCACAAGGTTGTCACTGTAAACCCCCCCCCCCGCCCCCCCATCCCCCCCAGGTGCGGCTAACTGGGTTATCAAAGGCGGGACATGTCTCTCACTGTCTATGGTGAGAGGCATGTAAAAGAACCATTGCTGACTTTCGTAAAGAGTAGCCTGCAAAGCCGTCAGCGTGTTTCTGTTCCTTGCTAAAGGGTTGTGACAGGAAGGGCATCCGACGTAAAAACTTATCCCAAATCAAATGTGTGAATCAGATGATTTGCTGTGGCGACCCCTGAGAAAAGGGAAAAAGCCGAAAGGAAAGAAGAAGTTTGTAGAAAGTGTGTGTGTGTGTGTGTGTGTGTGTGTGTGTGTGTGTGTGTGTGTGTCTGAGAGAGCGAGAGAGAGAGAGAGAGGTTGAAATAGGGTTCATTACTGGGATAATGGCTTCATAAACAAACACTGGCCAGCTGGCTTTGTTACACCAGGAACAGCAATAATTGGATCGGTATAGGCTGCAGACACTGACCCAATTCTCTGCTGAGATATTGGCTGATGTTATTGATCCCTGTACCAATCCAAATGTGGTTTTAATCCCATCACAAAAATGGTGTAGTACAAATTTATGTATTAATTAGTAATTAAATCTTTTTCCAGGGTGGGATGGTGGTGTCATGGTTCACAGCAAGCAGGTCAATACCCTAGATGTTAATGTGAGCATGAGTGATTTTTTTGTCTTGTCGCACTTCTGTCTCACATCAAAAAGGTCTTGTATTTGAACCCTGTGCCCAGTAATGGCGTTTCTGTTTGGGGTTTGCATGTTCTCCTCATACTTGCATGGGATTCCTCCCATAGTCCAAAGACATGCACAATAGGCTAACTGGATTACCCTCTGTGTGTGTGTGTGTGTGTGTGTGTGTGCATGTGTATGTGTGTGTGCATGTGTGTGTGTGTGTGTGTGTGTGTGCATGTGTATGTGTGTGTGTGCATGTGTATGTGTGTGTGTGCATGCGTGTGTGTGTGCATGCGTGCATGTGTGCATGCGTGTGTGTGTGTGTGTGTGTGTGTGTGCATGTGTGTGTGTGTGTGTGTGTGTGTGTGTGTGTGTGCATGTGTATGTGTGTGTGTGCATGCGTGTGTGTGTGCATGCGTGTGTGTGTGCATGCGTGCATGTGTGCATGCGTGCGTGTGTGTGTTCTCCCTGCAATGGTCTGGCGAGCTGTTCAGGATGTTCATTGCCTTCTCCAGGCTCCCGCCTCTCCACACACCTATAGTAAAGGATGAATCATAGGAAATTCAATCATAGCCTCTTTAACAACCATAGACAATACTCCCAATATGTTTTTGCCACCCAGAATTATACCCAGAGTTTAACAGGTGGCGCTCTGGGGCATTTGAAGTGTTGCCAAACATATGAAAATTTATTGTATTTGTAAAATGTTGTTCATCTCAGTGAACTTGATTTCTAAAACAATACAGTTACACATATTCAGTCTCTTTTTTATGACTGGCATATAATAATGTCCCTAAACATTATTGTCTTGTTAAGCTGCTGGATGATATTTCCCATCTGGCAGCGCTGCCCATTAATGTGAAACTGAATGAACTCATAATAAGAACAGTTCTCATGAATGTTGGCTTCAGTGTGGTCCATTCACAAATAGAGCAATAGAAACATTTCAGATATTATTAGAGATATTATCAGTGTCACATGGCAATAGGAACGTAAAACAAAGAGTTCAGTGATAAAAAAAAAAAAAAAAAAAAAAAAAAACCTCCCAAAAACTCAGAATTGTGGTCTTGTGTAAAAATGAGATATGAGGAGAGGATTCTTAAGGGGTGGATAAGGGTGGAGCAGCCAAAGAGAACTTGATGGATCCAAATGTCTGAGCATCACAATGAAGAGGTTTCATGATGGCACTATTATGCTCTGGGGAACATTTTACTGGCAGGGTTTGGCTTTACTTGGTCCTCATACTGTCAAAGGTCACTGCAAATCAATACCAAGTTATTCTAACTGATTACCTTTATCCTATAATGAAGCAGTTCTCAGCATGATGGGAGTGATTTCTTCCTGGATGACTCAACCCCATTTAGAGGGCACAGAGGCTCACAGTCTGTTAAACACCTTAGGTTATTTTGGATCATCATGTGTACAGTGGGGCAGTGGTGGTCTAGTTGTATAGGGCGTTGGATCGCTGATCCAAAGGTTGGGGGTTCAAGTCCCACTCTCCACAAGGTTGTCACTGTCCCCCCCAGTGCAGCTAACTGGGTTATCAAAGGCGGGCCATGTCTCTCACTGTCTATGGTGAGAGGCATGTAAAAGAACCATTGCTGACTTTCGTAAAGAGTAGGCTGCAAAGTCGTCAGCGTGTTTCTGTCCCTTGCTAAAAGGGTTGTGATAGGAAGGGCATCCGACGTAAAAACCTCTGCCAAATCAAACGTGCGAATCAGATGATTCGCTGTGGCGACTCCCGAGAAAGGGAAAACGCCAAAAGGAAGACAGACATGTGTACAGTGCTTTAAAACATCAACACACAGAGGGAATATCTTTTGGAAGAATTATATCCCTCTGGGGGGTGTTGGCATTGTGTTTGGCACGTCCGCCTCACAGCAAAAAAGACCTGGGTTTGAGCCCTGTGCCTGACGAGGGCAATTCTGTACGTAGTATGCATATTCTCACTGTGCTTGCATAGGTTTCCTCCAGATGCTTTGGTACAGTACAAAGACATTCACGTTAGGCTAATTGCACATTTTTAGTTAACCATGTGTGAATGTGAGTTTGAATGACTGTGTGTGTGTGTGTGTGTGTGTGTGTGTGTGTGTGTGTGTGTGTGTGTGTGTGTGTGTTAGCCCCGCAATGGACCGGCAAGCTGTTCAAGATGTAACCCCTTTACCTACTCTACCTTGGTGTTAGTTTTGCAATGTCCCTAATAAAGAATAAAACACTTTAGAAAATAGAATTGAAAAAAGTCTTAAGAATTTCTATTAGTTTTATATTAAATAATACTTTAAGAATTAGGCAGCAAAATAGTCTATATATGCATTACAGTAGGCCCTCGACACGGGGGTTCGGTTCCGGGCCCTCCCGCGAATCGAATTAATCCACGAGTTCTGTACCCGGATGTAAAACCCCATGTATCACGTCACATGCGCGAATGAGCAACGGGAAGTAAAATGCTATGTGCCTATTACATGCGCTAAAATATGCTTCTTAAACACGTTCTATAGACAGTCTTACTAATTAATACAATATTAATGTAGTAAAATGTAGTCATGATTAAGAAAAACTTTTCAATATTTACTCTTATTTTTATTGATGATAAAATACAAGCATTATACAACATATACTGTTGTAAAGCACTCGTATTAAAGTCTTTTTCAATGATTATTTCAGTACAATACCTAAATTAATTCTTAGGAAGTTTGTGCGTGAGATTTTATGTTCTGTAGCATGTTTAACAAACGATACCAAAAGGATAAACTTTATTACTCTACTACATCTATGAGATCGGAGTCTTCTGAAGTTTAGCACTTTCCCATCATGAGCTAATATGCTATGGTAGCTCAATGCTAGCCGCACCCTGGCTAACAATTAGCTAGCCCAGGCGGGAAGGGGCCGAACGACGACTCCGGCGCTTGGGATCGTACGGGATGAAGGCTGTGTAGCCGGCTGGTGCAGTCACCTCTTCGGGTGTACTCTCCTCGAGAGTCCTGTAGATCCCTCTGCGCTGCAATCTGAGCATGAAGTTCGTACACTTTCGTTCGGCCCCTCCCCACCTGGGCTTAGTGTTAGCCGGGATGCGGCTAGCATTGAGCTACCATAGCATATTAGCTCAGAAGTTGAGCGTGCTTAATTATATACGCCCGAAGACACTCCGATCTCCTAGCTGTAGTAGGGTCGACCAATCATAGACGAGCATAGTGCAAAACATGAACAAACAAAACAACAAATAAAAAGAAACATGACTCTGAACACCCCAGTGCAGCTAACTGGGTTACCAAAGGCGGGCCATGTCTCTCACTGTCTATGGTGAGAGGTTCGTGTAAAAGATCCAGTGCTGACTTTTGACAAGAGTAGCTGCAAAGCCGTCAGCGTGCTTCTGTCCCTTGCTAAAGGGTTGTGTCAGGAAGGGCATCCGATGTAAAAACCTATGCCAAATCAAACGTGCGAATCAGATGATTAGCTGTGGCGTCCCCTGAAAAAGTTAAAAGCCGAAAGGAAAAGAAAGAAGAAGAGAGATATGCATTATATTAAATGAGCAGTATGATTCGAATAATATATAATGGCAAAAAAGTCTTGTAATTTTTTACATTTGACTGCTCCACCCAGACACAGGTTAAGTTGGTAGAGTGGAAATTTCTTTGTGCAGAGAAAACTGGGTATTAAGAGCTAGTATTGTTGTCACGATGGAATGCTGCCTTTGTTATTGGAGTGGCAGTGTAATTTTGCATTGGGTCGTGAGTTGTCAGTGGTGGGTGGGTGGGGCTTTCTACTCAGTTGTTGTTGTTTCATTAGACATATCTAATAAAAATATGGCCCCTGCCTCCTGGCTCAATCTACCTTCTAACTATGCACTGACCTCTAGTTTCATCCCAGCATCCTTATTAACTGTTCCACCAGGTGTGCTGCTCACTGGACTGAAGCTCCTGCATTTGAGTGACAGGAATTTTACTGGGAGCCAAATAATTTCACTTCTTATGATAGGACAATTTCCAGATTTTAATCACAGACGATTACAACAAAGCAGTAATTGTGGCATGTCCAAAGTTGCCTAGATAGAAAAATAAAAGAGACTTTCAGTGAATACACTCGTTAAATCTACTCAGAAGTGTTTTGGCACACGGCCTCTGTTTACTTTCATGTGAAAACACATGGCAAAGGTTACTGATACCAGCTATGAATCAATGTGCTTGTTTTCTCAAAGGTTCTCTGTTAATATATTGCCCCTGAGCTCACCTGAAAGAGACAGGTGGACTGTGCTCTGGGTTTGCAGGTTGCAATTTGAAAGCCCAACTGTGAAACTAGATATGTAACCTTACCTTGTGGCAATTAGGCCTACAATAGAATTTTTTTTATATACTCCTACTTCTTTTGTGTAGATGATAACTTTCGAAAGAACATTAAAAGGAAGATGAATATTATCTGTGTTTGACCTGTTTGTTCAAAAGAATATGAAGTTAAAGCATGTAATAATGTTAGTTATGTTTAAGGGCCTCCCTCATAATATGGATTTTATTCTTTTCCTTCCTTTGGAGTTGTGTCACCTTGTTGCTGGGGTTTTTTTTTTCTTGAAAAGTCGGATGGTTGGGAGCATGGGCTAGAAGCGATTGTTGGAGAGCAGTCAACCCTTTCTCATGTTTGCAGACAGACAGTGAAGGCAATAATGAAGGGGGGGGCAAGGAGGGGCATTGCCTTCCCGTTTCCTTTTCCTCCACAGTGTTCTTCTCTGAATGGAGTGTGTCCACCAGATCTGCCTGGGATGAAATGTCATATCTCAGACTGATCTTTATCTCTTAATCGCTTCCTTTGTCTCCGATGATTCCCCAGGCTCTGCCTTGCCTCTCCAGGCAGACTGGGCTTTGAAGTGTCAAAGGAGGTTAGGGATACAGGCTGCGTTTGGGGTTGCTGGAGGGCTTATGGTGAACAGTCTCCGCTCCTCTCAGCTAACTGCTTCAGGTGATGAATCAGTACACATACAGGAAGAACAATGTCAGATGCTATTGACAGAGTGTACCTACTCTTGTCACTCTATTACCCTAGATGACCTAACCATTTGTCCTCCAGGTGGTCCTTCGCTTGAATCAAGTTGAGAAAAAGGAGAATGCTTGGTGAAATCTTTTCTCATGTGGTACAGTAAGCAGTATTCTGTTGTAAAGATATATTTAAATGATTTATATTTTAATTAGAAATATCGTCCTTTACTAAACCATTATACATGTTGAAACATTAGCACGTATAATGTGCTGTTATGGTTTTGTATACCTGAAGTATCTTATAATTATTAACTTTGAATGCACCGAGTACAGTGAAAACAAACAAAATGCATTGCATAAGGATTCAGGATTTTTAATAGTTGTGTTTTTAACACACACAGGAATTCTTGTGCGGTTGTTCAAGGAGTCAAGTTACAAACACAAAAGAAGGCTCAAATCAACAACACACAAACTGTTATAAAATAAACACATAAGAATTCTATATCTAAAAGGATCTTGCACAGACCCAGCAAACAATACAATAATAACAACACAAGTAAGAAAAATAAAATGATGATGATGATGATGATGATAATAATAATACAGTCGGCCCCTACTTATATATATATCTTCTAATTCTTCTATAATCACCTGAAGAGAGAGGATGGTTTCACCACCCCTCGAAACAGATCTGTAGTGATAAATGGAGTTTCAATAGAAAGTCTTTGTCCTGTCCTTTTATTTTTATTATATATATATATATATATATATATATATATATATATATATATATATATATATGTGAATATATATATATATGAATATATATATATATATATATATATGTGTATATATATATATATATATATATATATATATATATATATATATATATATATATATATATATATGTGAATGATGTTTGAAAGCACATTTTAAAATCTTTTTATTATGAGGTGAAAACATGGCGATTGTTTTGAATACAAGCAGTGGTGTAAAACCCTGCAGTATAAAATACTTTGCCTGCCTCTTTCTTTGGGAAGTGGTGACCCAGTGGTAGTGTACTGGATGACTGATCTGAAGATCGTCACTGGGTTGTCGCTCTCATCCCCCAGTGCAGCTAACTGGGTTATTAAAGACCAGCCATGTCTCTGAAGGTTTATGGTCAGAGGCATATAAAAGAACCGTTGCTAACTTTTGTAAGGCGTACGCTGCCTTGCCGTCACCATGTTTCTTCCCAGGGATGGCCTAGTAAGCTGCCACGGCTGTACAGCACCCTTACTCAGAGTCAGCTGAGATGGGTACCAGCCTCACCACCACCCTAATTAGGATTTGGTGGTTCATAAAATAAATGAAATGAATGAATACCTATTTCTTCATTAAAGCTACAAGAGAGATGAATTGTGGCAAGACCTTGTTACAACAGAGCAGTGACATTGACATGGTAGCGGTACAGAATGGTCAACCACTGATCTAGGAGCTAGTCAGTAATTGTCCTCAGGTGGTTCCTTTCTCTTGATGAATGTGGTAGAAGAGGGATGAGAACAGATGGGATACTGCTAGAAATTGTATACCTGCAATGTATCTATATGGTAGTGAGTGAATCTCCAAGGTGATCGTAGTAAGGAGAGCCTGCTGAATGAGTGATGTGGTTGCACTGGGCAAAGGGGATGGGGATGTAAAACCGCTGCCAGTTTCAGCTGCGGTGTACATCAGTGGGCAACCATGAAAGATACGTACTGTACACGACAACATCTGAGTCAGCTATGCTCGAGCATTTGTGGGGATGTTTGTGTGATTGTATACAATAAGGACAGAACATGAGTTGGGAAGGAAGACCACGGCATAAAATTTAGTCGAACATTTCTTGGCAATAACAATAGCCCTGAAAAATAATAAAGATCAGGTAGATAAGGGTACATTATGTGCACCCTCTGCTGGTTGGAGGCAGTATGTCAGTTAACAGAACAACAAAATCAAAAGGCTTTTCTTGAAGACAGGTTGTGTACTTTTAAACTTGATTTTAGTGATAAATGTTAGTTAAGGCAATATCAGGAGTGTGTATTGTCAGGAGTACTGAATGCATTCATGTAAACTAAAGTCTAACAACAACCAAAATGATTATAGATCAAAAGAAATCATATCATCGTGGTATTTGTTTGGAGTACACAGACATTTGTGTAAGCCTGGATCTTTAGACACCTCGCACATGAACAATATTTATGTTTTTAGCATCTGTAGACTTGCATGATGCATTTGTCCCACAGGGGAAATACATTTGCACTTTTTCCTACATTGAGATCCAAGTTAAATGGCCACTCCCTCTGTCGTAAGAGTTAGTAATAGGCATCAAGATAAACTTGGCACACATTTGCAACACAGCTGTATATATTTGACAGCAATGTAAGGACATGTAGAAGTGACCTCACTGAATTATGCCCTGACTAGGAATTAAAATAACATTTTTTCGAAGGTTTCCTGAGCACTGATGTTCAATTTCATTCTTATTTAACACTTAAAACATCTGCAATTATGCGTATGGCTATTTAGAAACCATACCATGGAAAAGCTCATTACGATCTTTACTTTTTTAGTTTGAGGAATGTTCAAGTTGAGAATGAAACAGATATTTAATAATAAACAATAATCAGTAGAGGGCAAATGTGAAAGCTCAATAACTGTATAATTGACTTTGTAAGCTCGGCAGTGGTGGCTCTGTGGTTAAAGCTCTGGATTAGTGATTTGAAGTCGGGTTCAAGCCACACTGCTGGGCCCTTGAGCCAGGCCTTTAACTTTAAATTGCTCAGCTTTATAAGAATGATAAATGTAAGTCGCTCTGGATGAGGGCATCTGTCAAATGCCATAAATTTAAACTAGTGTTTGTCGTTCAGTTAAAACACGATTATCATTGCACGATTAGAGATCGCCTAACACTTAAATGGAACATATAATAAATATAAATGTAACACACCATGCATACGCTCATGACAATTTTAGAAAATTTTCGTTGTTTATTATTAATTCCAGGGATTACTCTGCCCTTGCCTGGAGTTGGCTGGGATGGGCACCAGCCTCCCCGCGACCCTAATTAGGATTAAGCGGTTACAGAAAATGAACTGATGATGATGATGATTTTTAACTGGTCACATGAAATGAAAACGTTTAAACATCAACAACTGAAACACAAATTGTCAACTTGGATCTTATGTGCTGTTTAAAAAAAGTTACATGTCTCCAAACGTAGAAAAAATATAATTATAATTAAATATGTTTTTTTTTAATTAATATTTTTATATTTTACTTATTTATTATTTAATATTATATAGTATTGATGTGGTGAAGGAGGACATGAAGGTCGTTGGTGTAAGAGAAGAAAATGCAAAGGATAGGGTGAGATGGAGGCAGATGATTCGCTGTGGCGACCCCTGAAGGGAAAAGCCGAAAGGAAAAGAAGAGTATTTTGAATATAGGCAGCACGGTGCTGTAGTGGTTCGCTAACGGCAGGAAGGTCCTTGGTTTGATTCCCACGCCCGGGCTTTTCTGTGTGGAGTTTAAATGTTCACCCCGTACTTGCGTAGGTTTCTCTGGGTATTTCGATTTCCTCCCACAGTCCAAAAACATGCACAATGAGCTAATTGGCTGATCCAAATTACTGATAGGTGTGAGTATGAAAGGTTATGCGTGTTGTCCTGCGATGGCATAGTGTGCTGTCCAGGATGTTCCCCGCCCTAGCCCAGAGTCGGCTGAGATGGCCGCCAAACATCGCGCAACCCTAATTAGGATGAAGTGGTTTAGAACTGTAATTAATTAATTTTTAATATTTGGATTATGTTCAAGGTTACAGAGGGTCAATGGTTAGTTTTGTTTCTTACAGTGAGAAAGTTCAGGGTTGATTCTTACCCAAAGGCCCTTCTTGGTGGAGATGCATTTTTTGTTTTTGTTTGTGAGAGTGTCCTCTGGATTCTCTGGCTTCTCTCCATAATCCAAAGACATGCACATCTGTAGGCGCGTGTGTGTGTGTGTGTGTGTGTGTGTGTGTGTGTGTGTGTGTGTGTGTGTGTGTGTGTGTGTGTGTGCGTGCGTGTGTGTGTGTGAGAGAGAGAATGCTTGTTTATTTTTGTGTTAGCCCTGCAACAGACAAGGATTGGCTCCAAATTCCCCTATGACCCCGAGGGATAAGCGGTATAGATGGGTTATGTTCATAGATACGTTTATGTTGAGGAGGTCAGTGGCTTTTCTTTTAAAACAATCTCTGTTTGCAAGACCTTTTGAAAATTGCATGACAAAATCTGTGTGTTTCTGTATTTTTCCTGTGATAATTGTTGACCTTTGGTCAAATTTTCCATAGAGCTTTTATAGATGAATAGTTTTGTTCTCAATATGAATAGAGTTACCCAGATTTCATGAGAAACATACAATGAGAAAAGTATGATAATCCTTCTACTGTGATTTAGAAATGAGACATCCGACTAACAACACTATTGTCCTGCTGTGAATTAATCTGGGACTGCAGGTAGCACTAAACACCTGGCAACACCTGGACTGAAGCAAAGGTAAGTGTTCTGGTTCTAAGTCTTTTCGTAAAAAGGCAGATTATTGGCTTTGTTTTTTGCTCTGGGTTTTTACTTTTGCTGCATTTTTGCTGGTTGACTATATTTAACATGCTTTTGCAGGAGAAGAAAGAGTGCAGAGCAGCACAACTTAATGAAGACCAGATACCTGAAAAGCATACAGGCTCTCTGGGGATTATCAGCTGTTTTTATTTAGTATGGGGATTTGCTCTGGATGCTTTGGTTGGTTATGGACGTGTGCCATCGAGTTGAATCACTAACCTCCAGCTTCTTTTGACTGATAGGTATTATCAGGTGCCTGTGTGTGTGTGTGTGTGTGTGTGTGTGTGTGTGTGTGTGTGTGTGTGTGTGTGTGTGTGTGTGTGTGCCGGTGCGCGTGTGTGTGTGTGTGTGTGTTTTCTGTCTGGACACCATGTGTGTAAGAGCGGCTGGCGGCCACAGGCATGCCCGGAAAGGCTCGGAGCATTGAGAGTCATTAGGAAGTGAGGATGTCTGGAGTGTATTAGGACTCGGGTACTGTAACTCTTACAAGCATGAGCTGGTATCAATTCTAACCAGGGAGAAAGGGAAAGAGAGAGAGATTTTTTTTTTTTTTTTTTTTTTGGGGTGTAGAGAAGGTCCAGAAAATGACAGCGCTAAAATGTTATCCACAGCTGTAGTTTTGACTGCAGACCTCAACAATTTGACAGTTTTTGGTGTTTCTCGTCAAGACTCTGCTTACATTGGCTCTGTTTTAGTTTCATCAAACGAGCATGATTCATTCTGGACAGCAGAACAGAGAAGGAGCTGGATCCCACATTCCAGCTCCCTGTGTCCACACTTCTGTGGGACTTCTGCTTTGTGTGTGAAAGCGACATGATAGTGACATGTTGAGATAAATATTTCCTAACTACATGCATCAGAACAATGCTGAATGCTCTGCTCATGGTGATTAAGAGCTGATAGTCAGTGTTCCGATTCTAGTCAGAGAGAGAAAGTGAGAAAAATATACATTCTGTTGCATTTCTTTACTTCGGATATGTTTGAAGAAAGAAAAAGGGGTTTGAAAAAATGTTGGTTAATCCAGTTCTGCTGAGGGAACACTGTAGGGTGTGTGGTGACTGAGTCTGTGGTCCTGTCAGGCAGAATTCAATAGCCTTACCCCACTGAGAAGAAGCAGCATGTATCTGGCACTCAAATTGCCACTTTCAGCTCACGCTTTTGAAGCTCACTGTCTCACTAAAACATGCCTTATA
Organism: Plotosus lineatus; assembly: GCA_024760905.1. Taxonomy (NCBI): domain Eukaryota; kingdom Metazoa; phylum Chordata; class Actinopteri; order Siluriformes; family Plotosidae; genus Plotosus; species Plotosus lineatus. Next base: position 57,986,471 of record CM045732.1, read on the forward strand.
ATAAATAGCAGAAGAGAAAAGTCTTAGCACGGCAACACTGGACATGTTAAGCCAAAATGTAACACCACACACCTGTTTGAATTTATTGTGCTTAAAGATTTGGCTGTGAACATATTATCTTCATGGAATATTTGCTTTCCCCCCCTCCCACACACACACACACACACACACACACACACACACACACACACACACACACACACACACGTATACACAAATACAGAGATTGGCCTCTGAGCCCAAAACATAAATGGATCAAGCATGAGGACATTCTGTAAATCAGCATAAAAGCAGCTGGAGCAGGGTGAGGGGCTGGACGTCCAGGTTAATGTTGTGCTCTCTCGCATACTCCTGCCAGGCACAGGTGCACTGAAGCTTCAGTTGGAACAGAAACCCACTGAGAGAGGCTTTTGAGTCTTTTCATTTTCTAAAACCTTAGCTCCTTCCTCTTCCCTCTGCTTCTATGGACCCTGGTGCACAATACTCAAAGGAAAGCATGAGAGAGAGAGAGAGAGAGAGAAAGAGAGAGGGAGGGGAAGGGGGGGTCGACGGGACGGACGACGACTGACAAATGATTGAATCCATAGGAACGTTTATTTTGGACTTCACTGTACTCCCCCTTAACATTGTGAGATTCTTGGAACAGACAACAAAAACGAGAGGCAACGTAGTTTGAGTGTGCTGCCAAGGTGTCCCAACCCTGAATCTAAGTATCCGTCCTCAGCAAGAGTATCAAATAAAAAGCCCATATGTGAGCTGTATGTCTTCTTTATACAAAGCCCAGGATTGATGGGTGCCCTTTAAGAAACGGTCACATTACCTAAGCACTGTTGTTGAGCCACATCATTTCCTTTGAGCAGGTTCAGAGTTAGAAGCTTTTGGCTTAGTTTTCTTAACACATGTATTGTTTCTCTTAGGGGTTGTCTGCGCGTGTGTGCGTGCATGCCTGTGCGCGTGCACGCGTGTGTGTGTGTGTGTGTGTGTGTGTGTGTGTATGTGTGTGTGTCAGTATGTGGTATGGGATATTCATGAGATTTTTAGTGTCGTGGTTCAGTGAGCAGAGAATGTTCTTGGCTCATATGTGTGACAGTGAGTTATCGTAATTGCATAATAAATCTATAAGCAAATGTAGAAATAAAATAACCTGTTGATCGCTACGTCATTAAAGTGTACTTATTCATCAGGACATTACAAATGGTATATCTTTTGTAGGTGCAGCAGTGTGGTATAATGGTTAGCATCTCATAGCAGGAAGGCCTTGTGTTTCAGCCAGTATGGGTGTAGTGTCATAGGTTATTGCTATAAAGTAATAACACCCCCCCACCCCTTATTGCAGACTGTATTTATTAATGAAACCTAAAACAAGAAATATGAGCCAGAACCGTAACTAGAACAAGGATCACACCGACAGCATTTTTGCATAAACCCAACAGAACGCTTGCTTGGCACAAAGTTCGTGAAAAAAGTTGTTTTCAAGGGAATAATGGTATTACAATGAGGTGACTAATCAGGAATATTACCAAGTGAAAGTTCGTCTAGGATACAAGCTCTTCAGATAGAGCATCAGTTCATTCTGTCCATATAGGCAGGTGAGCTGCGAGGATTCTAGAATAAGCAAAGTGACCCGATTTCTATCTCAGCTGAGGCTGGGCAAAGACGGGGTACAACCCACACGCAAAGCACCAACACACACACACACACACACACACACACACACACACACAAACAAACACACACATACACACACACACACACACACACACACACAGCCATTTATATTCCCACCAAAGGGCAAGTGGGGCCGGTGGTGTAGTGGTTAGGGTGCTGCGCTCATGGTTGGGAGGTCGTGAGTTCAAATCCAACCGAGACCCTCACTGTGCTAAGACCCCTGAGCAAGGTCTTAACCACAAGTGTGCCTCTGTTCACCCAGCAGTATAAATGGGTACCAGTACAAATATACTGGGAAGGTAACCTGCGATGGACTGGCGTTCCATCCAGGAGTTGAACTCCTAGTTGCTTCAAGTTACAGAAACCGGAGATAAGCACTGGCCTGATGAGCCGTTCTGGCTTGGGTGTAAAAAGCCCACAGACTTTACCTTTGACAAAGGGCAACCTGGAACAGCCACTAACCCTGATGTACTTGTCTTTGGACTGTGTAGGGATCCAGAGGAAACCCACACAAACATGGGGAGAACATGCAATTCCACACAGAAATGCCTTCAATGAGCCCAAGACCTGACCCCAGGACCTTCTTTCTGGGAGGAGAACATGCCACGCTACCCTGATGCCACTAATGGAGGTTATTTTCACTCTAATTGTTTTTGTTATACAGCTATACAAAAATATTGTGTCCATGCTATGTCATTAAAATTTTTCATTATTGATTTGGACACCAGTTGCAAACTGTCACACCGTGAGCTCACACCAGCACCACAGATCCCAATCACCTGACTTCTAGCTCTCATATTACATGATAACTCGTATGTTTGATTCTCATGCACCTGATCACCACCTTCACATACATAAGAGCTGTTTCTCAATATCAAGTTTTTACTTCTGTTCTTAGGAGTGTGGATTTTTCAAGTTCGGACTCTAGAATACAAACTCCAGGGACAAGAGGACGCTTTACAGTCATTTAGAAATTGGAACAGCAGCGTATTTAATGCCGTATCCGTTTCCATTTACCTTCTGGTTCCCTTCAAAGAAACTATATTTACAATAAAATTATGTATGTTATAAAACAAGTCTACCGCTTGTCATTTCATTTTAAGATGCTGATAAATATCAATAAATAATATCATAGATTTCTGTCATACATATAAAGGAGGGGGGGGGGGTTGCAGGAGAGTGATTTTAGAACTGACAGCAGTTGTTTTGAGACAGAATAAAACTAAATGAATGAATGAAAAACAGAATTAGACATAAATTACTTGCTGGTTGCTTTTTTGGGATCGTATACAGTCATTAGTCCACAGAGGTCACCACATGATGCATTCATTTGCTGAGCCACCTAATCCTATAACATTCATTCATCCATTCATTTTCTGAACCGGTTAATGCTAATTCGGGTCGCAGGGAGTCTGGCACCCATCTCAACTGACTCTGGACAGTTAACCAGGCCATCACAGGGCCTGCACTCACAGACCCATTCATACTCACCCTCACACCGAGGGGTGATTTGGAACAGCCAAATAACCTATTGTGCATGTTTTTGGAGTGTAGGAGGAAACCGCAAGCATAGGGAGAACATGCAAACTCTGCACAGAAACACCTAAGCTGGGAATCGAACCCAGGACCTTCTTGCTGTGAGGCAGAGGTGATAACTACTATGCCACCGTGCTTCCTAATTCTATAATAATTCATGTAATTTTGAACCATTACTTAGCCTAATGTGTAGGGCAGTGGTGGCCTGGAGGTAAAAGGTGCTGGAGTGCTGATCCTAATGTTGGGGGCTTGAGTCCCACTCTCCATAAGGTTGTCACTGTGTCCCACCGCCCCCCCCCCCTTCCCCGCCCCCCAAGGCAGCTAACTGGGTTATCAAAGGCCGGCCATGTCTCTCACTGTCTATGGTGAGAGGTTCACCATTGCTGACTTTCGTAAAGAGTAGCTGCATAGCCGTCAGCGTGTTTCTGCCCCTTGATAACGGGTTTTGTCAGGAAGGGCATCCGATGTAAAAACCTACGCCAAATCAAGCATGCGAATCATTAATATGATTTCCATGAAGATTGAGGCAGATGATTTGCTGTGGCGAACCCTGAGAATAAGGGAACAACCGAAAGGAAAAGAAGAAAAAGAAGAAGAAGAAGGCTTTGCCTAATATGTGTGCTTTTGGAATGTAGGATGAAACCAGAGTACATGGAGAAAACCCACACAAGCACTCTTGTGTCCTACTGTTTGTGTTTGCCATTGAATTTAACCTTTACTCAAATTCATTACCCTGTCTGTGAATTATACCTGTCTGCAAACTTGTTATAAATAAGTTGTTTTTATCTGTTGTTGTGTCTGTCGCTTGACTGGCTATGTCTGTCACAGACAATCGTCTACACTCTTATGTATTGCCATAGGGTTGAATTATAATCTTTTTTATACAGGCCACTGTCCTTTTTTACATTTGTTATTATTATTATTATTTTTTTTATAGTAACTTGCTGTTTCTGGCTTGTAGAAGTTGATTTAAGAATAAAGGAAGACAATAAATTCAGCCTTTCGCTGCTCCTGTCCATCTCTTAAGTCTGCCTAACACCCCCTTTTGCTCACATAACACACTATCACATTCCCACAGATTCAGTATGTGAAGTTATATATGTGGACTCAGCAGTACTCCAATACTGGTGTCATGGATTGAACACTTGATAATCTCTGAATATCTTACCCTAGGCCTGTGAACACAAGTATTATGTCTGTGTTTTCTCTCTGTTGTGCCTGAGAAAGGCCTGGCTGCTCGCAGGACCTAATAAGGAAGAATCAAGAGATGCCATAAATTGTGGGCCATGCCACTTTACACTGGAATGCTCAATGTGTTTTTTCTTCTGAAAGAATGGGCCATGGCGCAGTTTTCTGCAGCTGGGATAACAAGAGGTCTGATGAAGTGGCTTCCAGGTCTGAGTGAGAGCGCTGTCTTCCCTTCCCTCCCTACCCTCCGCCTCCTGTTCTTTATCCTACTCCTCTGTCAGTGTGCAGTGCAGGTCTGAGGAGAAGTGTGTGTGTGTGTGTGTGTGTGTGTGTGTGTGTGTGTGTGTGTGTGTGTGTGTGTGGGTGGGGGTTGTTGTAGGACCAGCACCAGGCCCACAAGCCACTTGCTGGACTACGGCAATAAAACAAAGCACTTGTAACATGAAAGAATTCCTCTGCTTTACAAGAGGAAGTGGAACATCTGAGAGATCTCTGTCTCGTTCTGTCCATCTCTCACTCGCTCTCTCTCTCTCTCTCTCTCTCTCTCTCTCTCGCTGTCTTTCTCCATATTTCACTCTTAAAAAAATTAAATCCCTTCCTGAACCTCTCCATTTTATACCATATCTCAGTAAAACATCTTCACCTGAAACACAGTATAACCAAGGTAGTACTGGTGTTGCCTACCAACATTTTAAAGCAAAACAACTATATTAAACTTTTTTTTTTTTTTTTTGGAAAAAAATGTTTGAGAATAAAAATACAAAAGGCTTTCCAATTTGGTTCAGAAATCATTGATTCATTCATTTTCTGAACAATTTAATCCTAATTAAAGTTTCGGGGGAGGTTGGAGCCCTTTTCTCAACTGATTTTGGGCAATAGCAGAGTACACCCTGAACAGCTCGCCCGGTCATCATAGGGCTGAAACATACTGAAGGCAATCCAATGGCCAACTCTTTACAAAGGTTAGCAGTTGTTCTTTAACATGCCTCTCACCAAAGACAGTGGGAGACATGGCTGTCCTTTGATAACCCAGTTAGCTGCACAGGGGGGGCTCAGCAGTGTCAACTCAGTGAGAGTGGAGCCTGAAGGTTCAGTACTGGAATTGTGAACTGAATGGTTCCGGAATTATTATTATTATTATTATTATTATTATTATTATTATTATTATTCAGATTTGTTCACCATGTTGGAAATTAAATATTTTGGATTTTTCTATGAAATTCTTCATGACTACATCTGTTTTGTAGGCCCTTCAGTATTTCAATTCAAGTTATGAGTTAAAATCAAAGATCAGACTCTACTAGTAAAAAAGGCACAAATGGATAGTAATGACTCCCACTTAAAGTCACTTCATAAACACTCTCAAACACAGGACCTGGTGGAATGTGGCCAAGCACTCCAAGGTTTTAGATTCCTGGAAATGTTAAAACGTTACTCTCTTGCTTGGCCCACTTGGGAGATATGGTACCTGGGAGAGTCATTATTGTGCAGCTTGTAAAGCGGAACACCATTACGAGGTAACGTAAATCACAAATAAACAGCTTTTCTGTTCAAATGTGTTCGTCTTGTTGCTAATGTCAACACTGCTGGAGGGGTTGGTGTCTGTAAATCTTCGAGTGAGCTCATGGCAGTCAATCCACTCTCAAACACTCTAGCAGCCTTAGATGTACACCAGGGAGATCAATGTGAAATACTTTTCAGTCCAGCTCATGCCTCTCAGAAGCTTCGTTCTCAGTAGTTGTGACTGCTCTCTTCTATGGCCAAATTAAAATGTACTGTGCTGCAAAGGTATGATAAATGGAATGCAGAATTATATGTGTCTGTAACAACATTTTATTTTATGAGCAGAAGTGTAGTGTGACCGCTGAGTGCAAGAGAACAAATATTTTGGTGTATTTTTCTACAAAGATGATTCTGACAGAAGCTGATTGAATTAACATTAGTAAAAATAACATACTGTATTTTTTCAAATAATAACATCACAAATTCTGTTTGCACTATTGCGAACTTTTATGATAGACGTTACTTTGGGGCATAGTGATTAGCACATCCACCCTCACAGCAACAAGGTCCTGGGTTCGAGTCCTGAGCTGGGGTGTTTTTGCGTGTTGAGTTTGCTTGTTGTCCCGCTTCTTGCAATTGTTTCCTCTGGGTCTCCAGGTTTCCTGCCACAGTTCAAAGACATGCACATAAGTCGAACTGAATGTTCCACATTTGCCCTAGACATGAGTGTGAGCATGAATGGTTGTGTGTGTGTTTGTTGGCTCTGCGATGAACTGGTGTGATGTTCAGGGAGCAACATCCAGAGTTGGCTGAAATAGGGTTTCTCTGCAACCCTAGCAGGATTAAGCAGTTTGGCAAATGAATGAATAACTGAATGAATGAAGTTCATTTGAATGAAGTTTAATATTATTGTGATGATGATGATTTTCTTTCGGTTTTTTCTCTTTATCAGGGGTCGCCACATTGGTTTTTACGTTGGATGCCCTTTCTGACAACCCTTTTAGCAAGGGACAGAAACACACTGATGGCTTTGCTCCTACTCTTTTTACGAAAGTCAGCAATGGTTCTTTTACATGAACCTCTCACCAGAGACAGTGAGAGACCTGGCCGGCCTTTGATAATCCAGTTAGCTGCATGGGATTTGGGGGGGCGGGGGGTGGGTGGGTGCAGTGACAACCTTGAGGAGAGTAGGACTCGAACCCCCAACCTTAGGATTAGCGTTCCAGCGCCTTATACCACTAGAGCACCACTGCCCCACTAAGTTTAATATGATGATAGTATGAGCTTCTTCTTCTTCTTTTCCTTTCGGCTGTTCCCTTCAGGGGTCGCCACAGCAAATGATCTGCCTCCATCTCTCCCTATCCTCTGCATCTTCTACTCTTACTCCAACGACCTTCATGTCCGCCTTCACCGCATCCATAAATCTTCTCTTTGGTCTTCCTCTGGGCCTTTTGCCTGGTAGTTCCAACCTCAGCATCATACGACCAATATACTCACTATCCCTCCTCTGTACATGTCCAAACCATCTCAATCTCGCCTCTCTGACTTTGTCTCCAAAACATCTAACATGTGCTGTCTCTCTGATGTACTCATTTCTGATCCTATCCATCCTCGTTACTCCCAAAGAGAACCTCAACATTTTCATCTCTGCTACCTCCAACTCTGCCTCCTGTCTTTTCCCCAGGGCCACTGTCTCATATTTAGTCATTTAGGTGTTCAGAATTTCTTTTTTGAAAATAGCAACTATCATCTGCTTTTTTTTTTTTTTTTTTTTTTTTGCTTTTCTTTAATATTTCACTTGCGCTACATGGTACTGTGACAAGTGTGTGTGTGTGTGTGTGTGTGTGTGTGTGTGTGTTTGCCTGTTCACAGCCCACAAGTATGCGTTTGGTCCTCGTATGTTATTACCTTTCACATGAGCAATATATTGTTCATGTTGTTATTGTTGCTAGATTTTGAGAGCTTACTGGAAGAGCACTTAAGTAATATTAAAATAGTTATTACATTTACATACACAAGAACTTTCCAATAGTTCTAACGGCGGGATCGAGTTCGAGCATTAGAAGTTCAACTTCGTCTTTGAGTTAGACAGAGCATGCATGTGTGCAAAGACTCAGAGGAGGTGTTTTTACATTTTAATTTCTTAACTCATGACAGAATACCTGATGACATGAATGTAGTAATATTATTAGTAGTATTAGTGTAAATATGTCATTCAGTTAAAGTAACATTCGGCCTTATTATACAACAACACGTATCTGACATTATTTGACATGGAGTTCGCTCTACCAGTCATTTTATATGTTGTCTTTGTGCATAACCTGCAATACACATTGTTTGTAGCCTGATCTGATATTAATATAATGTCATGCAATTTTTTGGTCACTTTAAACCATTTAGGCAGCGGTGGTCTGGTGCTGGATCACTGATCCTAAAGTTGGGGGTTCAAGCCTCACTATCAACAGGTTGTCACTGCTGTCTCCTCAGTGCAGCTAACTGGATTATCAAAGGCTGGCAATGTCTCTCAATGTCTATGGGGAGAGGCATGTTAAAGAACCATTGCTGACTTTCGTCAAGAGTAGGCTGCATAGCCGTCAGCATGTTTCTGCCCTGCGATGGCCTGGCAAGCTGTCCAGGGAGTACTGTGTCCTTGCCCAGAGTCGGCTGAGATGAATGCCAGCCCGCCCGTGACCCTACTTAGGATTAAGTTGATAGAAAATGAATGATGATGAATGAACGGTTCAGAAAATGAATGAATGAATAAAAACCATATACAGTGGTACCTCACCTTATGAAATGAATCCGTCCCAGAGCCTTTTTCTTAACCTGGATTTTTTTGTAAATTGAACTGCTTTTTACATGTAAAACGCATGATTCGTGCGAAGCCCCCAATACTACCCCCTAAACCCTTTAAAAATGATAAAAGCATACCTTTTAAGACCTCCTTCTGCTTCAATATCGTACCAATGGTTGACGGGTTTGGCCATATTCCCTTGTGATATCACGAGCCCGCTTCCTCTTTTCACTTGCACCGGAAATCACACGCATGTGTGTGTGTGTGTGTGTGTGTGTGTGTGTGTGTGTGTGTGTGCACGCGTGTTTTGATCATGTCTTTTTAGCAGAGTTATAATCTTACAAATGTTTATGGAAGGTTAAAAGCCTGAGTCAAAAAACAGTAAGTCTGTCCTTTACACGAAAAGCGTTATGGGAGATGCAGCTCCTTAATATCCAATGGGAGGGAGCTGCGTCATCCCTCCTAGCCGATGGGAGGCCAGCGGGGCGGGATGTTGGGAAATAGCCAATGGGAGGGAGCTGCGTCATCCCTCCTAGCCAATGGGAGGCCAGCGGGGCGGGATGTTGGAAGATTGTCAATGGGAAAGCAGCTTGTGCATTGTTTGAATGTTTGAATGGCGCATTTGGCTCGTTTCGTAAGAACTTGTTTCATATACAGAGACAAAAAAATTGGGAAAATGTTTTTTGTAACCTGGATTTTTCGTTTGCTGGGACTACCGTAAGGTGAGGTACCACTGTACTGGACTTTTGATACTAAATAACTGCATAGTGAAAAAGCCCTTTATCTCATTCAGCACCTGAGGTTGACATGCTGAAAGTAATGCACCACCAGCCAACCCATGCTTGTAGTAACAAATCTAATCCTGTGGTGTAACATTCAAGGAACAGATCTTGCGCTTCTTGAGCTAAGTATGAGATGAATTTTCTCCCAGCAGACCATGAGTGTTATTACGTGACAGCACGAGTCTTCTGTGGTGGCAAAAGAAAACTTTGAAACCTAAATATGTAAGGGTAAGATTAGGATTATCTCGTCTTAAATCAGTTCTAACTGGTTTCTCATGACTTCCTCATCATCGGCATCATCAGCATCAGCATCATCAGCATCAGCATCATCATCAACAACAACACCAGTATGCAGTACATGCAGTCTGATATTGATATGCATCCCAGATCTAAGCAGCATTTCTCACATAATATCACAAAGTCAAACCCAGAACAAACACATGTTGTATCTGAACTTCCTCCAACCTTCCCTGTATGTTTTCATTCTGTTGAGGCTCAGCATCATGTTTTGAAATCATTTCTGCTTTAATCTGGTTTTAACATCATGCTTTTCTATCAGTACACAGGTGTGTTATCTTGACAGCCGTCCATCCTGCAAAGCGTTGGGTTTCACAGCTTCCAAGGTTCTATCTGTGCCATGACATATAAACTCTTATCAGACTTCTGGAAGCCCGGAGGTACCTGCCACGCTATCATACTCTATGCCAAATGGCTGCCTCCTGTTGCAATAGACTGGGACTAAAGCAACATTTCTGTAGGCCTAAGTACGAATGACTTGTGGATTACTGTATCTTTGATGTGTTTCACTACATGGTGTGCTGGTGAAAAAACATGAAAACATTTACTTCTGCTCCTTTTATGTATAGGCTCTGGACCCAGTATAAATTGGAACACTAAGCACACCACACCGCAGCTGTGTTTGTATTTATAAGGAAATATCCACACACAGCCTTGCTTTACTTTTTGTACTCCACCACATGTACAGTTATAACATAACTTATAATGAGCTGCTGAAAGAAATTATATATATATATATATATATATATATATATATATATATATATATATATATATATATATGATATATATATATTATATATATCGATTATAGTGTTACCAATTTTAGATACAGTCGGCCCTCTACTTACGAAAACCTCTGAATACAAAAAATCCATGTTACGAAAAACATTTTCCTAAATTTTTGTCCTCTTTTTGCGAAAACAACCTCTTTTTATGAAAAGCACCAAACGCGCCATTCAAAAATTCAAACGCGCCATTCAAACGTTCAAAAAATGCGTGAGTTCCTCTCTCATTGGCTGTCTCCCAATATCCCACTCCGCTGGTCTCCCATTGGCCAGGAGGGAGCTGAATTGTACCCATACTTCCTGTTTGTCACACGCGTGAAGGAGAGTTGAACAAGACTATTGGCTTGTGAGTTTTTTGAGATTGATCACTGCAGCGTTATATTTCGTTATCCATCTCCTTCACGCGTGTGTCGAACAATGGGTCGAAGGCACACGAAAAGCATTATGGGTACAGTACTGTATTATGGAGATTCAGCTCCCTCCTAGCCAATGGGAAGCCAGCGGACCGAGGTGTTGGGAGACAACCAATGGGAAAGCAACTCGTGCATTGTTTGAATGTTTGAATGGCGCGTTTGAATTTTTGAGATGGCGCTTTCGTAATGTGAACTTGTTTCGTATCCAGAGACAAAAATTTTAGGAAAATTCCTTTCATTACCTGAAGTTTTTGTTTGGTGAGACTTTTGTAAAGTGAGGTACCACTGTACTTAAGTAGCTTAATCGTCTTTTTCGCATTGTTAAAAGTGCTTGGTTATCTGTATAATGCGTACGTAATAAAATATTTTTGTTTAGTTGAACAGTTAAGGGTGAACGTTTTTGTTGTGTTTGTGTTTTGTTACATTCTTGTTCCTGGTGAGATACCAGTTTGTTGTCTAGCCTGGAAATCAACTTGAAGAAAAATTAACTTAAGTGAGAAAGTAAAATGTTCTACCGTATCATAGGGCTTCTATGTACCCAGCCTTGTCATCTTTCTTCCCTATAGCTTGAGTGTTTTAGCTGTTTTGAAATTCAACAATAGTCTACATTCTCAGGGTAGAATTTTTATGCGATCAGTTAAATTGATGCAACATATATCATATTCATAGCTGTCACAATCACTCATAACATTTAATCATATTTTTAAGAATAATACTGCATAAAGACACTGTATTTCTTGTGGAAGAAGATGGCTGTCACCAAATTTAACACATATTTCTTGTTAATAAACTTTTTTTTTCCCCTAATTTTATCAGTTTATAAAATGGGGCAGTGGTAGCCTGGTGATATAGGGCGCTGGATTGCTGAGCTTAAAGTTGGGGGTTCGAGTCCCACTCTCCATAGGGTTGTCACTGTCCCCCCATTGCAGCTAACTGGGTTATCAAAGGTCGGCCATGTCTCTCACTGTCTATGGTGTGAGGCATGTAAAAGAACCATTGCTGACTTTCAGAAAGAGTAGCTGCAAAGCCGTCAGTGTGTTTCTGTCCCTTGCTAAAAGAGTTGTGTCAGGAAGGGCATCCGACGTAAAAACCTCTGCCAAATCAAACATGCAAATCATTCGCTCTGGTGACCCCTGAGAAAGGGAAAAAGCCTAAAGGAAATCTCATCTCATCAGTTTATAAAGCCGAGTGGTTGGTTTTAATCATTATTTTGAAAAATTCTAAAAGCCATCATGGACAGCACAGTGCTGTAGTGATTAGAATGTGTGCCTCACAGCAAGAAGGTCCTGGGTTCGAGTCTCGACCTCTGTATGGAGATTGCACATTCTCATCGTGATTGTGTGGGTTTCCTGTTCAAAGAAGGGCTAAACTCTTCAGCAAATGAGTGATTGGTTCTTTACATAGAACCCATGTCATCCCATCTGTATCTCATTACCTTAAGCTTGAGAACCTACGAGCTTTTATCCCAGTGAAAGAGAGATAATAGTTGGATATAACATTGTAAAAATTATAATAAATATGCCTCTTTCCTGAATGACGTGCAATATTAGAAAGTTTATATATAAATTAAATCTAAAACAGCACTTAAAGATCCCCCTGTGTTATTTAAGTCGAATAATCTCCATGCTTACATTCAAGGGAAAAAATAGGTCAATCAGAAAATGGTACTATCCTGGACCAAGATTAACACTATAAAAAATGTTGGCTATAATATTTATGGGTGAGAAACTGGCAATTTCAATTTATCATTTGTTCATTTTCTGAACTGCTTAATCCTAATTAGGGTTGCGGGCAGGCTGGTGACCATCTCAGCCAACTCTGGGTGAAGGCAGAGTACACTCTGACTGACATGCATACGTGGCAGTCTTTGTTCATCAGTTCAGTTCAGTTCATTTTCTGTAACTGCTTCATCCTAATTAGGGTCGTGAGGAGGCTGGTGCCCATCCCAGCCAACTCAGGGCGAGGGCAGAGTACACCCTGGACAGCTCACCAGGCCATCGCAGGGCGGAAACACGCTGACGGCTTTGCAGCCTACTCTTGTCGAAAGTCAGCAATGGTTCTTTTACATGCCTCACACCATAGACAGTGAGAGACATGGCCGGCCTTTGATAACCCAGTTAGCTGCACTGGGGGGGACAGTGACAACCCTGTGGAGAGTGGGACTTGAACCCCCAACCTTTGGATCAGCGATCCGGCGCCTTATACCACTAGACCACCACTGCCCGGCAGTCTTTGTTCCATGTAAATTTACCTCCTGAGAAATATACAGTGACATCCGGTGGGGCATTTACCCTGCGGATTCAAACACAGTTACTATGCTTCAATTGACTTGACAGTTGTGCCACGGTCCAATTTAATATGACCAAACGTTTTGTGAATGAAAGCTAGGTATGGTATCTAAACAGTTCTCACGTATTCTGATGGAAGTACCTGGAACACTTACTGTATAATGCTGGTTAGCACCAACTAAAAATCAGCTACCTTGGTCTACCTGAAGTCATTCCAGCTACATGAGACCTAGACATTACCTTATCAACTACAGCTATATTTTCTTTCTTTCTTTCTTTCTTACAATTATGTATGGAAGCCTTAGCCAGTGCCTTTCATAATCGGATTCAAAAGCAGCATTGTTGAAAATGGATAAAAGGAGTGGAAAAATTTGGAATCGTTTGTTAATGCTGTGGCAATATAATGTAGGTGAATATTTAAATTATTTAGTTTGTTCATTCAGACAATGTTGCAGTTGTTCATGCAGTAGGAACAGCTAGCACAGGGCAGGAATACAGATTATGTAGAGTCATGTTATATTATTTAGATTTGTGTTTTTCATACCTATATGGTACAGACGCTCCCCAACTTACGTTTTAGTTCGGTTCTGGACAGCCGAACGTAAGGTGAAAAAAAAAAAAAAAAACGTAAGTTGTTACTGTATGTTCCAGTGACGCATGACGTTCATACTGTACTATACAGCCATAAATACCATTACCGTATCTCATAAAACACCCCTAAATCAATTATTATAAACATAATGTTGTAAAATAATATCAAATATATCAAATAATATCAACATTAATTTCAAATAAATTAAATTGAAATAAAATAATTTCAAAAAGATAAATTTTAATCAAATTCACTCATCAAATATCGAATACAGTATCAAATATAACCTTTAACATTCACTGTGATGGGATCTTTCTGCTTGTAAATGGTTCTGATGGTGGACGGAGCCATTTGGAAGAAACATGCAACATTCACATGTTTTCCACCAGCATCAATTTTCTTGGTAATAGCCATCTTCGTTTCTAACGAGATGGCTTGCCGCTTTTTCTGATTACCACTATCACTAGTAGGCTTATGCTTCTGACCAACTATATTTACTTAGGGTTACAAAAGTCCACAAAATGAGGGGCAGTGGTGGTCTAGTGGTATAGGGCGCTGGATCGCTGATCGAAAGGTTGGGGTTCGAGTCCCACTCTCCACAAGGTTGTCACTGTCCCCCCCAGTGCAGCTAACTGGGTTATCAAAGGTGGGCCATGTCTCTCACTGTCTATGGTGAGAGGCATGTAAAAGAACCATTGCTGACTTTCGTAAAGAGTAGCTGCAAAGCCGTCGGCGTGTTTCTGTCCCTTGCTAAAAAAAGGGTTGTTACAGGAAGGGCATCCGACGTAAAAACCTCTGCCAAATCAAAACATGCGAATCAGATGATTCGCTGTGGCGACTCCCGAGTAAAAGGGAAAAAGCCAAAAGGAAGACAGACAGACAAAAGTCCGCAAAACAGTGTAAACACAAAGATCACAGAGACGACGTCTTAACACAAGGGTAACATGCAGTGAACTGGGAAGAAGGAGGGGAACGTTCAGTCTGTCCTTTATAAACAATGGAACAGTGTCATTATGTCATTGCCTCATTTTGTCAGCGTACTACGTAGGTACGTCTCATACTACAGAGTCTGTCTTCCTTTCGGCCTTTTCCCTTTATACTCGGGAGTCGCCACAGCGAATCATCTGATTCGCACGTTTGATTTGGCAGAGGTTTTTACGTCGGATGCCCTTCCTGTCACAACCCTTTTTAGCAAGGGACAGAAACACGCTGACGGCTTTTCAGCCTACTCTTTATGAAAGTCAGCAATGGTTCTTTTACATGCCTCTCACCATAGACAGTGAGAGACATGGCCCGCCTTTGATAACCCAGTTAGCTGCACTGGGGGGGACAGTGACAACCTTGTGGAGAGTGGGACTCGAACCCCCAACCTTTGGATCAGCAATCCAGCACCCTATACCACTAGACCACGACTGCCCATGTCTCATACTACAGAGAGCATGCTAAACTCAAAATTTGACCTTTTTTTAAAAAAAAAAACAAAAAAATGTAAAATCAAAAAGTACGTAAAACGAATGAACATAAGTCGGGGAGTGTCTGTATATTCACCAGTATGCAAAAAAAAAAACCCCACAAACAATGTACTGTAATAGAATTACAGTGACATGAACAAAATGTCCAAGAAGCTCAGACCAAATTAACAATCTTAATTAAAACTAGGTTGGATAGCTATCATGATAAACTTGTTTTTGGCAGAAAGGCTTCCTGATCCATACAGCAGTGCTAATTAAAACAAGAAATGTTAGTAGGCTAAGCAGCTGAAGGTAAACTTTCTGGATATGTACCTACTGTATGATACACTACCCTGGACTTTACACACATGAATCACTGAGGGCCTGCAAAGCTTTGGATGGATATAATTATCATCACCAAGGGCGTAGGCTGGTCTGACCGTGGGGGGGATGCACATCTCGGTTGACCGGAACTCGAGTCCCAGGGGCTATAGGCCTAAGCCTTAAAGGGGAAATGAAACGCCGACTAAATAAGTTGGCGGTAGCTTAAGTATAGTTTATTGAAGTGATTATGGCTTAAATTTTATATCATAAATAAACCATTGCTCACACAGCGGTTTTGTTTTATGTGCTTGTCGTATAAGTTATCGACCCATAAGCCGCCATTGCTAAGTGCCCGCCAACACAAAGTTACTGTGATGTCACTGGGTTGGTACAAAGTACCACATGAAATATAGTGCATGCATATCACAGCATATTATAGGATATAAACAACATGGAATCTCACGCCAGCAACACGCACAGTTTTTCAGCACAAGACGATTCATCTATTACTCTCAGAAGACAAATCAAATATTATAGTTCAACCAAAAACATTCTCAAACTACATCTGCAAATACATGTGCTAAAAATAAATTTACAAATTGAGCTAAAGTTATTTATTTATTCAAAGGCACAAACAAATATTAATGGATATTTACAGCACAAAAACATACTATTAATTTTATAAAAGTACTGAGCATTAGGCTGCAGATACAAGCTGGATGGCTTATGATTATTTTAGCCATTCAATCTCTGTGCGTCAATGTTTGTGTTCGAACACATGTGCAGGAAAATGTGCTTTATTCTCACACTCGCAATTGTTTGATTGACAGTGTTCAGCTGTTATTGCTTACTGATAATATGTGAGGTAGGCATAAGTAGGTATGTACTTGTCTTTGATTGTTGATTGGTCAGCTCGGTCTTGCACATGCGCAGTGCCCGTTACACGTTAACTTCCGGTTTACTTCCTGACTCTAGTCATGCGGAACTTATCTCCGACTTTCTCTCCAATAACAGTCATTAAGTTTATTTATAAGATTGTGAATACACATAATTTCTTGTCCAGCGGAACTCAACTCCTTCTGTGTGGGGGGGGGGGTGCACATGCACCCTGTGCATCCCCCAGCTTACGCCCTTGACCACTCCAGCCGTGTTCAGGAGGTTTTATATCATGTACTTTCACAAGAGTCTTCAGATTATTTGATGAACAAAAAAAACAAAAAAAAACCTCCCGATGTAATCTAGGATATGGGATAAATCTCTCAGTGCACATGTGAGGCAGGGAAGTTGAACTGAGTTTAATGATTAAAAATGTTAACCATGCAGGCACCTTAGCATTCAAATTGGAAAATACGTACAAGTAAAACTTTACCTCACCTTATGGGATGTATTAGTGGATTATTAATGGGATGTATTAGTGGATTATTGTTCTGGGGGGACCTACCATTGGTAAACTTCTTCAGATTTTGTTATCTCAACAAATCCTCTATTAGGCACATGAGTTAGCAAGTGGTGAAATTTAAGGCTCATGCAAGGCTGGCCATTTGAGTCTTGCTTCAATTTTGCTGCCCTTGGAAATTTGTAAAATGAATGCTCTAACTTTTAACAAAAACACCTTTAATCTTTTGAGGCGCGATAGTGAACAGGAATATTATTGATCACGTTAAAATAGCAAATAGGGTTCCTCCATTATCCACAAGTGAACTAAACATGATGACTACTTTTGCTGTTTTTCCTGTTTTGTTTTGTTTTTTTTCCCCCTAATGTTCTGCTAGATCAGCAGACCAGTGGCATGACTGTTAAATGCGTTTATACCTGTCTGTTTCCGTGTGCCATGCACACACTCATTCACGTCTAGGACGAAAATCAAAGCACACAGAGGAAATCTGGACAGAACATGCAGCACTCCACAGAGAGACACCCAAATCTCAGGAACAAACTGGATACCTTCGGTGAGTTCATGATTGCTGTGTAGTGTCGCACATTGCATAACTCAGTCATGTTACAGTCATCCTAAATGTTTGTAATGCACATTTTATAGTGAGAAAACACCTCTACTATTCTTAATGAGCAAATCACATGAGAAATTTAAGAATGCATTCATTGCCACAAGCATGAGGCTACACAACCACAAGTCCAGCCACTAGTCTTAATGACATCACAGTCATGTTCGAATCTTATTATTGTTATTAAACTTTTCAGAAGCATCAGAGTTATTTTACTGCCTTAAATTTACTGCAAAATTACATGAAGTACGTACCGTGTAACTTAAATACACAAACTTCAATGAACTGTATTGCTTTTTCACAGCACTTTGCGTTCAAGTCGAACGCGATTCCGGAAATGTTAGGCTGTGGTCCTGATTATGTTTACAAAAAAGAATATTCAAATAATGCTTAATGATCAGAAAATTAGTTCAGAGGTATTTTCCAGAAAATTGACAATAGAGCTTTAGGTGAGACCGAAATTGTTTTTCCACAACCACCTGTAAGCCAGTGGCCAAGCAGAGGTTAGCCAAGGAAAAGGCTGTTCCACGATGCCTTGTGAGGACATAAGCCTGGAATATGCATCTGTTCAGGAATTCTGTCTGTGGCCTGATATTTGTGTATTTGCATTTATGTCTGCTTACATATACTGTACTCACATGCACAGTCTTTAAAAGAAATAAAAATTACAATTTGTGCCATTGACTAAATTTTATACAAAACACTCGAGAAATCTTTGGTCACCTTGAAAGAAACACATGATTTCTTTTCATTTTTTTTTTCAGACTTCTTCCATGTTTGTAACGTGCAGCATGCATTAATGTGGTGAGACCCACATGCTCCGTGCAAAGACCGATAAGGGTTATCTCGAGTCCCTTATGATTACTGATCATGTTTTTAGTTTGTGTCTTCTCACAGAGCAGAAACCCTGTGTGGCAGCAACAAGATAACAGTCTCTGTAGGGGGGGAAAAATGGGTAGGCAGGTCCTTCACAGTCCTCGGACACGTCTTATCTGCTCGGTCATTACGAGGAAAGACATCTGATGGTTTTGGTGCTTTTGACATCTTTACAGATAGGAGACAAGTATGGGCATCATATTTCTAACCTTCGTCACAAACTATTTCTCTCTGAAGACAAGTCAAACAAAGCCATTCCACAGATTCCTGAGGTGTGAGGCTTATCTTATGTTTTGACCAACACACTATAAAGTGAAGAAAAAAAAAAAAAAACCCGGCAAGAACTTGAGATATTGCAATATGGTTATATGGTACCCAGGATAATCCTTAAAATCTTCAAAAAATGTTTTACTCTCATCTCCTGTTACAGGACATGATTCAGGGGTATGCAGTTATCACACACGTGTTTAATTAGAGAAAAATATGTTGAGGAAGATTGCACTACTTACACAACCCTATTGATCTGAGTGTTGTAAGATGGGCGTAATTGTCATTTCTGATTCTTTCAGTCAGACCATTATTGAGCAGAACAGTCTACATTGGCTTTTGCATGGAAAGACTGAGTGGTCTGTTTTTGCAAATCTGGGGTTTGGAGTACATCTGCTTTCTTATTTGGTAGGTAGTCCTGTGTGTGTGTGTGTGTGTGTGTGTGTGTGTGTGTGTGTGCTTGTGTGTGTGTGTGTGCGCGTGGGCATGTAGCTCTGTGGTTAAATGTGTATCCGATCTCCGCACCCTGCTCTGATCCAGACGGCACTAAGGGAAGCAGCTGGACTCATGGGAAGGAAGGGAAAACCCAGAGATTGCTGTCTATGAAGTAAATCAGAGTCTTGCTAAACATGTTGACAATTCATACAACCTCTGCAGGTCCAAATTTTCTGTTTGAGCGTGTCTCTGAATATAAGACCTTTTAAGCACGTTACTATCTATCTCCCTCTCTCTCTCTCTCTCTCTCTCTCAGATAA
>CM045732.1:58008495-58050995 GCA_024760905.1 Plotosus lineatus
AGCTTATAGTTCATAAGTTCATAGTTCATAAGTTCATAGGAAGATTGCGCGACACCACTTGAAATGCATCATCCAGCCACACTGGATGCTCTGATCCCCAGGCCAATAATCTGCAGGCAGTTACCTCAAAGGTTTGCTGGAATCCCACCCACCTTAAAGCCTAACAAATAAAAGCAAATGCCATTTGCCACAGAGAAAAGGATATCCATATACCAATACCATGATACCACTCTGGAATCTCTGAAGCCAAACAGGTGCAAACCATGGCTGTTATTAGCTTCTGTGAAGTTGCATGATTATTCAGCATTTCCATTACATAGAGTATATGACTATTGTTAGCTTGGTGCATCTCCATGGCCGATAGGCATTTCTGCATTGCCTTTAGTTTTAATTTAAGCAAATTGGCCAAATTGCAGTTCATCAAGATGAATGACTAACCACAATGGCTGCATGAACATGAGTACCATTTATCCAGCGCTCTCTCACTCTTTTTATTTTTGGTATCTGGAGTGTCTAGCAACCCACAAACTCTGGCTACCTAGATAATAAAACGTGATCCAACAAGCCAATCAGATTTGTATCTATGTCTTAATGTCTGGTATACACTGTTATTTTGGACTGTTCCACATGAAAGATGACAAATGAGAAAGAATCTTTAGTTGTGGCTCTGAAGCGGTAATCCTACATCCCACTGTGAGAGAGGTTAAAAGTAGTGATGGGAAGTCTGATCCTTTGAACTAAGTCAATTCTTTCGGTTCACTTGGTGGTAGCAAAACAATTCATTTGATTCATTTGATTCCCCCCCCCCCCCTCAAAAAAAAAAAAAAAACAAATGAGCTAAATGTCGCTACACTCAGCAACTCATTGATTCCAATAACTAATCAGAAAAAGGTTTGTCCATATTTAAATTAAAAAAAAAAAAAAAAAAAAAAAAAAGCATACTCCAAAAATCAGTATATACAGTCGGCCCTCTACTTACGAAAACCTCTGAATACGAAAATTCCAGGTTATGAAAAACATTTTCCTAAATTTTCTCCCTCTGTATACGAACAACTTCTTCTTCCGAAAAGTGCCAAACGCGCCATTCAAAAATTCAAACAACGCGCAAGTTGCTCTCTCATTGGCTGTCTCCCAACATCCTGCCCTGCTGGCCTCCCATTGGCCAGGAGGGAGCTGCCTCTCCATAGTACTGTATACATAAGCTTGTTTGTCACACGCGTAAAGGAGAGATGTACTGTTGGTTCGTGAGTTTCGTAAGTTTTTTTTGAGAGTACTCATTGCAGCTCATTTGAGGAGGTCCAAATGAGCCGCGCCCCATCTCAAAAGCTCCGCATTTGACCACGAAGCATTTTTGTGCACATAAGTGGGCGGCGCCACAAATGTTCCATGCACAGAATGCTCCGTGGGACAAAACACCTCCAATCTCGCAAGGAAGCAAGTTAATATTGAATCTGGACCTCTGATCTCTTGAGGAAGCAAGTTAATATTGAATCCAGACCTCAGATCTTTCAAACAGGTAATTCCGCTTTAAATACAACACCCTGTCTCAAAAGCTCCGTCGGCTGCGCGCAGCGTGTGGGCGGAGTCCGCATGTGGCACAGCGTGCCACTCAACGAGAGAGAGAGAGAGAGAGAGAGAGAGAGAGAGTTTTGTGTGTGTGTCTGTGTGTGTGTGTGTGTGTGTGTGTGTGAGACAGAGAGAAAGAGATAGAGAGAGATAGAGAGAGACAGTGTTGTGTGTGTGTGTGTGTGTGTGTGTGTGTGTGTGTATGTGCGTTCATAAAAAAATGTTTAATAATGGTTTAATTAATAAATATGTTTAGTATATTCTGTATATAAAATTTATATTTGCAGGCTGATACAAAAGAAAATAATGGCACCCCACAATTTGTGATACTACTAGGGATGAAACATTTTTGCAAAAATACTCTAAATTTATTTAATCACTTTAAAAATATGTCAGATATTCATTTCAATTCTTGGTATTCATTTTGTTTCTTAAAACAAATGCAGGCTGCCATTTTTCTGTTTTCACTGCCTTTTATATGTTACATTTTGCACATATTTAGGTCTTGTTGACCTTCATCTAGTATCATATTCTGTTGTAACTGAAACTAAAACAACTTGCAATACAATATAGAAACATTATGTTTGGTACAATATTTTCAAACAGGCCATCCAGCAGTTGGAAAGCGGTATAGTACATCTACTTTAACATAAAGCATTGCTGTTAAGGCCCCTTAATCCTGCTGGATGGTTCAGAGAGTGAAAATAGCCTAACCCTAATGTGAGTAGGATAGAATTGCCTGATTTTAAGCAGCCTTGGGTCATTGTACAGAGTGTTAATGTTGTGCAACTTTCTTTCCACTATGGCATTTCTCCAGTCATTAATATTTTTCTGCCTAATATGACACTTGAGTGGGTCAGTGCAAGTCAAAGTGTGTATATTGACGAGGCCAACTCTAGTGCAGTGTTAGTCTCTTTACTGCAACTGTCTGTTCTTTCCTTTGGTAACAGCTGGATCAGACTTGAAGAGGGGCGCGGTGTAGTGCTTGGAGTGCATATGACCCCTAGCCTTTGCACTGAACACCGGTGTGAGGGAGCACTCAAGTCTAATGGGATTTAAAGCATGCGTCTTCATGTGATGAATAGCGAGCACCTGCACTGCTCACGACAGGCAGAGAGAAAGGGAGAGAGAGAGTGAAAGAATGACCCATGCTCACGTTTTGCAACATGAGAGCTCACCTGCCTCAGTGCTGAGCAGTAAAACAGTTCTGCAGAACCCCCTCCTTTCACCCCCTCTATGGCTTACTCAAGTGCTTGTCCTGCTAATGTGGGATACCTCTGGGAGAATCAGCCTTTAATGCGAGGAGAACAGCCCAATGGACTTATCCAGGACTCTAATAATGTTGTAAGCTGGCCAGCACAGAGCTCTATTTCTGCGAGGAGAGGAGCAAGAAAGGGGGAGGATTGTTTTACAAACAGAATTCCTTTAATTAATCACTGTTTGAACAGCTGGGCCACTCAAGTTAACCCGTAATGGGATCTTTACATGGAAGTTTAAGATTATAGACATGGATTCAACAGAAAAATATTATCTGTTAGCTGCGGTGAAGAAAATGACAGAAATAGGGCCCTGCTTCATGAAGTGGAGAGAATGATGGGCCCTGGAGGTCCAGAGGAGTCAGATCACAATTTGTAGCACTCAATAGTTAATGGTAGTCTACGCCAAAAACTGAAAAATCATCACAGAGACAAAATCTCAGAAGAAAGGTTACAAAACTGTACCATTTCTTTCCACTGACGTTGACATTAAATGTATGTGACAGACAGACAGACAGACAGACAGACAGACAGACAGACAGACAGACAGATAGATAGATAGTATGCATTGTTTACACAGAGATAATTAAATGTAACTATGGTCTAGTTTTTTTTATTTTTTAAGAAAATTAACCATATCCATTTTCCAAGTGATATATATATAAACGTTGAAGTTAAGAAAGATTAACAGTATTACCCCAGATACAATCAGGGTTAAATTTTAGTACCTATTTTTTGCATAATTTATTATCATGCATGAATTATTATCATGCAAAATGGATCAGGAATGTTTTTGCTAATAGCCTTTGACAGCAGTTCCAAATTATATCTCATTAGAAAGAGAGAGAGAGAGAGTTTACACTGTCTTTCATACTCCGGAGCACTGGGGGTTGTATGTTTACAATATCCTTTTCGTTCTGTGTTTGCTCACACATAACACCTGTCAGTGTTAATGAGATTTGGTTAGTGGAGGGGAGTCAGAAGTTCGCCACTGACCTCAAACCATTCCTTGTTCTCCCACTCTCAACTAGCTAGATGCTCTGCATAAACTTGCATGGCAACATCCTCTAAATGGTTTACATTGCTGCCAAACAGAGTGCAGGATATAGTACAATTTTTCTATTGTGTCACTCTTGAATTATCAGATTAACAGGTGAGAATTGTTTTTTTTTTTTTTTTGCTTCACTTCACTTATCCCTTAACATCCAAGGATGTCGAGGGGCGCCTTCATGGCGAGACTTGGACTGATTTGACCTGGCGAAGCCCATCCCTCTCCAGGTCGTAGAAACACGCTGACGGCTTTGCAGGATACTCTTTACGAAAGTCAGCAATTGTTCTTTTACATGCCTCTCACCATAGACAGTGAGAGACATGGCCTGCCTTTGATAATCCAGTTAGCTGCACTGGGGGGACAGTGACAACTTTGTGGGGACTCGAACCCCCAACCTTAGGATCAGCGATCCTGCGCCCTAACCACTAGACCACCACTGCCCTTTTTTTTTTTTTTTTTTTTTTTTTTTTTTTTTTTTTTTTGCTACAGCAGTTCTAACATTTAAATATTTTCATAGAAGCTTCACAAAATGCAACCCTCACAATAAAAATACGGGGAGGGGGGGTATAATTAATGACATGGTAACGTTTTCTTTTAGAAGATGTTCACCAAAAATATTTGGAGGGAATCTTCAAGGACTAAGTTTTCTGGATTTCTGTAACTGGAAAAATATCTTGAAGCATTCTGTACCATTAAATGTAACTATAAATGGTTTAAAAGCATAACATATTCATGTTGGGCCCTTTCTCTTCATTCTTCTGTGAATAGTTTTATCCATGGCATAGTGTTCTGGAGGTGGACCTCTTTATGGGGGAATGATCCTAGTAAATCCAGCTAGCAGGTTCATCTATCCATCCTTTTGCCAAGCCACTTAATCATATTAGGGTATCAGGGAGGCCGAAGCCCATCTTCGCCAACTCTGGACAAATGCAAGGCACAACCTGAACGGCTTGCCAATCCATCACTGCACAGCACACAAACCACCGTTCACACTCATACTTAGGGGTGATTTGGAATAGTCAATTCACATAGCAAAACCTTTAAAAGCCAAATCAAAACTCATCTCTTCAGAACTGCTGATGATATTTGACAATTTTCTCAGCCTCCCTCATAACCCTTTTACAGCGCCAGTGAGCAACTAGCCAGATGGAGTCTAAGCACTATAGAAATTTATTATTATTATTATTATTATAAGTTGTACATGTCTTTGGTCTGAACTGGAAACTGGCGTACCTGAAGGAAGCCCATGCAAGCATGGAGAGGACATGCAAACCTCACATAGCCTGGGACACAAACCCAGGACCTTCTGGCTATAAAGAGGATGTGCAGATCACTATGCCATTGTGCCACCAATCCATGAAGTAATATCTCAAAAATAAGAAATAGCAGAAATAACTGAAATGGCCTCATCTAAGCCCAAATTTGAATCTCACTGTAAAAGAGAGAAATATGTGTTTAAATATATCGAACACAGTAACAATTTACATGGGATAATACATATTTCACATGACTGTATGCACATGTGTGTGCTGTACATACATATGGGGCTCAATCCTCAGTACCACCAATGTTTGTCCCTTGAGCAAGGCCCATAACCCTCACTGATATATAAATAATAATTGTGAGTCACTCTGAATAAGAGCATTTGCCAAATAGTGTAAATGTGTAACCAAAACAAATATTCATTCATTCATTCATTCATTCATTTTCTGTAGCCACTTAATCCTAATTAGGGTGGCAGGAGGCTGGCGCCCATCCCAGCCAACTCTGGGTGAGGGCAGAGTACACCCTGGACAGCTCGCTAGGCCATTGCAGGACAGAAACACGCTGACAGCTATGTAGCCTACTCTTGTCAAAAGTCAGCAATGGTTCTTTTACAGCCTCTCACCATAGACAGTGAGAGATATCGCCAGCCTTTGATAATCCAGTTAGCTGCACTGGGGCAAAACACATATGTGGTGTAGAATAAAAAAAAAAAAATCTAAAATTTAAGCACAAAGTAAGCAAATTATACAAACACAGTGGCATTCAAATTAGTTTTACCTTTGTCAAAAAATAATTCATAAATCATAAATGTAATCTGTAATGTGAGTCCCTCACTTACAGCCAGAAGATAAATTGTATAAAACAGTGTGTAACGTCCGGAGCGATCTTTGTTCTAACATCTGCTGAGTTTTCCACCATGAACCCCATAAAGTGTCAGGACATAGTTTCTGGTGAATTTCAGTGGCTCTTGCTCTTTCCCTATAGGGCAGCAGTAGTTCCCTCAGTGAACCATGTTCAGTTCAAAGTCTGCACAGGAGTGCTGTCCATCTTAAGGGTGGTGATATACGAGCACTACGTTCTTCGCAGACCACCGGGGTCACATAACCAAGCTTTGGTGTGTGTGGACCCTGTCAGTGATGTAGCAAGCTAGATTGCTCTTAAATCACACATGCGCGCACACACACACACACACACACACACACACACACACACACACACATGAACACATGTACACAGTCTCTCTCACACACATACAGACACTTTCCATGCCTCAAGCATCTTCTCGGATCTGGGTAATTACACGTGGTTTTCTTTATCTTCTAAAGGGAGCCCATGGGTGTGAGCACTTATTCGGAAAGTAGAAGCCTGAGGCATCTGGGAACAAGAATCTTCTAGCATAGTGGAGAAATCTTTTCCAACTTTCTGAATTATGTGATTATATATCAAGCTAAAAACACAGCTTGACACTGAGCATTATTCTCC
This sequence comes from Plotosus lineatus, assembly GCA_024760905.1. Taxonomy (NCBI): domain Eukaryota; kingdom Metazoa; phylum Chordata; class Actinopteri; order Siluriformes; family Plotosidae; genus Plotosus; species Plotosus lineatus. Next base: position 58,015,117 of record CM045732.1, read on the forward strand.
TATTAGTCCAGCTTACTGTGTGTTCTTGAGTACAGGTTTGGAATCAGGTGTTTTAATTTTTGCCTGGTTTAGGAGTGTGATTGGCTGGTCCAGAGTGTGGAATGGGCAGCTCCCACGTTCCTCTTTCCCCTGGGCCAAGCTCACTGGCTCTCCTTTGCAGAGGCGGAAAGGAAGCGAACGATGGATTTACTGTTGGGTCTTGACTTGTACACATTCCTGGTGCTGTTTTTCTCCCCTCAGCCCCTTGGCCATACCAAAGGCCTCTAAAACAACAGCCTGTCAGGTTGTGACAGCTGGCTTCAAACAGCTCCTACTGCAGTGTTACAATGAGGTTCCCAGCCACGCCAATGTCTGGTGTCTGTGTATGCGTGTGAACATATACAGTATATCTCTGAGGTGTGCTTAACCAGTGTTCCTGTTGAAATATGCATACAAAGAAAGCTATCTTTGGTGCATGTGGTGTAGTAAACAATAGATCTACACTGGGACTGTTGGGTTGGGATGAGCTAAATGGCTACCCCATCTCAGCCCTATATATGGTCACACACATGCAGCCTTGAAACAAAATTAAGAGATCATTTTTATTGAGGATTCCCATTAAACATGGTCACCTATTTTTTTTTCATGACTATGTATATTTTTACTATACAGTACCCTAGAAAGGAACAATCTGATTGGTTTGATAGCTTCAGATAACTAACAATGAATTTTAAAAATGAAAATAATAAAGGTGAGGTGTACATTGCCAACTAGAAGTTCAACTCAGCGAGATCCACTGAGCCTGAGATAAATAATAGATTTAGAATATACTACACAGGTACATAAAAGCTAAATAACTAAATAAATGTATAGATATGTTAACGATTACAGAGATAGATGAAGTATGTGCTTATTTTTAAACTCATTTAGCATTTTAGTCTATACTAGGAAGAGACACAAAAGCAAACTAAAATAAGATGTTTATGATTAATTTTTCCGTTCCGAAGCTGTGATGATGATGGAGCGTGCTCCAAGCAATCGTGAAAAAACCATTCCAGCATTGTCCACTTGGGATAATCTTGTTTGATCCCCCAGGTTGCAAACCAATCAGTTTATGCAAACTACGGTATCCCAAGTTGTAATTATGAATAAAAATAATAATTTTTTCCTTTTTTTCTCATAATAATTTACATTTTCAAGGGGGTTATGGGTTTTTTTGTTTGTTTGTTTTTTTTTGTAAATCTGAAAAAAGTATTTTTTTCCTCCGATTATTTCAATTATCATTATTTTTTTGTTTATTATCAATATAAAAGGTAGTTTTTGTTTTTATTTTATTATCATGTATTATTACACTAGGATGGTCAGGAGAGTAGGAAGCCCTGGCTAGAGCCGCGTAAACCAAATGGAAGCATTTCACAGCTTGTTAAATCACTTCTCTCTGAAAATGTACTTCTTTTCATAGATCGGGATGGAGTGCAAATGCTTCAATAAGAATTTTCTATTCTATTAACTGTTCTTTTTCCATTAATTGTTTTATTTAAAACTGCCTTGGCCACAATGCATTGTAATGAAAATGCTCAAACAGGCTTAAGGCATCACTGCTAGAGGAGACAAGATGTACAGCATCCATTACCTAAAGTACAAACAAGGGAGCTTCATCGTCCAAAATGCACTGGAGAAAAACACATTTGATGAGTCTAATATCTATATTTCTTTTATTCATATGTGACTCTTTATCAATTATATCATGTTTTTTGTTTCTTTTAGTGTATGTGGAAGATTTGATGGGTGCGGTGTAGGAACCTGGGTGAAAAGTTTTTTTTTGAAACATTCAAAATATTCAACATGGCCAGCCACCCTTGAGTGTAGCTTGTCGGAATCCAGACAAACTTCACTTCACTTCACTTATCTCTTAACATCTGAGGATGTCGTTGGGGTGCCTTCGTGGAAAGACTTGGGCTGATTTGACCTGGCGGAGCCCATCCCTCTCCAGGTCGTAGAAACACGCTGATGGCTTTGCAGCCTACTCTTTATGAAAGTCAGCAATGGTTCTTTTCCATGCCTCTCACCACAGACAGTGAGAGATATGGTCTGCCTTTGATAACCCACTTAGCTGCACTGGGGGGGACAGTGACAACCTTGTGGGGACTCGAACCCTCAACCTTAGGATCAGCGATCCGGCGCTCTAACCACTAGACCACCACTGCCCTCCCTGACAAACTAATGGTTGTCAAATTGCTCACTTCTGGATTTAAATTTTAATGCTGTTAAACTTTCAAAGTTCAAATGACTTGTTTGCTCGGTTGGACAGTAAGGAGGGAGAAAATGATTTATACAGGTTGGCACAGCAGAGAAATAAAGATGGGAAGGATGTGTAGCAAGTTAGAGTGATAAAAGACAGAGTGGGAAATATATTGACTGATGACAGAAGTGTGCTATGAAGATGGAAAGAGTACTTTGAAGAGCTGATGAATGAGGAAAATGAGAGAGAAAAAAAGAGTAGAAGAAGTGATTGTTGAGGACCAGGAAGTAGCAAAGATTAATAAGGGTGAAGTGAGGAGGGCATTGAAGAGGATGAAAAGTGGAAAAGCAGTTGGTCCGGATGACATACCAGTGAAGGTATGGAAGTGTCTAGGAGAGGTAGCAGTAGATTTTCTGACAAGAACATTCAACAAGGTCTTAGAGAGTGAGCAGATGCTGGAGGAATGGAGGAGAAGTGCGCTTGTGCCCATTTTCAAGAACAAGGAAGACGTGCAGAGTTGTGGCATCGACAGAGGGATATAGTTGATGAGCCATACGATGAAGTTATGGGAAAGAATAGTGGAAACTAGACTAAGGGCAGAGGTCAGCATTTGTGAACAACAGTTTGGTTTCATGCCAAGAAAGAGCACCATACATGCAGTGTTTGCTTTGAGGATGTTAATAGAGAAGTACAGAGAAGGTCAGAGGGAGCTGCATTGTGCCTTTGTGGATCTGGAGAAAGCATATGACAGGGTGCCGAGAGAGGAAGTGTGATATTGCATGAGGAAGTCTGGAGTAGCAGAGAAGTATGTTAGAGTGGTGCAGGACATGTATGAGAGATGTAAGACAGTGGTGAGGTGTGCTGTCAGTGTGACAGAAGAGTTCCAAGGTGGAGGTGGGACTGCATCAAGGGTCAGCTCTGAGCCCCTTCTTATTTGCTATGGTGATGGACAGGCTGACAGACGAGGTTAGACAAGAATCTCCATGGACTATAATGTTTGCAGATGACATTGTGATCTGTAGTGAGAACAGGGAACAAGTGCAGGAAAATCTAGAGAGGTGGAGGTATGCCCTGGAAAGGAGTTTTACTCTGTTTTACTGAATACATGTGTTTGAACGACAAGGACCCAAGAGGAACGGTGAGGTGACAAGGAACAGAGATAAAGAAGGTGGAGGATTTTAAGTACTTAGGCTCAATAGTCCAGAACAATGGAGATTGTGGAAGAGAGGTGAAGAAGCGTGTGCAGGCAGATTGGAATGGTTGGAGAAAAGTGCCCGGTGTGATGTGTGATAAGAAGGTATCGGCAAGAATGAAAAGAAAAGTGTACAAGATGGTGTTGAGGCCAGCGATGTTGTATGGTTTAGAAACAGTGGCATTGGGGAAAATACAGGAGGCAGAGCTGGAGGTAGCACAGATGAAAATGTTGAGGTTCTCTTTGGGAGTAACGAGGATGGATAGGATCAGGAATGAGTACATCAGAGGGACAGCACATGTAAGAGGTTTTGGAGACAAAGTCAGAGAGGCTAGATTGAGATGGTTTGGACATGTACTAAGGAGGAATATTGAGTATATTGGTAGTAGGATGCTGAGGTTGGAACTAGGAGGCAGAATGCCTAGAGAAGATTTATGGATGTGGTGAAGGAGGACATGAAGGTAGTTGGTAAGAGTAGAAGATGCAGAGGATAGGGTGAGATGGAGGCAGATTATTTGCTGTGGTGAACCCTGAAGGGAAAAGCTGAAAGGAAAAGAAGAAGATATACATACACACACACACACACACACACACACACACACACACACACACACACACACAGAAACACACACATATATGTCACACATTAACAGTGGTTTATCAGTCTCACTGGGCCATGATTCAACTGCTCAGGATGCGGCATTTTAAATCTTGAATCCTACCCTTTGTTATTTTGTACCTTTTGTAACACATTTGTTTGCTGACATGAAGCCTTTAAATAATTATTCACCAACTGCTGAATAGTTTTTTCAATATTCCATTTCGGGAACTATGCAGTGACATCCAGTGCACTTTCAGTAAGTAACTGTTGCATATCAGAAAAATATCTCAGAAAGTACATTTCAAACTTTGATGCAGTTTGACTGCACCAGCAGAAGCTCTGTAAATTCCTGTTATCCAAAAGCAGGGATCTAAGTAGTAAGTGCCAAGTCGGTAATCTGCAGTGTTATTCGTTTTCCAAAGAGGTTTTTCATTGCAGTCTATCATGCATTGACTATAACTATCAAAGTCATGAACACAAATGCTTTAAAGATCCACTTGAATTCTTACCCTGGATCAACAGTGTCCCCTGAGTCACCAAATGCCTAGACGGTTACAAATGGTAATTTACTGAGAGGGGGTTAAATTTGAAAGAAAGAAAAAACATTAGCAAAATCTACATTGGGATTCTTGAATGTTTGTGACACTTGACCATGTTGAGACGTAATACAGTTGCAAGGAAATTATTGTGAACAGAAGTCAATTCTCTATTGAGAAGGAGGATAGTATCTTGATAGCTGATGTCTTGATATGTTTTTCAGTGATTGAAAGCCCACAGTGAACGTAGTATGCATATGCATATTTCAACATCGCAAGTTCGAATGCCACAGCTATCTGCGGCTGAGGGTCCATGTGAGCTAATTAGCCAAGCTCTCATCGGAAGGAGAGTTAGCATATGCAAACATCCCTGTCACTCACAGCAGTCAACAGCCAGTCATGCGTGTCGGTGAGCTCATTTGTACGAGGAAGCGGATAGCTCTTTTGCTTTTCCTCCGAGGGTGTTAGACCGCCCCCAAATATGCATGCGCTGCAGTTCGAAAAGAGGTGGGTAGCTATCGTTACATGTCATGGATGGGGGGGGGGGGGGTATGTATGCTGTCGACCCTCCCTGGTCAGTGGTGGTCGTGTGATAAGGAAGGTAATACCTCATACCTCATAGTTGGGAAATGGATATGACGAAAGTAGAAAGAAAAATTGGGAAAAATAATTTTTAAAATGTTGTGCCTGTGTGGTGTTGTAAACGCTGCTGTATGGGTGTGTACGGGGGTGGGGCTGGGAATTCTCTGGGCATTCTCTGGGCCCAGGTGGTATTCTCAGGTCTTTGAAGCCCTGGTTTCTTCTCTGTGATCCCTCTTGCCATCCAGGTGTGTTCGGACTAGTCCACCTTAGAGGAGCTTTTTGTCTGAGTGCCTTCAACCGAGAGGAGGCCATTGATCTCAGGCTTGAGAGAAGGAGTACACCTCCTTCTCTCAAGCCTGTTCGTCTGATGTGGTGAAGGGGGGAGTGGCAAAGTGCAGCGAAGAGAGGTAGGGTCGCTAAGACAGCCACCTTTACACACTAATAGGATAATTATTGGCACTCTGCAGGTGCTCACCTCACAAATGAGGTCACAGCTCAAGTATGGCTCTGAAGGAGGAGGCAAGGATTTGAATTCCTGGCAGATGTGCTAAACATACTAACACAAACTGACTCACTCGCTCACATCACACACACTTCAGATATATTTACGTTATGAAGTCATGTCTAAACGTTATCTTTATTTAAAAACAAGGAACTTGTGGGCACATCAAATTGACACATAGCAGCAGCAATTCTTTTCTTTGACAACATTTTAAGGAACTGGGGTTTGATGATGACAATGTTTTGGGCAAAAAAATATAAACCAACCTGGACAACATGAAAAATCTAACAGCACTCTGAGCATAATAGAGCTGATGAGAACTGTTAACATCTGAAATAACTGAAATCTCCCACACACAGTCATGACACACAAACACGTGTGTGTGTGTGTGTGTGTGTGTGTGTGTGTGTGTGTGTGTGTGTGTGTGTGTGTGTGTGTGTGTTCCAACACAAAGACTACCTCTATTCAGGCGGACAGCTTACATGAGAGCCCATGCAGGTATTTTTCTTTGGAATTGTCTGGTTCCTTCCGCTAGTTCATTGTGTCCATAAAGTAAAAGGAAAGCAAGAAGATCCCTTGATGTTCTGTACAGACACTGTATTTATTATTAATACTATTTTAAAATGTATATGCCACTTTTATTTCTACATCTTCGCATCAGCATGATGAACAAGAAAGGCAGCCAGAAATGTCAAAAGAAAGGTTTCTTTCCTACAGGGTTTTAAAAGAGGGATTTTTACACTAGTGGCTTGAATGTCAGTGTTTTTCTGCACCCTGCTGGAGATTGGCCTCTACACGAAGAAACACAGGTTTGAGGGTCAGGTGTGATACTGAGACTACAAAGAAATCTGTTTCCTGTTGATGTAACTTCATGCCCTTGTTCTGCCAATTGTCGCTGTCTATCTTCAAACGACGGCTGAAAACATACCTTTTAGTACCATGCTGTATACAAACACACACATTAAAAAAGGTATACCTAGTCAGTGTTCTAACAAACCAGTACAACAATATATTCACTGACAGAGACTAGAAGCACTTCTGTAAGTCGTTCTGGATAAGAGCATCTGCTAAATGCTGTAAATGTAAATGTAAATGCCAGTTAGCTGCAGCTTGAAGATATTTAGTATTTTATAGTAGTGAACTGATTCTAATATTCACACAGGAATATAGCTAGACACAAGGACTATTGAGGTTGGACTAAGATGAGGCAACAATTCTAATCTCTCTCTCTCTCTCTCTCTCTCTCTATATATATATATATATATATATATATATATATATATATATATATAAAGAAACATTTGTAAGTTTATAACTCTGCTAAGAAGACATGGTCAACACACGCGTGCACACACATGTGCGCATGTGATTCCTGGTGTGAGTCAAAAGAAGAAGTGGGCTCGTGGCATGCAGTTGAGTGATATAGCAAAGGAATATGGCCAAACCCGTCTACCATCGGTATGATATTGAAGAAGAAGGAGGCCTTAAAAGGGGGCCTTGGGACGAATCACACATTTTATATGTAAAATGCGGTTCAATTTACGAAAAATCCAGGTTACGAAACCACTTCTGGAACAGATTAATTTCGTAAATTGAGGTTCCACTGTGTGTGTGTGTGTGTGTGTGTGTGTGTGTGTGTGTGTGTATGTATGTATATATATATATATATATATATATATATATATATATATATATATATATATATATATATAGAGAGAGAGAGAGAGAGAGAGAGAGAGGATTTTCTGAGTAGATCCAGATTAGATTTCAAAGTAGATGTGGGTGTATATATATATATATATATATATATATATATATATATATATATATATACATACTGTGGTACCTTGACTTACAAAATGAATGCGTTCTGAGGACAAGCTCAGGAAACAAAAATTCCCATAGTAAATAATAGAAAACCAATTAATCCATTCCAACTCCCTCCCAAACTCATATAACCTGAAACAAACACATATATTTGACCTAATATATTAAAGATAAACATATAAAAACAAAATATTTCATAATAATAATAGATGTACATTAACATTAATAATATTAAAATAAAACAGGAATAAACAATAAGTCAACTAACCCTTCTGATCATCAACTGCGGCAAAGATGCCACGTGGGCAGGCATGAGGTGGAGCATGACAGAGAAGGCGGAGAAGGAGAATTTTGTGCCTATGCATGCCAGCAAGGAAAGGCTCGTGGTGAGCTCCCACAAGGCCAGTACTTCTTAAATGGTGGTGGGGGGGGGTTGCCCCTCCTTGGGATCCGTGGGGTAATGTCGGGGGGGGGGTGCGTATGACCCCGGGGAACATACTTTTTTGCCATACTGTACTAGAATTAAGTGTAATTGCACACTGTCACCTACTGTAGAGGATGCACAATTGCACTGTGTTCCCTATGGTGTAGGGAAAAACAACGAGCAAATGATATGAAGTGCAGTAAACTCTATTTATAGTTGCGTGTGAGGCACGGGGGGGGGGGGGGGTCAAATGTTTTTCTTTTCTTCCTATAGGGGGCATCGCAGAAAATAATTGAGAAGCACTGCACAAGCCATTTGCCCAACAGAGCTCGTGAATCAAAATTTTGCTCATTGGATGGGGCAGATTTTTACTGGGATCGAAGGTCATCTCATGGAAAATTTATTATAAAAGTCACTCGTAAATCAAGGTACCACTGTGTGTGTGTGTGTGTGTGTGTGTGTGTATAAAGTGTGCCTTCATGCATCCTCAAAATATACACTGTGTACTACTGGCACAAAAGCCACAAACATGCCTGTTTACAAATGTGCATAATGATCTTTTTAAACATTTAAATATTTATTACATTTCTATTTTCTGTATGTTCATGCAGACACTCGGGAAATATGGAATTTAGTTGGAAGGGACTTCAGATTGGTGTGTATCGGAAAGATAGGCAGTGTAGCTTCAAAAAAGGCGCAGATGCTTCTGGCAGGCCAGAACCAGACACCAAAGGAACAAAGCAAGTCTCAGAGAGCACTGCAGAAGCACGGAGCTAAAGGTTAACTCCCCAGCACAAGAGCTGCCTTCTTTTCCCTCTCCCGAGCCGCTGTAATATACTGCTTCAGTCTCACCAGACAGAGAAAAGGGATGCTGGAAGCTTCTTGTGAATCAATTTCACCATGTCAGGGTCAAAGAGTGTGGCAAGAAGGAAAGGAGTGAAAAAAGGGAGAGAGGGAAAGAGGGAAAGATTGAAAGACATATCAGTAGATGGACTGAGAGATGGAAACAGAATGAATGTTAAGAATTTGCAACATTATAACAGATAGGGATTTCTGTTCAAAATCAAACTTTAAACCCTGATATACTTGTTAGCCATCATCACTACTGTGTGGTATAAAAAAATCTTTATTTAATCTCAATAATTCTATTTTTTTTTTTTTTTTTTTTTTTTTTTAAATTAAATAATACTTAGAAATTGCACAATACATGAAAAGAAATCATCTGGTGACATTAAATTATCTTATACTATATCATAATCAAGGGTGGCACGGAAGCGCAGCAGATAGCTTGTATGCCTCACAGCAAGAAAGCCTGGGTTTGATTCCTGTGGTTGAGCCTATCTGTGTGCATGTTCTCCCAATGCTTGTGGATCCTCAGATTCCTTCTTGCATTTCTATTGTGGATCAACATTGTAATCAAACAAAGAAAACCCCATAACAGTTTTATGTTTTTTGAAAAAAAAAAAACAGTGTAAATAATGTGATAATCATCATCGTCATCATCATCTTAATCCAGCATCTTAAGCAATGAGGTTTAGACTTCCATCTCCTCAGCCACTTCTCCAAGTCTTCTGAAGGGACACCGAGGGGTTCCCAGACCAACTGAGAGACATAATCCCTCAAGCGTGTTCTACGTCAACTCCAGGGTCTCTTCCCAGTTAGATATGCCGAAAACACCAGGGAGACGTTCGGGAGGCATTCTAACCAGATGCCTGAGCCACCTCAAATGATTCCTCTTAACACAGAGGAGCAGCGGTTCTACTCCGAGCTCATCCTGGATGGCTGAGCTTCGCACCCTATCTCTGAGGGAGAGCCCTGCCACCCAGCGAAGGAAGCTAATTTATTCTTCTTCTATCCGTGATCTTGTTCTTTCGGTCACTACACAAAGCTCGTGACCATAGGTGAGGGTTGAAACATAGATTAACTGGTAAATTGAGAGCTTTGCTTTAGGGCTCAGCTCCCTCTTCACCTCGACAGACCGGAACAGGCTGCTCTTTACAGCAGAGGATGCAGCCTGTTGATCTCCCGCGCCATCCTTCCCCCACTCGTGAACAAGACCCCTAGATACTTGAACTCCTCCACTTGCGGTAGGACCTCATTCCAGACCCGAAGGGTTCATTCCACCCATTTCTGGCTGAGAATCATGACCTTGGATTTGGAAGTGCTGATTCTCATCCCAGCTGCTTCACACTCGGCTGCTAATCACTCCAATGAGAGTTGGAGGTCCTGGATTGCTGAAGCCAAAAGGACAACGTCATGCGCAAAAAGCAGAGATGAGATTCGATGGCCACCAAACCAGAACGCCTCGGCTGCAACTAGAAATTCTGTCAATAAAAATTATGAACAGAATAAGTTACAAAGGACAGCCTTGGCGGACTCCAATCCTCACTGAAAATGAATTCCACCTGTTGTTACCAACGCGGATCAACCGCTGGCTCCGGTGATACAGAGACGGAATGACCCGTAGCAATGGGCCTGGTACACCATACTCCCGGTGAACATCCCACAAGATGGCCAAATCACATTGTTCCTCCTGAATCTGAGGTTCAACTATCGGTCGGATCCTCCTCTCCCGCACCCCTGCATAAACTTTCCCAGGTAAACTGATGAGTGCGATTCCATGATAATTGGAACACACCCTCTGGTCCCCTGTTTTGCCAATCCAGAGATACAGCCCCCAATGACCACACAATGTTGCAGAGATGTGTCAAGCAAGACAATCCTACAACATCCAGAACCCCGAGATATTCAGGGCGGATCTCATCCACCCTGGAGCCCGACCACTAAGGACCTTTTTGACTACCTCAGCCACATTGATGGGTGGACCCCCACCCAAACCCCACAGTCTTCCTCCTCCACGGAGGGCATGTGGGTGGGATTGAGGAGGCATTCAAAGTATTCTTTCCACCTCCCGACAACATCCCCAATCAAGGTGAGTAGCTCCCCTCTTCCACTGTAAACAGTATTTGTGGAAAACTGCTTCCCCCTCCTGAGGCATCGGATGGTGGTCCAGAACCTTTTTGAGGCCAACTAAGCATTGCCTTCCAGACTCTCACAGAACTCTTCCCACACCCGAGATTTTGCATCGGCGACAACTTAGGCTGCAGCACATTTGGCCTGCTGGTACCTGTTTGCTGCCCCGGGAGTTCCACATGCCAATAAGACCTGATAAAGCTCCTTTTTCAGCTGGACAGCCCCCTTCACCGTAGCTGCACTGGGGGGGGGGCAGCAGTGACAACCATTGACAGTGGGGCTTGAACCCCCAACCTTGGCATCAGTAATCCAGCACCTTGCTATCAGGCCACCACTGCCCCACATCAGTAAGCCACCTGCATATTTTACAATGAGTTTGGGAAATCCCTTGTTGTCCTCATTGATTTGTATGCTAATATTCTTATATTCATCAGATGCCTCTTAGTTGTAATTCCTACAGAGTTTGGGAAGTATCAGAAGCTTCTGTTCTGTTCGAGTCATCTTCATACAAACCTTTTCAAACTGCATGTTTAGACCAAGGTAGTGTGGAATACCTGATTTTGAAACCTGATGACCCCATGAATCAACCGGCTAGAAATCTCCAAAATGATTTCCAACAAAGAATCACGCTCAGTCCTCCAAAAATTCTTCGATCTTCCACTTCCACCGAGAGAATTGCAAGAGAGACGTTGTTGCTGGCACACCATGTGTTGCCATTGTTCTAGCCCTGTGGGCCGACCACAACCAGTGGCCGTTTTGGTCAAAATCACAGCTGTCGTTCAGGCAAACCAGCTAGGAGTGGCAGTGGTGGGCTAGTGGTATAAGGCGCTGGATCGCTGATCCAAAGGTTGGGGGTTCGAGTCCCACTCTCCACAAGGTTGTCACTGTCCCCTCCAGTGCAGCTAACTGGGTTATCAAAGGTCGGCCATGTCTCTCACTGTCTATGGTGTGAGGCATGTAAAAGAACCATTGCTGACTTTCGACAAGAGTAGGCTGCAAAGCAGTCAGCGTGTTTCCGCCCTGCGATGGCCTGGCGAGCTTTCCAGGGTGTACTCTGCCCTCGCCCTGAGTTGGCTGGGATGGGCACCAGCCTCACCGCGACCCTAATTAGGATGAAGCAGTTACAGAAAATGATGAACTGAACCAATGAATCACACTCAGTCCTCAAAAAGTTATTCGAACTTCCACCTCTAACGGGCGAAATTTTAAAAACCATAGCAGAGATAAAAAGTATGTTGAACCCTGATATTCCACTCACGCGAACGGATCTTCTTCTTTTCCTTTCGGCTTTTCCCTTCAGGGGTCACCACAGTGAATCATCTGCCTCCATCTCACCCTATCCTTTGCATCTTCTTCTCTTACACCAACGACCTTCATGTCCTCCTTCATCACATCCATGAATCGTCTCTTTGGTCTTCCTCTAGGCCTTTTGCCTGGTAGTTCCAGCCTCAGCATCCTATTACCAATATACTCACTATCCCTCCTCTGTACATGTCCAAACCATCTCAATCTAGCCTTTCTGACTTTGTCTCCAAAACGTCTTACATGTGCTGTCCCTCTGATGTGCTCATTCCTAATCCTATCCATCCTCGTTAGGGGATTCACGCGAACTGATATTTCTGATATTTCTGATATTTCCGCGCATGCGCATCTCACTTAGTCCCGAGAGGACATAATAGGGAAGTGGAATACCTGATTTTGAAACTTGATGACCTCATGAATCACCTAAATTGTGCAACTGTGAAACTCTGATCTTTGAATCTTTTTTCACAAATTCCTGTGTGTGTGTGTGTGTGTGTGTGTGTGTGTGTGTGTGTGTGTGTGTGTGTGTGTGTGTGTGTGTGTGTGTGTGTGTGTGTGTGTGTGTGTGTGTGTGTGTGCAATCAGTATGATCATGATCCTCTTCCCTGCAGTTTGTATGTTGCACATCTAACATTTTTTAAATCATTTTGATCGTGGTAAAATTTGTATATCGTTCTTTTTTTTTGGTGCCAGTCCTTTTGAAGTTCTTGTTTCAGTTTCACTTTTTTAATTTCATAAGATACTGTACCAGAAAGTGAAGGGAAGGAAAACGTTCTGAAAACAGTTAAATCCTGTCTGCATAGTTAACATTTTATTACTATCCCTCTGTTTAATCTCGTAAATCTCTTATGAACATTTGATTACGACCGAATCACCTGTTTCTTATTCAATTGTCTTCCTGGTTCTTTTACTCCTCTCACTGCTTCCGGCTCACCTCATCACCTCCTTCCTTTTTGCACATTCTTTCTGAACTGAGTACTTCCCTCTCAACCCCTAAAACCCCACACAGAGAGCCATTACATACCCCACATTTAAACTACCTCTCCCTACCCCAGTAAAAAAAAATAATAATAAAGAGCTTTAACTCATTAGTCATGACCTTTGACCTTTAGGCCACACTTTAAGAGGTTCTACTTGACTCCTGACATTCCCGTCAGTAATCCAAACGTGTGTTCATTGCAGACATATGCACAATATTGATGGAGGTAAATGTGCCTCTGACAGCAGCCTGACATGAGACAGACAGGTTCATTACCTCCACAGTGGCCCAGGAGCTTGCATACATTCTCACCTCCACTGGCCAGTCACATATTCATTAATTCATATTGGCTTATTACAGTATAGTCTCATGATGCAGACATGATTATACTCTGGGTACTGTTGAATTTGACATTTTTGCATATATTAAACATGTGTAATCATCATGTTTGCACTGCACTGGGTCTGTACGGTGTGGCGTTCTGTGCCCTATCATGCAGTGCTTTTTTTTTTTTCAGCATGTAAGGATGTTTATGAGTCACTTGACAGGGCTTCCCTGGGGCTGGTACCTACTACTATACCAATAATGCTTCGGTGCTGAGACATTCATACAGTGGTGAGTGATGTGGTTTTCTGCTGCTGTATTGTTAAATGATTAGCCCTTTTTCTTTGAAAGAGTTCTTTTTTCTTTTAGGGAAGGAACAATGTTCGAAAGGTAATTAAGAGAATCTGTACATGCTTTACTGGCAGATGAAAATGTAATTTAACATTTCCTGCTTATGTAACTTTATTCTTCTTTATAATGACCTAATTATTTCCTTGTCACCCATTCAATAGCTTAAACATGGAAAATAACATTAACAGTGAAGACAGATGACTGTGTTAATTAACAGCAGAACCTCGCCACTGGGAAATACCATAAAACCTATTTAAAAACAACCATGAAGCAACTCTCCTCTGATTGATCATATAGTAAATCACTTTATGTTTGCAAACAGATAGAAAATAGAGACAGAGTGTTTGTAATGTTATGTCCGAATAAACATTTTATGTCTGCATTCATGTTTGTTTATATGTGTAGTGGGTGTGAGAACAGATTAATTATTAAAGGATACATCGAGACTCTTCAGACTCTTGCTCCTGACCACCACCCACTCTTCTGGCATTTCACAGGGCTTATTTTCAACCCTTACATGGTTGTTTAGCATGAAATCCAACCCATCAATAACAATGCACGGAGCAAAATGGGACATGTGGTCACCAGACCTGCAGACCCCACATCCCAGCCTCAGTCGGCCCTTGTGTTTTTTTTCTCCTCCATCTCTCCTGCTGTTCCTCTGAAAACAGTGTCCCACTGCAAGAACAAACATGTCTCCATGTACGTGTGTGTCTATGTGCGTGTGTGTATGCGAAGGAGACGCTTAGATCTTTTGGCATTTGTTTCATTTAACATCAGCACATCTCTCTCAGAGCTCGCACCCTATGGATATAGGGTTGACTTCTACCTTCAGATATACAAGGTCAAAGTATCTGAATGTGCAGTAACATAGGTAAAACATCAACTTCTTTGGCTGTGTTGCCCTCTAGTGGAAGAAGGTCTTGTCGAGAGAGAGAGAGAGAGAGAGAGAGAGAGAGAGAGAGAGAGAGAGAGAGAGAGACTAGTACCTGCATTGTACCTGTACCCAAATGATGCAGATGCTTAACATAAATGTAGTCTGGCAAATGTTGGGCAAAGTCTTTTCTTCATAAGCTAAACTTAAAAGAATGACCTGACCTGTGACACAGTGAGTTTAAGCCAGTTTTGGCCCAGTCTTCTGAGGGTAAAAAGGTGAGTCAATGTGAGTCAATCAATCTGAGCACCAGAGATTGAACAAGACACCAACTTCCCATGGGCCTCATGCCACACTGAGGGAGGGCATGCTCACTGACCCACATGTGGCAGAAATAGAGGGAGGGAGGCAACACAGGGTGGAGAAAAGAAGAGCCCAATAGAAAGCGGGAGAGAAATGCGGCCACGCCAGAACAGCGATGATTTCGCTAATTATAAAATCCCATAAATGCTGAGGGTTCCCTGGCAATAGCAGAAACGAGAGCCACGGGTTCAGCAGACACCTGCTTGTTTTGGCTGCAAAACCTCAGCAGAGTGTATATACCGAGTGGGAACTTGCAAAAGCTCTCAGCACACAGCAGAGAGGCCTGGCCCCAGACAAAGCAGGAGGGGGTTCTAGAGCAGACTTAACCATCTCAGTGCTGGAGCCTTACACTATCTGTGAGTGGAAAAGGGGAGTTGAGTTTTCACTCAACAAGTGTGACACAAGAAAACACCCCTCCATCCTATAGAAACAAGTCAGATGTTTGCTTAGAGCTCTCTCCCGTGAAAAAGAAATTACTGTGTCATGTCATATCCCACTTAGTAATTCAGATGCAACAGATCATTCACGGAAGGTCATGTTCTGGGTGGCACAGACCATTTTGTTGGGCCATGTGCATGTTTACACCTCTATGATATACAAGACTTTGTGACACCAAAGTATTTCTACCAAGATTTCTTTGTTCATGGGAGCAATTGCAAAGTCGTTTTGAAATTTGATGAAATTGTGGTTCAGAATCAATGTGATGGCCTGGTGGTAGGGTGCTCGATTACTCATGCTAAGGTTGAAGTTTCAAGCTCCACTATCAATGGATTATCACTGCTGCCCCCCTACTGCAGCTAACGGGGTTACCAAAGACTGGCCATGTCTCTCACTGTCTATGGTGAGAGGTGTAAGGAACCATTGCTAACTTTTGTTCAAGAGTAGGCTGCATAGTCATCAGTGTGTTTCTGTCGTGCAATGGCCTGGAGAGCTTCCAGGGTGTACTCTTCCCTCGCTCAGAGTTGGCAGAGATGGGTGCCAGCCTCCCCGTGTCCCTAATTAGGATTAATCAGTTCAGAAAGTGAATGAACGAATGAATGAATTTGTTTCATGATACAATGGATACTGTCAATCATACTTTCAAGATAAAATTAGTAAAATGCAGAATGTTTTTCGTCTGTTTTTTAGTACAGACGCTCCCCAACTTATGTTTTAGTTCGGTTCCAGACGGCCGAACGTAAGGTTAAAAAAAAACAAAAAAAAACCGTAAATTGTTACTGTATGTTCTAGTGACTTATGACGTTCATACTGTACTATACATTCATAACTATCCATTACTGTATCTCATAAAATACCCCTAAATCAATTATTATAAACATAACATTGTAAAATAATAACAAATATATCAAATAATATCAACATCAATTTCAAATAAATTTAATTCAAGCAAAATAATTTCAGATTGATACATTTTAATCAAATGCACTCATCAAATATCAAATACAGTATCAAATATAACCTTTAACATTCATTATGATGCGATCTTTCTGCTTGTAAATGATTACGATGGTCGACGGAGCCATTTGGAAGAAACGTGCAACATTCACCTGTTTTTCACCAGCATCAATTTTCTTGATAATAGCCATCTTCATTTCTAACGAGATGGCTTGCCGTTTTTTATGATTACCACTATCACTAGTAGGCTTACGCTTCTGACCAACCATATTTGTTTAGTGTTACAAAAGTCCGCAAAACAGTGTAAACACAAAGATCACAGAGACGACGTCTTAACACAAAGGTAACATGCAGTGAACTGGGAAGAAGGAGGGGCACGTTCAGTCTGTCCTTTGAAAACAATGGAGCAGCGTCATTACATCATCGTACGACAGAGAGCACACTAAACTCAAAATTTGACATAATTTTTTTTTTTAATGTAAAATTGAAAAATACGTAAAACAAATGAACATAAGTCGAGGAGCGTCTGTATGTTCATCTACAAGCAAACACCAAAACACTTCAAAGTAATGTTTATTGTTGTAGGGTAATACAATTCTAAGTGGATTTGGATTTAATTAAACCTAAAGAGGGGGCACAGTGCCATTGTGGTTACATACAGCCCCCATAGCAAGAAGGTCCTAAGTTTGAGGATCCTGGTCAGAGAAGCAATTTCTGTGTGGTATTTCAGTCCAAAGACATGCACATTATGCTAATTGCCAAAGAAAGATTGCTCTTTAGTATTATATACAGTGGTACCTCACTTTATGAAAGTCTCACCAAATGAAAAATTCAGGTTACGAAAAACATTTTCCTAAAATTTTTGTCTCAGGATACGAAACAAGTTCACGTTACGAAAGCGCCATATTAAAAATTCAAACGCCATTCAAACATTTAAACAATGCACGAGCTGCTCTCCCATCAATGACGTTCAAACATCCCACTCCGCTGGCCTCCCATTGGCTAACAACTGAGCTGTCGTTCATGTCGCCGGCACTTGACCACCATCTTGGACAGGTCCACCTGACGCCATCTTGGACAGGGATCCCATTGCCTAGGAGGAATGACGCATCTACCTCCCATTGCCTACTATAGAGCTGAATCCACCATGATGCTTTTCGTGTAAAGGACAGAGTTACTGTTCTTTTATGCTTTATTTCTTGACTCAGGCTTTTAACCTTCCATAACATTTGTAAGATTATAACTCTGCTAAGAAGACATGGTCAACATGCGCACACACACACACACACACACACACACAAGCATTTGCTTTCCAGTGCGAGTGAGGAGAAGAAAAGGGTTCGAATGATATCACAGTGGAATATGGCCAAACCCGTCTACCATCGGTACGATATTGAAGCAGAAGGAGATCTTAAAAGGTATGCTTTTATAATTTTTAAAGGGTTTTGGGGGTAGTATTGGGAGCCTTGGAACGAATCACGCGTTTTACACGTAAAATGACGGTTTAAGTTACAAAAAAATGCAGGTTACAAAAAAAATCTGGAGCAGATTAATTTCATTCGTAAGGTGAAGTGCCACTGTGTGTGTATATATATATAAAGGATCTCTCACTTTCCACAGTTAATTGGAACCAAGATCTCCCTCGCGACCGCCGAATTCTGCGAAGTAGGATCAACCCCCCCGACTGACGTATACGTGCATGTATAAGTGTATATAATATCAATTAATACATATTCAATGCTATAAATGCTTATAGTAACAATTAAACATTCAAAAACAACGCATAAGATGTAAATAAAATATAAATACACACATACAGATGTGCACCTCACAAAAATTTAAGTAGTTTTGATAGGGGGTTTTGGGTTGTTGTTTTTTTTTTGTTTGTTTGGGGTTTTTTTTTTTGCATAATTGGCCTTGTTTTGCAACATTTTCCTTAACTTTTCACCCAATTCTTCCTTAATTTCCTCATTTTTTAATTCAATGTATATTTAAAAAAAAAAAAAGCGAGATGCACTGAATATATACATTTAGCCTAATGTGCATGTCTTTGGGCTCTAGGAGGAAACTGGAGTATGAAAAGGAAACCCACACAAGCACAGGGAGAGCATGCAAATTTCACACAGAAAGCCCTCACTGAGTAAAGGACTTGAGATGGTTGACATGATCTTGGTGAAATGTAGTGTGCTTAGTCGAGGCTTTGCAAAGTCTAATTTCTTAAGTATGTCTGAATTGTATTTGGCCTGCGTTTCCTGTTTATAATGTTCTTCAGAAGTGTAGAGTGCATTAATAGTGGAATGCTTAGAGCTGTACACAGGCTGGGGCTTCTCAAGGAGTTTCTGACCTCTCTCTTCTTCAATCCTGCTCTTCGTTTTTCCATGTCTCTTTTTTTTATTCTATGTGCAAGTCACATTTATTGTTTGAAAAGCCAAGCATTCACAAGGAGAACGTGCACTATAAAGGTGTCACAAGCATTCATACTGGCTTGTGAGGACAACAATGTCTCATTACAGTTTTTTAATGAACACAGATGACACAAAAATCTTTCACACATAGTTATTCAAAAGGTTTAAATTGGATAATATTAAAAATGTACTTAACACAAATGCTTCACATCTTCTGTGTTTGCTTGCTTAAAACTAGTCTACAAATAAGCTGCCACTAAAAAAAATGTAAGACATATCTGGAATCCGAAGAGTTAAAGACATCTGCCAGCATCTGTACTTGCGTGGCTAGCTTGTAACTGTGAGGCCCACAAAGTGAGGAGCTTGTTGAAGGGGTGGGGGCTGGCATGCAGTATAATTCAGCCAAGTGTTCACAGAGGTGCTTTCCGGCCCGCCATGTGGAGTCAATGATGGCATCCAGAGCGTGCTGCGTTCCTATGAAATATTAAATCTGCTCCTGGCCTCTGAGCGTGGACAGACCACCTCAAAGTAAGTGTGGCGTGCGGCGAGCAGGAGATCAGATGTCCCGTCTCACACATCCAGGCATCCACACGTGCAGACACAGACATGCACTTCCAATTCGACAAATAATATAGAACGTACACACAAGTTTACTTAAGAGAACTCTGAGAAATTAAACATAAACAGACACTAAACATGCCTTACATTAAATTCCCAAGAATTCCTATTATTGTTCAGGAACACATGAGATCACAACGCAAAGGATTTGTCATGGGTTCTACATTTGAGCTGGAGCTTTAGATGTGTGCCATAAATCAATCCACACGGATTTTCTTGTTTAAAGGGATTATGAGATATTCAAGTGTAACTGCTGTTGATTATGTTCATGCCATTGTTTACCCCATAACCACTGAAAGTTGCCCCAGTGTTGTTGTGTTGATGATGGATGGGCATAAATACTCTGGTGGTCTGTGATTCAACATGTGGAGAGAAGTAACAGGCTGGACACACAGCTTCTTCAGCCCACCCCAAGCATTTACATCATGTAAACAGTCTAACCACTCATATCCATTTGTTTCTTTGCCTGCAACCCACAAAAATCCGTAACAAACTTGAATGCGTAAGCGTGCGTGTGTGCATGTATGCACTTAAACCAAAACAGTACAAAAGGTGATTGAGTTGAGGGGTGTGAAATCAAAACACGACTCTTGCACAGAACTTTTGTCTTCTTGGAAGTCAATAATAATGACCTGCTTGCATGTATGTGGTCGACTCAGTGTGCGGCCACCCATCTGCACAGATGTATTCCTGTTTGTCGAGGGTGGAGACATGTCGCACACTCAGCCTGATTCAAAAGGTATGAATTTTCCCGTTTATTACTAGGAAATGATACTAAATGCAAACAGGTCCATCCAGATATACACTCATGTCCACAAACTAAATTAATAATAAATGCAATAATATATTTTGCACAGTCAAAACAACAATCCTAAACACTGTCATATGTGTTAATCTGTTAAGGTTAGCAGGTCAGAAGTTGTTGAAGCCTCACTAGCAAACCATAAGTCCAACAGCACCATCATGTGGAAACATAAAAATATGACTACAGGAATAAAAATGGATCAGTGTAAATGCATACTGTATTGTAAATATGCATAGTGCATAGTGTAAAGACAGATGCAATAGGTTTAGTTCCAACAGCGTATTACATTACATTATGGGTGGTATGGCAGTCAAGACATTGCTACCCCATAACACCATGGTCCCTAATTCAATCCTGAGCTTGGGCTACTGTTTAAGTTCTGTGAATATCACTTTCTTGTCTTCTTCAATTTTCAGATTTCCTTCTAATTCTCAAAAATATTCAAGTTGAGAGACTGGTTTGAAGATTTTGTGGAGCCTCACAATAAATAATTTGTGAATTGTAAAAATGTCATTTTTAAATTTTCATTCGGTTGCCAAACCGCTTAATCCACCTAGAGTCCACCTAGAGTAATCAATGGGTAATGGCAGTAATCTCTGCCAACTCTGGACCAAGTCAGGGTACACTCTCAACAGTTCACCAGTTCATCCCAGATCCAACACCCACAACCAGTCACACTCACACCTAGGGACAATTTGCAACAGTCAATTAACCTAATATGCAAGTCTTTAGACTGTGGTAGGAAACTGGGGTACCCAGAGGAAACCTACGCAAACATGGAGAGAACATGCAAACTCCAAACAGGAAGGAGTCCAGGACTTGAGTGGAGGACTTTCTTGCTGTAGGGGCAAATGGTGGCCTAGTCGTATAGTTACTGGATCACTGATCTTCAGGTTGGGGGGGTTCAAGCCACACTCACCACAGGTTGTGGTTGTCACTGTGCCCCCCCAGTGCAGCTAACTGGGTTATTAAAGGCCGGACATGTCTCTCACTGTCTATGGTGTCTGGCATGTAAAAGAACCATTGCTGACTTTCGTCATAAATAGCTGCAAAGCCATCAGTGTGTTTCTGCCCTGTGATGGCCTGGCGAGCTGTCCAAGATGTACTCTGACCTTGTCAGCTGGGATGAGCGCCAGTCTCCCTGTGACCCTAATTAGGATTAAGCAGTTACAGAAAATGAACTGAACCTTCTTGCTGTGAGGCAAACGGGCTAATATATATATATATGCAGTCGGCCCTCTACTTACAAAATTAATCCGTTCCAGTGCCTTTTTCGTAACCTGGAGTTTTCGTAAGTAGAGGTGCATTTTTACATGTAAAACACGTGATTCGTTCCAAGGCTCACAAGACTACCCCATAAACCCTTTAAAAGTTATAAAAGTACACCAATTTTGTATGGAATATGTGTTAAAAGTAAAAGAAAATTATTTAATAAATATCAATTAAAAATAAACCTGGGCAAATTTGAAGGATTGTGTCAGGAAGAACATCCAGCGTATAAAGCTATGCTAAAATAAACACGTATACTTAAAACAGAATGTTTATATCAGATGGGTTAGGGCCCAGGTTAACAATGACTGCCACCAGTACAGTTGGCCAGCAGGTTATCACTAGAAATTGGGCTATTACTGGGCCAGGGAGGAGGAAAAGAGGAGGAACGAGGATGCATCCAATGATAGAGAAGAGTGAGAGGAAATGTTAAGCATGTTCAGATCAGAGCAGAGACTTTGAATCCTTGCACAATGACCAGTAAAGGGAGAGAGATGTATGAAATAATGGAAGGAAGAAAGATAGACATATTGTGTGTACAAAAGACCAGGTGGCATGGGAGGAAGGCCAGGAACAATAGTGGTGGATTCAGGTTTTTCCATTTTGATGACAAACAGAGAACTGATGTCGGGATAATCCTGAAGGAGTTCATCAGACATGTGTTGGAAGCGAAGAGAACATCTGACAGTGCGATGAGTATCAAACTATAAACTGGAAAAGTGATTTTGAAGGTCATCAATACATATACCCCACAAGTGGTCTGAAGGCGGTTATATTGAGTGGTTCATAGTGTTCCCAAGGATAAAAGACTGGTGATTGGAGTTAACCTGAGTGGACATGTTGAGTGACTAACACCTTCCCCTTCCTCCATCTCATGGGGCCGGTGGTGTAGTGGTTAGAGTGCTGTGCTCATAATCAGGAGGTTGTGAGTTCGAATCCCACTGAGAACCTCACTGTGCTAAGACCCCTGAGCAAGGTCTCAACCACAAGTGTGCCTCTGTTCACCCAGCAGTATAAATGGGTACCAGTAAAAATATACTGGGAAGGTAACCTGCGATTGACTAGTGTCCCATCCAGGAGGAGTTGAGCTCCTGGTCGCTTCATGCTACAGAAACCGGGGATAAGTACCGGCCTGATGAGCCACGAGGCTCAGGTGTGAAAACCCAACAGACTTTACCTTCCTCCACCTTGTTCATCATTTTCTGTAACCGCTTAATCCTAATTTGGGTCGCGGGGAGGCTGGTGCACATCCCAGCCAACTCAGGGCGAGGGCAGAGTACACCCTGGACAGCTCGCCAGGCCATCGCAGGGCGGAAACACGCCGACGGCTTTGCAGCCTACTCTTGTCGAAAGTCAACAATGGTTCTTTTACATGCCTCTCACCATAGACAGTGAGAGACATGGCCAGCGTTTGATAACCCAGTTAGCTGCACTGGGGGGGGGGGGACAGTGACAACCTTGTGGAGAGTGGGACTCGAACCCCCAACCTTTGGATCAGCGATCCAGCGCCCTATACCACTAGACCACCACTGCCCTCCTCCACCTTGTGTCTGTTTCATTTGCTTTTGGCTTTTTCCCTTTTTTCAGGGGTAGCCACAGCGCATGTTTGATTTGGCATAGGTTTTTACGTCGGATGCCCTTCCTGACACAAACCTTTCGCAAGAGACAAAAACACGCTGACTGCTATGCAGCTTTTCTTTACGAAAGTCGGCAATGGTTCTTTTACATGAACCTCTCGCACCATGGAGCAGTGGTGGTCTAGTGGTATAAGGTGCCGGATCGCTGATCCAAAGGTTGGGGGTTCGAGTCCCACTCTGCACAAGGTTGTCACTGCCCCCCCCCCCCCCCCAGTGCAGCTAACTGGGTTATCAAAGGCCGACCATGTCTGTCACTGTCTATGGTGAGAGGCATGTAAAAGAACCATTTCTGACTTTCGACAAGAGTAGGCTGCAAAGCCGTCGGCATGTTTCTACCCTGTGATGGCCTGGTGAGCTGTCCAAGGTGTACTCTGCCCTCGCCCTGAGTTGGCTGGGATGGGCACCAGCCTCCCCGTGACCCTAATTAGGATGAAGCGGTTACAGAAAATGAACTGAACTGAACTGAACTCTCACACCATAGACAGTGAGAGACATGGCCGGCCTTTGATAACCCAGTTAGCTGCCTTAGGGGGACAGTGAACACCTTGTGGAGAGTCGGACTCGAACCCCCAACCTTCGGATCAGCAATCCAGCACCCTTTGCCACCGGGCCACCACTGCCCTTTCCTGCACCTTGTGTGAGGCACCAAAACTCCTACTGCTCCACGGTGCTGCCATGTGGCATAAGGGGAAAAAATATTTTTTTGGGGGGAGGAGAGAAACACGAGGGTGATAAAGAAATTAGTCAGTACAAAAAGATATAGCACAAAGTGAAGAGAAAGGTGCCAAAAGCTAAGTAAGAGGCATATAATTGATTAAATAAGAAGCTGAATACGACAGATGTTGAAAAGGACTTATTCAAACTGGCAGGCAGAGGGATTGAGCTCGGAAAGATGTAACGCAAGCTCAGGTGATAAAGGATCCACATGGTAATGTGCTGACAAGTGAGGAGAGTGTTTTGGGAAGGTGAAAAGATTATATTATGAAGCTGATAATTGAATAAAATGAAGAAGAGAGATGTTGGAAGATGTGAAGAGAGTGAACCAGGAAGTGTGAGAAATGAGTAAATTGAAGTGAGGAGAGCTATGAGTGCAAGATAGCAGAGGAGTTTCCAACCTGCCTGTTCAACAAAATCTTGAAAAGTGAAGCCTCAGGAGTGAAGTATCCTTCCTGCACTTTTCAGGAACAACAGCGATGTGCAGAGCTGCAGTAATACCAAAAGGCATAAAGTTGATGAGTCACACCATGAAGTTATGGGAAAGAGTGGTAGAATCAAGATTGAGAGGAGAGGTATTGATCTGTAAACAGCAGTATGATATGCATGTTTGGTTAGAGAATGGTGATGGAGACGTTTTATTGGAAGAAAGCATTTATAAACCATAAATAAACCTTTATTGACTTATTTTCTAAGTGTGTGATTGTATTTCTTTCTTCCTTTCAGCTTTTTCCCTTTTCTCGGGAGTCGCCACAGTGAATCATGTGGTTCGCACATTTGATTTGAGATAGGTTTTTACATCAGATGCCTTTCCTGTCGCAACCCTTTAGCAAGGGACAGAAACACGCTGGCGGCTTTGCAGCTACTCTTTACGAAAGTCAGCAATGGTTCTTTTATATGAACCTCTCACCATAGACAGTGAGAGACATGGCCTGCCTTTGATAACCCAGTTAGCTGCACTGGGGGGGACAGTGACAACCCCGTGGGGACTCGAACCCCCAACCTTAGGATCAGTGATTCTGCACCCTATCCACTAGACCACCACTGCCCTAAGTGTGTGATTGTATATGTGTTATTTTTGTTTCATGTTCTATTGTTTGTATACCTGTGTTCGGAATCCCCTTGAAAGGGAGATGAATCCTCCCAAGGGGCTATTCCAATTAAAGTGTCTATGAGTTGCACTGTGTGATCACTCACTCATACACACACACACACACACACACACACACACAGACTCTGGGTAGTGGGCTGCCACAGACATTGAGGCACCCAGAAAGCAGTTGGGGTTTGGATGCCTTGCTCAAGGGCACTTCAGCTGGAAGTGTAGAGGAAAGGAGGGTACTGCTCACTCCCCTACCGCCACACAATGTTCCTGCTGGAACAGGAATCAAACCAGCGACCTTTCAGTTCCAAAGCCACTACTCTAACCATTCAGCTCCGGCTGCTCTCTCTCTCTCTCTCTCTCTCTCTCTCTCAGAAAGAAAGGTAACAATATTTAGTATTCGTATCATCAGTTCATTTCCTGTAACCACTTAATCCTAATTAGGGTCGCGGCCAGGCTGGCACCCATCCCAGCCAACTTCGGGCAAGGGCAGAGTACATCCTCGACAGTTCGCCAGGCCATCGCAGGGCGGAAACACGCGGCTTTACAGCCTACTCTTGTCGAAAGTCAGCAATGGTTCTTTTACATGCCTCACACCATAGACAGTGAGAGACATGGCCGGCCTTTGATAACCCCAGTTAGCTGCACTGGGGTGGGGGTGGGGTGGGGGGTGGAACAGTGACAATCCTATGGGGACTCGAACCCCCAACCTTAATTAGGATCAGTGATCCTGCACCCTATCCACTTATCCAATTATTTTGTAAAATAAACATGATTTATTATATGAATCTTATGTTGGGGAACTCAAAAAGGTGTACTGTATCGTGCTCTATTTTCACACGTAGGGGGACAGTTTACCCGTTATTAGGGAGTACCAATATGGCCACCACGCGGCGTCAACAGAAAGGCGTGACGTCCAGGGCGTTGTTACGTACAAGCGCGGATCACGCGCTTGTTACCATGCGTGCCGGTGAGTTTGTACTGTAATTGGAAATCAACGAATCGAAGACGGAGTGCTGTTGAGTCTGACAGTTGGTGTAAGGGTTCCTAACTGAGATAGACGGGCAAGCTACAAGGAAGCAAAAGTCAAGAAAGTTTCGTTTGAAGGCTTTCAGAGAGAAGGTTCTGAGGTTTGCGCTGTACTGTACTTGGAACAGCTTGTGTGAGGGGAGAGACAGCGAGCGAGCGAGCGCGCGAGCAGAAATCCAGTCAGAATGCGACGCTTGTTGGCTTGAGTTAACGACTTAGCCGGCTAGCATGGCATGTTTGTCTTAACACTGATATCTTAAGGTGTATCTATACAGTATTTTAAATACAGCGACCTAACTGGAATTATATTCGTACAAATAGTACACATAATAATGTATAAAGAATAATAGGGTTTTTTTTTGTTTGTTTGTTTTGTTTTTCTAATAGTGTTCGGGCTTATGCTATCGTTCTTGAGAACGATTGTTGTGATAGCTCGCTTAGCAAACGGTAATGAGCAGCTTTACTAATAAAACGCCTTTCATTAGTCCACCCGAGAGTCCTGAAAACGGAGAGTCCGTCGTTGAGAGGACAGACTGGGGCCTGAGTAATGACCGGTTCCCGTGTTCCTACGATGAATCCCTTGCGGTGCAGTCTGATGTGGAGAGGCAGCTGGGGCTTCTTCATAACCGACAGGACTCCATGGCGCTGCACTTGGATCAATCTTACCCGGACAGAGCCGAGTCGTATCTCGACGCGTCTCAGATGGACTACAGCGAGAACACGAGTCCGCTGGAGAGCAGGAGAAAACATCGCTCTGGTGCTCCCAGACCGCGCTTTGAGGTCGTGGCGGAACTCGGGCCGGAGGAAGTGCGCTGGTTCTACAAGGAAGACAAAAAGACGTGGAAACCTTTCGTCGGTCACGACTCCTTGAGAATCGAGTTTATGTTCCGAAAACTGTGTGAACTGAACCCGGGGTACAGTCCAGGACACGCAGCACCACAGGGAGAGGATGTGTGTGAGGAGCGTGCGTCAACTGTGGCCTCGGAGCAGAGCGCCGAGCAGTTCGAGGAGACCGACCTGAAGATCAGCATCGAGGCGGTGTGTGTCAGAGGAGGACTCTACGAGGTGGATGTCCGGGAGAAAGAGTGCTATCCTGTGTACTGGAACCGTGAGTGTTACTAATCAGCACCTTACTGGTGAACGAAAGCAGTAGATTCTCTTAATACTCTTCTCGATATCTGGTTTGGATGTTATCTGGATTGAAAGGATTCTTTCCCAATCCCACAGCTAAGCTAAAATGCTCACAAGCATTCACTGATTTGTATGATGTCAGTCATGGTACACCCAACCTCAAAAACCAGAACAAAACCCTGGATCTGGTTTTACACCAGATTAGACCAACTGCATATTTTAAGCCTTCAACAAGTGCCCTTTTCTCTAACATGAACTAGACCTTGCATATGATTTCAGAACATAAATAACGATGAAGCAACACTGACAATGCTGTAGGTTTGAGCCCAACCAGGCTTGTTTGGCCTGTCATTGGGGAGGAGGGTCAAGACAGGTTCAGTCGTGTGTGCAGAAGGTATAATGAGGGGCATGTCAAAGAAATGTTTTTGGGGTTTTTTGGGGTGTTGTGGTGTGTCCTAGACATCATGTTTTCATTCACAACATACTATCAGCCCATTTGTTAATCCCAATATTCATATTTGGCCCCAATGCTGGAAGTTTGTTGGCCATGATAAAATTAACTCAATCAGGATGTGTTTGTGTTATCGGATCTTGCTGAAATTTAGCAAGATTTTCAGATGTTGGGCCTGGTTATCCTTATCCTGGGTTTACCCTGAAGTAGCATCTCTGCAATTTTATAGAATTTTGATGAGTGTGTGGGAATTAAATGGTGATGATCTTGAGGGAGCTTGGTTGGTTTTGTGATAATCGTTCTGATCACGGCAAACATTTTTTACTTGTCAGTGCCAATCGTGACAAAATGTGGGAATCGGACAAGAGCTTAATGGACCTTGATGTGCTATCGTAGGGATCTTGATGAACTTGGAAACATGATTCCTTCAAGTTTCATCTCTTGGATGACCCCCATGCCTTCCATTTTACACCACAATCATGTGTTTGTTTGTTTTTAATTGCAGAGATTGTGGACATTGTTCCTTAGTGTGAACTCAGGATTACTAAGAGATTGTCGGTTTCGGATCATCAGCAATTGGATCACATCTAAACCTCATAAATTTACACAAAGTTGATGGAAACAATGGAAAATGTGGATTTAGTAGTTAAGAAGTTGTCACATGGGCGTAAGGCATAGTATGCTGAGGCAGTGAGGCAGCAATATTTTCAAAGACTTTCTTGTTCTTGTGCTCTTGTGCTGAATGTGGTGGCCGAGCCATTGTTTTTGAAAGGTCTTTTTTGTTGATAAATGGAAAGTAATTTTTTTCAACTCTTATTGTATCAGAACAACAGGAAACCCTAAGTCCAGCATAAAAAAGTGTTTTAACAGTGAATTTAGCTGCAGGTTACAATGTCAGCAAAAGTCATGCACTCTAGACAGAGAAGTGATTTGGTTAAATTGTTACATTACTTTCTGTTTTTTTTTTTCTTAAAAAAACCAAAAAAACCAAAACATCTTGCAGTTTGCAGATTAAAGGGGAGTCTTCATGACCTAAAACATTCATTACAATATAACATTTTCTTACAGCTCAGCAAAATGCAAAATTTCACCAAAACTGTTTAACAATGTTAAATTATAATGAAGAGACAGAAATTAAATAAAGTAGTAGATGAAAGTGTAAAAACTAGTATGTCACAAAATACTGCACAAATATCCACTATGACTAAAAATGGCAGACCGCACAGAGTGAAAATAATCCTCTCTGAATATGGCTTAAGGCACATGGGATGTTTGGGAACATTTAGTGTGACCTGCCAGACTCCTCTGTTGTTAATGCATAATAAAAGTTTCTGCTCACATGCCTTGTGTCCTTACAGAGCAGGACCACATCCCTGTGATGAGGGGGCAGTGGTTTATAGATGGAACATGGACACCCATCGAGGAGGACGAGAGTGACCTCTTGGAGAAGGAACACCTGATGTGCTTCCGGGGACAGCAGATGCAGGACACTTTAGAAAATGATGTGGTGGCCAAGACGGTGGATAGCAAAGATGGTAAGCATGTACATTGTTGATACAGCACATTAAGGTTATGATCAGCAAAAACAGAACGAGAGCAGTCTACTGTGTGTGTGTGTGTGTGTGTGTGTGTGTGTGTGTGTGTGTGTGTGTGTGTGTGCCTGGGAAAACTCCTCCCTATTTTTCTTTGAGTTAATAGTTAAATATCTATCAGACAAGATGCTCCTATATGTAAACCAAAATTATCTTGTGCTGGGATGCCAGCTGTAAGAATGAGATCAGAGTTGATGCTGTCTGGATGAGTTATAGACTTCATGTAAAGTCTGCGACTGTCATTAGTTATTTACTAAAGCCTGTCTTCCTGCTATATAAATTATAGGGATTTTCCATGTCAAAATTGGCTTTTTTCCCATTTCAGACAATACATGATTCTGTTTCATAAGTTTACACATGTTATGCATCAGTTTCTTGCAAAAACTGACGTTGAAATGCAGTGTGCATTATTTATTGTGGTTGGGTGCTGTTGGGACTTTAAACACCTTTCTCGGTGAACCATTAGAAGACAAAACATTTTGACCAAGTACACATTTTATTTCATACTTAATCACACAAACTTAGGCTAAAGCACCATGACAAAAGTCGATGCAAACAAAAGACAACAAAATATTATGCACATCACAGATATCCTAAAAAGTTAACTTTACAAAATAACCTTCAAAAATACTCGTCAGTCAGCATTTTTATATTACTAAAAGTTTCAGTTTTGTCTCTGTAGTGTGACTAGTAACCAGTAACAGTTGTAGATGACCTTCTTTTCCTTTCGGCTATTTCCTTTTTCTCTCAGGGGTTGCCACAGCAAATCTATGATTCACGTGTTTGATTTGGCATAGATTTTTATGTCAGATGCCCTTCCTGACACAACCTTTATCAAGGGGCAGAAACACGCTGACGGCTATGCAGCTACTCTTTACGAAAGTCAGCAATGGTTCTTTTACATGAACCTCTCACCATAGACAGTGAGAGACATGGCCCGCCTTTGATAACCCAGTTAGCCACACTGGGGGGACAGTGACAACCCTGTGGGGACTCGAAGAACCCCCAACCTTCGGATCAGTGATCCTGTGCCCTATCCACTAGACCACCACTGCCCCGTCTTAACACAAGAGTAACACGCTATATAACTGATATATTTGTTAGTGTGTGTGTGTTTGTGTGTGTTTGTTGGAGAGTGGTGGGGGTGATGAGCACAAGGGCCTAATTAGATCAGACTGAGAACTATTTAGAAGGCCATCAGTTCTAAAATGTCCATATTTCCAGCGTTTGACCTCCCGAGCGTCCTCTGCTGTCTGACACCCAAAATAAAAACCTTTAAAATTTAAGTGGTTAATGTAAAAAAAATAATGATATCTTTGAAATACATAAAGTTTGAATGTGGTTATTCAGTCCATTGAGCCATTTATATGAATTTGGTGTGTTTTTGTGCCTTGGATGGGAAACATGACCAACCTCCATACGCTCAGGATGTCAGCTGTCGACAACCTGGCTAATGACATGGGATGAAAAATTGCCACGACACTGCAACTCTGTGGTATTCAGCAGAGCACAGTTGTATAATACCCAAGTCCAACCTAAGGTCCATCACCAGTGAAGTGATTAACGATAATAGAGAATTAACAAAGTTAATCAGTTCAGTTCATTTTCTGTAACCGCTTCATCCTAATTAGGGTCGCGGGGAGGCTGCTGCCCATCCCAGCCAACTCAGGGCGAGGGCAGAGTACACCCTGGACAGCTCGCCAGGCCATCGCAGGGTGGAAACACGCTGAAGGCTTTGCAGCCTACTCTTGTCGAAAGTCAGCAATGGTTCTTTTACATGCCTCACACCATAGACGGTGAGAGACATGGCCCGCCTTTGATAACCCAGTTAGCTGCACTGAGGGGGACAGTGACAACCCTTTGGAGAGTGGGAATCGAACCCCCAACCTTTGGATCAGCGATCCGGCACCTTATACCACTAGACCACCACTGCCCACACTAACAAAGTTAATGTTAATTTTAAAAAGAAATGATAAATTGATGCGCGAATGGAAAAGTTAGCTTAACTACTAATGGATTACCAATCAACACATTAATGTCCAGCACTGTTCCCAACTCCCCTGTGACATTGAAAATGTTTATATTTTATATTTTCATTATCTGATAGTTATAACAGAATCACACAGTTGAAATCTGTTATAATGCATTCAATAGTTTGCATTAGCATGTTTGTAAAGGCTGCCATTTGTAGTTCATCTCAGTTCATCTCAAAATACCAGCAGTAATAAGAGTATACTGGTATTAAACCAGCAAATCCGATATAAACGAGTGAACCTCTGAATAAAATAAGCCGATAGACACATCTGCACAGAATACTAAAAGGTAAAGTCCGTTGGGCTTTTTACACCCGAGCCATAGTGGCTCATCGGACCGGTGCTCATCCCCGGTTTCCATAGCGTGAAGCGACTAGGAGTACAACTCATCCTGGATAGGACGCTAGTCCGTCGCAGGTTACCTTTCCAGTATATTTTTACTGGTACCCATTTATACTGCTGGGTGAACAGAGGCACACTTGTGGTTCAGACCTTGCTCAGGGGTCTTAGCATAGTGGGAGTGTAACTAGGATTTGAACACACAACCTCCCGATCATGAGTGCAGCACCCTCACCGCTATGCCACCGCCTTACACGCACTGAATACTACATTGCATTTAAATACATCGGTCAGGCTTATGTTCATTTACATGAACACTTGGTACAAGTATACATGCACATTTAACGCAGAACACTTCGAAGAGTTGTTTCTTCAAATTCACTCCCACCCCACTTATGGCGGGCGCTACGATAGCGCCTCCCCCTCAGGTATGGACATATATTATGCATATAAGCTTTTGTTAGGTTTTGATTTATTTGGGTTTAATTCCCCTTTAAAAATATAAAACATCTCTTGAGAAAACTGCAAATATGACTCGAACAAATGAGTCTTAGAGTGTTTTTAAATATACTGATGAATTACACATGAACTTGAGATTTGAGGCCAGTGAAAGATTTCACAATCAGCTTGGTGTAAAGGAAGGCTCTGGGGGCTGAATCAGGAAATGGTATAAAGTTGTAGTTTATTTTGTTTATATAAGGTTCATGTGTTTTGAATAGGCTATAGCCAGTTTCAGATTTGTGGGATAAAATGGTATTCCTATGAATATAAAATTCTTTCAATAAATTGTGAATGACAGACAATGGTTTCCCATTTCCATTGTCTGATAATTGTGAAAATGCAGAATTGTTTATATAGCTGTGATTTATTTATTTATTTATTTTTATTGCAACCTTCTCTTAAGCCCGAGACACATCAGGTTGACAGTTGGCCACATGCCAACTTCAGAATGCCAGTGAGAATCTGTCTCAGTTGTGTTTTTGGCGTGTCATTTTCAGCCAATTCGAAATATTGAATCGGCTGCAGCTCTGTCTGTGGAAAAATCGCTCTAATTGGCTGTCTGGGTTTGCGAAGAAGAACAGACACAATAAGGACATGACAAAAGCAAGCAAATGAGGATTTTACCTACTTCATGTGATTTCTCTTTATTTTACATCTCCTCTTCTTTCTTTCATCTGCACTCACCTACAGACCAAGGGATGACAACGGCAGTGTAAACATTGTACTAGCCATATTCTTGGAAAAAAAAATATATCGCACAATACAAAACTGTCTAGGACAAGCAAGTGAGAGTTGTCCTGCTCGAAATGCCTTCTTTGGTGGATGCGCGAGGGAAGTGAAATTTCCAAAGCTGCTGTGAGATTGCATCTGGCTCAAGTGCCAAAATCAACCAGGACATGGCTTACTTCCTATTATTACATTTTACTGATTAAAACAAACCTGTTGTCAAAGCTTTCAAATCAAGTCGGCGACCGGTAGAACAGGAGACTGGTGTCCTAAATAAAATAAAATCCTTATTTCTGATATGTATCGTGACTCATACCATCTTACATGCGTACTATATTATGAAAATATATTATTTCTAAATATAAACAATTGTTTCGGTGTCAGTGTGCTTAATATTCAAGCTGCTTTTCACAACAGACAGAGCAATGCACATCTCCAATCTGTTCCACTGATGAGAACCACACCATTTTGTGATATGATCTCTGCCTGATTCTCGGAGATTAATTGGAACGGATATAATGGAGATATGTGTAAACATAAATCCCCAGGTTTAATTATTGAAAAGTTTTTCAGGAAATTATGCACCGATTTGACACGGAAAGAATGCAGCGCAGAGGAAGGTCCAGATTTTTACGTGCAGCTCCGCATTTAATTATCTCAAACACACATTCGTGTTTTAGCTGTAAACCAATATTGCAGGCTGATGGACTGGCTGTCTAATAAGCCAAAGCTGAGCTCAGACCAGACATGAGCAACTCCGTTCTGGAATACGCAGCTAATTCATCTGGACCCACTGGACTTGAGACAATAAAATCGAGGGTTATATGTAAAATCCACAGAGAAAATGCAACCAGTGCAGTGATGGAGGATTTGTCAATTTATCATGATGACTCCTCAACTTTGTGTTGATTTTTTTGTGTCGTTTTAAGTAGGTCATCAGTGATATCAATGATAACATCATGAGGACAGAGGTTCCTGATTACTGATAAAAAAAATTCAGCCCTGTGCTTTGTGTGATCACTTACTGTGTGTTGCTTAGTGTGCTTACTGACTGATTAAACTTGTTTGCTCATTAAGAAGCTGACCAAAGTAATTTGTTTTGATGCAACTAACTTGAATTTCAAGCCCTGGTTCTATGGAAATGATAGGCAAATGCTGCATTGTTGATGGTTTTCAGTGCCTTTGTTACAGGAGTTCCAGTATTGATATTAAAGGACAAATACAGATTATGGTTACCTGCAAGTGTGGAGAGTATTTCCTCTTATGCTGTTGCAGAATGTACATACTAGTTGGAGGTTGGTGCTAGTCTTTGAGGTGCATTCAAATGCAAATTTTTGTCAAAAAAATGGACAGTATCAACTTGAAGCAACGCAACAGGTAGGCTTTCATTTGAAGCTGTTATCTTGCCTTGCGTAAGTCATGCTATCCAGATTTGAAGTTTAACCACTATACAGGAAAATGACCACAATGCAGTACAGTACAGGTATACCTCACCCTACGTCATTAATTAGTTTAAGAAGAGATGACTTAAGTCGAAAAATGACTTAAATCAAATTAGCTTGTCTCTATGCTAGCCTAGGCTAGGCTATGCCAAATTTACTTGTCTAGACTAAACAGAAAATAACCATTCCTAGTTCTGTACTTTATTCATGAATGCAATTTTCAATATGGTTAATAATGTTGCGCCTGGAGCATATGTGTCGGACCCAAAGATGCAGGAGACCATGTAAGAAGATTCAACGATTTTATTTTGCACTTTGGAAAATCTAAATCACTGTAAATAATTAATCGATGAAAACTGGTCGAGCACGAAGCAGGATACCAGGAGTCGGAGAGATACAGTAGCAGGGAAATGGAATCACTGGGAAGGACAATCTTCTGATGTCAGAGGGAAGCGCGCTGCTCCTATTTATAGCTCACTGATTGCTGAATAGAAGCAGGTGCGCTCTCTGGACCTCCCTTGCAGGTAGCAGCCACGCCCCTCGCCAGCGCTTGCAGTGAATGAAGAGAGCGTTAATGCCTCCAGCCAGCACAGACCATAACAAATAAGATCTATTTTGTTAAACTTTATTTATTAAACTTTATTTATTAAACTTTATTTTTATTTTATTTTTATTTTACTATACTTTTTTGAAAATCGACGTATAATCGAGAACAACTTGACTCAAAACGACTTAAGCCGAGGTATACCTGGATATAGTTAAATGGCCTATAATTAAACCAAATGTCATTTGTCTTGTCTTTTGCTTTCTGTGTATCTCAGCTGTTTTCGTGAGGTTTGGTAAAATGAACAACGATTCACACAAACCATAAGTGCTAGTGTGTGCCTGATTTCACAGACAGGCGTGCACAAAGTATTCACAATGTCATGTGAATCATTTCTTTAATTAGGGAATGAGGGCACCAAGGGAGATTTTGCAGTTAAATATTGTTCACCTAATTCATGGGCTGTAATTGCTTTTGATGTCAGCAGTTTTAATCACAATAAATGTTCAAGTAGCAGCTCCACCAGGAAATAATATGGTTACTTGATGTATCCATATTGTCATACTGAAGACTCAATAATCATCTGATACCAGCTGCCTTACAGTACCATGGTCCTGGTCAGCTGTTCCAGCCTGTCATGTTTCCTTAGCATTGGGGTAAAGTAAACTGGCATGCCCTGTAACATGAGCTCAGAAAGGTCATTATGCTAGCCAGAGCAGAATTCAAATACTAATGCTATCACTGTCAAGCGGTTAATGGTAAATGTATGCTGTTCTGTATAGGTTAATTACAGAGTTATAATGATCTAACTGCTTATTTTGTGATTACCGTAAAGTAAGGAATCGGCCTGGGTGGTTAAATAATAGCAATATGTATTGTCATTAGGCACATAAGTATCAATTAAAAAAAATCACATTGGAATCTGCTCTGTTCCCACAAGTGGAATTTGCCTTGCTCTTACCGCTGAGTAAATCATGTGCGTTATCTTGATGCCGACAACAAGCTTTAGAAATAAAGACCCTTCATTTCATTCGGGCTCCGGTTTGCAGACTCCTTGTAGTGATCAGTCTGTCTGCATGTGCATCCGTCTGGCAA
>CM045732.1:58055995-58138495 GCA_024760905.1 Plotosus lineatus
TGTGTTAAGTGGAGAAGTACCATTTATGTGACTGACTCCATCTAGTGATGAATCAGAGAAGTTGAGCACAATCTTCCTGCGTGGACCATATTCAATTATTTTTATAATTTTTTGCAGGCCAATAAAAACTGGGTCGTGGGCTGCAGTTCACCGCAGTCCTTAGTTTGGACACCCCTGTCCTTTAAGTACCGGAGACGTTTTCTGTTCATGTACGTGACGGATAGGGGGATATTTAAAAATCTTTTTTCAGAAGATTAAAAGAAAATATCTAGCAAATGTTGGTGTGCTTATTGTAGCAACTTTTAAAATAATATTATGTAATATTCTTAATAGGAATCAATGCATTTATATGATTTGTATAAAGTTGATAATCAACTTTAAAGATATAAATGATGATGATATGTATTACAGTATTACTTAATTTCCAAATTGAAGGATAATTTTATACATTGTATTTATTCTTCAACCAGAAAAGATTTGACCCATGTATGTCCCTGGATAGTACAGACCTGATGGATTGTTCTTGACAGGGCTGTTGAATGGCCCAAAGCTCTCAGTCTCTTTGAAACTGGCAGTGGAGTTCATCCGCCCCTAACTTAAATCTTCTTCTTTTCCTTTTGGATTTTCCCCTTTTTTTCAGGGGTCGCCACAGCGAATCATCTGATTCGCATGTTTGATTTGCATAGGTTTTTATGTCGGATGCCCTTCCTGACACAACTCTTTAGCAAGGGACAGAGGCAGTCTGGATGGTTTACCATTGACATTTGTAAAGTATGTATTTCCATTAGACAATTGACGGGCTAGAGTTATATCAGTTATCTGTGTGTAGCAGCTATCAAGTGTCTGTTCTCAGTGGCTGAGACAGGATTTTTGAGCACCAAGCATGGAGACCCAACATGTATGAGTAAATGTGACTATCATGTTGATGTAAGGAATGTCACAATCAAGCTCATGAGTGAATTTAGCATATTAATGATTTTGACTAGAAGGGAATTTAAATGCAGATTGCATTCAAGTGAGTGAGTGAGTGTGTTCTTGCCCTCCCCCTTTACACACACACTCGCACACTTCAGGGGACAACATATAAATACAGTAGTTCGGTTCCGGCCCTTCTCGCACATCATGAAAATCCACAAGTTGTTGACGCGGTTTTAAAATCCGATGTAGGATATTATATGCGTTAAAATATGCTTCTTAAACACATTCTATAGACAGTTTTACTCATTAATGCAGTAAAATGTAGTAATGATTCAGTAAAAACTTTTTAATTTTATACTGTGATAATATTTGGTAATAAATGACCTAGCTTAGATTATTAATTAAGATAAATTACTTATCTTATTACGCTTAGGCTCCTTACCAGAAGCTAGAGAAGATGCAGGGCGTTTGAGTGGCTTTATAGGGCTTACATAATAATAAAAAACACCAAAAAAATCATGAATTTGCAATTCAGGCAATTCACGTTGATAACTTTTGCGCGAAGGAGAAACAATTCTGCAACCATCTGCAACCAATCAGCAGGAGGGAGAAACAAAAGCTCTCAGCCATTGGCTAAATTTGAATCATGTGCCAGTTACGGTTTGTCGCCAATCTGAGAGTATGCAGGGTTGCAAGGGCTGAACCACGAATGGTTAAGGGCCTACTGTACTCCTTATTCTCATTAAGAAGATTTAAATTGTAAAAAATACATTTGCGGTATGATGCACAAACTGGACCTGGTTACGGAAATGAGATTTAGAATGTATGTAAAGTTACAAATTTTAATATTTTCCAATGCTTCTAATATATTTTATATACATTTTAATTAAATATATGAAAGAAGAACCAACCAATAAATGTATGTTCCATGAAATGGCTTTTATGATTTTTCTCGATTAGTTAAGGTCTCTTTTTATAATATATATATATATATATATATATATATATATATATATATATTTCTTTCATGGTACACAGGGTTAAATCTGTTGATTTATAAATATATAGGACTGATTACATGTTATCACATGGAATATAGTGTTTGTAGTTAGTTGATGATTGTGTTGGGGTCACTTCTTGACTACCGTTTAATGACCTAAATGGGGGTGTGTTACCCTTTTAAGCTCCCTTTTTACACCTATTTCGTTTATCTCCGAACCCACTATGAATGAAATACTATTATTATTACATTCATAGTGGATTATGGGACAGCTAGTTCTGTTGTTTGTTTTGACCCACAGTAACCTCACAGTAAGTTCACAGTAAGCTGGTTTAATTTCTGTATTACACAATGGCGTAGATTGATATAGCCCTGCTTAAATTAGAATTAAAATCATCTCTGATTTTACTAAAACTCCAAGGGACTTAAAAAAAAAAGCCTGCATCATACTGTTAGCATTAGGCTCATCACTAAAATGACATTTACTGTTTTGGTTTGTTAGTTCTCTCCTATCTCCCTCCTTTCTACCTCCCCTTTCTGTTCAAATGGAGTGGATATCAGACAAGAACTAAAAGCTACAAGCGAAAACGCTGCCAAGGTACTGTATTTCCTGCATCTTTGTGATGGACTCCCTTTGGATTTTATCTTTGGATTTTCCTCTTTGCCTTTTTTGTGAGCCCTGCTTGCTGTAGAAC
Organism: Plotosus lineatus; assembly: GCA_024760905.1. NCBI lineage: Eukaryota > Metazoa > Chordata > Actinopteri > Siluriformes > Plotosidae > Plotosus > Plotosus lineatus. The sequence goes on from CM045732.1 coordinate 58,058,609, forward strand.
AAGGTCTAGATAAAAAAAAAAAAAAAAAAAAATTGGTAGGTATGAGACCGCCAGTGCTTACACTTCTCAAACACAGTTGGCTGGCCTGGGCTTTGACTTTGGCAAGCATTTCATTTTAATGCTTGAGGATCGTCGACCCCGAAATGCACTGCTGGCTCTTTAAATCTGGCCTTGTTCTTTAATTTAGCTTAGTTTTAGACATAGACATTCAGTTTACACCATTATTAGCATTTATTCTTCTTTTTTCCTCCTTCACTGGGTTTTTGAGGAAACCCTGATGCCTTGCTCATTTCCTGTGAGTTTTATCGTACTAAACCATAACGGCACCATGTTAAATGGAGTATTTTCTGTGCTACATGGCATGGCAAATTTCACAAATAAATCCCTACAACCCCAACTTTTATTAGGGAGGCAAGAGAAGCATCATTTGGCTCCTCCGCCTTCTCTACTCCCTCTGTATTTTGCTCCTGTGCACTTTAATAGCCGTATGTGGTGTACACTGGAGTAGGAGAGTATGGAGAGTGAATTTATATATCCTCTCCTGCTATGGTGGGGAAATCTTATGTATCTTATTGGGTTTCATTTTTATTTGCTAATATTTTATAGGCCCCACTGAGCATTTTTAATTTCACTGACATTGTTTTCCCCCCCATGTGAACATAGCAGGCAGTATAATCTAGAGGGTTCATTCAGTATAGCCTGCTATGTATGCAGCATTTGTTGGTGCATAATTTACCTTATACACCAATATAAGCTTATATTATAAGCTTTCCTCTGGTTTAGTAGGGTAATACTTTTTAGTGACCAGTGCTATCTGTCATTCCTTATTCTGTTCAAAGTGCTGGGAAAGCCTTACTAAGCCTTTTACCTCTATGGTTCATGGCTGTAATAAATACTTTGTGGTGTGCTTTGATTCTATATTTGTAGTTCAATTTGATTGGCACTTCACCAGAGTCAAACAGATCAAGAATACAGAATAGTATTATATCTCTCTCTACATTTGTATATCTGCTCTACACATTGATTTTTCCTTAAATTCTAAAAGCAGTCTCGGATTTCTAGTTACTTGTTTGACCCTGGTGTGCCCTTGTTCCTGTAAAATGGAATTAATTCTCCTTTCCCACAGGTATGTTTTCTTACATGCATTTATTATTCATACATGGACAGCAAATGAATGCTTAGTTCAGTCTCAGCCTTATACGTTGTTCTTACAACACCCTATTTCACAGTGTGCTTCTGTGTGGCTGTAGTGTGTTCTTTTTGTAAATTTTGTCCATAATTAGAAGTTTGTTTATTTATTTATTTGTCTCCCAGTGAATATGATGTGACTAGACATATGATAACCACCTGATTGCTTAAGCTTTATAAGACATGACCCAAGGATTTACAGATTTTGGAAAAAGTATGAAAATGGTCTGATGTTGGATGGGGCTCAGAATTAAAGACGGAGAAATGAAACAGGCACACAGCACTAATATTCCAACATTCAGTATAGTATCACAGTGTCCAAGTACCCAGCTCTCTGTATGGTACATGTAATTCATTTATCTATTTAAAATGTTTTAAACACTGTCACTTAAATGGCTATAATCATGGCAGCTCATGCATGATAAATAAAATGTATACACAAAATGATGCTCAAGGACAAGATGCAGCTTTTGGGGGATTTCTCTCCATTTTCTCTCAAATTTCCACCCATCAGGTATTTCCCACCCTATCACATGACCGCAAGCGACATGTAATAACCTGTAATGCTAGCCACCTGCCTCTTTTCAAACTGTGGCACCATGTGTATTTGGTGGCAGTCCAGCACACTCTAAGAGAAATAGCTATCCGCCCTCTCGTAGCTCACAGACGCCCATGATTGGCTGGCGATCAATGTGAGTGACTGATAGGGAAGTGAGCATATGCCATCCCGTTCTCCCGTGAGAACTTGAGCAGTTAGCTCCCATGAACTCCCAGCCATGGACGGCTGTGGCATTAAACCGGATTCGAACTGGCGATCTCCAGGCTAATAGCCACGCACCTTCTTGATGCACCACTTGGGAACCAAGATCCAGTTTTAATAAGAGCTGCCAGTGATGAACACAACTGTAGCACTATGATGAATGCTAACTGGAAGAATCATGAGACTGCAGAAACCAGTTTGAGTATTATGTTCTGAATACTGTACGGTTTTCTAGCTATGATAAAGATGGAATTTCTGGCTAATTCTCAAGGTACAGTTGGGCCCATAGTACAATATTTGGAATGTTGTCTCTGTACACTGCAATTGGTATTAAATGGAGCCGATGTACCAGAAATATTGCAATAATTAATATTATGATAATAAATATTTACAACCCTCCATTTGCACAAGTTGGAAAGAGGTTGGCAAACTTATATACATGCAAACGTCACATTTTTTTGCAGTCAGTTTTTGACTGAAATCTAAAACCTATTGATATCGCAAAATGCTAAATTTCCTCCTTTTGGGATTTTTTTTTTCCCTGGCCGCATTCAGTTTCGGGTGATTCTTATGAAATTGTTTTTTTTTTTTTTTTTTCCCGAATTATCATCTTGTTTCATCACTTGTATCAACACATTTTTTTAAAGTTCCCATGAACAGCCGCTAAAAGCAAATTCTGGACCTTTTTGTCCTCATTTGTTATGAGACCAAACAGGGCTTAGCTGTCCATGCCACTACTTATCAATTAGTTTTCCTGATTACTTTTAGAGCTATATAATAGATGTAATTCCTTAACAAATAATGAACTATGTTTGTTAAAACATTTGTATTAAATACAAAAAAATTACACTTTAGTCACATTTTGATGCCTTCATTCCAGACCCATATCTCTTGTATACGAAGGGAAAGTTACAAATCATGAAAAAATGAAAAAAAAAAAAATATATATATATTATAAAGAGAGAGAGACCTGGCTTCTTTAATGTCTGTATGTAGTCTGTCAGTCGGAAATGTCTGTCTCACAGTGTACCGTCTCTGTCTCTCAGTGTAATTCTTGTTGATTGACAGGGCATCTAACAACTATGCATTTTATGTATTGCATTGACAACCCAGATTTAAGTGCTCACTTCTGCAGTTTCACTCATGTGCTTCAGTAATTTAGCATTTATTATTGATGTATGTTTGTTTCTTAAAGTTAAATGGGAGACTGCTTTTCAGTCCTTCCTCATGTGTATTTCAGTTCCTATTCGTCGCATTCATGCTGCAGTTTAGGCTCATACAGGCAATAGTGTTAACATCTGCAATTCAAGAATAACAGAGAGCTGTCCGTGTGCATTCAGCAATGTTACATTAGCTCTTCCTTTTTTAAGCTTGTAAAGGTTTTTTTAAGTGAAGCACAGCCATATAAGAAGTGACAGAATCTACGTGTGCCTTGCTTAATATACAATACAGCCAAAAGCAAGGATCATGAAGACAGAGCGACATGATCGCTATGAAAAAATGAAAAAAAAAATGGAAAAAAAAAAACCTGAATTGCCTGCCCAGAGCTCTGATTTTGACCTCAGCAAATATCTTGGGAATTAATAGGAATGCTGCCTTCCTATCAGGTCCTCTTGCTGGTGCCTGACCAAATTAATACTGTTGTGACTCATTGGGCAAAAGGTTTCTTCCAATATACAGTGAGTCATCGACTTACGACAGTGTTTGGTTCCGGCAGACCAGTCGTAACTCGATCTGGTCGTATGTCGACTTTCCATACAAATACACTTGTGCCAAACAAAAACAGATGAATAAATCTCTCGCATGTAAATCTATACATCTATTTTCAATTCCACATCACTGTGACACGCAGCGGAGAGCCAATCCTTTCTGTACTCCACTGTGTGGGCAGGTCCCATAGCTTCAAACTCCAATTTTATTGGATTATAACAACAGCCACAGACTGCGCGTGTTGTTTGGGTAAAGAGATACATTTCCCTCATTTTGATCGGCTCATTTCCACGAAGCCAAGCACAGCTGGCAAGCAAACACAAATGGACAGACATGGAAAAACTTCAACCCGCAGAGCAGCTGATTGCCAAAACGCTTCCTGTCACATAAACACTGCAGCGTGTGAGTCCAATAAAATTAGAGTTTCAAGGTATCGGACCCGCCCACACAGAAAGGATTGGCTCTCAGCTTCTCGCCACAGTGACGTGGCATTGAAAGTAGATGAATAGATTTGCTCTGAGCAGTTAGAAAGTGAAACTGCATCATCTCCTGCTTGGCCTTTTAAGATGCTGGCGCTGCCAGCAGCACAAACAACTTTCGTGCGCAACACAAGCACTGCACTGCCATGAATCATGCTTCACCACTTTTGCGGTCGTAAAGTCGATCAGACGAAACTCGCATAGGTTGTAAGTCGACGACTCACTGTATAGTGGAAAGCCCCAAAGATTGAATGACAAAGAGGGGACTAAATCTGCAATGTTTAAGAAGTTGGTCAGGTGTCTACAAACCTTATAGGCCATTTATTTGGGCTCCCTGGCACATAAATGACCCATCCCAGCAAAGAGGGTATTAAGTCAGAAGTTATGAACCACTTTGTCAAACTTTAAATTCGATTTTGTCCAAAAATGCTGAAAATTCCTACCAGGCTTTAGTTATTTTCTGCAAATCTAGAGAAATATGTTAGGACACACACACACACCCCTGAATCACCACCTTATTGTGGTGGAGGGGTTTGCGTGTCCACATGATCCTAGGAGCTATGCTGTTGGTGGCATTATGCCCCTGGTAGGGTCACCCAAGGCGAACAGGTCCTAGGTGAAGGTCCAGACGAAGCACAGTTCAAAGACCTCTTTGAAAAAAGAAAATACAAGGACACAGTTTCCCTTGCCTGGATGCTGCCCCCGCGATCCGACCTCGGATTAAGCAGAAGATGATGATGATGATGATATGTTTGAAAATTTGGCATCACTTTAAAGGTTAGGGTATTGGTGACAAAATATTACCAGTAATATATAATTAATCATTTCCAATTGAATACCCACTTTGTTGTGATGGGCCACATCTATGCTTTTCAGTGTAAACTCTTGGTAAAATATGACATTGTTAAGGACGTGCGCATTTATTCAGTGCAGTCAATTTAGTCAAACAGTTGTACTCTGTATTTTAAAAAACATGCCGCTGGATTTGAAGATTGGAAAGTCATGTCGGCAGCAGTTGCAACCAACCAACAAGGCAGCACATTTAATTCCACAGCAAACATTTCTGGTAACCAGGAATCAACTGGGAGGTTTCCATTTAAACCAAAAGTGCAGTGGTACATGTATGAAATGACAATCAATACATTGAGCTCCCCCCCTCCTCTTTCTATAGTTTAATTTGCATGAACATGTACGATGACTGCATCTAATGTGATTTTGTAAACTCTTTTCTCTTGACATGTGCAGTCTTGTTGTTGTTTTAATAGCCATCCACAGTCTGAAGCTAAGTCGCAGCCATGTTGACTGGCACAGTGTTGACGAAGTGTATCTCTACAGCGATGCTACCACCTCCAAGATCGCCCGCACTGTCACACAGAAGCTCGGCTTCTCAAAAGGTCAGTACTTAACCTTCGACTCAGTCCCCCTTGTAAACACACAGGCATAAAAATGGACAGATTTCTGCTGCCTTAAATATTTTTTAACATAGCATTATTCACTGTCGTACCATAATTAACGTAATATTATCCAACCCAGTATTAAAGCATGGCAGGTATTTGTGACCTGAGCTGACTTAGATTATAGTAATCCTTGTTCATGTTGTTGATCCCAGCCTCAAGCAGTGGAACCAGGCTTCATCGAGGCTATGTGGAGGATGCCTCTTTGGAGGATAAGCCCCCTCAGACAACCCACATTGTATTTGTTGTGCATGGCATTGGACAGAAGATGGACAAAGACCGTATTATCAAGAACACGGGCATGTAAGTGATTAGTAGAGGTATACCAAATAAATTTTCATTAACTAGGTTTTAATCCTTATTTTTAAATATATTTTTTAATTTAATCCTGTACATTTACTGTATAATGACACTGTGTAGGTATGTAGTTGCTATTTGTAGCATATGTAGCATGATATAATCTTTTCCTTTCGGCTGTTCCCTCTTTTTCTCTCAGGGGTCGCCACAGCGATTCATCGCATGTTTGATTTGGCATAGGTTTTTATGTCGGATACCCTTCCCGACACAACCCTTTAGCAAAGGGGAGAAACACATTGATGGCGATGGAGCCTACTCTTTGCGAAAGTCAGCAATGGTCCTTTTACATGCCTCTCACCATAGATCAGTGGTTCCCAACATTTTTTTTACTCCTGCACACCTAAAAAGATTTTGTTCTGATCTTGCACTCAACACATTTTATACTTTGTTCAAGGATAAAGGATGTGGAATCATACTACATTTTAATTAAAAGAAGATATTTTTTTCAAAAGTTACAGCCCTGCTTCTCGCACCCCCTAGAATGATGTCTCACACCCCTGGTCGGGAACCCCTGCCATAGACAGTGAGAGACATGGCTGGCCTTTCATAACCCAGTTATCTGCACTGGGGGACAGTGACAACCTTGTGGAGAGTGGGACTCGAATCCCTAACCTTAGGATCAGCACCTTTTACCACCAGGCCACCACTGCCCCATGTAGCACAATATAATATACTAGTCATTTCTCACCCCCTCATAATAGATGGAGACCACCGATCAGATATTATGGACATCATTGGTTGAAGAGGTAGTAATGATGGCTAAAAAAAATCAGCATAGTCATACCAAACAATTCGCAGAATTAATTATATAATTGTTAATTAACAGTTCAATTTGATATTCAATACAGTGACAAATTTTAACACTCTGTGTATGTGTAAAATGTACATGTTATTATCTCTAGGGTAGCTTTTAAAATTTAATTTCTACGCATTTAGAATTCTCACATTAAGTAAACTAACTAAACCATGAAAACCAAGTAAACTACGCTGTGTAAAGGTGGGTCTTTAATACTCATTTAAGGTTTTATCTCATGAAAGTGCAAGAAAACTTTTTTTGTTGTTGCATTTTTGAAGCCCATCAATGATGACACTGCATGCTCTAATGCAGTGGTCCTCAACCTCCGGGCCATGGGCCAGTACCGGTCTGTGGATTAATTGGTACCGGGCCGCACAAGAAATAATTAATTATTTCCGTTTTATTTATTATCTGAGTATGAACAATCTTTTATCTTGAAAATTGACCAGATTCTCTCGGTTACACGTTGGTCATTTGACTGCTAACATGTAACCCACAAGGGGACGGCGTATGAACAGAGGCGTGTTGGACATGTTTCAAACATTAGCTGGGATTTTTGGCAAGACTGCGCTTGAGCCTTCATTCTCTCAGCTGGTGCATGATCACCTGTGGGTTTTTTTTTGAAGAAGAAGAACAACAGTTTGAGTTCCAACCAACTTTATTTAACTGTTGATAAATAACATTCATGGAGTGTTTAATAATAATAAATTAACAATCTATGCCCCCCCGGTCCACGGTAAAATTGTCAAGCGTTGACCAGTCCGCGGTGATAAAAAGGTTGGGGACCACTGTTATATGGACTGACGTATTGATATGTAGACATTTTGATTCAAGCGTTATTTACTTGGTATCTTCTTCTTTCCTTTCGGCTGTTCCCTTCAAGGGTTGTTACAGCGAATCATCTGCCTCCACCCTATACTCTGCATCTTCTTCTCTTACACCAACTACCTTCATGTCCTCCTTCACCACATCCATAAAATTTCTTTGGTCCTCCTCTAGGCCTTCTGCCTGGTAGTTCCAATCTCAGCATCCTACTACCAATATATTCACTATCCCTCCTCTGTACATGTCCAAACCATCTCAGTCTGCGGCCCCCCCCCCCGTGCCTTCCTGGACTGACGTACATGTATATGTGTATATAATATCAATAAATACATATTCAATGCTATAAATGCTTATAATAACAATTGAATATTAAAAATAATGCATAAGATGTAAATTAATTATAAATACAGACGTGCGTGCGTGCATGCACTCAGATGTGCACCTCACATTAAAATGTAAGTAGTTTTGATAGGAGGTTATGGGTTGTTCTTTTGTTTTGTGTTTGCTTGGGGTTTGTTTATTTTTTTGCATAATTGGCCTTGTTTTGCAGCATTTTCTTTAACTTTTTCCCCTATTCCTTAATTTCCTTATTTTTTAATTCGATGAATATTAAAAAAACAAACAAAAAAAACACGATGCTCTGAACCCGCATGAATTTAAGCGCAAAGTAGTGAGGGATCCCTGTACTCCTTTCAGTAGTTTAATTGATATGCATACAAGGTGTGTCTTCACTGTAATTAAAATAATTATTATTTTGCATTTCAGCACCAAACATCATCATCATTGATCCGTTAAGTCACTGCTGTTCAATTTTCATGTGTGGAGTGTTAATAGATGAGTCACAAACACCTTATTTGTCATGTGTTTAATTGGATGAGTGAGACCTGTTCAGATTTTTGTAAAGGAAATTGGTGTGAAATGTTAGTGTGAGACTTGAATGAATAGCCATATATAGTGATTTGTAGATGTGAGAATTATCTGAGAAAACGTTATAACACTGTACAGGAGCAACCAAATGCAAGCACATTTATAAGCATCTGAGCCAGTTCTCATGCTGTGGAATGTGTAACAGCGGAGCAAGAACATTTTTTAATATGCTTAGTACTTCTAATACCTCTTTATGGGCCTCTGCCTTATAATCTGCTTAACCCCCTCTCCCCACCCACCCAAAAAAATAAAAAATCCACTTCAACTGAGATTTTATTTTCCCCCCTTTGTTTTCTTCATACTAGTCTGATCTTTTATTACACTTTGTTTTAAACACCTGTAGTTCTGCATCATATGTGGTTTGTTTTGTCCTCCCCACCGGTATTGGTTACTTTCTTCAAAGCTGACTCGTCTTAAACATTTTTTAAGCTTTTTTTTTCCGTTGAGGATAATGGAATTGTTTACCATGAGAAGTTCAGATGGTTCTCATCACTGTGTAACAACAGATGTGTGCTGTACCAGGCTTTGAACAATATAAAACATGATCTATTTTAAATGTGTTTAACAAGGCTATTAGTCAAAGTCCAAATGGATTTCCTACAGAAGGTCAAAGGTGGTTAAACTAGCATAAAGAAAGCACAGAGATTGGAAATATAGTGGTACCTCACTTTATGAAAGTTTCACCAAATGAAAAATTCAGGTTACGAAAAGCGTTTTCCTAAAATTTTGTCTCTGTATACGAAACAAGTTCACGTTACGAAAGCGCCATCTTAAAAATTCAAACGCGCCATTCAAACAATGCACGAGCTGCTCTCCCATCAGTGATGTTCAAACATCCTGCCCCGCTGGCCTCCCATTGGCTAACAACTGAGCTGTCGCTCATGTCGCCTTCACTCGAGCGCCATCTTGGACAGGTCCACCTGACGCCATCTTGGACAGGGATCCCATTGGCTAGGAGGGATGACGCAGCTATCTCTCATTGCCTATTATGGAGCTGCAGCAGCCATAATGCTTTTCATGTAAAGGACAGAGTTACTGCTGTTTCATGGTTTATTTCTTGACTCAGGCTTTTAACCTTCCATAAACATTTGTAACATTATAACTCGGCTAAGAAGACATGGTCAACACGCACACACACACACACACACGTGTGATTTCCGGTGCGGGTGAGAAGAAGAAACAGGCTCGAGTGATATCCCAAAGGAATATGGCTAAACTCGTCTACCATCGGTACAATATTGAAGCAGAAGAGGCCTTAAAAGGTATACTTTTATAATTTTTAAAGGGTTTAGGGGTAGTACTGAGAGCCTTGGAAATGCGGTTCAATTTACGAAAAATGCAGGTTACGAAAAAGGCTCTGGAACGGATTAATTTCATAAAGTGAGGTATCACTGTATGTGGTGGGGGAAAAAACCTTGTTTTTACACTCATTCTCACCTTCTTGCTGCATGAAGCCAGGCAGAGTGTAATGTTTGCTATCTGGCAGGGTTTCGTGCCCGCTCTCCTGAAGCTTAGTGGCTTAAGTTGGTAAAGTAGATCAATCCAGCCACTAAGCTCACTCTCTTTTGAGGGGACATGGATTACTTACTCCCTTGCAACAAAGAGCCAGATTATTATTGTCTCAACTTATCTCGTCATTTTTTCATTCCCTTGTTCAGCCTCTTTTTTGTCCCTCATTTCAAGTGCATGACTGATCATTTTCATCCAATTCTGTCTTCTGTTGTCTCTTAATTTCATCCTCTATGCCTGATTGAACTCATTGTCTATCGGAAAGTCTTTTTTGTAATGACTGAAAGTACTCAGCAGGGTCTTCTTTTCCTTTCGGCTTTTCCCTTCAGGGGTCGCCACAGCGAATCATCTGCCTCCATCTCACCCTATCCTTTGCATCTTCTTCTCTTACACCAACGACCTTCATGTCCTCCTTCACCACATCCATGAATCGTCTCTTTGGTCTTCCTCTAGGCCTTTTGCCTGGTAGTTCCAGCCTCAGCATCCTATTACCAATATACTCACTATCCCTCCTCTGTACATGTCCAAACCATCTCAATCTAGCCTCTCTGACTTTGTCTCCAAAACGTCTTACATGTCCTGTCCCTCTGATGTACTCATTCCTCATCCTATCCATCCTTGTTACTCCCAAAGAGAACCTCAACATTTTCATCTCTGCTACCTCCAGCTCTGCCTCCTGTCTTTTCCCCAGGGCCACTGTTTCTAACCCATACAACATCGTTGGCCTGAACACTGTCTTGTACACTTTTTCTTTCATTCTTGCCGATACCCTCCTATCACACATCACACCGGACACTTTTCTCCAACCATTCCAGCCTGCCTGCACACGCTTCTTGACCTCTTTTCCACACTCTCCATTGCTCTGGATTGTTGAGCCGAAGTACTTAAAATCCTCCACCTTCCTTATCTCTGCTCCCTGTAATCTCACCGTTCCTCTTGGGTCCGTGTCATTCATGCACATGTATTCTGTCTTACTGAGGCTAATCTTCATTCCCCTCCTTTCCAGGGCAGACCTCCACCTCTCTAGATTTTCCTGCAGTTGTTCTCTGCTCTCACTACAGATCACAATGTCATCTGCAAACATCATAGTCCATGGGGAACCTTGTCTAACCTCGTCTGTCAGCCTGTCCATCACCATAGCAAACAAGAAGGGGCTGAGAGCTGACCCTTGATGCAGTCCCACCTCCACCTTGAACTCTTCTGTCACACCGACAGCACACCTCACCACTGTCTTACATCTCTCATACATGTCCTGCACCACTCTAACATACTTCTCTGCCACTCCAGACTTCCTCATGCAATACCACAGTTCTTCTCTCGGCACCCTGTCATATGCTTTCTCCAGATCCACAAAGGCACAATGCAGCTCCCTCTGACCTTCTCTGTACTTCTCCATTAACATCCTCAAGGCAAACACTGCATCTGTGGTGCTCTTTCTTGGCATGAAACCAAACTGTTGTTCACAAATGCTGACCGCTGCCCTTAGTCTAGCTTCCACTATTCTTTCCCATAACTTCATCGTATGGCTCATCAACTTTATCCCTCTGTAGTTGCCACAACTCTGCATGTCTCCCTTGTTCTTAAAAATGGGCACCAGCACACTTCTCCTCCACTCCTCTGGTATCCTCTCACTCTCGAAGACCTTGTTAAATGTTCTTGTCAGAAAATCTACTGCTACCTCTCCTAGACACTTCCATACCTCCACCGGTATGTCATCAGGACCAACTGCCTTTCCATTCTTCATCCTCTTCAATGCCCTCCTCACTTCAACCTTACTAATCTTTGCTACTTCCTGGTTCTCAACAGTCACCTCTTCTACTCTTTTTTTCTCTCTCATTTTCCTCATTCATCAGCTCTTCAAAGTACTCTTTCCATCTTCCCAGCACACTTCTATCATCAGTCAATACATTTCCCTCTCTGTCCTTTATCAATCTAACTTACTGCACGTCCTTCCTATCTCTATTTCTCTGCTGTGCCAACCTGGATAAATCATTTTCTCCCTCCTTACTTTCCAACCGAGCATACAAGTCATCAAACGCGCTCTGTTTGGCCTTTGACACTGCTACCTTTGCCTTACGCTCTGTCTTCCTGTACTCCTGTTTACTCTCTTCGGTTTTCTCAATGTTCCACTTCTTCTTAGCAAACCTCTTCCTTTGTACACACTCCTGAACTTCCTCATTCCACCACCAAGTCTCCTTATCTTCTTTCCTTCCAGATGACACACCAAGTATTCTCCTACCTGTCTCCCTGATCACATTAGCTGTAGTTGTCCAGTCATCTGGAAGCACTTCCTGACCACCCAAAGCCTGTTTCAACTCCTCCTCGAAGACAACCCGACACTCTTCCTTTTTCAACTTCCACCACTTTGTCTTCTGCTCTGCCTTTGCCTTCACCTTCCTCACCATCAGCATCATCCTGCACACCACCATCCTGTGCTGTTTGGCAACACTCTCACCCGCTACTACTTTGCAGTCACTGACTTACTTTAAGTTACATCGCCTGCACAAGATGTAGTCAACCTGTGTGCTCCTACCTCCGCTTTTATAAGTCACCCTATGCTCCTCTCTCTTCTGGAAGAAAGTATTCACCATAGCCATTTCCATCCTTTTTGCAAAATCTATCAACATCTGTCCTTCTGCGTTCCTGTCCTGGATACCAAACCTACCCATCACTTCCTCGTCCCCTCGGTTTCCTGCACCAACATGTCCATTGAAGTCTGCCCCAATGACCACTCTTTCACCTCTGGGGGTACTCTGCATATCTTCATCTAACTCCCTCCAGAATCTCTCCTTCTCTTCTCGCTCACATCCTGTCTGTGGGGCATAAGCACTAACAACATTGACCATCACACCTTCAATTTCTAACTTGAGACTCATCACTCTGTCTGACACTCTTTTCACTTCTAGAACATTCCTGACAAACTCCTCCTTCAAGATGACTCCGACTCTATTTCTCTTCCCATCCACACCATGATAAAACAGCTTAAACCCTGCTCCTATGCTTCTAGCCTTGTTACCTTTCCACCTGGTCTCCTGAACACACAGTATGTCCACCTTCCTCCTCTGCATCATGTCAGCCAGCTCTCTACCTTTTTCCTGCCATAGTTCCAACGTTCAAAGTCCCTACTTTCAGTCCTAGACTCATGCCTTTCCTCTTCTCTCTCTGCCAACGGACACGCCTCCCGCCTCTCCTTCTTCGACCAACAGTAGTCCAATTTCCATCAGTACCCTGTTGATTGACGGCACTGATGGCGGTCGTTGTTAACCCGGGCCTCGACCGATCCGGTATGTGATTCTTTCTTGTGATTCGCATAGTTTATTTGGCATTTGTTTTACGCCGGATGCCCTTCCTGACGCAACCCTCTACATTTATCCGGGCTTGGGACCGGCGTGAGGGAGAGACACTGGTTTGTCCCCCCCCCTCACGGCTGCATTGAAAGTACTCAGCAGGGTATTCATTAATATTTTAATTAAATCTTACTTAGGGTCACATTTCAATGAATTCAATGAATAAAGGTACCTGAAATAAATGAAGACTATATGAAACTTGTCTTAAATTTTGCATTACTTTAAAGATTCGTAGAAAACTCTAAATACTGTATAGTGGCACTTGCTCTTCTTGCCAATCAGCATTATGATACTTCTATAGCCTAACATGCAAATAGAAGACGATGGACAGGCAATGATGTTACTGAGCCCCAGGGAGACACACCAGGGGCCACTTGAAAATCTTATCAGTCCTTCTGTATGAGTTTGTTTAAAAAAAGAACAAATAAGCTGTTGGTACTCTACTACTATTAGACTTTTACTTTCTTTGTGTTTCCCACAATGATTACATACCATTGTTTACCATTGCATGGGTGGGGTAAGCAAACAAATGAGTAACATCTAGGAATATCACTGAATGACTCTGGAGTGGCAAATGAGGTGCATGACTATTGACCCAGAGATTGCAAGGTCGAATCCTGGTTAATACCGCAGCCATCCGTGACCAGGAGTCCATGTGCTGAGCTTGAACGGGACGGAGGAATGGCATACGCTCACTTTCCTGTTACTCCTAGTGGTTGACAGCCAATCATGGGCCTCTGTGAGCTCATTTGTGAAAGGGGGCAGATAGCTTTCGAGTGTGTTAGACCGTTCCTAAAATACGCATGGCGCTGCAGTTCGAAAAAGAGGCAGGTGGCTAGCATTGTATGTCACGGGGGGGAGGGGGGGGGGGGACGGACTGCATGCCTTCGCCCCTCCCTGGTCTGTGGTGGTCATGTAATAGGGAAGGTAATACCTGATGGGTAGGAATTGGATATGACCAAAAATTTGCAGGTAAATGTGGGGAGGAATATCACTGATTAATTACACCATGTCTCTGTGTATAATGTGTGTGTCTGCATGCATGTTTAGGCTGCGAGAGGCTGTTCGGAAAATGGAAGAGAAGCACTTTTCTGAGCACACTGAGGAGCATGTGGAGTTCCTACCAGTAGAATGGCGCTCCAAACTAACCCTGGATGGAGGTATTGATACGGAAACTCCACTGATAGCTTTTCAGTTATATTTCACAACAGCTACAACCACTTGATGCTAATTCCCCAAGTATATACATATACACATGTTAGCATGTAGTCACATATGACCATTTGTGATCAGTTGTTTGTACTCTTCTTCTAGTACGTTGCATTCAGTTTAGAGAAGGTAGCTTACAAGAAAGGACATTGAGTATTTATGTGGCATGCTAAATGCACACACTGTTGTTGTGCAGACACCGTGGACTCCATCACTCCAGATAAGGTGCGGGGCCTGAGAGATTTACTGAACAGCAGTGCTATGGACATCATGTATTATACCAGCCCTCTTTACAGAGATGAGGTGAATTAGAATTAGAATTTAAATACACTGAAATGCACTAAACTGTTTTATTGCAAATTGTAATCCTCCATCTTTTCTCGTTCATGCCGTTTTTTTTTTTAATTTATTTTTTCTGTAGATTACTAAAGGCCTTGCCCAAGAACTCAACCGACTGTATATGCTCTTCTGTTCTCGGAACGCAGAGTTTGAACAGAATGGGGGGAAAGTATCCATAATTTCCCATTCTTTAGGCTGTGTGATTGCATACGACATCATGACAGGCTGGGATCCAGTGCGTTTTCGCCTGCAAGAGCTTCAGGAACCTGATGAGGAGCTGGGCTCAATGAGCCACAAAGAGCGCCATCTGTTGGAGCAGGTGCAACATACCAGACAAAGGTACTTTCTTTCTTTGTACTATCGGACAGGTGTGATTTCTTGGGGTTTTGTTTGTTTGTTGTTCTAATGTCCATGTTAACATTACATTTAATCTTTGTGTTCATTTGTTTTAGGTTGCGAGAATTGGAGGATCAGCTTCAGGGTCTGGAGGCAGCTAAACCGCCAGCACCTCCTGAATTGAAGTTTAAGGTATATTTCCTGTCTCGTGCAGATTGAAAGTTTATTTACATAGAGCAAATATCAGGGTGCTTTGCAGCTATAGATTTTTTGCCAAAAAATCAGATGAGGGTGCACTCACTTAAATTCCATTAAAAATTTTATCATGCTCATTTTTGCTTGATCATGCTTCACCAAGACACATGCCACATACGTGTAAAAGGTGTGTGTACATACATACATACATACATACGTGTGTGTGTGTGTGTGTGTGTGTGTGTGTGTGTGTGTGTGTGTGTGTGTGTGTGTGTATAGACGCTCCCAAACTTACGTTTTTCTTTGGTTCTGGACTGCCGAGCGCAAGTTGAGAAAAAAAAAAACTTAAGTTGTTACTGTATGTTCCAGTGACGTATGACATTCATACTGTACTATACATCCATAAATACCATTACCGTAGCTCATAAAACACCCTTAAATTAATTATTATAAACATAACATTGTAAAATTTATCAAATAATATAAACATTAATTTCAAATAAATTAAATTCAAGCAAAATAATTTCAAATAGATACATTTTAAGCAAATTGACTCATCAAATATCAAATACAGTATCAAATATAACCTTTAACAATCTTTATGATGCAATCTTTCTGCTTGTAAATAGTTTCGATGGTCGACGGATTGTCACTTTACATGAAGCTGAACCGAGTCACTTTACATGAAGCTTAAAACAGTCAATCAACGCTTACAATATGTGAGGCGCTCCACCAAAAGGAGTTCACTTGCTTGTGCTTGAGACAAAGTGCGGGTTATCCGGACTTCCGGTCTTTCAAGTGAGCAAGGGCGCCGTTGAATACTCCTTTAGTACTCAGCCTGCTCTGATGTGAATCACCAGCAGAGCGGGGAGTTCTCTTTCTTTTCTGGATTTGGGTTTTCATTCATTTTACAACTCTTTGCTTAACTGAGTATGCATTAGATTGTGCCGATCTGAGCAGATAGTTAATTCATCTCTGTGTATGAGATTGCACCCATGCTAGTAGGCTTGCGCTTCTGACTGACCATATTTGCTTAGGGTTACAAAAGTCTGCAAAACAGTGCAAACACAAAGATCACAGAGACAATGTCTTAACACAAGGGTAACACGCAGTGAACTGGGAAGCAGCAGGGCACGGTCAGTCTGTTGTTTGTAAACAATGGACACAGCATCATTGCGTCATTACGTCAGCGTACTATGTAGGTACATCTCATATTCAAAATTTGACAATTTTTTTTTGAAAATATATATACAGTATATATACAGACGCTCCCTGACTTGCGTTCATCCGTTTTATGTTTTTTTTTTTTTTAAAGTCAAATTTTGAGTTTAGACGTACCTACGTACTATGCTGACGTAATGACGCTGCGTCCATTGTTTGACAGGCTGAACGTGCCCCCCTTCCCAGTTCAGTTATATATATCGTTGGTTGGTGATTCACATCAGTGCAGGCTGTGTTCTAAACAAGTTCAACGGCACCGAGCAAGTACACTACTTTTGCAAGTACACTACATTTGGTATTGAGCGCCTCACATATTGTAAGCGTTGATTGGCTGTTTTAAGCTTCATGTAAAGTGACTCGGTATAAATAAGTGACTTATTTGAAATTAATGTTGATATTATTTGATATATTTCATATTATTTTACAATGTTATGTTTATAATAATGGAATGATAAATAATGTAATGGTATTTATGGATGTAAACTACAGTATGAGCGTCATACGTCACATGTCATAAGTCACTGTAACAACTTGCGTTCACTTTCAACTTGCGTTCGGCCGTCCGGAACCATTTAAAAACTTAAGTCGGGGAGCGTGTGTGTGTGTGTGTGTGTGTGTGTGTGTGTGTGTGAGTGTTTGTGTTTGTGTTTCATTATGTTATAGTAAACTTTACAGCATATAATATGATCCAATCTGCATGTTACAGGTGGAAAACTGTTTCTGCGTGGGATCGCCGCTTGCTGTGTTCTTGGCGTTGCGTGGCATTCGACCAGGGAACAGTGGTTACCAGGAGCACATCATGCCCAAATCCATCTGCCAGCGCCTTTTCAACATCTTTCACCCCACAGACCCAGTGGTGAGACAGACAGCGTGATTCAATAATTGATTATTCTCAACAGAGTACTATAATAGTTTTAAAAACATGATCTTTATACATGGCAGGCATACCGACTGGAGCCTCTTGTGTTGAAACACTACAACAATATTGCACCAGTTCAAATACACTGGTAAGTGTTTTCAGTCTCAAGGGAATGACCCCAAATTTTTCCAGGTTTCATTATCATGTATGTCATGTATGCTGCCCAGTTAACATAAAAAGTATGCACTCCGACGTATAGTTGGATCGCCTTAGCCTTGATTACAGCTCGTAATGGCCATAGCATTGATTCAGCAAATTTAAATAGCATTTATTTCCATACAGATTTGGGTGCATTTTTTTAAATATCATTTTAAATTGATGATGAGAAAACTGAAGCACTCGCTAAAGTCTTCTTCATCTCATCCCAAAGACTTTGTAGGCTTGAGCTTGGGACTCATGGTGCCAGAACATGTCTGAAAATGATTCCTCTCTATGCTCCCTGAACCACCATTTGAACACACTGACAGAACCAATTTTATATCTGTACCATTGGAGGGATTGATGGAATATCGGTCATTCAGTACATTCAGGTTGTTAGCTGACTTCATTATCAACATAATGTTGCTGAGCCTTGACCAACTAAAACAAGTAATCCCGGTGAAAGGTAGTTCAACAAAATTAAATTGAAGTGTTTTTTGGCTGAATAAGATTATTATGAGCAAATCCTAAACTGTTCAACATATTTGTTTTATTAAGGCTTGCTTTTGCAGGACAATTTATTTTCATTCTTTCATGTAAATTTAAATGATTAACATTTTTAGCTCGAATACAGCACCTTTAAGTCAGCATGATTATGCTTTTTTCCTGAATCTTAGTAGGTGTAACCTGAACAAATGTAAAGACTGCACAATTATCTATTTTACCCGGTGGTCCTTATTTTTAACTTGTCAGCAATCTGTTTTTAAATGTCTAAAAAGGTATTACATAAAAATATGATGTACTGTTGACTCTTAATTTTCTCATGTTCTTTTATTTTATCAGCCAGCTATTTTAAAATTGTATCTGCAGGTGCAACACCTCCAATCCCACTCCATATGATGAAATGAAACCTGTATTCCTGAATCCTGTGAAAGATCCAACATCCGACACAGAGAGCCTCCCAAGTCCCAGTACTTCACCTGTAATGTCCCGCCGACTCTATGGAGAGTCTATCACAACACTGGGCAAGGCCAGCATACTAGGTACCTCAGGGCATCTTGCTTTTCTTTCTTTCTTCCTTTCGGCTTTTCCCCTTTCTCAGGAGTCGCCACAGCGAATCATCTGATTCGCACATTTGATTTTGGCATAGGTTTTTACATCGGATGCCCTTCCTGTCACAACCCTTTTAGCAAGGGACAGAAACACGCTGACTTCTTTGCAGCTACTCTTTACGAAAGTCAGCAATGGTTCTTTTACATGCCTCTCACCATAGACAGTGAGAGACATGGCCCGCCTTTGATAACCCAGTTAGCTGCACTGGGGGGGACAGTGACAACCTTGTGGGGACCCGAACCCCCAACTTTAGGATCAGCGATCCTGCACCCTATCCACTAGACCACCACTGGGCATCTTGCTAAGCTATCTTATAAAATTTGATGTCAATCATGATGCAGCCCAAACAAGTCTCTGGAGAAGACCCCACGGTGTGTTAGTAATCAAAAGATGTCTATTGCGATGAAATAAAAAGTTTTCAAGTAAATATAAAATGGGTTACTCTATGTGTGGTTTTCCTGCATTCACATGGTTCAAATGAAAATTTGGAAATAACTTTGGATTCTTCACTTCCCTACATGTTTAATGACTTTGAAGAGCTATGAAGTGGATTGTTGATATGTTGTAATACAGGTATGGTGTCCTTGAAGATTATTTGTACATATTTACTGCCATCTCGTGGTAAAATTTGGAAAATAAATGGGAGTCATTAGTTTTAAGCAGCGCTCCCTAGTGGAGAACTGGAGAAGTGTTTGGTGGAAAAGGCTGAATATTACGTGTGTAGTTTTTTTTCACAGAATTTTCTTCTGTTATGTGTTGAGGTGCCGCCAGCATTGGAAAAGGCATCGGAGGAATGTTGTTCTCCCGTTTCTCTCGCTCCAGTAGTCAACCATCTGGAGTGGATTCTGCAGCAGTGGAGAGTGAAGAGAAGAGCCAATCAGCATATGGGCTGTCTACTCTGTCTCAGTCTGCCTCCACCATTATCGATACTGCAGGTGTGCATACATGGCTTATACCTGCACCTTATTTATCATTATTTTACTTTGTGCATGTGTTACCTATATGTAAAGTCTGTGTATATTGGGAATATTGGATAGGTTATTAAAAAAAAAACAATGGGAATGATCTGTTATGGTTTAGAAGTTAAATACTTCTGTAAATGACAGTTTGTTTTCATTGGTAACAAGTGTTTGTGTTTGCAGTGGAGATGGAGCACCGCATTGACTTTGAACTGCGGGAAGGTTTGGTTGAGAGCCGCTATTGGTCAGCTGTCACTTCACATACAGCCTACTGGACCTCTCACGATGTGGCCCTGTTTCTACTGACCTTCATATACAAATCCCCGAGGTCATCTAAGACAGGCCAAGACGATCCTAACCCAGAGTGATCCAGAGGGATGACCACAAACAAAGACCTGTCTCCAGATTAATCTGTCTTCTCCCATTGAGATGAGAAAACACTCAAGCACACTCCCTCTCTCATTTTGCCTCATAAAAATGCTTCTTTGTCATACAAAGGCTGATGGCTATTTTTTCCTGTTGCTTGTGCAGCAATCTTTCCCATTAACCCAGTAACCACCTACTCCTACTGGGCAAACTCTGATTATTGAGTAAACCTATAGTTCTAAGAATGTTTTGTAAGGCTTTGTTTTGGGTGCTGTTGAGGCCTTTTTGGTCTGTCCCATTCCATGCTAAGCATCAGGTACCCTTGGTTTTGCCTGGTGTGTGTGTGTGTGTGTGTGTGTGTGTGTGTCTTTTCTTCACCAGCCCTGGACCAATCCATTTGGTTTATGTAGCGACATCTTATCCAAAGCTTAAACCAGACATCATTAAGGGCATACAACATGCAAGTATGGAGGCCTGTGTCCTGGTAACGTCCATTCATTTAGTCTGTCTTTTCCTTATTTACAGAGTGGTGAATATACCCCCAAGGAGACACTTACGAAGCAAATGCTCGATGCAACACTCGGATATCTTTATTTATTGACATAGTAATATATTTAAGAACTGTGCATAGTAGTCTAATTTTTGGAAAAGTATTTCAAGATTTAGATATTTATTTTTCATTTTAATATAACTGCAGAATACTGGACCTCTTTAATGACTAACATAAATTATCTGGCGTCTCAAACTGGTGAGAATCCGAACCATTGAAGAAAAAGGAATGTCCTTTTTATACAGGAGATAAATAATCCGAAGCAATTATAATTTTCTGCTGGTTTTATAACCAGATGGTGCTGTAGCAGAACAAAGTCAGCAGTGCATTTTCCTAAACCAGTAATATTACTGATTCTACTTTGCATGGAGTTTGAGGATGAAATTGCTGCTACATTGATTTTGTAGCTAAACTTGACCTTTTATAATCCTGCCTGGTTTGGAAATTTACTGACACAGTGTGTGTGTGTGTGTGTGTGTGTGTGTGTGTGTGTGTGTACTGAATATTAGAACTACTAGCTTTAAAGAGATCGCCTCCTTGTTTCCTATCATCTCTTATAAACCTTATTTCAGCCAAATCCATTGAAGTGGAATCAAATCATCTGACTTGGTGATCTGCTTTAAGTAATTATACTCGTAATTAGGCTGAGCTCATGTGACTGTACTTGGAGTTTTAGGCAGTACTTAGCAATGTTTCTCTGCCTCATGGTAGTGCGGTATTCAGGCACCTTATACCTTTCGGCCCATAATAATAATAATATTAATAAACAGAGATTATATATTTTATATATATTTAGTTATTAAACTGTGGAATAACAGTAGTAGTCCTTCAAAATGATGATACTCCCCTGAGAGGCCAACTATTTTGCGACTCGCAAAAGTACTGTTAAAACATTTCGTAGTGTCTTCGAAGCACTTTTGAGGTGTTAGATATGCAATGGGGATAACCAGAGGGGAGTGTTTTTTTGTTTGTTTGTTTGTTTTTTACAAATAATAAAATAGTACTAATCTTCAACAGCCAGTATTCACGCTGTTTAATGTCTGCATTGTTTGAAATCTCAAAAATGCCATGTGTCACCTCTATGGTAAGGGCTGTAGTATAGTTTATTTTGTTTTCAATCATTCTGTGCCCAAACAAGTGCAGTTTGTATGTGTGTGTGAGCCTGTTTGAATATTTGAAAATGGCCTGGTTGCCTTTGAGGACCATAGAGCCAATCCTCTGTTGGGAAGCTGATGTGGGTTTTTTCCCCCCTCACACTGGAGGATGAACTAAAATTATTTATGACTCACTGTTGTTGTTGGCAGTAGGAAACAGAAATTAATGAAGGACCAGAGCATGCACATTACCACATGGCTATAAATTGCACAGAATGGAATAAAGACCCTCTCGATGTGCATTTCTGTTTTTGCGACTGCATGTAATTGCTTTATGGAAGAGAATGCACTTTGTTCGGTTGCTCAATTTGTGAAAAAATCAATTTAAATGTTAATGATTGGCAAGAAATGTCTGGGGTTCTTACTCTATTCTCGAGAGTTTGTGACCTTGGGACATGTTGGGGTTTTTTGTTTGTTTTCATGCAAGCTATACCTGATAATCTCTGCATGCTTCATTAATACCAATGACTAATTATATAATTGAAATCAATTTGCATATTTTAACCCCTTTTTATGAATTAGTGCTGCTTTATGATCTTTGCAGTAATTAAAAGATTGGCTTATACATCAGATTCAGGTGGTTTTCCTAAACATTTGGCATGTGCACCGTAAGTACATGTGTGATACACAACGCAGGTTCTGGGCTTTACTCGATGCATGTTCAGATTTGAGATGTTTTGTGATGTTTAGAGATATGATCTCTAGTCTTGTCTGTAATGTTGAATCCAAGCTGCACATGCTCGTATGAATTTGCTCATTTATTTTTGACCTTTTACTGAGGCTTCTCGGCACCTTGTCAACTGGAGGCATTCATGATGAAACTTACAGCACTTCCAGTATGGTTTTTTTTTTTTTTTTTTTTTTTTTTTTTTTTTTTATGTAATCCTCTTTTGTGTACATTGTTTTGTAAAATTCAGTTTTGGGGCCAGTTTCCAGTACATGTGATTGATTAATCTGACACATGAAAAATGTCCTAAATGACTGTTATTTAAATGTTTTGAAGACATTGAGCTGAGAAAGACATGTTGTGCAATAACCCATATGCCTGTAATGGATTCAAACTGCCATCCGAATAACACTGTATTTATTTCAGTTTATTAAAGCATTAATTTTTTTTCAGACAGTGCTTTTTTTTCTTTGTTCCTCCTAAATACAGCTGCAGTATTGTCCTTTACTTGAACTTCTTTTTTTTTTTTACACATTATTTCGGTTGGGATTATAAATGGAATATGCTGTGTGTGTATGAACAGTGTAAGTGGAGGAGTCCTGAAATATGTATGGGACTTGCAGAATTCCACAGTGAAGGGTGCTTTCACAATATTTAGAAGACTGTCTAAACCAACTGCCTGCTCGAGGATGCTCTTTGCCTGCAGTAATGTTATCATGACAAAAGCCATTACCTTATTTGCACTGTTTTTTGATGGATGGATAAATTGTACATACAGAAGAATCCTCAAAATTACGTCAGTACTGAATCCATCAGTTCGGAGATGACAGTACTGTAAAAACTCCATTAAGCCAAATACAGTAGGTTTGTTCCTTTTTAGATCTTTTTTGTTCCTTCATCTGGAGTAACTTTATTTTCCTAGTTAGAGAGATCGTGGTGGAACATGCTGTCAATATGATGCAAGTCTATCACCGAGGGGACATGCATTGATTCGCACGCCATTTAAACTATTTAAGACAGCCACCTGCAGATATTTGTTTTAAACCAGGCAATAGGAGCTGACTAAATTCTGTGACTAGTACCGAGTTCTGGATCAAGCCCTATTAAAGTTAAAAAAACAAAACAAAAAGAACTACGATTCCAAAAAAGTTGGGACACTATACAAATTGTGAATAAAAACTGAATGCAATGATGTGGAAGTGCCAAATTTCCATATTTTATTCTGAATAGCGTATAGATGAAAGGGTTAAAAGTTTAAACTGAGAAAATGTATCATTATAAGGGAAAAATATGTTGATTTTAAATTTCATGGTGCCAACAAATCTCAAAAAAGATGGGACAAGGCCATTTTCACCACTGTGAGGCATCTCCTCTTCTTACAACAGTGCAAACGTCTGGGGACTAAGGAGTCAAGTTTAGAAATAGGAATGCTGTCCCATTCTTGTTTAATACAGGCCTCTAACTGTTCAACTGTCTTGGGTCTTCTTTGTTGCATTTTCCTCTTTACGATGTGCCAAATGTTCTCTGTAGGTGAAAGATCCGGACTGCAGGCTGGCCATTTCAATACCTGGATCCTTTTCCTACTCAGCCATGGTGTTGTAATTAATGCTGCATGTGGTCTGGCATTATCATGTTGAAAAATGAAAGGTCTTCTCTGAAAGAGATGACGTCTGGATGGAAGTACATGTTGTTCTAGAACCTGAATAAACCTTTCTGCATTGATGGTGCCTTTCCAGATGTGCAAGCTGCCCATGCCACACACACTCATGCAACCCCATACCATCACAGATGCAGGCTTTTGAACTGAACGCTGATAAGAACTTGGGTTTTCCTTGTCCTCTTTAGTCCGGATGACATGGCGTCCCAGTTTTTCCCATAAAGAACTTCGAATCACGATTGGGTTGACCACAGAACAGTTTTCCACTTTTCCACACTCCATTTTAAGTGACCCCTGGCCCAGAGAAAACACCTGCACTTCTGGGTCCTGTTGAGAAATGGCTTCTTCTTTGCACTGTAGAGTTTCACCTGCCAATGGCGGATGGCACGGTGGATTGTGTTCACCGACAATGGTTTCTGGAAGTATTGCTGAATCCATTCTGTGATTTTCCCATACAGCAGCATTCCTGTTTGTGGTGCAGTGCCGATTAAGGGCTTGAAGAGCGCGAGCATCCAGTGTGGTTTTTCGGCCTTGACCCTTATGCACAGAGATTGTTCCAGATTCTCTGGAATCTTTGGATGGTGTTATGCACTGTAGATGATGATAACTTCAAACTCTTTGAATTTTTCACTGGGAAACACCTTTCTGATATTGCTCCACTATCTTTCTGCGCAACATTGGGGGGAATTGGTGATCCTCTCCCCATCTTCGCTTCTGAGAGACATTGCCACTCTGAGAAGCTCTTTTTTTATACTCGGTCATGTTGCCAATGGACCTCATTTGTGGAAATTGGTCTTCCAGCTGTTCATCATAAGTGCAGTTGACTTTTCCAACCTCTTATTGTTACCCAACTTTTTTGAGATTTATTGACACCATGACATTTAAAATCAACATATTTTCCCCTTAAAATGATATTTTCTCAGTTTAAACCTTTGACCTGTTATCTATGTTCTATTCAGAATATTGAAATTTGGCACTTTCATATCATTGCATACAGTTTTTATTCACAACTTGAATAGTATGCCAACTGTTTTGGAATCCTGTTTGTATTTTACATTATTATTTTTTTTTTGCCCTGCAGTGTTCTAGCAAGCTGATAAGGGTGTGTAACCCCTCACTCCCATCACGCACTGTTGGATGAAATAGGCCTCAGCCTTCCTGCGACTGTAGTAGGATTAAGCTGTTCAGCAAGTGAGTGAGTGAATTTATGCTTGGATTTTAGCTAATTCATATTTTAGTGTCATTTCTCATAATATCTAACACACAAGAAGGAATTAGTCACATGACCCACAGGACTGTATGAAATGGGCTAATATCACCTACCTCCTCTTATGCAAGACTATACAGCTATGTTAATAAAGGGAAATAAAAGTTTGAAAAGTTGACAATAATAACAAATACGGTGGTTATTTGTTTGCTTGTTTGTTTATTTGTTTTGCCTAGCGATTCTAATTGTAAGCTGTTGAATTTCAAAAACGCCTGTGGAAGCAAATAAAGAAATTCTCAACTGTGGGATTTGTCCATCAGGTTGTCTGTAAGGTAAGGAAAGCTGTTATAAGTGCACGATACAGTATTTTGGCAATACAGTATGTGTAACTTTCACACGGTCCGCAATTTATCTTATGGCACAAAGTTATTGAAATCAAATGTATGTGAAGTCCCTTCCCGGAATCACATCAGTGTTGCACACAGTGAAAGACATTTATTTTCTGAAGCCTGAAAAATTAATGTAATTCGTGGGTTTAGTGGTGATGTGATTGAATGGACTAAATCAATGCTTTGTCCACCAGAGGGCAAGACGGTCCTTTTTTTTTTTTTTTTTTTTTTTTTAACCGATTTCTTTAGTTCTCAGACAGTTTAACCCTTTAACACCAAACAGGACCATACGGTTCTCTTTCAAAAAATGCTAACTACTAGACACATTCTAGACTTGTTGTGGCGTCACCTGATGTAACACAGCTTGATCCCACGTGTCTCAGTCGGCTGTGAGATGACCTTGGGTGTGTAGGATTGTGTTGTTCATGAATTTGTGAGTGTTAGTTATTATTATTATGTTATTATGTCATGTTGCTATGATTATTAGTGTTATTATAATTTTGTTGAACGAAATGTGTTGGGGTGTTTCCTTAGGCCGTTTTGAGTAGGAAAAACTAGTGATACTTTTTTTTTTAACTGCAAAAAATAATTCGGGCCTTAAAGGGTTGAATATAATATCATCCCTAACTCCTTACAATATTGTCATCTCTGTTGGTTCTGTCAGTTTTAAAAGGGTTTAAGATTTCTTAACACTAGATTGACACTGTTATGACAGGTCGTTTTCAAACCTTAAGACTCTAACCTTGACATGAAAATGGATGGATTATTCTTCTATTTCAAATAATTTAATTTAAAGCCAAGAAAGTATTGTATGAGCCAATCACTTTCAGATTGATAACAAGGTGTATGACTTCAGTGGTCCTGTATGTGGTGGTCTCACATTACCAATGTGATTACAGAGAATTCAGGACTCCTCCTCTAAGCCTCTCCTCATCCACCCATCCCACGTTCCTCCACACCATCTCACTCACTGTTTGCACCATAATTAAAATACAGCCTATAAAAGGCAATGGCTGTGTTGCTAGACGCTATATTGTGAAGGGGTCAGAGCAGCAGGGAGAAAAGGGATATAAATCACTTTGATGCTGTTCAAGGCTGCAGCTCACATTCTTGTACCAAAGTGGGCCTGCAGTGGAGCCAGCACTCCTTAACTCACCTTGTACCATAATGTGAGAGATGATATGACAGGGCAAATACTTCTAAGAGAAATTACCTACTTTGTTTCACTAAATTCTTAATTCAGAACTTGTATTGGATTTCACATTGCATTTATATTTAGGTATCTGTACTGACATATCGTACTGACACTGACAATGTGTCATCACGACAAATGGTTCTTAAGAACACAGAAATATTTATTCATTCATTTTCTGAACCGTTTGATCTTAATTATTATCACGGGGAGGCTGGCACCCATTTCAACCGACTTGGGTGAGGACAGAATAAACCCTGGACAGCTTGCCAGGCCATCACAGGACAGAAAAATGCTGATGGCTATGCAGCTACTCAGAATGAAAGTCAGCAATGGTTCTTTTACACCTATCACAACACAGACAGTGAGAGACATGGCCGGCCAATGATAGCCCAGCTAGCTGCACTGGGGGGACAGCAGTGACAACCATTGATAGTGGGGCTCGAACAAACATAGAAATATAACTTATTTAACCCATCTCAGGACCAAAAGCCAAAATTTGAAACCCTCTCAGGACCAAAAATTTGCAATGCCTGCCTGGAGAGGGTTAAATACATATACATGTTCCTCACAGTAAGAAGTTCACATGTTCGAGTCCTAGGCTTTGGCATTTCTGAGTGGAAATTTAATGTGCTGGCAAAGGGCACAGTTGGCTTAGTGGGTTAAGGCAGTGCTTCTCAATTATTTTCTGTGGTGCCCCCTCGGAAAATAAAAAAAAAACACACACAACCACCCCACCGCCCCGCCAGTGACTATAAATATTTTAAGTATTTTTTGTCTGTCTGTCTTCCTTTAGGCTTTTTTTCCGTTTACTCGGGAGTCGCCACAGCGAATCATCTGATTCACACGTTTGATTTGGCAGAGGTTTTTACGTCGGATGCCCTTCCTGTCACAACCCTTTTTAGCAAGGGACAGAAACACGCTGACGACTTTGCAGCTACTCTTTATCTTTACGAATGTCAATGGTTCTTTTAAATGCCTCACACCATAGACCGTGAGAGACATGGCTCGCCTTTGATAACCCAGTTAGCCACACTGGGGGGGGGGACAATCTTGTGGAGAGTGGGACTCGAACCCCCAACCTTTTGGATCAGCGATCCAGCGCCCTATACCACTAGACCACCACTGCCGCTTATTTTAAGTATTTTTTGTCTATAAAATTATTAGTACACCTCTGCATAAGATTGTATCTTTATCATTAAAAACAAAAAAGAAAGAAATATAGTTGAACTTGCAATCAAGAAAAATTTCATTAGCATTTCAAAATCTGTAATAGAAAAGATTTAAAGTGCACCAATTTTCCTGAAATTAAAAAATACATCCTTATTTAAACTCGATCAACTTATTTTTGTCTTAATATCTCTGTCTCTCTCCACCTTTCTCTTCGTTCCTGTTAGAAATTTTTCCCTGTTGCTTTGCTGCACTTCATATTGTTGGCTTGTGCGAAAACCGCTACACTATAGTATGACAATGAGAGTGCCACTGCCAACTACTGGAGTGGGGGTGCAATTACACTTAATTCTCATACTCAAATTCAGAAAAGCATGTTTTTGAGGGTCATTAACACCCCCCCCCCCCGCATCACATGCGCCCCACTACTGGAGTGGGGGTGCAATTACACTTAATTCTCGGGTCATTAACACCCCCCACCCCCCGCATCACATGCGCCCCACTATTTGAGAAGCACTGGGTTAAAGCAATGGGTTAGTGATCCGAAGGTCAGTGCTTCAATCCTTATTATTACCACTGTTTGCCATTGAGCAAGTTCCTTAACCCTCAAAAAAATATATAAAAGATAATTCCAAGTCACTCTGGAACACCACTAGACCAGTGGTGGTCTAGTGGTATAGGGCGCTGGATCGCTGATCCAAAGGTTGGGGGTTCGAGTCCCACTCTCGACAAGGTTGTCACTGTCCCCCCCAGTGCAGCTAACTGGGTTATCAAAGGCGGGCCATGTCTGTCACTGTCTATGGTGAGAGGTTCATGTAAAAGAACCATTGCTGACTTTCGTAAAGAGTTGGCTGCAAAGTCAGCGTGTTTCTGTCCCTTGCTAAAAAGGGTTGTGTCAGGCAGGGCATCCGACGTAAAAACCTCTGCCAAATCAAATGTGCGAATCAGATGATTCGCTGTGGCGACTCCCGAGTAAAAGGGAAAAAGCCGAGAGGAAGACAGACTCTGGATAAGAGTGTCTGCCAAATGCTATAAATGTACATGTAATCCCTATGTTTACATTTTTGGGAAAAGCCGAAAGGAAGACAGACAGACAGACAAAGACATGCTGGTTAGGCTAATTGTTTGGGTATTGTCCCTATATGTGTGAATGGTTGGGTGTTTGTTGACTCTGCAATGGTCAGGCAAGCAGCGAAAGGTGTACTCTGCCTTCCCCCAGAATTGACCGAGATAGACTCTAGCTTCCCCTTGACCATTATAGGATTAAGTGTTTCGACTGTTTAATTTTCTGCTATACTGTGGATTAATGTTCGATATTTTGATAGTGTGAAGCTTTCTGTACAGAGATATTCATGCGGAATTCTTTGTGGTAATTTTTTTGGCTACAGGAGAGTAAATCTTCAAGAGAGAAGATTGTGTGCTGCCCTGCTCCCCCTTCCCCCATTCAAACTCCACCAAAAAGGTCTTCAGGAAAAGATTGACTTCAATACGTTTTTGCATCAAGTCCATTAAAACTGGCAGTTTGTTTATTAGGATTCATTTTATACTGATTTCAATTTCTCAGTAAATAATCTTTGTTGAGAGCTGTCCAGGTTCCCTGCCCTTGCCTAGAGTCGGCTGAGATGGACACTAACCTCCCCGCGACCCTATTTAGGATTAAGCGACTTATAAAATGAATGAATACTCGTTGTTTTAATTTGTTTAATTCTAATACCTATATAACTTTAAAGTAAATCATGACAATGTCCATTCAAATAAATAGTTATCAATTATCTTTTAAATATTTAAACGCTAAATGAAATCTTACTGTAAGCTCAGAGAAAGTGATAATGTTGGACTTCTGGAGCAAAACACAGGCACGAGTTCTACATATCTGGCACATGTTGAGAAAAATTAACAGAAAATGGAAACCCATATAAGGCTTTTGTTCCTGAACAAACATTTTCCTAAAAAAAAAAAAAAAGTAAAAATCATATCTTTCTGATCTCTATTTCTGTTTAATGGTGTAAATTAGTTGATTTTTGTGAATGCTATGTACGGTACATAAAAAAGATGGAAAAAACAAAACAAATACTTTCTCAGAATATTATTGTGAATATTAATATGACTTTTATTTTTATGTTTAGTTTTTTTTTTTTTACATCATGATTTTAAATGTTCTTGACAGAAGAAAGCTATTTGCTTTAACTACCGCATCATGGTATTTCTCTGGGGCATCTGGATGGTGTGAGCGAGCGGCATGTCCATCTCACAGCAAGAAGATCCTGGGTTTGAGTCCTGGGAGGTCCTGTATGGGCTTTGCTGTTCTTCCTCTGCTTGCTCTATGTACTCCGGCTTCCTCCCA
This sequence comes from Plotosus lineatus, assembly GCA_024760905.1. NCBI lineage: Eukaryota > Metazoa > Chordata > Actinopteri > Siluriformes > Plotosidae > Plotosus > Plotosus lineatus. The sequence goes on from CM045732.1 coordinate 58,089,086, forward strand.
CAGTTCAAGAGACATGCACATTGGAGGAATTAGCCGATCTGAATTGTCCCTAAATGTGGGTATGAATGGTTGTATATTAGGCCTGTGATGGTCAGGTACTCCACCTTTGACCAGAGTTGACTGATACCCCCATTTCACTGGATTACGACATGCAAGGATCGTAGCAGAAAGGCACGGAACGCAGTCTACAGAAGAACTTTGGAATTTTTACACGGAAAATGGGTGAAAATCCTACGAAAAAGTGGAAATTCTTACACTCTCGGAACGTTCACGGCATGTGCGGAACAGGTACGTCAAAGTACGCCAAAGTGACCCCACGGAACACTCACAGAATTTTTTTCTAAAGCATGTTCAAAAGCACGAAATATTTTGGCCTGCCGGAAGCATACGGAAGTGGAGGAAGACTTGAGGAATAACTACAGAATCACACAGAAAATGAGGGAATAATTGCGGAATGTTTGCGGATGACATTTTTTCTTCCGTTTGTCTTCCGTGCTCCAGTGAAATGGGGGTATGATGAGATAGGCGCAGCTCCCCGACTTACGTTCATTCGTGCCCCTCCTTCTTCCCAGTTCAGCTTGTGTTACCCTTGTGTTAAGACGTCGTCTCTGTGATCTTTGTGTTTACACTGTTTTGCGGACTTTTGTAACCCTAAACAAATATGGTTGGTCAGACGCATAAGCCTACTAATGATCGTGGTAATCAGAAAAAGCGGCAAGCCATCTCGTTAGAAACGAAGACGGCTATTATCAAGAAAATTGATGCTGGTGAAAAACAGGTGAATGTTGCACGTTTCTTCCAAATGGCTCCGTCGACCATCGGGACCATTTACAAGCAGAAAGATTGCATCACAGAGCAGGTTAAAGGTTATATTTGATACTGTATTTGATATTTGATGAGTGAATTTGATTAAAATTTATCTATTTGAAATTAATGTTGACATTATTTGACATATTTGATATTATTTTACAATGTTATGGTTATAATAATTGATTTAGGGGTGTTTTATGAGATACGGTAATGGTATTTATGGATGTATAGTACAGTATGAACGTCATACGTCACTGGAACATACAGTAACAACTTTTACGTTTGGCCGTCCGGAACTGAACTAAAATGTAAGTTGGGGAGCGTCTGTCATCATATTTATAAAGTCTTTAGGTGACTCTCTATTATCTGACAGAGAGCTAGGAGTTGCAATTGAATTCCTAACAAGTCCAAACTTTAATACAGTAGATGTAACAGCAAGAATGAATCCTGCCAATTAGACAGCTATTAGCATCCATCTCGTTTGTATCGGTAAAATTACTGCAATCACTAACATTTGCAAGACTTGGAATAAAGTTTTTACAAAATTGCTGTGAGCAAATCCATTCCTTGGTGAGTGTGGAACTTTATTTTATCATCTCAGTGACTAAAATGACTTACAAGGGTGATTTAAAACATTAGGGAATCCTTCTATACATTTACCTTCCAGTTTTGTGCCTGTCTACTTTAACCTAAAGAACACAATGCTGTAGGTCTTTTTTTGAAGTAGTGTAATTATTACAATGAGGAACATCATGGGCAGCATGGTGGCACAGTGGTTAATGCCTCACGGCAGTAAGATCCTAGATTCAAGTTCTTGGCTGAGGTGTTTCTGTGTGGAGTTTGCATATTCTTCCCGTGCTTGCATGGGCTTCCTCTGGTTTCTTCCCACAGTTCTATCACATTCACATCCTTGTGAACTGTTCAGTTCATTTTCTGTATCTGCTTAATCCTAATTTGGGTCACGGGGAGGCTGGTGCCCATCCCAGCCAACCTCGGGCGAGGACAGAGTACACCCTGGACAGCTCGCCAGGCCATCGCAGGGCGGAAACATGCCACCGGCTTTGCAGCCTTCTCTTTACGAAAGTCAGCGATGGTTCTATTACATGCCTCACACCATAGACAGTGGGAGACATGGCCTGCCTTTGATAACCCAGTTAGCTGCACTGGGGGGTGGGGGCAGTGACAGCATTGTGGAGAGTGGGACTCGAACCCCAAACCTTTGGATCAGCAATCCAACGCCCTATACCACTAGGCCACCACTGCCCCCCCTTGTGAACTGGCTGTTTCCGAGTGTGGATATGTGAGTGAATGGTAGCATGTGTGTTGTCTCTTTGAGGATCTGGCTGGATGTTCAGGGTGTACCTTGTCTTTGCACAGTGCTGCTGGCTGGGACAAGCTCCATCCTCCCAGCAACCATAGTAGAGGTAAGCAGTCCAGCAAGTGAGTGAGTGAGTGAGGAACAGCTCTTTGACCGCATTTTAAAATGTACAGTAAATACATTATCAATAGTATTAGATGATAAATAGTGGGGTTATCTCCATTGGGGACGGAATTTATTTAAATATTTGTATCTGATTTATTTATTTATTTTATTTAGAACTAATTTGGAGGCAGTGGTGGCCTAGTGGTATAGGTGTGGGTCACTGATCCTCCGGTTGAGGGTTCAAATCCCACTCACCACAGGTCCCCACTTCCCCACCATGCAGCTAACTGGGTTATCAAAGGCCGGCCATGTCTCTCGCCGTCTGTGGTGTGTGTACGGTTCATGTAAAAGAACCATTGCTGATTTTCGGCAAGAGTAGCTGCAAAGAGTGTTTCCGCGCTATGATGGCCTGGCGAGCTGTCCAGGGTGCACTCTGCCCTTGCCAGGAGTCTGCTGGGATGGGCGCCAGCCTTCCCGAGACCCTAATTAGGATTACAGAAACGGTTACAGAAAATGAACTAAACTAATTTTTGGTCAGAATGTTCAGCTATTAAACAAAAAAGTGATTTGTGGGATATCTGGGATTTGTTTATTTGATACAAAGTAAAGAAAAATACGATGGGGGTGAATATCCTTAAGTGTGATGATTTATTTGTCAGGGGTTATAGAGGCTACTATTGGAGAGAAAAAAAACAAAAAAAACTGACACGCACGTCCAGATGAAGGCGCTGGACTGCGGGGGGAGAGAAGCGGGACGAGGGGAGGGGGTTAGGGGAAGTGCCCAAGCTGAGATAATGAAGCAGTCCCGGTGGAAAGGGAAAAGCGGGATTGGAGCTCGGAGTGACGTTCATTGGTGGAGGGAGGGAGTGAGTGAGTGAGAGAGAGAGAGAGAGAGAGAACCAGCCGCTGGACTCCATTAGCTTTTACTCCGAGGACGCAGTTCACGGGACTTTATTTGGACCAGTTTTCTTTGGATAAATTCTCCATGCTAGACTTAAACAGGCGTTTGGAAAAACAGAGCTGTTCAAACAGACCGCTTTCTGCCGCCGGAAGTTTCAAGCTTCAGTTTGGGATTTGATTGACCCGCTCGCGTGCTCGTGAAGGTGAGGGAACATTCTAACAACCCCGTGCTTTCAAAGGCGCCCGTGCGCGTTCATGTACCCAAAGTGGGTGGGTTTAAAAGTATCTGTTGATTAGAAGTGTGTTAACTGGAAATTTGTAGCCCAGGCGTGTTTACTTCATAAGGAGTTTCTCTTTCTCTCTCTCTCTCTCTCTCTCTCTCAATCAGCCCTGTTCCTCAGTGTAGTTTTCCCGTTATATTTAAAGGCCTACAGGTGACCCTATATTTCAACATTCAACAGCTTATCATTATCACACGAAGTTATTTTATAAAAATAATCAAAATCACCAAAGTTGAAGTTTGTTGTTCAGCCCGTATTTTTTTATTATTATTATTATTATTATTTTGCAACTTGGTTTCTGTCTTAATGTTTAACTTTCGTGTTTAAACCGTCCCTCGGTTGAGACTCTTATTTGACGGCACTAATTGACTGGACGGTGCGTCTCCTACAGCACTACGTCATCAGTGACTGTCAGCCTGCCTTCACTGTTCGTCTTCAGAATAAAAAAAAAAAAAAAACAACTCAAATTTTCTTGGCATAATTACGAAGGTCTTAAAAATATAAAGGAAAATCTTTTATTTTGAACAAATATTAAAAAAAAATGTCTTTATTCGGCTACTTGTTTATTGTGACCTCACAGTTAGGAAATCCATCCATTTTCCGAACTGCTTAATTCGACCAGGGTGACAGGGTGGAGCCTATCTCAGCCGACTCCAGGCAAAGGTGGGATACACCCTGAAAAGTTTTCCAGTCCATCATCTGGCCACATGCACCCAGCAATTCACACGCAGACCTAGGAACAGCCAATTGAGCCTAATGTTATGTCTTTGGACTGTGGGAGGAAACTGGAGTGACCAGGGAGAAATCCACATGGGTGCAGGGAGCATATAACAAAATCTATAGAGAAATGCCCCTGTTGAACCTGGGACTAGATCTCATTTATTTTCTTGCTGTGTGGTAAATGAGAGATGCTAACTGCTATGGCACTGTTGCCACCAATGTGAGAGTTGATAGATTTCTATAATTTGGTGCAAATGGAGATAAATATGTGTAATTTTAAACTTTTTGAAACAAAAAGTTACGGGTTGGTAGTGATGGAACCACTTGGAATGCTCCAGATCACTATTACAACAATAGTGAGAAGCTTTATATCAGAGCTCAGTGAGTGATTTTGACACACCTATTGTAGCCTGAGCCTGAATTAATTCTTTTGAAATTAACATTTCATGAACATCTCTCTTTATTTTTTTTAATTAGAATATGGCTCTGGATGGTATAAGGATGCCTGACGGCTGCTATGCGGATGGCACATGGGAACTGAAGATGCATGTCACTGATCTGAACAAGGACGTCTCCCTGAGAGTCACAGGAGAAATCCACATTGGCGGCGTCATGCTGAAGCTTGTCGAGAAACTTGGTAAGCTTTGCTAATGTTAATATTTAAATGAACCATCTAACCATTTCCAGAGTCCAGTTTGCCGTTTTTGTCTACATATGAGCTCCTGTGTTTTGAAGGCACATGATCGTTACCATGCTTCCTCAGTTCCTGTGTGAGTTGTGGCAAAGCATCCCAGAGTTCAGTGATATTGATCCATTTGAAATCCATCTCAGATGTGTTCTTTTTCTTTCTTTTCTTTCTTTTTTTATTTTTTATTTTTTTTAAATTCATGTGTTAACTGGTCTGCGAGAAAGCCGAGGCCAGTTCTGGTCTATTACACCATAACCATGCAGGATTTGTGATGGAGTGGACGGGATGAAAGTATTAAAATAAAGCTGCTTTAACAAAATATCCTCAATTTCACGGTAGAATTTAAGTACGTATGGTTTGGACATGTACAAAGGAGGGATAGTGAGTATATCGGTAGTAGGATGCTGAGATTGGAACTACCAGGCAGAAGGCCGAGAGGAAGACCAAAGAGAAGATTTATGGATGTGGTGAAGGAGTACATGAAGGTAGTTGGAGTAAGAGTAGAAGATACAGAGGATAGGGTGAGATGGAGGTGGATGGTTTGCTGTGGCGACCCCTGAAGGGAAAAGCCGAAAGAAGAAGAAGAAGAAGAAGAAGGTCTACAGTGTCATATTGTGGATTTCTTTTCAACTTTAGCACAGCAATATCAATAGTATTGAAAATAATACTGCATAGGATTCTGGGAAGGGTGACTTGACCTTTTTAATGTGAAATATGGGCCCGGATCGTGTTAAAGATTATTTAAAAAATAGTTACTCCGTTACTATTAAAACAGGGTCTTCTGAAGTCTGTATGGAATAATAGTGCCTGATGTCTCTATTGATGTTTCTTTCATACTAGAGAAGCAATCTCTGGACAAATCGATCACAATGATGGGCGTGTCTTTACCATTGACACATCTTTATCACAGTGGAGGGTCCATTAATACGAAGTACACCTCATTGTCATGCAAAGGCTGTTTTGACCTTTATTATAATAGCTTGCTCCAGGTGTTGCAACAGTCACATTGCATGATTAGGTCACATGGCCATGATGTGTATGCAGGCGATAGCCTTGCACTCAGTTCCCTCCCCAAAACCCATGGATGTTTTTGATAGTCTTTTTAAAACGCTGTCTACATTTTCTTGCTTTTCATGTTGAATTTGGCCCATATTTAGATTCACTTTGGGTTTGTTGGGAGATGAAAAAAAAAGAGTAAGCGGTCTCTGGAGTGTCTTCGCACCGAAGAAAAGGCACAAAATCTCTTTTCCTACAGGACATAATGGGATTCCTGTCAAGTACATGAGCAGTCCATAAAATAACTAATGAAATGATGGATTTGAAAATGACTCGAATCCCAGACATAGTCTGGTTGTTGTTATTAATGATCACGTCCCGTCCCCCCCCCCATGCAAAACTAGTCCAATCCGAATAGGTCTTATGACTCACTTGACTGGATCGCTGTATCTTCATAACGCATTCATTCAGCCTAAGTTCGAACTCCACGTAACAGTAATGAATTCAGGACACATTAGCAGAGACATGGCGATTCATCATTCATACTCCACATGATCAAATAGTAACTGATGTGTTGCGTTAGTCATTTAAGCTCTTGTTTTTTTTTTTTTTTTCCCCTCCACAGCCCTCACCCCCTCCATTGCATTGTGAGTGATGGATTTCTTATTATGGAAAAGCTCTTTATAGATTCCCACATTCCTAGTGATTCATGGTTGTCGATGTCAGCCTTATTTTGGTCCTCTGTGGTGAAACCTCTGTTCCATGTGCTTCAGCACTGAGCTATAGCTTCCACTCAAATGTAAGAAAATGCTTCTGTAGAGATACGTACAAGTTTCACCTTTTCAGTTTTGCTCATTTTAAGCATTGTAAGTCATGCTATGTATCTTCATAACAACAAACCCAGTCACAGAGGAACTGTGTGGAATCCCATCTGCAATTAGATTGGTTTATAATTTATATCCTGTTTCGACAGTGCGTGAATTGTAACTCCAAAGGCATTGTACATGCAATGCAAAGACACTTATCAAAAAAAAAAAAAATATATATATATATCCCGCTTATTGAATTGATGTAAGGTAAAGGGTTTTTACACCTAAGCCTCGTGGCTCATCAGGCTCATCCCTGGTTTCCATAGCATGAAGCGACCAGGAGTTCAACTCCCCCTGGATGTGACGATAGTCCATCGCAGGTTACCTTCCCAGTATATATTACTGGTACCCATTTATACTGCTGGGTGAACAGAGGCACACTTGCGGTTGAGACCTTGCCCAGGGGTCTCAGCATAGTGGGGGGCACAGTGGGATTCGAACTCACAACCTCCCGATCATGAGCGCAGCACCTTAACCACTACGCCACCGGCCCCTAATTGATGTGTATCACATCCATTATTGAAGTTTACGTGCGCCTTCTCAGGTACTGCTGATTGATGTCTGTTTTTCTGTCACGCCGACAGCACATCAATGTATTCGCCGAACGTTAATAATACATTTCGGCAATTTCAACTTATTTAATCATTCAACGGTCAGCCTGGACTTGGAAAAAAATCAGCCCCATTTATGTGTTTTTTTTACTCAAGATGATCAATGCTGGTGCTGAATTTAAAAATGAATAAGTTTGTAAAGTAAATAACTAAATAAACTTGTAAAGCTTTGTGCTAACAGCTAATAACCTGAATGACAAAACTGAGCCATATTTGTTTGTCTGAGGAGGTTCGCGTTTACCTGTGGTTTGAGTGGTTTTGTGTTTCTTAGCAGTATTATGGAAAAAGTTATAGCAGGTCTTCATAAGATTTTGGCCGGAGGTGAAGCTTAGGACAAGGAAGACTCCATCAATTTTTTGGAAGGAACTGGATCACATTCTGGATCCAGAATTTTTTTAAAGGAGTCTTTAATTTAGTGAGGATGATTTTGACTTCTTGATTCATGTGGGAATTGTTGGGTTTCCAGAGGCTTATACTCTTTGAGTGGACTTATTTCTTTTGTCTATCGTTCTATCTATCTGTCTAGTTTCATCCTGAATGATTGAGAGCAAAGCTCAGCTCCTATAGTTAATTTGTACCAGCCTATCCTGGTTCAGCATGTCACTGTTGTTGTTGTTGTTCATTGAGTCGTTGGTAGGGTCGTGAAGATACTGGAGCCTATGTCGGCTGACTATGGGCGAGAGAGGGGTACTCCCTGAATGGCTCGCTGGTCTATTTTAGGGACAATACTCAAGCCATTCACATTATATGTACATTACATGTAGACTGCAAAGTCGTCAGCGTGTTTCTGTCCCTTGCGAAAAAGGGTTGTGACAGGAAGGGCATCCGACGTAAAAACCTCTGCCAAATCAATTGTGCGAATCAGATGATTCGCTGTGGCGACTCCCGAGTAAAAAAGGGTAAAAGCCGAAAGGAAGACAGACTCGAGCCATTCACATTCAAACCTAGGGGCAATTTGGAACAGCCTTTTAGTCTAATGCGCATGCATGTATTTGGACTGTGGGAGGAAACAAGAACACGTGGAGGAAACCCATACAAACTTGGCATGGAAATGCCCTCGTTAGGCCTAGAACTAAAATCCAGGACATTCTTGCTGTGAGGCGGGTGTGCCAACCACGACGCCACCATGCCGCCCTTTGTTGTTCTTGTTAGTGATATTTGTTTTACCTGTTGGGATAGTCTTGTCTAACCGGTTCAGAGAATGGTAAAGGCAAGACATAAAGAAATGAGCTAAGATTTTCCTCTGTGTACTGTCGTAACAATAGCCTGCTGTTTCGGAATAGAATTACACATTGAATGTTTGCTTGCCCCCCTTTTGATGGTTATGTATTTCAGAAGTATTGTTGTAAGGGCAGTGCTTTGTGGATGACCTCTGTTGGCTTCATTGATGAAATAAAATCTAACCTGGCGATTAGAATTAACTCTTAAATGTCCTTTTATTTGTGATTTCAGATTTTTTTTTTAATTGATTTATTTTTGTTTACAGCTAACACAGTGTGTTGAGACAGTAGTTCATGTGTATTGTGCTGTTAGGGATATGATCCATTCTGGTATTCTCCCTTGAATTTGTCAACTACAACCCAGTAGCGTTTATATAAGAGTGAGGAAAGAGTAGCTGTAAAAGGCAATTATTAACTCCTCAGAGAAGTAATTTCATGGGGTGCATTTGTGTGCAGGAATAACAGCTCACTCTACACACTTCACTGATCTGGAGTGGAACAAGGTTTATATTTTATACAGAAACAGACAGTGAAACAGCTCTCATGCAGCACATCTCATATCCTGGGTAGGTGTTGTGTTGGTAACTCCGTTGTGGAACAATGTTTACCAGCAAATTTAGCTTTATGTTAACTTGCTCAGTTACTTTATATCGGTGCAAGATTGAAAGGGATGGGTGAGGTAATGGTTAATGCAGCGCTTATCAATTTTTTTCTTTGGTGCCCCCTCGAGGAAGGAAAAAACATTTCACCCCACTGTCCCACGAGTGACTACAAGTAGTATTACGTATTTGTCTATAAAATTATTAGTACATCTCTGCATAACATTGTATCTTTATTAACATTGTTTTTTAATCTGTAACAGAAAAGATTTAAAGTGCACCAATGTGCCTGAAATAAAAAAAATACATCTTTATTTAAACTCATTCAACTTATTTATATCTTAATATCTCCGTCTCTCTCCATCTTTCTCTTCGTTCCTGTTAGAAATTTTTCTGTGTTGTTTCATGAGGGGTTGTTTACTGCACTTCATATCGTTTGCTCTTGCGAAAAACTGCTACACCAGAGCACGACAATGACAGCACGACTGCCAACTAGTGGAGTGGAGGTGCAATTACACTTAATTCTCATACACTATTCCAGAAAAGTATACACCGCGCTCCCCCGGCATCATACCACGCCCCACTACTTGAGAAGCACTGGGTTAATGGCCTGAAATTGAAACATGGCTATTCTGTATTTCCTGCAGTGCTTGTAAGCTCACAGAGAGTCTCCCTGTAAGCAACCTTGTCATGTATAAGAGGGTTCATTGACCTAATATGGCTCTTGAGACCTAGAAGAGCTGTTTAGTAATGGGGGAGCTCTGCTTCTGTCCTCTCCTTTCTGTTTCTGACCTTGATTTAATCTTGCTCTTCCCCCACTGTGACACTGTCGCAATCTTGAGTCCTTATGAGATTATTTTAATCTTTGTCCAGCGTGTCAGTTTTTCACAAGACACACATGATACGCCGTAGCTCTCGATCAGGCTCAGTCACTGCCGTTCTGTCCTGTCCTGTCCCCTGACATGCTCGACTCTAGTACTTGGTACATACATGCATACTGTTTATATGTTCTGTACAAATGATATGTAAAATGATATGAATGTTACGATAATGAAATGTTATGTAAAATGATTGTTGTGGATGTGTCCTTAGCCTGAGCACCTTTGAGATGAGTATATTTAATATCTATGCTTTTTATTATTATTATTATTATTATTCATAGATGGCAAGAAGACAAATAGGTTTAATAACCAGATTTTGTTATCTGTCAGGATGGTTACTGAATTTATCATCCCCTGTTTTATGACTTGCAACTTTTTTTTTTTTTTTTTTTTTTTTTCAAGAAGAAATGCTGTATGTTCCACATGTGAAATCAATTACAGTAACATCTATTCTCTGACATGGTTCACTCAGCAATTCCTCTGACGGCTTTAATGGATTAAAAGGTAATGCCAGGAAAGTGCTTTATCGATTGCAATGGTCATTTCCGCCAGATCTTTTTAGAGGAGCGTTATTTAAGATTTGATGATCAGGATCATCAATGACCTGCAGTGCAGTTTGAGCTTCTGTGTTTTCAGTTATCACTTTTTCCTGTCACAGTCTTTAACAGGCCTGGAATATATTTTTGAGCTTGTCTCTCTATTTGAAGCCAAGTCATCTCTGTCTAACAGAACATAGTAGAAAGTACAAAATTTCTTGAATTGGAATGAATGAAATGAGAGAGTATTGGATCGAGGTTGAAACCTGGATTATTTAAATCTGCAGCCATCAAAGCACGAGTCCGCCACTGAACAGATGCTGCTTTCTCTTCATGAATGCCAAATAAACCCTTTAAAAATGATCAAAGTACACCAATTTCGTATGAAATGTGTTAAAATTATTTACCTTTTTTAAAAATCTCTTGAACCACCCATGCGACGCTTTAAAGTCCAGGGGTTGCTTGTCTGAAGAACCCTCACCCTCCTTCACGAGGTCCTTAAATATGGTGGTTGGTTTTTCCGAAATAATCGCCTCCGTCACTGTATCTCTGCTTTTAATGCCTCTTTCTGATTCAATATCGTTTCGAAATACAGTCATGTAAAATCTACTTACAAAAACTCCAGGTTCGGAAAAAGGTTCTGGAACGGATTGATTTCGTAAGTAGAGGGCCGACTGTAATCGCCTCGTCATTGTATCTCCGCTTTTAAGGTCTCCTTCTGCTTCAAAATCGTCCCAATTGTAGAGGGTTTTTGGCCATATTCCTTTGCGATTTCGCTTGACCACATCCCACTTTCGTATTTTTTTATCTTCTGCTTCACTTTGATTGATAACGGAGCCCGCTTCTTCTTTTCGGTGTCACCGGGAATGACTTTCTTGGGGCCCATGATGGATAAAGAAATATAACGCTGAAATGATCACTCTCAAAAAAACTCACGAGCCAACAGTCCTGTTCAACTCTCCTTCACGCGTGTGACAAACAGGAAGTATGGGTACAGTTCAGCTCCCTCCTAGCCAATGGGGGGCCAGCGGGTGGGGTGTTGGGAGATAGCCAATGGGAGGGATCGGCGTCGTCCCTCCTAGCCAATGGGCGGCCAGCGGGGCGGGATGTTGGGAGAGAGTCAATTGAGAGCAACTCGTGCATTGTTTGAATTTTTGAATGGCATGTTTATCGCTTTTCGTAAGAAGTTGTTTCGTATACAGAGGATGGAAATTTAGGAAAATATTTTTCGTAACCTGGATTTTTCGTATTGAGGTTTTCCTAAGTAGATGGCTGGCTGTATTGGCAGGGTTTTGTTTTTATTTTTTTACTCAGTATATCACTTTTTATATTTTGTTTCTCATTTCACATCCATGATGCACTGGGAGACTTGTGTTTTCTGTCTCAATGAATGCTTTTACGTCAGGAAACCAGGTTCTCTGCAAAATTCATTCTCATAATGAGGGGCAATTTGGAATAGGCGGTTAGTCTGATATGCACGTCTGTGGAACCTTCGCAAACACAAGGAGAACATTTTACCATTTAGACACACAAATGGAGACTCGAGCTCAGGGCCTTCTTACTCTGAGGAATATCTGTCGGTCGGTCTATCTGTCAGTGTAGAAAAGTTTCGGGACTATGTTTTGTAAATAGGGAAAGCAAATCATTGGAATTTGTAATACAAATTTGTTCGCACTTGTTTTTTTTTGTTTGTTTTTTTTAAATAAACGTATTGGCCATTGAGTCAGTAGCCATTTGTTCTAAATATTTGCCAAGCTTTCATCAGAAATGTATTATAGTACAGAGTTGGACTGAGTTAATGTGTTGGCCCTCTGTTTGAGTTTCCAGCCAGAGAAATGAAGGGAAAGGGGGAATGAGAGGAGTGGATTATGTGTGTTGGGCCCCCAGCATGTGACGTGAGATGCTCTACTAGAATTCCATAAAAGTCTTCTGTTGCACAGGAAATGACTTCCAGGGTTTGGCATTTTCGCTGGACGCTGCCGTCATCAGTATTTTCTGCTGCCTGCTTCTACTTCTAGTTTCTCTTCAGTTTCTGGCATGTGGTGTATTACTCCTTTTTTAGACCTGAATGCTATTTTTCCAGATACTGTGCAATTATTACTCTACAAACACACTACAAATATAATCTAGTGTAATGAGTAAGCACAAGCTCGCCAAGGACGATAGTTCAGCACAACATAAGACTGAACTCAAAAACTTTTGGAATTCTTCCTCGCTTAGATTATTGTGAGTTTTTTTTCTTTTACTTTGCTGGTCAGTATAGTGTTGTAGGAAGGGGACAGAACCCATTGTTGATCATGGAGTAGGGGTTTGGAAGGAAACGGACACTGTTTTATACAGGAAGCAGCAGTTCCGGATGATTTTTTTTTTTTTTTTTTTTTTTTAATATATAAACTTGACCTTTTGTGCATAGAGTTTTCTGGAGTTTAAGGTTCCCAGAATTCTTACAATTTATGGGTTGAGTTAGAATTTTGTGCATGGTTAAGTATATCATGATGAAAATCTGTAACATGATTATTTTATTCTGTACTTTTATTTACCAGCATTAAATCGTATTCGTATTTTGCTTTATCTTCATTCATTTGGATTTGAAAAGTTTTAATCGATTAAAAGTTTCAGAAATGTAAAAACTGTGCATGTGACATGAATTAATTTTGTGACAAGCTGTGTGTTTGCTCGGTCAGATATGATGTGGGTTTATCAGAATCTGAAATCATATCTTTATTCTGCAATGATTTGTGATTTTTATCCGTGCACATGGTGACTGAGTACTCTTTGCATTAGTTCCATAAGGTAATTTATGCACCAATGTCAAGACACTCTAATCTGGCATACAGGAAGTAGTTAGAGTAAGTAGGGGCCCATCCCAGTGCAGATCCTTCCTGTTGTTCTGATCAGATCCTGTTGTGATTTTAGTGTTTCTCTGAAGCACAGTGACCCCTTCACCCTTCCTGCGTGCATTTTGGGGTATAATTTGAGCACATATTTGTTGAAGAGCCTTACAATTATTGAGATTTTTCTTCCACTTGTTAGTTAGTGTACTTCTATTCTACAAATCAGTTGTAAAACTGTATTAATTGTGGTGCAGTACCTTTTGAAGTATTAATTTTAGGTGTGGCACTAATTGGCAATGAAAACTTTCAAATAACGTGCAGCCTATCTTGGCTCCATCTGTGCAAAACAAAACATTTGGTTTGACTTCCTCTTCAAAGTTTCCAACCCCTTTTCCCTTTTCAGAGTAGAAGGAACTCTTATGTTGGAGAGCTTTATCTAGAAGCTGTCTGAGGATGTCAGGTGAATCAGTGGTTATTTGGGTGATGTTTCCCAGCTGTTCTGTTTTTGAGGCCCTGAGGCTTTCTTGGGCATTGATTTTGCTCCATGACATCCTACGTAATGTGATTAAAATACTTCATCTGTAGCATATAATTGTATAAAACTGCAAAGGAGGCTGTTGCTGCTGCTCATTCAGACTAACATATGTGAGTCCATTTCTAATCCAAAGCTTTCAAAAGGACATTTTGTATACGACTCTATTTCAAGCTCATGGTGCTCTGTGAAAAGATTAGATTCTAAGAAATATCACAGTTGTATGTGTGTGTGTGCGTGCATGCGTGTGCGCACGCACACATTTATTTATTTTTATTTTTTGGACTGATGATCCAATGGAACTTCTCGATTGGTTAACCTGAGGCTGCTGCTTTCCCACCACTTTGTGTTCCATAATTATCCCCCCAGATCAGGTTCGGGGGATCATCACATGTGTTCTCGGGGAGGTTTGAGTGTCTCCAAACAAGATCAGAGGGATCTGTATTGATCATGTTTGCTTTCTAGATGACCATCACTGGTCCTTGATAATGTCCTTGAGAAAGAGTGAAGGATTAGATGAACTCTTTGACTCACAGGGCGAGGATTTTGAGATTAAAGTATGCCAGTGCATTACCCGAACAAACACAAAGACTCGCACACGAATATTTTGTTCCATGTTTAGCTTTGCTTACAGTACATGATCATCACCGACATTTTGATTCCGTGCAGTGTTCTCCAGCACATCCAGAAAATTTTCAATCGGGTTAAAGACAGGACTCTGGGGTGCCGATACACATGTGAAAATGATTCTTTATGCTACATGAAACACTCCTTCATTATCTGAGTCCCCATTTTGTATCCGTGTAATCAGAGCCGAAAAAAAAGTCAATTGATGTGATAGTGTGCTCATTTTGTTTATTTAGGTTATCAGTTGATTTCATTTTATTGCCACATTAATGTTGCTGAGCCTCAACTGGACCAACTGGAGGAATAATGCCATGAAGATTAAATGTTGTGATCAAGGCTAAATGCACGCCATGAAAACAGTATGCATAGACAATGTGTATTTCGGTCAAGATTGCATTTGAAATTTGATTTGGCATTTGCTGGATCCTTGACATTTAATGTAAGATGATTAACTTAAATTTTTTTTTTTTTATGTTTCTTATTCTAAGCACTCGGCAGTGGGGAAGTGGTGGTCTAGTGGTTAGGGCGCAGGATCGCTGATCCTAAGGTTGGGGGTTCGAGTCCCCACAAGGTTGTCACTGTCCCCCCCCAGTGCAGCTAACTGGGTTATCAAAGGCGGGCCATGTCTCTCACTGTCTATGGTGAGAGGCATGTAAAAGAACCATTGCTGACTGTCGTAAAGAGTAGGCTGCAAAGCCGTCAGCGTGTTTCTGTCCCTTTGTAAAAAGGGTTGTGACAGGAAGGGCATCCAACGTAAAAACCTATGCCAAATCAAATGTGCGAATCAGACGATTCGCTGTGGCAACTCCCGAGTAAAAGGGAAAAAGCCGAAAGAAAAAAAGATTCTAAGCACTCAGCAACGGTTGAGTTTAGTGTTTAGGAGTAAACATGGAAGGAGCGCTTGCATATCGGAAAATAAGAAAGTTGAGCTTCGGAGTGTGTGCTGATGTTTTGGCCTGAGGAGTCTTTTCATGAGAGTTCCTTTCTTCTGTAATTTTTATCTATATCCATGGGCCAGAAATCTGACTTGACTGGAATGCAGTAGTGTATCTGGTTCATTGTTTTTGTAGATACTTAAAACGGCATTAAGATTTGGATGTTTTTTGGAATGCGTATGGATCACTGTGGTTCATCATGGTGGCACTTGTTGTGGGTTTTTTTTTTTTTTTTTTTTTTTTTTTTTGAAGCTAAGTAGGAAACTGGAATAGCTGCGTTCACAGTATGGCCAAATATATGTGGACACCTGACCATTACACGTGCATGTGGTTCTTCCACAAAGTATTTCCATTAAGGTGGAGGTAAATATCTTCACTGAAATGAAAGTTACCTATTCACTAGTAAACAACCTGTGAGATTTGTCTTCCATTGTCAGTTCATTCTTTCTCAATAAAAAGGCTTCCTTATGAAACCACCCCAGCGCATGAGCTTAGTAACTCGTATTCACATGCTTTGTATTTTGTTTTGGTTCTGTATCTATTTATAATAACAATTTCATGAGCTGAGGAGCAATCTTGCGCATACTTGATAACTTGGCGGGGCAACACAGCTTCATAGATCAAGTCATTGTCATTCATGTACAGGAGAAAGCAAATGTATGTAAGCAAAAAGACCTTGAGGTGATTTGCTTTTATTTCTAAGAGACAGCAAACAGCCGTGCATTTCATGTTTATTTAATATCTATGCTAATTGGATGGGTATTTATTCATTAATCATGATTGTGAATAGCTCTACCTTTTTAGTTTGGTTTCCAAATCATGGCATATTTTACAATAATGTGCTTAAAAAAAAGTCTTTAATATATTTGTGTTCATAGTACCATATGCATCACAGACCACCTCCAAAAATGTTTTGAGGGATTTACAATGCATCTTGGGGGGTAGCGTCGCCTAATGGATACAGAAGCGGCTTAGAGACCGAAGGGTCGCTGGTTCGATTCCCGTACCAACAGTGAACATGTGTGGCAGTCTTGGGGTGAACTTCCCTTCCTCCACTTAAAATGACCTGAAGTGCATTCGAGCAAGGCGCCTAACCCTCAACTACTCTCCGGACACCCCCAGTGTGTGTGTGTGTGTGTGTGTGTGTGTGTGTGTGTGGGGCAAGCCCACTGCTTCGAATGTGTGTGTACTCACTGTTTGTGTGGGTGTGGGTATGTGTGTGTGCGTGCGCGTGCTCACCTTAGATGGGTTAAATGCAGAGGAAATAACTTCTTTATGGGATTAATGTAGTATAACAAAAAAAATGTGTTCTTGGTACACACTCCAGATATTTAAGTGAAGATCAAACTATGGACAGTGGGGCAGTGGGGGTCTAGTGGCATAGGGTGCGATTGGGGGTTCGAGTCCCACTCTCCACAAGGTTGTCACTGCCCCCCCCCCCCATTGCAGCTAACTGGGTTATCAAAGACGGGCCATGTCTGTCACTGTCTATGGTGAGAGGTATGTAAAAGAACCATTGCTGACTTTCGTAAAGAGTAGCTGCAAAGTCATCAGCGTGTTTCTGTCCCTTGCTAAAAAGGGTTGTGACAGGAAGGGCATCCGACGTAAAAACCTCTGCCAAATCAAACGTGCGAATCACATGATTCGCTGTGGCGACTCCCGAGTAAAAGGGAAAAAGCCGAAAGGAAGACAGACATCAAACTATGGACAGTAGATCAGTATTTCAGGTTTTATTTTATGCTGTTTACATCTACACGACTTTGACAACCTAGACCATGGCACTGTGGTATCTCACTGCCCTCTGATCAGGTGAGCAAAAATGTTGGAACAGAAGCTTTTTAAGCTTCTCCAGCAGTTCCTCCGAGTTGTGTAGTTTGAGGGGTTTCTCCTTTCAGCAGCTGAAGTGCATGTTCAGCTGG
Source organism: Plotosus lineatus (assembly GCA_024760905.1). Lineage (NCBI taxonomy): Eukaryota > Metazoa > Chordata > Actinopteri > Siluriformes > Plotosidae > Plotosus > Plotosus lineatus. The sequence goes on from CM045732.1 coordinate 58,106,467, forward strand.
GTTACGTTTTTCTTGAGTGACAAAGCTACTCCCACTCTACCCCTCCCCAGATGAAGTCCTTGTGTTGTGTTGGCAGTATGTTTTTGCCTTAGTGTTTGGTGTTTTTGGAAAATGCAAAGTTTCTGTAGACTTCAGAACTAACTCTACCGCTATCGTCATGGGTTTCATCATCAATAAAGATTAGCGGGTCCATTTCGCAGAGAGACATGCAAGCCCAAGCCGTGACAGTACCACCATTGTACTTGACTGATGAGCTTGTATGGTTTAGATTATCATCCTTTCTTTTTTTTTTTTTGTACGCTTTGATCTCTTCCAGTGTAATGAAAAGGCCAATGTTCATTCAATCATTTTTTTTTGGCTCAACTTTGTATCTTTTCAAATTCCAATGTGACTTTTGGATTTTTATTGATGAATAGTTTGCTTCTTGTGGTATTTCTTGTCAAGAACCATTTTTCAAACAGTGTATTATGATACCTTCACTCTGGCCTTGTGAAAATTGTTGTTTTGGGGGTTTTCTTCTCAGGTCTTGCAATGGTTGTTAAAAACTCTTGTTTTCTGTGGCCAACCTGTTTTGATATTTCCTGCTCTTCATTTCATATTGGTTTGCTTTCTAGTTCTGTATTTTTATCAATTCAGTCACTCTTTACAGAGCAATTAATTATTTAAATATACATTCTAATAGCTGTGTCTGGGATAAAGATTCACCTGCATATTTCTTTTTCATATATATTTTTTAAATCACCTGAAAATGGGTGTGGTCAAAAAGGTGCCGTTTTTAAACTCTTTACTAATATCAGAAAATGAAGGAGTAAAATTATAACCTAATATTTATTCATGAAACCCAAATGTCTTTATGTAGCTAAAACAAAAGAATTGGCCCGACATATATATATATATATATATATATATATATATATATATATATATATATATATATATATATATATATATATATATATATATAATATATATATACACATATACATACACACATACAGTCGGCCCTCTACTTACGAAAACCTCTGAATATGAAAAATCCAGGTTACGAAAAACATTTTCCTAAATTTTATCCCTCTGTATACAAGTCAACCTCTTTTTACAAAAAGCGCCAAACGCTCCATTCAAACAATGCGCGAGTTGCTCTCTCATTGGCGGTCTCCCAACATCCCGCCCCGCTGGCCTCCCATTGGTCAGGAGGGAGCTGAACTGTACCCATACTTCCTGTTTGTCACACGCGTGAAGGAGAGTTGGACAGGACTGTTGGCTCGTGAGTTATTTTGTGAGTGATCATTGCAGCGTTATATTTTGTTATCCATCATAGACCCCAAAAAAGTGATTCCCAGTGACACCAAAAAGAAGAAGCAGGCTCCATTATCAATCAAAATGAAGCAGGAGATAATAAAAATAAAATACGAAAATGGCATGAGGTTGAGCGAAATCGCAAAGTAGTATGGCTGAATAGATATTGAAGCAGAAAGAGACCTTAAAAGCCGAGATACAGTGACGGGAGCAATTATTTCGGAAAAAGCAACCGCCATGTTTAAGGACCTTGTGAAGGGGATGGGGGTGAGGGTTTTTCAGACCAGAAACCCCTGGACTTCAAAGCGTCGCATGGGTGGTTCGAGAGATTTTTAAAAAGGTAAATAATTTTCTTTTACTTTTAACACACATTTCATACAAAATTGGTGTACTTTTATACTTTTTAAAGGGTTTATGGGGTAGTATTGGGAGCCCTGGAACGAATCATGCGCTTTACATGTAAAATGCACCTCTACTTACAAAAACTCCAGGTTACGAAAAAGGCTCTGGAACGGATTAATTTTGTAAGTAGAGGGCCGACTGTCCTGGCAAAATCAGTGCTGCTCAATTATGGCTAAAATTATATATGTACTGTATATATACACATACATACATAGACACATACACGCACACATATATCTAGTGCCTGAGTCGTAGGACGGCCATTGGTGACCCGCCATGAAGGATAATGCCCTGGTTATCATCTTCATGTAGGTTTTCTTGGCAGGATTAGTGCAGTGGTTTGCCATTGTCTTCTGCACGATGTGAACCAACGGGCAATTTAGAACGGCCAATTAACCTACTGTGCATGTCTTTTGGATTGTGGGAGGAAACCGGAGCACCCGGAGAACATGAAACTCCACACAGAAACGCCCAGGCTGGGAATCGAACCCAGGCCTTCTTGCTGTGAGGCGGACATACTAACCACTACGCCATAGTATATATAATATATATATAATTTTAGCAATAATAGAGCAGCACTGATTTTGCCAGTTTATTAATTACACCAGACTAGTAGTGCATTGGCTTAAAACAACATGAATTTTCCTTGACATGAATTCAACATGAGGCTTGGATGCAATTTGCCGGAATGTTGTAGCATATGGAAATTTTTGCAGTGCACGGCTGGTGCCAACTGGATGCTTGCATCGGGTGTCTTACTGTAAACAATTCTTTCCACTTCATCCCAAATGATGCTCGGTATGGGGCTGAGATCCAGGACTGTGTAGGCCTCTGAAATGAAGAAATCTTGTATTCGTGGTCTCTTTATTTCCATGACCTTGTTTGTGACCGAGAACATCCTGTGTGCACTGGCCATCTGAATGAGAAGTAACATGACAAAGTTTTAAAGTACAGTCGTTTAGCTGTAGACTTTTGTAAATTATTTTTGCATCAAAACATAGCTTGAGCGTTCAGCAAGCTAATCAGCGTGACTAGCATTAGGAGATCACGCTAACCTTTGACCTTCCCCAGCTGTGTGTGTGTGTATACATGTGGGGATATATGTGGCAGATTGATGCACTTGAATCCATTAGACTTAAATCTCTAAGATCATTGACAGAAAGGAACAAAAACACGTGATCCAGTCCTTGAGATTTGCTGATTACACATCTGTGTACTTCATCCTGATATTCGTCATTTCATTATTGATCTGGTTATGTAAACAGTTCAGTTTTATATCTGGTTAAGGCAACATAGCCTGCATTTGGGAAGTCATCAGAGCCTGAGTGACTCTACGGTGCTTTCAATCGATTCCTTAGTCGATAATTTATTTGCTTTTTGAAGGAATCGTCACATTCTTTACTTGGACCTTTAAAAACATAGCACAGGCGCATCTTTTGAGATTCCATTAGCATTAGCGATTCTCGGCTCGGTGGTTTTAAGCTTTGATTTATATTCTGCTTTTCTCCAAAGCGTGTTCTTTTGTGCACACTTTACAGTGAAGAGACACACCGGTGCCGACAGGAGGTATGTAGGCAGCCCAGCGTCTCCTCACGTATTCAATAAATGTCACTTCTCTGTTTCTCAAGTATTCAGAGAAAATATCAATTTGCTTGCATCGAGAGCAAGTAAGATTTCAATGTATTTTATTTTTATTTTCTTAATTTTTTCCTCCACATTATTTTTAATCATTTTTAAAGCTATCAGAACATCAATTTCTTTCAAATGGTTTAAACAATCACGTCATACTCTGAAAGTGCGGTGATATCCCAAATAAGGTTGCCAATCAAAAGTGTGAGATGATGGTTATGTTTATGGATTGACCTGTTAGCACCTACACACAGGATTAGATGAACGTTCTTCCCTGAGACCAGTCTACTCGTAATACTGAAATCATAAAAGTCTCATTCCCTCTACAGCACCAGAGAATCCTGCTCTGCATTCAGCGCGCCCAATTACTTAGCCCTGCTTTCGTTTAGCTACAGCATTACGTCATTCCCTGGCAGCCTATATTTTTAGAAAGGAGGAACATTGGCCAGCAGGAGATTGAATTACCAGTCTTTATACAGGCTGCATGATAGATAGCCTTTAGGACCTCCCCCACCAACCATGCTGCTCAGATACAGATTGAAAGCAATAGGACAAGGGTTGACTGCATGGAAAGGTTTGTATTACGTCTTCATGTACAGCTGAGTGTCACAGCTAATGCAATCTCTATCTCAAACTCTGTCACTATTTCACTATTAATTATATTAAAGGTCAGCTTTGCCACATGTGCACAGCCCCTTTCAACACCTTAGTTTAAGTTTGCCATAAGAAGATGATAAGATAAATATTTTGATGTACTTGGATACTATGTGGTGATGATGACGGTGCCGAGACTTTTTTTTTCTTTTTTCTCCTGCCTATACACTCTTACAGATGCTCAGGACAAAAACCAGGAGTTGGTGATTTATCGTGAGTGTTTCCCTGTCACGGAAGCACGTGATCATTGAGCTAACTTGATTTTTGTAGTTAATACAACAGTTCAATTCTCTGATTTATTACGATGGTGCAATGTTTCGCTAAATAACATTTTCTCTATTTGAGTTATTGTATATTTTAAGTGGAAGCGCTTAGTGCTGTGAAAGTAAAGCATCCTGCTGTTATTAGCCAAACCCCTGTGACACCCCTGCAGGCATTCAAACAACAAGGAAATCATACACTTCTCAACCACGGCAAGACCCAGACACCCTCTCTCTCCGTTTTCAGTATGACATTAATCAAAACCAGACCACCCCCGCCCTCTAAAAGATCACTAATGGTTGGGTCCAGTTCGTGGAAGAGTTGTGCTGAACAGTTTAAGATGAGAGGTTTTCTCTAAACATGGTTGCTTGGCATCAGACCCCTAGTTAATGTATACAAGTGGCACTATGGAGAGTGATTATAGTAAACCTAGACGATGGATGGTGTGTCAAGCTTTTGTTTTTTTGTCCATATTTTCATTGAATGTGTCAGAGCCCGTCAGTGGGAAGAGACTTATTCAGCATTTATGAACTGGCGGTTGGGAAAGACCACGTCCCAGAACACTCACTGCACTGTCACTGTGTAATTGTGATTTTTTTTTTTTTTTTTTTTTTTTTTTTTTTTTAAACACCTCTCTGTTTGCTGCACAGGTTATTTTTGATTATCCATTATTATTTCTCATTTTCTTAAACCATGGATTAAGGAATAAATGGTCTGAGATTTCAAACGACACCAGCAGTTTCTACCACAGACTAGCGGGAGAATAAGAGCCTGTAGTTTAAATGGAAACATTGTGGTTTAGGGAGCCCCAAGTTTGGATGGATGGAAAGCCAAGAGTATGAAGGAGAAACTCTGAGTCAGTGTGTTTGAGTCACTAGTGTGGTAGAGCGATGAAGTGGGATGGTGAGGCAGTGAGGAAACTGAACACTACTAAGGGAAGTGCTTGTCCCTGTGCTTGCCTGGAAGCATGCCTGAGTTCTGACATCACTGCTGGAGCAGGAACATCTGCTTTTCCGGATGTCTACTGCATTGTCTATCTCAAATTGGTCTGTACAGTTTGTGTTAATGTACAAGAACCTGTAATAGTTATTACGTGGAAAACTTTGATTCGACAACCAGTCTACCTATGATTCAGTTCTTTGGCAGTGCGAAGGACTGTGATCAGGTTCTTAAAGAAACTGTCACAGTGCTGAAGACCTAATGAGCGACCCTTTCCTCCACATAAAGGAACAGATCTTTTGTAGACCTTGGATGCAGCTCTAAGCCTTAAATTGTATCCTTGATTCCCTCACTTGCGTCATATCCTTGCGTTTTAGTCCCTCCCACAGAGGAATTATGAAGAGATGCAAGGAAACAATGTAAGGAGCATGGGAGCTTTTTAAATGTGGTGCTGAAGAAACCTGAGGCGGCATTTCCTCTGAAGCATGATGCAGAGCACCGTCTGCTTCTGGCGATGGAGGAACAGCTGACCTGCTGTACAAAATCGTCTGGACGTCATGTAAGGGTGGATTATCTCTGTGCTGGTGAGCAGCTCTTGATGGTCTTAATGCACAAATAAGAACATTTGGATGGCTGGTAAATATGGATGATCAGAAGTATTTTGGGTACAGATGAGGATTGAGGAGCAAGGAAACAACAAATATGTCCCTCTGTTGTTCATTGCTTTGTTTTTCCACTTAGCTTTATTGTTGTGTTCAGAGGGTCATTTCTAAGCTTTATGCTCTACACATACACACAAGTTACCCCTGTTCTTCTATTGTTGGCCTGCAGCTGTGAAAGAGCATCAGGTTAAAGATGTGTGCAGAAAGTGGAACAAGGCGAAAGCTTTAATCTGATCTTTGCATGCTACAGGTCTGTTGGTTGCATGACAGAACAGACATTTCACATACACACCCCCTTTCAGCAGAGCTCAACTGCATCCCATAAATACTGTCCTTTGTTTAGACACCAATGGTGATGGCACGTTTGAAGAGTTCCCTGGACATTGGTGCTATCTTATCGGCGTGTTCGTTAGCTCTTATATCTTTGCCATTTAGCTCATTTATCTTCCTGCACTGCACGAATTGTATTTAAATACAAAGGGGTTTTATCAGGCTCGATAAGTTCAGAGCTGTTTACCCCGACCAGAATCTCAGAACATAAAGTTCTGTGTGGATGTTGACCGTAGCCAGGACCAAATGCTAAAAATACAAGGAGGGAATAATATAATGTCAGTATGATGTGAATAACCAGGAAGTACTCAATCTTGGTATTGATTTAATTTGTGTTAGGATTTTGTCGTCGTTCCCAAGCTAAGTGTCAGTGTGTTCACACTTCATTTTGCGCAATACAGCTAGCTAATGTCAGTTCAGTGTTAATGAATCCTCTAGCAATTCATATTACAGACAGTCATCAACTTACGACCGCTTTTGTTTCTGAAAAACTCACAAAACAACAATAACTCTCCTTTACACGAAAAGCATCATGGGGATTATGGAGATACAGCTCCATTATAGCCAATGGGAGGGAACTGCGTCATCCCTCCGAGCCAATGGAAGGCCAGCGGGGTGGGAGATTGGGAGGTAGTCAATGGGAGGCCAGCGGGGCGGGATGTTGGGAGAGAGCCAATGGGAGAGCAACTCGTGCATTGTTTGAATTTTTGAGATGGTGCTTTCGTAATTTGAACCTGTTTCGCATCCAGAGACAAACATTTTAGGAAAATGCATTTCGTAAACCTGGATTTTTCATTTGTTGGGACTTTCATAAGGTGAGGTACCACTGTATATGTGTGTCTGTAAACAAGCATATCTGGAGTACACGCAATTGCAATAAAAACCCCGTGCACTTTATCAACACATCTACCCCACTGACTGTGAACCATATCAACCCATCTACTCTGCACTCGGATACATTACACTTTAATATAGGCCAGTCTATAAAGTCGTTCCCTTCTTTTCTTTTATTGTTTATTAATTTATACTATTTATGTATCTATTTATTTATTTACTTATATAATATATATGTATGTGTGTGTGTTTGTATATGTATCTATTTTTGCACCCCCCAACTGATGGTACCTCAAGAGCCTGTAACAGTGAATTTCTCCATTGTGAGATTAATAAAGCTGTATCGTATCGTTGTTGTTATTGTTACTACTATTATTTCCTTTTTTAAATTTGATAGTTTTTTTTTTATTAGGATTTTTGTTTTTGTAATTACCATTTCTTGTTTCTTTTTCACATACTCAAAATTCAAGTATTTTAATTAATTCATTCATTCATTCAGTAATTTGACATACATGCTTGATTATTGGATTTGATTATTGGATTTGCAATGAAATACTTAATCTCTAATTGGATAAAAAATAAATTATGATTTTACTGTGTAATTGTTAAGACAATCAACAATCCTGGTGCCGTGCCAGAATTCTGTCGTAGACAGCAGCCATAACAGCTGGTCATGGCTGTATACGAAGGGCAAAAAAATCCACAGTGGAGGCCCAAAGTGCTTTCTGCAGGGTGTTTTTATCGAGACACCATCTCTAGCTAGGTGGCCGTTGACTCTAAGGCGTTCATCCGCCCTTTGATATTCTTACTGGGTTGCTAGCCACCCGACTCGCCAAATTTGGAACCTGGTGGGGGAGCCGGTTTAGTCGCCGACCACTCAACCATGCAACAGGTTGTACTGGCTTACATGTTTCCAGTAGCAGGGCAAAACCTCACCTGACATGTACTATACTATTGTTAAATAGTGAAACTCAAATTGAACAAATCTTGAAATGCAGATACAGGAAAATAACATCAGGGTCAGTTTTATCTGGCCTTGTTATGCCATTTGGTAATTGTTTTCCTTAACTAGCATTCATTCATTTTCGTTTTTTTTTTTTTTTTTTTTAATTTGTATATAAAATCCATCTGTACCCTTGATCAGAGTAACGACCATTATAGAGATGCATATAAACATGGTTGATATGTCTTAATTTCAGTCAACCACATGTGAGTTTTCTCTTCAGTTCTCATATTTTGTGTACTTGTGTGCAGATGTCAAGAAGGACTGGTCAGATCATGCACTGTGGTGGGAGAAGAAGAAGACATGGCTGTTGAAGACACACTGGACGTTGGATAAATATGGCATTCAGGCTGACGCCAGACTACTTTTCACTCCCCAGCATAAGTTGTTGCGCCTGCAGTTACCCAACATGAAGCACATGAAGGTCAAAGTGAACTTCTCAGACCGTGTCTTTAAGGCTGTGTCGGACATCTGCAAAACCTTCAGTAAGTGAAGCTTATTGTTTTTGTTTTTCTTCTCAATGTATATGGGTTAAAATTATTTTTTCTCATGCATTCTTTAGTCCCTGGTGTTGCATAAGTTTCAGAAGTGGCCAAAACCAACAGATGTGTCTTTGGATAGCTGTTTGCTGTTGTTCCAAATTGTGTTTCGCAAAAAACTCTGCATGTCAATGCAACCAGCTACTGGGTTTATTTTACACTATCCATATTTAGCCCATATGACCATGACTCGTGGGCATAGGTTAAATGTACTCTGTATCAATATCAATCTGTTTCAGTGTTGTACATCTGCTGAACTTGAGGTAGAAGGTCCAATACTAAATCTTACTGATTCCAACGGCCTTGCACTACACTGGCTGGAATAGCAGCTTGATAGTTTATAAACTATTGTTGTAATGCTTTACAGGTTCCTTTAACATTATTTAATATAAGCAATACTATTCAATAAATCTTCATAAAATAAGCCCATAAATTTACAAGTTTTAAATTACACTGACCTAAATGCTGACTAAACCTCACAGAACATGTATCACAATGCCTCCTCATGCAGATCTCCTCAGACATCGAACTGATCTCTGAACCTGAGGTGCAAATATTCAGTCACTTTTCGTTTATATACTGGGGACATGCATTAGTAGCCACCTTGCCTTTGATGGATAATTATCTTTTTAGTTATTGTTAATTATTCACCTGAGTTTATCTTAAACTCGGAATGCTTGAATCAATTAAAAATGTAAAGATAAACCATTAAAATCTTGTTTAAATTGTTAAATTGTGTTTAGCATATACTAAAACAATTACCATATTCAACGTAATAAGCGCCATGCTCCAATAAGCCCCCCTCCCTATGTTTTTTATTTTACGTCTAATAACCGCCCATGTGTACTGGGAGCAAAATCGTAGATCAAACTTTCCAATTTTATTTGATCAGTCTTTGTAACTGTTCACTGCCTGTAAAAGTGAGTTTATATGGTGTTTTAATACCCCCTGCCAATGGGGAATGTCTATAATGTTCATCAATAACAACACATGTGATTGTTCCGCTGTGCTTTAAAAAACAGGAAAATATTTTGCTGTGATCTCTTGGTAAATGTTGAACAACTGATGAACCATTACAAATCGCTACAGCAAAACTATGGGATGCTTTAAATTAATGGAGCGATGAGTCAGATATGGACTTATCAGAAAGTGATGACGATCATTTTTCACCAGATTCTCCTGCTCACCAACTTCCTAAATTTAAAAACGTTCCTGGCCATGTGCTTTTGTTTATGTAACAGTCTGTAACAGTGGGTCTTGTGGGGTGTTTCTGATAAGCAGTGGTAAGTACCTACTATCGGTGGTCTAAAAAAGAGCGAGTGAACTGCCAAGAGTGTCATGGTTGCACAAGGTTCACTGATGTGTTTGATGGTTAGTACATCTAGTCTGATCCCAGCCGATGAGCTACTGTTGCACAAACTGCTGAAACTGTGGATGCTGACTATGATTGAAAGGAGTCAACACACTGTGCATTGCAGCTTATTCTGTATAGGGCTGCAGACCTGAAGGTGGTGTTAATGTTATGGCTTCTCAGTTTCTGTGTGTGTTTAACACTAATTTCAATGAGGTTACTACAGTGAAAGCGTTTAAAAGATCATAAAACTATATGACTGCTCTAAAGTGTTAACACTGTTTTATGTTCTGTATGTGGTTGTGTTCGGATTTATTTATTTTTTTACATTAAAATGTTCTCATTCATACATCTATCAAGCTAGCACTGACAACACTATCAATATACAGTGGTACCTCACCTTACAAAATTAATCTGTTCCAGAGCTTTTTTCGTAACCTGCATTTTTCGTAAGTTGAACCGCATTTTACATGTAAAACGTGTGATTCGTTCCAAGGCTCCCAATACTACCCCCTTAACCCTTTAAAAATTATAAAAGCATACCTTTTAAGACCTTCTGCTTCAATATCGTACCGATGGTAGACGGGTTTGACCATATTCCTTTGTGATATCACTCGAGCCCGTTTCTTCTTCTCACTGTGTGTGTGTGTGTGTGTGTGTTCGCGCATGTTGACCATGTCTTCTTAGCAGAGTTATAATCTTTCAAATGTTTATGGAAGGTTAAAAGCCTGAGTTAAGAAATAAAGCATTAAACAACAGTAACTCTGTCCTTTACACGAAAAGTATCATGGTGGATTCAGCTCTATGATAGGCAATGGGAGGTAGATGCGTCATTCCTCCTAGGCAATGGGATACCTGTCCAAGATGGCGTCAGGTGGACCTGTTCAAGATGGAGCTTGAGTGAAGGCGACATGAACGACAGCTCAGTTATTATCCAATGGGAGGCCAGTGGGGCGGGATGTTTGAACGTCATTGATGTGAGAGCAGCTCGTGCATTGTTTGAATGTTTGAATGGCGCATTTTAATGTTTAAGATGGCTTGTTTTGTATCCTGAGACAAAAATTTTAGGAAAATGCTTTTCGTAACCTGAATTTTTCGTTTGGTGAGCTTTTGTAAGGTGAGGTACCACTGTACTTTTTTCAAGTTCGGCATGCCTCAGTCGCCACCATCACAAGTCTTATTTTAGCCTCAGTGTGATTCTGAACAATTGCTGTTGGCTGACTTTACGCATGACTGAGTGACATGCTGTAACTCATAATGGCTGGCAAGGTTGTACATCTCTTTAGGCGTAACTGTACACAAGGCTCATCTGCAATGTGCCACTAATTTCATTTTTTTTTTTTTTTTTTTTTTTTTTTTTTAAATTCTGTGAGGTCTAGTTTGAATGTTATGCTTATAAAGTATTGAATTCCTAAAAGTAAGCCATTTGACTCAGTTTGACATTTCCTGTTCTTTTGCTGGCTGACTTGCCCAAATTTACAAATCAGATGGGGACAGGAAGTTTACAGCGTCCAACTGGCATCAGTTCCAGACAGACGGACAGAGGGCTGGATTCTGCTTGCAGCTGTGCGTTAGACAGTAACCATTCAGTCACGGGTTCTCATAGAACTCCCTCTGGCTCCCTATCCCAATGCCTGGTGATGGATTTTCCTGAGAAGTGTCTTGTCCTTTAATCAGTTGGTCATGCAGTAGCAGATTCCCAGCGTTCACTCCCCTGCTGGAATTATAAATAGGCCATTTGAGAGCGAGTTTTGGAGAATATCCAGACTCTGATTGTACATGCCACACTGTCACGGTTACCGTAACATGGCTGGTTTTAAACCATTTAATTGTGGGTCCACATTGGGGCAAGTGCAGCTAAAATAAGAGTAGCCTCATTTGCTGGAACAGTCACATTTAGCGCTGTCAGCTCTCTTGGAACAAATGATCAGGCTCTCAAGTGGTCCAACAATTTGGCTTATTGTCAGGCTGTGTGAGCTGAACTCCCTACAACGCCACAGGCATCAGCAGTCAGGACTCCAAGAGAGCATAATTCAGTCTTCTCTCTGGGCGGGAAGGATGGCATTAGTCTCTCGCTCATCAATCAAGTGCAATGGTGTCTATCCAAGATACAAGCAAAGAAAGTCATTTAAATTTGATCAGTATGAACACTACCGGATACATTACACCTTTTAAGAAGTGTTTAGAAACCCAGTGCTGTGTCATGTTTATTTGAGAAAGAAGAAAACGAAATTACACACACTACTCAAAAATGAAATGGGATTTTAAACAGGGATCCCTCGCTACTTCGTGCTTCAATTCATGCGCCTCCAGTGCATCGCGGTTTAAAAAAAAAAATAAAAATAATTGAATTAAAAAGTAAGGAAAATGCCACAAAAACAAGGCCAATTATTATTCAAACAACCCCCAAAAAACCCTAAACAAACACAAAACAAAAAACAACCAAAAACCCTCCCATCAAAACTAGTTAAATTTTTGCGAGGTGCACAGCTGAGTGCATGCGCGTGTCTGTATCTGTGTGTATTTATATTGTATTTACATCTTATGCATTATTGTTTGTTTGTTATTATAAGCATTTATAGCATTGAATGCATTTATTGATATTATATACACAAACATGTACGTATACGTCGCTTCGGGTGGATCCTACTTCGCGGAATTCGGTGGTCCCGGGGGGATCTCGGTCTTAATTCACAGTGGAAAGTGAGAGATCCCTGTACTGCATTTGAGGAAAGGGTTGTAATTGGTGTTTTCTCTTTTTCTTATTCTTATGCCATAATCAAACTTCCTAAGCTACCAATAAATATGGCTCCATTTTCATACCTGATCTGAGGAGTATGTTATGCTTTTTACTTTTATTTTACTATGCATGGGGTCACTGCAAAATGAAAGGCAAGGCCACTGCCAGTGACTTGTGACTTGACTTGGGACATTTGTGCACGCGCACACACACACACCTCTTATTGTCCTGTTATAAAGTTATATTAGCATACAGAATGTTTATAGTTAATGATGGTCTTGCTGATTCACTTAGTTTGCTCCAAGGGTCCAGTTGTCTTGTGACTCTCACTGTATCTGTTGAATTTATGCGGTTTTCAAACAAAGCTTGATTTCAGCTCAGATGTTATTCAGCTGATCTCTGTTAGCAGTTCTCATTCAGTGGTTTTGTGTCTTTGATTCACTCTTTGCTTTTGCACTCATCTGTACTACTATCCTGTTTTATTTCAACCAGAGATTCCAAAGGTGAGATGCAGTTAAGGCCAGAGTTCTCTTAAGTCAATTATTTACCAAATAAGAGCTGCAATACTCAAAAACAGCCAAGAGGTGGCAACTAGCATTATTATGATCGGTATAAATGGATTAGCTGTGGAAAACACTGCACAAGTTTGCAATTCTTTTTGCCACATTTACAGTTATTTGAAACGGTTATATATATATATATATATTTATTTATTTATTTGTTATATGATGTAGTAGTAGTAGTAGTACTAGTTAAATCATTTGAAATTATTGTTAATTGCAAATGATGATGATTTTCCTTTCGGCTTTTTCCTTTTATCAGGGGTCGCCACAGTGAATGATTCACATGTTTGATTTGGTGTAGGTTTTTACGTCAGATGCCCTTCCTGACACAACCCTTTAGCAAGGGACAGAAACACGCTGACGGCGTTGCAGCTACTCTTTACGAAAGTCAGCAGTGGTTCCTTTACATGAACCTCTCACCATAGACAGTGAGAGCCAGGGCCCGCCTTTGATAACCCAGTTAGCTTCACTGGGGTGGACAGTGCCAACCTTGTGGAGAGTGGGATTCGAACCCTCAACTTTAGGATAAGTGATCCAGTGCCCTAGACCACCACTGCCCCGTATTAGTTGCATATATACAGATTATTTAAGTGTTGAAGTAAAATAAATGGGTGGATTTGAATATATTTAAAATATTGAAGTCTTGTTGGTGCACCCACGCAGCTTCCTGAAGGGTAATGAAGTGCGAGGTTGAGAGAATTGGATCAGTGTCTGTCTTTGGCTGAGATTTATTACCCCATTGGGAATATCAGCCTGGTAATATAATAAGGTGGATAACACACTGTCTAGTCATACCTAGTCCTCATTCGCTGATGCCACTTCAATAAAACCTGCATAATACTTCTATAGGTGAAATGGCGATTAGCACGTTTGTCTCAGCAACGAGGTTTTGGGTGTTTCTGTGTTGAGTTCTTCCCATGCTTGTGTTGGTTTCCTCCAGATGTTCCAGTTTCCTCCCACACACGAAAGACATGCACATTTGGTTATTTGGATATTCTTTATTGCCCCCAGATGTGAATAGGTGTGTGTGGTGTTTGTTGACCCTGCAAAGGATTAATCAACTATTTAGGGTATACCCTGCCTTTGACCAGAGTTGGCTGGGATAGGCTTCCTGCGACTCCAGGAGGTTCAAGTTTGACAAACGAAGGAATGAATAATATCAATATAGTTTAATCAGGAAAAAGTTACAGTTGGGATATCCATACGGAATATGTTGTTTGTGACCTCGAAGCAAGTTTAGATTGTCATATTCAGGAGAATACTGGGATATTTATGCTCATATTAACCATGCAGCAGTTATCAAGAGGAAAACAAACCAACGTTTGGACTTTATGAAACAATGTGCTTGTTTAGGAGCACCATTGGTGGTGTTGAAAATTTGGTCAGGTCTTTGACGCACCAGGCAAGCAGCTTCTGCGAATAAACCCAAGTGGTTCATGGCCACATTTAAGGAAAAATGTACTGGATTCTTTGTGTGTGTGTGTGTGTGTGTGTGTGTGTGTGTCTGTGTGTATGAAAATTAGAAGCCCTGCTTGCAGAACTGTATCAAGGCTGATATTTAAATAGTCCCTATGTCATAACCATGAATCCTCAGATGCAATAGATCATCTATTTGCCGAGTCTCTAGTCCAGTTGGATGCCTGATGTTGGAATTGTTATATATCCTCAGGCCGAGTTAACAGGTGCACTGTGCAACGTTTTTTTACTTGAACTGTATTACACCCCGCATTCCCATCATTACTGCTGCTGTTTTTTTCATTGCTTTCATGTGATGGATTAAAAGAATATCTCTGTGAATAATGTACCCCTCTAACGGCCTTTCAGAAGAGTCTGGAGAAATCTACTCCCGTCAGACAGCTACTTTTGCGTTGTATGAAATGGAATAGTTTGCTGGTTCTCTTGGCTGATTTCTCTGCTATTGGATTGATTGGGGAATACACCTATACAGTGTCTATACTCTATACTGCTTATATACTTAAATTTGATGAACACTTTTTAGCTTGGTGCTTTAAAAACAAGACCCCAGCTTTAATTGTGACCCAACGTCTTACTCTCTTCTTCAGTCAGCCTCCCTGTCAAAGCCTTGCCTGCTCACATGGCTGTATAAGGCCAGAGTGAGTACAGCATGAGAGCGAATACTACCATCTGGTAGTTCTTAAAACCTCTGGAATGCTTTTGCTTTAGTAACACAAACTAAACAAGCATTTCACGCCAAGCCAAGAAGTCTCTCCTCCCCCTGACACACGCGTTCCCCTCCCTGGATGTCTGGCTGTGGAAAAGTGAGGGGGGAGATTGGGCCGTCTTGCAAGAGTGCCTTTAATGCAACATAATGAAGAACAAAAAATGCTTGGAAGACGGTGGTTACCAGTCAATAAAACTTTCTTATACTGCATGTATTTTCAAACAATCTCTTGGCTGGGTCTGCAGACAGTAGATATACAGTATCTTTGAAAATATGCACATTCTGCCCAACTTTAAAAAGCATTCTTGTATGTCAGAAAACATTCACGTCGTCTTGGCTCGGCCAGCAGGGGAGGAGATGAGCAGATGTGCTGTAGCCATCTCACGTCTTGTGCTCTTCTGCTCTGCCTTTCTGATTTTTTTTTTATTTTTTTTTTTTATAAAGGTATCCCCAGATCTTAAGGAGAACTTCTGAGAATCAACCATGCAAACTCTGGCAGAGAACAGCTCATGTTATTGTGTTGTATAAGCAACAATTTCTGATTCGTGTCCATGGAGATTGTCGTATACTTGGTAATGGCGCCAATATGTCCTAATAGGGCGGGTCGTACATAGTTTTTTGTGGTCCAAATGTGTGGATTTCTGATGAAATAAGATTACAGATGGCTCATGGATTGCAGTAAAATGAATTAAGTAAAAAATTAGAAAGACGTCAATGCTTAATAAAACATTTATTTTAAAGTTGTCTGGTCTTGAGGTTAAAACGAAAGCTGATTACAGTGGTACCTCACTTTTCGAAATTAATCTGTTCCAGAGCCTTTTTCGTAACCTGCATTTTTCGTGAGTTGAAACGCATTTTACATGTAAAACGCGTGATTCGTTCCAAGGCTCCCAATACTACCCCCTAAACCCGTTAAAAATTATACCTTTTAAGACCTCCTTCTGCTTCAATATCGTACCGATGGTAGACGGGTTTGACCATATTCCTTTGTGATATCACTCGAGCCCGTTTCTTCTTCTCACTCGCACCGGAAATCACACACACACACACACACACACACACGTGTGCGTGTGTGCACGCGCATGCACGCGCGTGTGTTGACCATGTCTTCTTAGCAGAGTTATAATCTTACAAATGTTTATGGAAGGTTAAAAGCCCGAGACAAGAAATAAAGCATAAAACAGCAGTAACTCTGTCCTTTACATGAAAAGCATCATGGTAGATTCAGCTCCATAATAGGCAATGGGAGGTAGCTGCATCATCCCTGCTAGCCAATGGGATCCCTGTCCAAGATGGCGCTCGAGTGAAGGCAACATGAACGACAGCTCAGTTATTATCCAATGGGAGGCCAGTGGGGCGGGATGTTTGAACGTCATTGATGTGAGAGCAGCTCATGCATTTGTTTGAATGATTGAATGGTGCATTTGAATGTTTAAGATGGCGCTTTCTTAACGTGAACTTGTTTCGTATACAGAGACAAAAATTTTAGAAAAATGCATTTCGTAACCTGAATTTTTTGTTTGGTTGTTTGGTGAAACTTTAGTAAAGTGAGGTACCACTGTATATGGAAAAGCAGCCGGTAAAATGAAAGCTGTTTACGGGTCTGCAACACTAAAGGTACTCTACATTTTACATTAAACTTAAAATATGACTATAATGATATTATTTTAATACTATTTAATTAATATATTATCTCATTAATATTGATCAATGCAATCCTTTTCCAGCAGATGAAGTAGGAAATATATATTTGGAAAGAGAATTTAATATGCTTTAAAATGAGGTATGATTATAGCATGAGCATTGACTGAGTTACATCACTTTTGATTTGTTTACCACTGTGTGATTCAGGAAATATTTATGGATTCCGTAAGTGGGTAGAATATTCAGTCATTCATTTTCTGAATCGTTTAATCCTAATTAGGGTTATGGGGAGCCTGTCGCTCATCTCAGCCATCTCTGAGCGAGGGCAGTGTACACACTGGACAGCTCGCCAGGCCATCAGAAACACGCTAACGGCTATGCAGCATACTCTTGAGGAAAGTCAGTAATGGTTCTTTTTCACGCCTCTCACCATAAACCGTGAGAGACATGGTCGGCCTTTGATAACCCAGTTAGCCACATTGGGGGCGGTACCCTGAGTAATTACAAAAGTGGTTTGAAAATCAGTAAAATGAGAAGCTGTTTTGCAATAACTTATACACAGAACCCGTTTTTAAAACAAGCATTTTAACATGGATAGATTGTGTTCATTGATATTTGAACTTGGCCTTATTGAAAATGATGCTTTGAAGGCTGTATTTTTTGGCAATAATGCATTTTCATCCTGGTAAGTCATTTTCGACTTGCGTGGGCTCTTACTCAAAACACCACCTTGAGACTTGACCTGTGTTATGCTGAAGCAGGTGACGTGTTTTTGAATAGATTAAATTTTTTATCAATTGTGTTTCATGCTTTGAAAATGGCTCAAAATGGCATCAGCAGATTTAAAGTCATCCTTGCAAGGCTAATGCTGACATGGTCTAGGCCACTTCTCTATGTTATAAACAATCATTAGAATAAGTTTAAGTGTATAAGTGGGATTCTTAGACACGAGCCTCGTGGCTCATCAGGTCGGTGCTTATCTCCGGTTTCTATAGCGTGAAGCGACTAGGAGTTCATCTCCATCACAGGTTACCTTCCCAGTACATTTTTACTGGTACCCATTTATACTGCTGGGTGAACAGAGGCACATTGTGGTTGAGACCTTGCCCAGGGGTCTTAGCACAGTGGGAGTCTAACTGGGATTTGAACACACAACCTCCTGATCATAAGCGCAGCACCCTAACCACTACACCACTGGCCCCTTAAGTGTATCAAACCCAGGAAAATAAACAAAGCAAACTAAAACAAGTCGGAGAAGTGCAACTTAATGCTGTTCTTGGGCTTAAAATAATTTAGTCTTTGTGAGAATGTGCAAGTTTATTTAAATAGGATTCAGGTTTTAATACTACGTGGTAACAAGAATGCTCGGTAATAGGATGTTTTTAAAATTAAATTGGTGAATCATCTGATTTGCATGTTAGATTTGACATGGGGCAATGGTGTTCTCGTGGTATAGGGCGCTGGATCGCTGATCCTAAGGTTGGGGGTTCGAGCCCCACTCTCCACAAGGTTGTCACTGCCCCCCCCCCCTTTATATAGACATGAACAAGTATATAAATTCCCAGGTAGGGGGCCATAGTTGTCATCTTTTTAACTAGGAGGTGTCTAAGGTAACATACTGTTTTTGCTCCCGGACAAACGGTCAGCAGGTTGTTGGAAAACATTTGGTTGGGAGCTGTGTCTAGAATTGATATTTTGTCTTGACATGCTTTACTGCAAAGTGGCTTGTTGTCCTAGTGGCAGACCTGGGTACGACTTTATGCAGCAGATTTTTGCTGATTTATTTTATTTATCTCATTCTGAATACAGTGTATTTCATTCAGGTTAGTCTCATCTGTAAAAAGGAGTGTGTGTAGTGCAATATGATGCAGAATGATTGACTACACAGTTCTATCCCAGTGGCACATTACTGTACACCTCCAAATGTGTTTAGTTTTAATACACTGTATATACAGAGGAAAACCAATTGTCAACCAGTCAGTAATGAGTAGGGTTTTGACGAGTCTTTATCTATGAAGAATAATAAAAAAAAAAAGCCTTTGATTGGTCCTGTTGTTCAGGTTAGTGATTGTCCAGTCCAGAATTTATTTGTTTTTGTGTAGACCAGTTCGTAACTGATGATATTAAAGTAGGATCAGTTTTGTTGTGATTTCATGTATAAACATCTCACTCCCATTACACACCTGCTGTATGTTAAAGAAAATTAAACAATAACTTGTTGTGAAATGCGAGTAATTTCTTTTGTCTCGCAGATATCCGCCATCCTGAGGAGCTGTCTCTGCTGCGCAAGCCCCGTGATCCCAAAAAGAAGAAGAAAAAGTTAGAGGAGTATGAAGAGGAGATTTTAGAGCTAGAAGGCCCTTTGCTTACTCCTGGATCAGGTATAGTTTCTTGTCTTCCGTCTGTCTGCCTACCGCTGTCTCTCTCATAGAAATTATTCAGCTACCACAGAGATAACTGTACTTGTAGCAATTGATTACAGAATAAAAGTCTTGTGTGCTGAACCATATTATATTAGCATCCAGCTGCCCAGGCTGTAACAAGGTTGTCCTTCTGATGGCCATAGTATACTTTTAATCCTTTCAATGAAAAACTTATTTTATACAAATTCCTACCCATCAGGTGTTGCCTTGTGACTTACACAACCACCATCAGCCAGGGAGGGGAAAAAGCATGCACACGCCCCCTCCACGACATGCAATGCTACCCACCTGCTTCTTTTCGAACTGCAGCGCCATGCGTATTTGGGGGTGGTCTAACGGACTTGGAGGGAAGGCACAATCCGCCCACTCGTGCGAATGAACTTTATGGACAATGATGATTGGCTATCAATCGATGTGAGTGACACAGAAGTGAGCGTATGCCGTCGCTCCCTCTGTGAGCGCCAAAGACTCCCAGTCCTGGACAGCTGTGGCATTAAACTGGTTTCGAATTGCACTTTTTGGGTTAATAGTCACTCACCACTCGGTAGCCAACTCTACATTTTTAAATATTCATTTGGCATGCCAGCTGAACAGCATAAAGTAACTCGGCTGAATGTTTATCAAAAGCGAAACTGTTTTGTATGGACCTAGCTTGATAGCCATGGTAACGCTTGTTCACATAATGTTTGAAAAGTAAAAAATGCGCTTTTGTGTTAATACTCGGCTATGAGCACAATTAAACCCTCGCTTTACCCAGGCTACCAGCCTCAGGTGGCCTTGAGATAGCCCTGGCTCAACCTAACACAATAGTGGGATAGTGGCTAATTGGAATTAGACCCGTCAGCCCCTGGACCGTCGTCCGATTGTTCATTTCACATTAACCCTTTGGAGCCAATTAAGGGTGTGTCCCCCTAACCTTAGAATTAGCGATCCAGTGCCCTTTGCCACCAGGCTACCACTCCCAGGTGTGAGGCAAGTATAAAGAGCATTTTTGTAGACTCTTTAAATTAGGTTGATGATGCATAGAGGCACTGAAGGAGGATTTCTAGCTACATAGTTAAAAACGGAAAGGTCATGGTTTGAACAAAATGGCCAAAAAAATCATGAATGGTGCTTTCAAACAAGACAATCATTCTTATTAATGGAATTCGGAAGCTGAAAAGCCTTTAACAAACATAGACAAGGATTTTGGACACTGATGACATATTTTGATGACTTTGTGGCAATTAAAGTTGGGTCAAAATCATGACGATTTTTAAAATTACTCATTAGTCATTGTGGCAGCTCTTTCTTGTATGTAATTTTTCCAAAGACTTTTTGAAAATGAGGTCACGTTCCCTTGTTTAAAGTGTATTTCTACAAGGAATCTTGTATAATAATGATGTTTTAGGAATTGTAATTTTGATAATCTGCCCTTTTTGTGGGTATGTTGTGATGGCTCCTGCCATCACAACAAGGTGAGCATAGGACTATAGAACCTAGCATATTGGACACTTGTATATTTCGGACTCATCATGTCCTGTTAATGTGATAGCTTTGAAAGTAAATGACCATGTCCTGGTAAACGCTTTTGTTATCCTCACTATATCAGGTGCGCTCAGTGCTAGTCTTAAACCAGCTAATATATATTTCAGCCATATTTAAAAGCATTAATTGTCTTTTTCATGTGATCACACAGCTGTTCAACAGTTCCATGTTTGCCCTTTACATTTGCCTCATTGGAAATTGGTTGATTTGTGGCAATGTGTTTGTCATTCTTGATGTTTAAGTTTTAGTCATAGGGCAAACCCATGCTCCTGGTTATTCTTAGGGCTTAGACCATTGCGATTCTTTAAAATGTACTTCTCAGGAGCTTTATACCGTCTGGTCCAGGTCAGCAGACTTTCAGGCTGCAGTTATAATCTGACCAAGCTGGATTTCCTTTGGCTTAGTGTTATAATGTATAAAATATTTTATATACTGCATATTGGGAAAGATTTTTTTATAGTGTGTGGTTGAACTGCAGTGAAACAAAAGTGATATTTTCAGAGTGTGCTGGAATAAGAACATGTGGGCATGGAACTAGCATTTGATTTGCAATCATAATGCATGATCTTTGGCTCTTGTGACCAGATGCTTTAGATTCCGAACATACTTGGCCACATTGCCATTTTGAAGCAGTACTGGGCGACCATCAAGCAACGCCCCACAGCGATGAAGTAAACCCACTTTAAGAGGCACCATGGCAAGCCACTATCTTCAGACAGAGTTGTTGCCAAGAATCCATGAAAGAAGCTCATTGTCCCACCCATGCTCCACCCAGAGTCCCAGAACTGCCATCACCCACACAGATATAGCCTGCAGGCTTGAAACGCAAAACAGAGGGGTTGCATACCCAGTGTGTAGGGTTACTATTTTCTGCGCTCAGGCCTTCACTGTCAATCCTGCCCTTGTTCCTTCATTATTAGCATTTAACCCAGAGTCGACCCCTATCCGAACAGGGCAAGGGTCCTGCATGGAGTGTATGAGAGATCTCCATGTTGTACTTCACAAAAGCTCTGTCTGTGGGAACAGGAAACATGTTTGCTGCTGTTTAGCACCCATTGGGAAGGGCTTGAACAAATGAGGAATAACTGTGGTACAGTTAAGCTGGAGTGGGCTGGCTTCACCTATGAGGTGTAAGATTTGCATACCCTCTGGTTGTGAAACGCTAATATCTTAGAGGTAAAGTAAGGTAAAGTCCATTGGTCTTTTTACACCCAGGCCATAGTGGCTCATCAGGCCGGTGCTTATTTCCTGTTTCTGTAGCGTGAAGCGTCTAGGAGTTCAACTCCTCCTGGATGGGACGCCAGTCCATCGCAGGTTACCTTCCCAGTATATTTTTTACTGGCACCCATTTATACTGCTGGGTGAACAGAGGCACACTTGTGGTGAAGACCTTGACCATGGGTCTTGGCACAGTGGGGGTCTAACTGGAATTCGAACACACAACCTCTCGATCATCAGCCCAGCACCTTAACCATTACACCACCGGCCCCACTAATATCCTAGAGGTGTTGTGTTAATTGCGAGGCTTTCTCAACTGATCATGTGCAGGAAGTAAAGGTTAATTTCCGTGAAATCTGAGATAATGTATGTTGTTTATTTGGTGTTTTTAGATGAAGGACTCCATCATTAGATCTCCACCTCAATGCTGAGTGTGTTGGTAAAATGACTAATTTTAACCAAGCACTTAGTCTGAGTTATGTACTGCTCCAACTGAATCATTACCCATATAGGGTGACTGGCACTGGTTAAAGTATATTCATCCCACATCCTCACCCCATCTGGTGACCCACTCAAGGCCAGTAATGAGTCACATTCTGACATTTTGAGACTGGTTTTCATCAATGAGTTCCTCTCTTCCTCCACCAGTTCTTTAACCTTTTCCATTCATTCTGTCTGTTAATCTCTTTAACCTGCCAAGTATTTTTTTTTATTATTATTTCCATTCTTTTACTTTTTCTACATATCTCCTTTAGCCTCTGAGGTAATATACATCGGACCTGTGAAAGGTAAGACTGATTTTCTGTGCCTCTCTGCACTGCCTTTTCCACGTGTGTCTCCCCCCCCCCCCCCCCCCAACAAAATACTGGAGCCCATGCCGGCTAGCTAGCGAACAGAGGAGGCCTCGGCTTGGTTCTGTAGCCTCACAGATTATGGGAGAGAAAAAAAAATTGTTTACACATTGAATTACACAAATTCCCACAGTGGTTTTTGTTTCTCCCATACTGACCTGAAGTGTGAGGTCAGAATTAGGAGTGAATGTGAAAAAAATCTGTGGGAGGGTTGGGTTTGAGTTGCATGTTATTTGTTGTTTTACTTGAATTCAAAGGGACTTTTAATGCTTCTGGGTCAGGACAGGACTTCAGCATAGGAAGCTGGAATGCAGAAAAAGATCAGGTCCCCAATACATTGAGCATTTGTATTCATTTTCAAACAAATAACATTTTGTGTGTGTGTGTGTGTGGTGAGGATTTAGGGTGCAAACATTCTTAAAGCTTGGGTGTGTTGATTATCTCCAAACTGTAAACTGAGAAAAATAAACAGATTGAACTTCTGCTCTGGAAAGGAGAACTGCTGTCCTTATCAAATATTTGAGAGTTTAGCATTCCTTTAGGGAGCAGAAAGCCCTTCTGTAGCCACCTTCTGAGTTTGAAAGCCTCTGCATACTCTTCCCCCAAAGGCCTGTGGACGCACTGCTCCTTCGGAGCTCCCTATTTTCTCATGACCTCTACCCTTTCCACAAGCCATTTCCTGTCCTGGTAGATCACTGCGGCTTTGCACTGCTATGCTGGTGCTTGGCGTGTCTTATTTTCAATCAACAGCTACGATGTGCCTGCATATTTAAACAGTAAAAATGTAAAAAAAAAAAAAAAAAAAAACCCAAGTTTTAAGTGGCCCACAAATTTGTAGTTTCTAATGATATTCATAGAAAATGAAAGGATTGACATGGGAATGTAATGGGTGGCCCTGACCACATTTACACGCAATTTTAGTAGCTTGAATTTTTTTGCGATATGGTTATTTTCTAAGTATACTCTGCCACCCCAAGATGTTTTGTAAATAAATGCAAGGATTAAATGAAACATTTCTTGCAATACAAAATTATATGTAGCAACATTCAATGAATGCTATTTTCTTGTCTTGATTAATCTGATTAGTGTAGTGTATGAAATGTAGTGGACTGTGAAAAAGTTTTGAGCCACGCATAAATAAACGCTTTCGTGCAACAATGCTTTAAAACAGTGTTTCCCAACCTTTTTGAGCCAAGGCACACCTTTTACATTAGAAAAATCACGAGGCACACCACGGAACAAAAATGATACTGCCCTCTAGCAGAACAGCACTGTTACTACACGCTAAGTTAAATCGGTTAATCTTTCGCGGCACACCTGATGATTTCTCACAGCACACTAATGTGCCGCGGAACAGGGGTTGGGAAACACTGCTTTAAAAAATAGTGACTTTAAATAAAAATAAAACCTGAGCAGTGAAGAGTAGTAAATGAAATACAATGTTAACACCTTATTAAAAAAAAAAAAAAAGCTTCAGGTAAAAATTTTTAAATAAATGTCATTGGCACAAGAAACGTCACGCGCTTCCTCAATTTGATTGGGTGAAAAGCCTTGCTCGTCAAACGAGTAATGCATTGCCTAGCAGTAGTTTATGCTGCCAGAGAAAAAAAGACTGCATATGGCACATAAAATTCTGTTTAACTTGTCAAAGTGCATTTCATTTTATGGCTTGAAACAAGTAGCAGATTGGATTGGATGATGGAGTAGAAGTTACCATCATTCAGACATTTATTCCCTTTATGATGGTTATATACCGACATGCGAAATGTCACCACAGTGTCTACAGACACAACGTTCGTGACACAAAAAAAAAAGATTAAATTGGTGCCATAAAAATTTCTCTTCAGTATGGTGGTCCGCTAAACTAAAATCTATGATAAGATGGCTCAAAATTTTTGCAGGGTACTGTGTGTTTTTGTTCATTTGAGCAATCACATTAATTGTCAGAAGAACGCCATGGTTCTTATTTTCTCTGCATTTATTAAACAAATAATAAACAAAATATATTTCAATGGACAAAGTGTAAGCAATTTTTCAGAGCTAGTGCCAACAAAGAGTGTAGTATGAATGTTTAGTGCTCAGCATACAATATTTATAAATAGAACCAAAAAAAAAAATCACTTGGATAATTAAATAAAATGACTAATGAAAAGACGACTACTACTAATAATAACTAACAGTAAGAATGATGAAAGTAATAATATATTTGAAAAGTAGTGTATATTAAGTGTAGTGTGTGTATATATACAGTGGTACCTGACATTACGAAAGTCTCACCAAATGAAAAATTCAGGTTACGAAATGCATTTTCCTAAAATTTTTGTCTCTGGATACGAAACAAGTTCACGTTACGAAAGCGCCATCTTACAAATTCAAATGCGCCATTCAAACGTTCAAACAATGCGCGAGTTACTTTCCCATTGGTTGTCTCCCAACACCCCGCCCCGCTGGCCTCCCATTGGCTCGGAGGGAGCGGAGTCTCCACAATGCTTTTTGTGTGCCTTCGACCCATTGTTCGACACACGCGTGGAGAGCAGTACTGTTGGTTCGTGAGTTTTTTTGAGTGTGCTTATTGCAGAATTATTTTTCGTTCTTAATCATGAGCCCCAACAAAGTGATTCTCGGTGAGACTGAAAAGAAGTGGGCTCCATTATCAATAAAAGTAAAACAGGAGATGATAAAAAAAAATATGAAAGTGGGATGCGGTTGAGTGAAATCGCAAATGAGTATGGCCTAAACCCCTCTACAATCGGGACGATATTGAAGCAGAAGGAGGCATTAAAAGTGGAGATACGGTGAGGGAGGCGATTATTTCGGAAAAAGCAACCGCCGCCATATTTAAGGACCTCTTGAAGGAGGGTGAGGGTTCTTCAGACAAGCAACCCCCTGGACTTTAAAGCGTCGCATGGGTGGTTCGAGAGATTTAAAAAAAGGTAAATAATTTTCTTTTAACACATATTTCATACAAAATTGGTGTACTTTTGTAATTTTTAAAAGGTTTATGGAGTAGTCTGGGGAGCCTTGGAACGAATCACGCGTTTTACATGTAAAACGCCGTTCAATTTACGAAAAATGCAGTTTACGAAAAAGGCTCTGGAACGGATTAATTTTGTAAAGTGAGGTACCACTGTACTAGTATAGTATAGTAGTAAGTATAGCTCTCTGTGTGTGTTTGTGTATAAATGTGGTCACTCGTTTGTAACTGAGTGTTGGAGTCACGCATATGGTTTTTATATTGGAGAGTCATAACTATAAATTGGTCGTTTATTATCTTGGTTCACATTGTATTAAATGATGTGGTTGCGGGAGGTTGTGACTTAAACCTCAGGAAATCAAGGACATTAGTTAGTAAAGTTGTAATTGCTTAATATTAAGGTCTATGATGTCATGAATCATAATGTGTAAACTTTACAAAAAGTTGGATTTTTTTTTGTAAAGTTGTAATTATTTAATATGAATGTATGTGAGATCAGGGATTTTACAACTTCACAACCTGTTAGCAATTGAATTTTAGCCTTTTCGACCCACTCTGTTGTAAGCCTGTCACAGCCTGAGCTCCAGAACACCTCATGCTTCTGGTTGTACTTTCTGGTTTGCTGTGTTTTGCACCCCTTGTGTTTAAGAAGTGTGTGTGAAGTGTGTATTTATGTGCCTCAGCATGTTGCCTTATTGCTTAAGGTTGTCGTGCACTTGATGCAGTTACATCGATTGTGTGTGTGAAGTGTTTCAACAGTTGCACTTGTGTTTTAAAAAAAAATATATATTATACTGTGTAGTCTTGCACTGCATTATGTTGTGTGTGCGTGCGTGTGTGTGTGTGTGTGCGCGCTCTGTCATAAGAGAATTAATTTTGCTTCTCTCGATACGGCTTAAGAATAATAAACACCTATCAGAAGAATAAGCTTCATTTAGTGTTTGTGTATTTGTCAACATTTTTAGTCAAACCTTAAAGTGCACTGTTCGTATATATTACACAGGAACGGGGAAGTTCAAAGATTTTCCCATTTCTGATTTGTGAAAACCATGAAATAATTCTTGCTACAGGGATCCCTCACTTTCTGCGGTTAATTGGGACCGAGATCCAGACACAACCATCGAAATCCGCAAAGTAGGATCACCCCCCCCCCCCCCCCCGACTGACATATATACGTACATGTATATGTGTATATAATATCAATAAATACATATTCATTGCTATAAATGCTTATAATAACAATTGAACATTCAAAAAATAACAAGATGTAAATAAAATATAAATACACACACATACAGATGGTATTGCATCAGAAGACGACACACCTACATATTTGCGCGTGCACACACAGATGCAACAATGTAAGTAGTTTTGATGGGAGATTTTGGGTTGTTGTTTTTTTGTTGTTGTTGCATAATTGGCCTTGTTTTTGTGGCATTTTCCTGAACTTTCCCCCCTGTTCCTTTTTTTTTAATTTGAAGAATATTTACTTATTTATTTAAAAAAAAAAAACGCGATGCATTGAAGTCACATGAATTGAAGTGTGAAGTAGAGAGGGATCCCTGTATTGCATCATTGCCATGAAATGATGGAGTGATTTACACAATTCTATTGAATAAGTTGAATGATTATTGTAACATTGGCATATGCTACACTTTAATGTGACCATCTACATTAAAAATATTTTTAAGGAATACTAAAAAATTTGGGGCAGCGATGACCCGGTGGTAAGGTGCTGCTAAGGTCAGGGGGTCAGACTCCACTGTCAACGGTTGTCACTTCTGCGCCCCCCACCCCACCCTCCGCCCGCAGCTGCTAACTGGGTTATCAAAGGCCGGCTATGTCCGTCACGGTCTATGGTGAGAGGCATGTGAAGGAGCCATTGGTGACTTGTGATAATAGTAGGCTCCGAAGCTGTCTTCGCATCTCTGCCTTTGAGATGGTCTGGTGAGCTGTCCAGGGTGTACCCTGCCCTCACCCATGGTTGGCTGAGATGGGCACCAGCCTCCCAGTGACCCCAATTAGGATCAAGCGGTTCAGAAAATGAATGAATGATGTTTAAAAAAAAAAAAAAAAATTGAATCCGGCTTTTATATGACTGAAAATGATTCTGTCTCGGAGGCCTTGGCGGATAACAACCCCGCAACTGAATAATTCTGTTATACTTCACCTTATTCAGTAATTGCTTATCTCGAGTGGATAATGCTTGTCAAAACGGTGTTATATATTCTGAAATTGTAAAAATTCAATGAAGTGCTGTTTCATAAAAATCTGAAGGACACTACATGATGTTGCCCTCCCATTTTTGATCAGCTTCAGCAATGTTTTCTTTCAAACTTTAAATCATTTTTAAAAGATGTCGTCGTGAAGTGCACTGGAGAATCATGATGAAGCAAGTTGCGTGCTTACTGTTATACTTTAAATCATGATCTTGTTTTAGTTTACTTATGTTTCTGTGTAGTATATCTATCTATCTAGTGCATGAGTCACAGGATGACCATTGGCGACCCGCCATGAAGGATAACGCCCTGGTTATCATCTTCATGGAGGTTTTCTTGGCAGGATTAGTGCAGTGGTTTGCCATTGCCTTCTGCATGATGTGAACCTGCAGGCAATTTAGAATGGCCAGTTAACCTACTGTGCATGTCTTTGGATTGTGAGAGGAAACCCACGCAAGCATGGGGAGAACATGCAAACTCCACACAGAAACGCCCAGGCTGGGAATGGAACCCAGGCCTTCTTGCTGTGAGGCAGATGTGCTAACCACTACGCCACCGTGTAGTATATACTAAACCCTTTAATGACATTAGCGAGGGACATTGCTAACGCTTAGATTTCTGTTATGTGTGCGTGAAAGAAATCTATATAGTAAAACTATGAATTAGTTTCAATATACAAGTTCTACTTAAATGAATTTTCAACAAATCATTAAAAAAAAAAAGAACTAGCTCCAGAAAAGATTGTTCTGCTCACAATTTCGTCTGACAAGAGCGAATCCGCATAGCGCTTATCTCATTGAAAATGTGAAAAAATAAACCATAAAATCTTTTTTTGGTTTTAGTTTGATTTTTAAGCTCCTGTGTAGTGTTTATCCTAAAACAATTATTCGCCTCCGGCTTCATGGAACCTTCTATGTAATCCCCTCAACATTCCATCGTGGACTATTAAGTGAAGTCTACTACACCTTTGGCGAATAACTAAGTCTATTATAGCCAAGCCAAGCGGTAAATAGGTATTTGAGCTTGAAATGAAAATGCTGATGTACGCTCTTTATTTCAGGTAGTATCTATTCCAGTCCTGGCCTCTATAGCAAGACAATGACTCCCACCTATGACTCTCGAGATGGCAGTCCACTTTCCCCCACCTCAGCCTGGTTCGGGGACAGTCCATTGTCTGAGGGCAATCCCAGCATCCTCGCTGTGAGTCAGCCCATATCATCACCTGATGTACTGATTAAGATCTACAAACCACCCTCCCTCCTCGATAAGGCCAAAATAAATCAGGGGTAAGTCCAGAACCATGGCTCTACTGCTTTTAGGATTTTAAATTTGTGATGGATTATCTTATAACTTGTAAAAAGCTGTTTTGTGTGTATTCTGAAGGTGGCTGGACTCCTCCAGGTCTCTAATGGAGCACGATGTTAAAGAGAATGATGTTCTTCTTTTGCGGTTCAAATATCATAGCTTTTTTGATCTCAACCCTAAGGTAAGAGTCTGTGATTTAATATTATAGTGCAGTAGAGTATAGCAGTTTTACTGTAGTCCAGGATAGTATTGAACTGAATAGAATAAGCTAACTCGCTGTACTGTTTAGCCTCTGTTGCCTACTGTTTTGTATTCTTAGCAGTCAGGTAGTTGTTGCAGCTTTCACAGTGGGTGTGAGATGGAGGAAGTGGCTTTCAGACATGTCCTGTTTGCTCAGCTGGGATGAACAAGCTGTGCTGTCTCTTGCTCCCATACAGTATGATGCTATCCGGGTTAACCAGCTCTATGAGCAGGCCAAATGGGCCATCCTGCTGGAGGAAATCGAGTGTACTGAAGAAGAAATGATGATGTTTGCGGCTCTGCAGGTAAATAAGTCTGTGTTTGACAGTGAGAAAGGATTCCAAAGAGTGCAAAATACACTTTCAGGGCTATTTTAGTCGGTGGGATTGCTTGGTAAGCAAGTGATGAGTGCATATGGTGTTTATGTTGGGCTCTGTGCCCTTCTGCACTGTTCAAGGCTGTGATGGACAAGGCTGTGTCTATAGTTGACAAAGGTTAACTGCTGTCCAGAGGTGTGTGTGCGCGTGTGTTGCTTCAGTTTCTCTATATCACAATGTTAAATGTTTGTAAATCTTTACTGTGGTTGGAATTTATATGTAGTTCATCCCACAAAATATTTTACTATTATTTGACTACCGTGTAGATATTAATGAGAGATTTACTCTTTGCTCAAAGTGACCATTTGTGGAGTTGTTTGTTTGTGTGTATTTGTATATCAGCATTTCAGTTGTGATCGTTGGCCCCCGTCAAGACAATGTAAAATCCTCATTTGGCTTGCAAATAATGGTAAATCCCCTTTAAGCTATGCTAAGCCTGTCCGCCAGGGTAATTTGGCCCAGAATATAGCAAAGAGTCGGACAGAGGAATTTAAGGTTTTATCTGTGATATTAGCCCCAGGGCCCCCTGTGGATGCCCCCTTGGACTCGGAAAGCATTGCTATTTCAGACCATCATTAAAGCTGGGTGAGAAGACCTGAGAACGCCAATCTGTCTTCAGCCCCGTGTGTGTGTGTGTGTGTGTGTGTGTATATATGGAATGGGTGCCAGAGGGAATGGGGTGTAAGACCACCCAGCTGAACATCGATCCATCTCCTGCAGTCATGCTTAAGAGGTGTTAGTTTTTCAGCATGGGATTAATTGGTTTGTATCCGGGGTCTAGTGTTTCCTGCCCTGCACATGCTGGCTCTGGTGTGTTTAAATTAGGCCAGACTGCCTCTACGTCAGAGCTTCATTTGGCTGACTGGATAACTGGATAATGTTAGGATTGGGTTTCGTACTGGCTGGACAAAATCTCCGAGTAGTTTCAATGTGAGCTTGTAACTGCTTTCATCTTGCATTGTCACACTCTGAGCATAGTGGGATCTCCCCATTTCAAGGTCTTTAATTAACAGAGGCCTAGTAGTACCTAAAAAGACACCTGTTCTCTCAGACCATCTGCTTATTTGCGTGGAAGTCTGAGTGAGTGCAGCTGTTTGAAGGTACAAATACCATTTGTCAGCAAGTTGCATTTAGGGTAAAGTCTTCATTGTCATTTTTTCACCCATGCTGATAAAATAATAAGAGTGCTCATGAACACTAATCAGTCAAATGGGATCCGTGTGGAAAATAATGAGTATGAGATATTAGATCATGAGACTTTGAGCTCTTTTTGTACTGTATTGAATGAAGAAAATACTGATCTCCCTTTCAGTGTTTTGAAAGATCCTCTAATTTTGAATTATTCATTTCCAGTATCACGTCAACAAGCTGTCAATCATGTCTTCAGACAATCATATGAACAACAGTGAGAAGGAGGTGGATGAAGTGGATGCTGCACTTTCAGACCTCGAGATCACCCTGGAAGGAGGAAAGACCTCAAACACACTGGTAGTGACACACACACACACACACACACACACACACACATATATACACACGCATCATTGTTCTGCCTTTCAATTTAAATATGTGTGTGTGAGGGGGGGTGTCTTTTTTTTTTCTTCTTTTTTCTTTTTTTTTTTTTTTTGGGAGGGGTGGCTGGCTGGCTAACAATTTGATTGAACCCTCTGATGGAATGTTCAGATGTGTCTGTGTTTCCTATTCATTCCCAGGGTGACATCACGTCCATCCCGGAACTGGCTGATTATGTGAAAGTCTTTAAGTGAGTTCAACACATCACATCTTTGTTAACTACGACCTGCTTGCTTTGAATACTGTATACAAATATCGTGGTTGACATTTAAAGGAAGTGTGCTTTAAATA
>CM045732.1:58143495-58145995 GCA_024760905.1 Plotosus lineatus
GCATCAGTACCTCATTAATGTGTACTGTATTACGAACTCTATTGGAGGTTGTGTAAATCTGACGAACAATAAAATTTCACTCTTCAAGTCAAATCCTGGTTCTTACACCATTCCAGGGGTTTTTGCATTTCAGAACAAACTGCCCAGGTGGAAGTATCATGTGAATGGTTCCTCCCTATTCTCAGAGCAGATATACCCTGCAGAGGAATAGAGCTCCCCATGTAAGATCTACGTAGGGAGTAAGAAGTTCCAGTCTGGGAATCCGTGTGGATGTTCAGGAAAATTGAGGAAAACCACGGAATACTATCCACTAATATTCGTGAACTGGACAAGAATTAAGTGTAGGTGAATACGAGTTTTGCACCCGCCCCTCCTTCACTTCTTTTTATTTTCCTTTCAATAGGTGCAGTCATGCAGTACGACTTGTGCACCGTAAAATATCGAAGAGAGAAATTCTCAACACAAATTTTCTGCAAGAATTTTTTTTTTTTTTTTTTTGTGGAGACTTGTCCATTTGGTACATGTGTAAGCAATTAACACATCACGTAGCACATGTGGGTATGCTTTGGCTGATACTATGGGACTGCTGGAATGCGCCCAGTGTGTAAGTGATTAGATGGTGAGTGCGGCTGTTTGACTGAGGAGGTGTAGCTGCTTTAAATGATGAGTCAGAATTGTGTAGGGTATGGGAATACGCCAGATGTAGTCTGGTTGTACGCTGAGTGGCCAGTTTTTCTGCAGCCTGCTGAGAGAGCTGTAAATTGGCAGCCCAGGAAATGACAGGAAATGCCTTATTAAAAGGGAGGACGTGCATTGTGGTAGTTTGATGCAAGTGTGGAGATGTCACAGTTTGAATGGAACAACTTTGGTGTACAGGTTTATTGATTAAAGCAGACCCACCATGTTTTTCCTCCACTCAGAAGCAAGAAGATGGTTAGAGCATGTAGATGAGAGAGACTGAAGCCACTAGGTCCTGCTGAGTGTGCGCGTGTGGTGTTACTGAAGGGCAGTGGTTCTGGCTAAAGTCCAGAGATTGCAATGTTTGAAGGGGTAGTGGCTTGTAATATGACCAACCCTCCCCAGCTGCTCTCCACCCTGTCATCACTACATCAAAGCGCCAAGCCATCTGATCCCTGAGTCTGTGTTTGGAACTGGGGGGGGGGGGGGAGATGAAAAAAAAAAAAAAAACAGGCGGGAAAGGAGCAGGAAATGAGAGCTGCTTGTGAACATAGCTTGGGACCAACATAAGAGTTTTAAATTGTGGAGAACAACCCGGATTTTATGCTGGTGGTGTGTCTCCCACCTGTCTACTCCGACCATTTTTTTTCATCAAGTCTCAGACACTACTTCACATTGCACATGGAATCCTTTAATTACTACAAACTTGGAAGTCAGAATCGATGGTTTGCTTTTTATTCTGTTCTGGTTAACAGATTTTACAAAATACATATCTGTGAAACGCATAAAGAAGGGCATTTTCAGTTGGTTGGATTTAATTTGGGAGGTAGCACCCTCTCGTGGAAATCCACGGTATTTATCCGTAGTAAACAGTCACCTTTAATTAATGGCATGAGGGTTGTGTGTGTGTGTGTGTGTGTGTATATAATACACACACAAAAATAAAAGGACAGGACAAAGACTTTCTATTGAAACTCCATTTATCACTACATATCTGTTTTGAGGGGTGGTGAAACCATCCTCTCTCTTCAGGTGATTATAGAAGAATGATTACAAACTTTGTACTGATTACTTTGTAATCATTCTTCTATAATCACCTGAAGAGAGAGGATGGTTTCACCACCCCTCGAAACAGATCTGTAGTGATAAATGGAGTTTCAATAGAAAGTCTTTGTCCTGTCCTTTTATTTTTGTTATTTGCTCTACCAAAAAGTATTGAGCACTCTCCTACGGAAGGATCTACTCAGAAAATCCTCTCTCTCTCTCTCTCTATATATATATATATATATATACGCACACACACACACACACACACACTATATGTAAGATATTTTTATTTGTAAGTAGTTCCAGTAAAGCAGAGGTTTCCAACCCTGGTCCTGGAGGACCCCTTGTCCAACACATTTTGGTGCTTTCCTTACTGTATCACACCCACATATGAGTCATAAAATCCTGTTCACTGGATAATTATTTAAATCAGCTGTGTTGGGAACAAGGACACTGCTAACATGTGTAAGGCAGTGGTGGGTCCTCCAGGACCAGGGTTTGAAATGTCTCCTCTCATAAAATCCAACCTGATTTGCATCATCAGTGTCAAGCATTTATAACGTCACTCTTTCAGCAGGTGAAGGTAAAAAATTATGTCATGTTTTATGAAATGTCCTTTTGTTGCTTCACGTCATTCCGTATATTTCTTATGACGTGCTGCATGGCTTGTTGTACCTTTTTTTTTTTTGGCCCCATTCATTGAGCTGGATGGAGACTGCTGCATGAGATTCAACTGCCGTGCACTAACCCTTTTTTTTCTTTTTTTTTTTTTTTT
>CM045732.1:58148495-58215995 GCA_024760905.1 Plotosus lineatus
AGGATGGGGATTTGTCATGGGTGTTGGTTGCGCGAGAGGTTGAGACGAGAGGAAAATCAGTTTAAAGGGTTTTTTTTTTTTTTTACATTTGTTTTCAGATTTCTGCTCGTATCCTGGAGGCCCATCAGAATGTGGCCCAGATGAGTCTCATCGAGGCCAAGATGCGCTTCATCCAGGCCTGGCAGTCTCTGCCAGAGTTTGGGATCACTCACTTCTTGGCCAAGTGAGTTTGTGGTGCTTATTGTTAATCATTGTTACAAGTCTCCAAAGCTCTTCTTTTCTGCAAATGTTTGTGAGTCATAAAAAGCAGGCACGCCCATTTTTACTTTTATTTTCTATTCTACTTCGATTTAGTCATTGTATTTTAGAGAATAATGAGCTCAACTGGAAAACCTGTATTTATGGGTGCACCTGCTGTGTGTTGAGAAGTGTCAGTGAGCCTTATAATTTTGGTCTTTTTCAGATTCCAAGGCAGTAAGAGAGAGGAGTTGATTGGCATCACCTACAACAGATTGATTCGCATCGACGCCAGCACCAGAGACGCCATAAAGACTTGGCGCTTCAGCAACATGAAACAGTGGAACGTCAACTGGGAGATCAAGATGGTATGGTGTTTTCCTAAAAGTGTGACCTCACACCTCACCACCATCACACTTCAAGAAGTCCAACACAGTCAGTGCTACTTCAGCCTTGCAACGTTCAAGCAGTTCTTATTCCATGATGTCTATTTTTGTAAAAAATGTCTGGAGTATTTCAGGGAGATTACAGCAATATAAACTTACATTCTGATGGGAATTTTTAATGTCTTAATGATTGAAATACAAAATAAGACTTAATCCTGTAACAGCGGTTTTTAGGGTGAGGTAAACATGAGGAATTATGCAGGAAAGATTTTCACTCCCCCATTGTGTATATGCAGCTGCCTGGAGCGCCACCCAGATGGTGATGTCAGTATAAGTATTATATAAATTGAAGAGTCTGCGGATCACTGCATTCTAAATGTACCAATACTGCACCTCATTACTACTTCTACATAACTCGCTCTGTTTCGATTAACATTTCATTAAAGCTTCTTAACCTCTTGTGGGACACCCCCACCCCAACCCACCCCACCCCACCCCACCCCACCCCCGGCCTCATATGAGAACATCGTATTTTCTTGTTTGAAGACATTAATAAAGTTGAATCGTTGTTGGATGGTAAGGTAGAGAAATGTACAGACACACGTTAGGTTTTGTGTCGTAGTACTTTAAAGCAGAAAGTATACAGGTTTATCTGTAGATTAATTTCTGAATGAAGATGACTCGGTGAAAGCCATGTTATAAATGACTTGCTGTATAAATCACTGCAGTGAGGTTCTGGTCTGGTCGTTGACTATTTTACACATATAAGAGATAGAGGTTAGAT
This sequence comes from Plotosus lineatus, assembly GCA_024760905.1. Taxonomy (NCBI): domain Eukaryota; kingdom Metazoa; phylum Chordata; class Actinopteri; order Siluriformes; family Plotosidae; genus Plotosus; species Plotosus lineatus. Next base: position 58,149,903 of record CM045732.1, read on the forward strand.
TTTTTTTTTTTTTTAATTATCATCAGTTAGTTATATTTAATTTTTTGTGTGTGTGTGGGTGTGTGTGTGTGTGAGGGGGGGGGGGGGGGTAATTACTTTCTGCATTTCTATTCCCAAGCAAGCCGCCATCTTAAAACCAGCCCTTGGTATTTTCTCCTGTAGGTTACAGTGGAGTTTGCTGATGAGCCCAGTCTGTCGTTCACATGTGCCGAGGTGGACTGTAAAGTGGTGCACGAGTTTATTGGAGGTTACATTTTCCTATCCACAAGGGCCAAGGACCAGAATGAGTCTCTTGATGAAGAAATGTTCTACAAGCTCACCAGTGGCTGGGTCTGAGAGGAAGAACCTCCGAGGCCAATAACAAAGGGGGTTGGGTGGCATAGAGTGCCTGGGATTTTTGTTTGTTTACTCTTTTTTTTGTTTGTTTGTTTTGTTTGTTTATTTTTTGTTGTTTTTGTGTGTCCCCCGTGTTTTTATCGTGCCATTCATTTGGCTACAGTGATGATTTGAAGGCTGCCATCTTTGTTTGTGTGTGTGTGTGTGTGTGTGTGTGTGTGTGTGTGTGTGTGTGTGTGTGTGTTCCTGCATTAATGCTTACATACACCTTTAAAACACTAATGTGCTGACTTTAAGGAACGATGAGAAATGTTCTCCGTTTGCTCAAGACCTCGCCTTCTGAATATTCTTTTCTGAAGGCAAGCAGCTACTTTGTCAGAGACATCTGCTTCTTGCGTTCATGTCCCAGAGTGCTGTGTGTGTGTTCACTGTGGCTTTGGATGGCTGTCTCCACCTCTGTGCACACAAAAGGGGCCAGTGCGACATCCCTGATCTTTCACCTTGCACGGTAATACCCAAACTTGTCTCAAATGTCAATGCGTGTCTTCTGATTTAACTGTTTTGAGAAGTTGTGTTTTTGTGGTCGTCATACTGCTAATTTACCTTTATTGTAAAGCAGGCCCTGTGCTGCCTCACTCATTTTCTGGCATAACTTACACACACACACACTTTTTGTAGTTGTTGTAAACATTTTCTTTCCCAACAGCAGCCATTTAATGAAGGAGATATCCAGCACTCAAGTGCTGCTCTGCATGAGCAAGATCTGAGAGTCTTTCTAGATTACAGCTGATCAGAACGCTCAACACAAGCAGTTTTGTAACCAGGAGGATCACTTTCTTTAAAAAAAAAAAAAAAAAAAAAATACAACCCAAAATGAACACCTGATCCCTTGATAGCATGGTAAGCACTTCTAGAGTAAACGAAACGTCCCCTTTTGAATTAGCTGCCGTTCACGTTATTGTTTGAGTCAGCTTGAGGTAATGGATTGCTCGTCAGCACTATAGCCATTACTGGACGTCCTGAAGGTCTCATCCAAACACTAAAGACAGTGGGTTACGGGTTTATTCTTGCAGTTTACAATGCACATCAACAGTATATTGAAGGCAACACAAGGGAAGGATTCCAGGGGTCTTAACCTGCTAGCTACAGCGTCTCAAAGCTAATTTCATATTTTGAAAGAAGTTTTTCAAAAGGAAGAAAATGTTTGCTTTTGAATGAAAAGCAAGACCTGAGTGTTGTGAGCACAGTTTCTGCCCTCCTATTCAGTATGAAGTCAGTGAGGTTGGTCTCAGATGTGCTGTGCAGCCTGTTAGATGCACCGTGATGTCTTTGATTTTTTTTTTTTTTTTTTTTTTTTTTTTTTTTTTTTTCCGCCTGTACAGCCTATTCTTGTCATTCACACTTTATCCTGAACCATATAGTATTATTCAAAGCTGTTATATTGATATGCACCAGCAATAGGTCACTGTGTTTTAAAGGCAGTACATGCAATGTTTTTTTTTTTCATGAATATGAAGGAATGCTAAATGAAGTATTAGTTTTTGTAACTAATGTAAAAAACAGTTTTATAGAATTGTACAGGTATTTTTTTTTTCTTGTTGCTTTTTCCTGCCTTTTTTTTTTTTTTTTTTTTTTTTTTTGGAATATGCCCTTTTTTCAGAAGAGAAGGAAAAAAGCCATCTTTTGAGCATTGCTTGGTATGATGTGTACCCGCCTATGTTAAAGTCTTATTGAGTTTTTAAGAGTTAAAAAATATATATAAGTATATACAGTATAATGTGATGAAGCATGTCTCAAGCTCCAGGTTTACCTGCTGCACCTTTTAACACTCACATTTAAGGGCTTGTTTTATTCTCTGGTTCTTTCTGCTCGCTTTAAATTAAACACGGTATGTAAATGTTATGTTCTGTTTGATGCATTGGCATATTTGAGAAAGTTTTTTTTTTTTTTTTTTTTTTTTTTTTTTTTTTTTTTTTTTTATTTGTTCGAATATAAATCCGAATGATCTTTTATCGATTACCAAATGACCCCCCTCCCTCCCCCTCCCCGTTTATAGTAAGTCAGTGAAATATTAAAACCTGTCTTGTGTAGTTTGTGCTGATTTGAAGAGAGAGGAGTTTGATGGAGAACCATTGCACCCTGGAGTTTGAGACAAATTGCCGTAAAATGAAGTACAATAAAAAGCTACTTTAGTATATCTTTTCTCCTCTTTGACTTTTATTTTGTTCACCTCAGATTCTGAACAGCAGTGCATGACCTGCTGGCTTTAGACTGTAAAAATGCATTTGTTTAAAAATAAATAAAAATGACTATTTAATACCTATGAGAATAAGCTTACTGTATATTTGTGATGATAATGCAATTCCATACGCTCACCAGCAGAGGCCGTTGTCTGTCTGCCTACGGAAAACGCATCATTTTCATTGTGTTGTACCTGTTTAGTTTCAGGGTGTGTGAGAGCGAATAGTTAATCTCTAACTGTAGTTATATCGCTAGCATGTGCTCTCCCTGTATATAATGGCCTCCTACAGAATAGAGCGGAACTGTGCGGAATATGGTACATGCTTCTGGCTATCTTGACACACACACACACGTGATACCCCCATTTCACTGGAACGTGGCAGACTCGCGGAAGCAACAATGTCGTCATCCTCCAACGTTCCTCAGTCGTTCTGCCACCTTCCGTGTCCTTCCGTGTGATTCCGAACGTATTCCTCCGCTTCTGGCAGGCCAAAATCTTCAACGAATAAATTCACGGAAAAATCTTCTGACCGTGTTCCCTGAGGTTCCTCAGTCGCTCCGTCATTTTCTCACATGTTCCTTGATCATTTCTTTTATTTGGCCAGTGTTCCTTGAACGTTCCGCGAACGTTCCCCCCCCCGCTTCCAGATGATCAAATGTGGCCACAGAATCCTCACGGAATACTCACGGAAGATTTGCGGAATACATGCAGAATGGTTGCAGATGACACGGAAGACTCGCGGAACACTCAAGGAAGTCACTTCCACTGTAAATTATTCCAGTTCTTTCACTTTATTTTTTTTCTGTTTTCCTGTTCATGTAATAAAGTTTTAAAGTTATAATCACTGCGGTTTGGACTTGTGTGCATGGTATTTAGTCTGGAATGATTTATTGAGGTGCAAATAAAAAGAATGTATTGACATTATTGATATTAAACATATTAACATATGTTAAATTTTAAATTTATTAAAAATTATAAACATATTGCACATTAGAAACAATCATAAACATGTTAAAATTTAAATTTATTATACATTATATACATTATGAACATATTGTATGAATGAGCTTCCTTGTTCGATTTTGCTATTTATAGGTGGAATCGGGAGCAAATCCTTTGATCTTTGCCGATTTTTCCTCTTTGAAATGTGCTTACGCTGGGTATTCCTCAGTCATTCCGTGTTGAACGTGAACATTCCGCCTGTTCCGCAATCATTCCGTAGCTCTTGCTTCTAAAATGGAGTAGTGCCATAGTCATTCCTCGGGTGTTCCTAGCTTCCCGTGAATGTTCTGCGAATTATCCGAAGGTCTTCCATTGAAATTCCGAAGGTAATCCGAGTGCTCTTACGCATATATTCCGACATTGTACCGTGGTCTTTCAGTGTCTTTTCCGTACATTCCATGAACGTTCCGAAGGTGTTCCAAGGGGACAATTTTCCGTAGGGTTTTGACCCATTTTCCATGTAAAAATGTCCAAGTTCCTCCGTAGAGTGCATTCCGCGCCTTTCCGCTACGATCATTGCATTCCGCGCGCCAGTGAAATGGGGGTATAATACAGATACAATTAGATATCTAATCTATAATTAGATACAGTGCCTGGTGAGTGTGTAAGGTTCGAGTGTTTTTTGTTTCTGACTGACTGTGACTTTTGTGTCTATTGCTAACATTAGGTTTATCATTAGTTATACTGTATCTTTATTTGCTTTTCTTCATCTCAGTCCCAGAACCACCATCTTTTCCTTTCGGCTGTTCCCTTCAGGGGTTGCCACAGCGAATCATCTGCCTCCATCTCACCCTATCCTCTGCATCTTCTCTTACACCAACTACCTTCGTGTTCTTCACATCTCTTTGGTCTTCCTCTAGGCCTTCTGCCTGGTAATTCCAACCTCAGCATCCTACTACCAATCCCAGAACCATACCGATTGTTTTTATCATGATTAACACCCTGAATCCATGAACCCACACATGCTCCAGTCTGTGCTGTGTAGGAGGGATGCTTGAATAGTTGGCAGGAGGCATGTTTGTAGCTGTGCATCATCTTTCACATAACCTGCATGCATAATCATCTATTTCGCAAAGGAAATGTCATTCTGAATAGCCGTTAATTTGGGTGTGTAACAGAGTGGAACTTCCATCAAAAATTTGCTGAATATTAGAAAAGTTATTCTGAAAGCTGTCTAAAATCTCACTTGTACAATGTTCTCAATCATGTTTCTGTAGAACTCTGGGTGCTTTCAAAGAGGAAAAATGAAACACCAGCATCCAGTCATTCCATGTACCAAAAGCGTTTCCTGTTGGTCTTTTATACTGGCGTGGACGATTTGCACGAGCCTTTATCTGCTGTAGCATTGGCAGGAATCTGGTGCTGTATTGGGTCAGTGGCTCAACAAAGCTGGGCAGTCAAAGACTGAAAAACATCAGCCGGTCCATTTCAGTTAAACGATATGCATAATCAACTGTAGCTTGAGATTCTTAGACAGAATCTAACAGGAGAGGAACTGAATGTGGTCTTCTACTGTTCTAGACCATCCATGTGAATGTTGTGATTTGTTTTGGATGTTCTGAGGTATTTTTCTTCATACCATAGTTGGAAAGACTTGGTTATTTAACTTATTTATGACGTTCCTCACAGTTTTTTTTCTGACCCCTCAAGCCATATTGGGTTTTTCCGTCAGAACTGGCACTCTGTGCTTTCGCAACACCTTGAAAAACGGAGAGGACCTTCAGCAGTTTCTGAAATACTCAAACAAGCCTGTCTTGAACCAAACATCAGGCTAGTCATTGAAATAAAAAATTTTCCTCTTTCTGGTATTTTATACGAATATTGAATAAGGTACATTATTATTTATTTATTTTTGTCTTTCCTTTCGGCTATTCCCTTCAGGGGTCGCCACAGCGAATCATCTGCCTCCATCTCTCCCTATCCTCTGCATCTTCTTCTCTTACACCAACTACTTTCATGTCCTCCTTCACCAGATCCATAAATCTTCTCTCTGGTCTTCCTCTAGACCTTCTGCCTGGTAGTTCCAACCTCAGCATCCTACTAGCAATATATTCACTATCCCTCCTCTGTACATGTCCAAACCATCTCAATCTCTAGCCTCTCTGAACTTGTCTCCAAAACATCTTACATGTGCTGTCCTGTCCCTCTGATGTCCTCATTGCTCCCAAAGAAAACCTCAACATTTTTGTGTTAACTATCAGTAGTGGTGGAAAGTGGCATAGTGGGAAACAGGTCTACCTCAGTTAGGTTCCTGGATTTGAGTCTGGAGCTTGACTGGGACATTTGTTAATAGTTTGCATGTTCTCCCCATGTGTGTCCATTTCCTCCAGGTACTCTGGTTTCCTTGTACAGTCTAAGGACCTGCACATTAGGCTAAGTTGCTGTTCCAAGTTGTCCCTACATGTGAGTGCGTAGGACTGTGTGTCTGCGTGTGCTGGCCCTGTAGTGAACTAGTGAGCTGTTCAGGGTGCACCCTGCCTTTGAGCAGAGTCAACTGAAATAGGGTCCAGCCTCCCTGTAACCCCAGAAGGATTAAACAGTTTGGTGAATGAATTTGATTATTTGTATATGTAATATAATCTCAATGGTCCTTAACCACTTCTCAATCAGTAAACTATACTACATGGGAACGGTACAGTCTGATTGGTCCACTATTTCAGGACTTAAAAATTCATTATTCCGAGTGGATAATGCTTGAATCAAACATGGCAGACACTCTTTATTATGGTCGTGTGCAGCAAACGGTCATTTTGTGCATTTAAAGGGAAAAAAATAAAACACGAGAATTTAGTTTTTCTTACGTTTCCTGTAGTAGATACGAAAACAATTTTCTGGAGCACCATGTAATTTTGGTTCTGAATGAGTGGACTGAATAGAACAGATCCAACACCGTTACTTACCCAAACCTATCAGCTGGCTCAAGTACCGAGCTCATCCAATGTAGTGGTGTTTATTTTTTTAACAGCAATTACGAACTTTATTAGCGCATTATCGCCACACTCTGGTTTGGAGTGCACTGCTTTGGTTTATAGACTTATTCCTGGTTTATAGGGAAAGAATTCAGATTTATATATTTTTTTTCCAGTCCTATCACTTTCAAAGACCTGCCTCAGTATCATGAATAAAATATGAACTAGACATCTTATTTTAGTTTCCTTTTTTTGTCGTATAAATTATAGCTGCTTATTTTAGCATGAATAGAAGTTCGAACACAAACAGCTGTCTGTTCAATTAAAAAAAATGCAAAAAAAAATAAACAATGTCATTTTAGTGTGCTTTTTTTTCCTATTCCCATTTAGCCTATACTAAAACAATCACGTACATCAGGCTTAGTTGATGCTAAAATTACGGAATATTCCACGTACAGCATCCACTTCACCTCTGAGATATAATAAACATCAACACTTGCAAAACTGAAGGTTTTTCTGGTCTGTGATATTAGACTTTACTTTAGACGAGACCCATTCTTAGTGAAAATATTTAGGTCATGTCTTGTGGAAATGTGTGTGACATTCCTGAAAGGATAACCAATTATATATAAATTTCCTAATAATCTGAGGCCTGAAATCCAATAGGTTGTTGTTATGAAGAATTGTGAGGTCCTGACAAAAACCTTGCACACCTTATTAGTGCTGAACCTTTCCATCACCTCATGGCTTTTGTGAGTCAGTGAAAACGTCTAGGGTTTCTCTCCATTCCGTGCCTCTGCAGTAATGGCCTCTTGCTCTATGGGGATATTCATGTATTTGCTGTTGCAATCACATCAAGACAAATTAGGATCTTTATAAGTCCCTTTGTGCTCGTGTTTATTACCGGCTGTGTGATGTCTTTTCAGTATGTGCTGCTCAAGTGTTCAGGCCATCTGTATTGTAAAAGGAAATAGATACTGCATGCTTAACTATATTAGGATATTGGATTGTACTGACGGTTTAAAATCAAAAGAATACTGTATTCTCCATCAGGGTAATAACTAAAATGTGGGTTGTTTTTTTTTAAATTCTGCAAGTACACACATACATTTTGTGCCTCAGCTCTTGCTATACTGTTATCACCAGTTTTATAAACGAACACAAAATAATCTCGTGCTCTTTGCTCTGTCTGAATGTTGCACCTCTACTAACACTCTAACCCCCGCTGATGATAAAGTCTCTGTCTGCTGACCTTGAACTGTTCTCAGATAGTGAGTGTGCAATACAAATGGGAAGCAGGTGCTGTGCAGATAAGGTCATGTGCAGTTTAAAAAGATGGTTTGCACCTCATTCATCAACCTGCTCTGTACGAAACCAAACATTGAATATGTAGTCTAGTTGTACTGGCGGAGGGGGGATCACAACACACCACAAATCTGCATTTCAGATGAGTTGCTTCTGTACTCTTAATGTTAAATTCATAACTGTTAACCTTGATTTAATGCGACCATGATTATCCATTCATTTGTATTCCAGCCCAATTTTATCCCCCTAAGCTACAGAGAATAAAGTAGTACAAAACTGCAGAAGGGTACGAATTAGTGGTTTTCGTGTCTGTGTCAGGGGGACTAGAGATGGTCTTGCTGAAGGCTCTTAAAGACACAATGCTTCCTTCACTCTTTTGCCTGCAAGAGTTTAGTTTGTATGAGGAGTACAGATGTGGAAATTCAGCCATGCCCCCCCCCTCCTAAAAAAGCCCTATATTAACATTTTGTTGGACTGCCTTTAACCAAATTACAGCATAATCAACCATGTCATTGTTTTGACAAATATAAACAGTATGAAAATATTTAGTTACATGCAGAGTTGGGTTCATTTACCATTGACATCTAGAACTGATGACTGGGAAATCGAACCACTCCATAAAATCTTCTCCAGCACATCCTTGACTTTCGGCAGGTTGGTGTCAGTTCCTGCATGAAAATTATTCCTCATGCTCCCTAAACTAGTCTTTCAATATTTCATATATAAATTTATATCTGTACCATCAGTGAAGAAAAGGCCTGTTGCTGGGGTAACATGTGGAACATGAGTACATATTCGCTAATGGAACACTCGCTTTTGTGAGTTTCAGTGTCCGTACAAAAACATGCTCTAACTCTCTGGATTTGGACATGGGATTTAGGATTTTCCAAATGATACAGAACACGAATAGAAGACGTAACAGATTGAAATTTGTTCAATGTTCCTATGTCAAAATTTTGAGATTACAAAAGCGTGCGTGCCCTTCGCTTAATATACTTTGACACTAATAGAGAACACGTTATTCCATTCTTTTTAGACTCTCACATCCTCGCGGTAGAAATGCTTTACTTTAAAACTACTGTATAGCTTTACTAATGCATGACATTAATACTCATGTTGCTCCACATAACCTTTTACATTTATTTACTTTATCAAATTCTGTTAATCATCAAAATACCAGATCCGCATCTTCTGGAGACTTTTATTTAAAACCCTCTAGACCTTCACTATTTAATCGCATGATTTGATCTTGGTTTAATTAACTTGAATATTTAGATGAAGTGTCTCAATTTGTGGTTCCATTAGCAAAGCCATATACGCATCTTAAAACCCTCATTGTCTCTGTTGGGTTTTTTTTTTTTTACACACCCGAGCCTGGTGGCTTAGCCTCGTGGCTCATCAGGCCGGTGCTTATCCCCGGTTTCCATCGCGTGAAGCGACCAGGAGTTCAACTCCCCCTGGATGGGACGCTAGTCAATCGCATCTTTACCTTCCCAGTGTATTTTACTGGTACCCATTTATATTGCTGGGTGAACAGAGGCACACTTGTGGTTGAGACCTTGCCCAGGGGTCTTAGCACAGTGAGGGTCTCAGTGGGATTCGAACTCACAACCTCCTGATCATGAGAACAGCACCCTACCACTACGCCACCGGCCCCACAAAACCCATTGGTTGTTCCCTTATTTTTTAATCCTGCCATGAGCCAGTTTTTCCTGGTATGCAGTTGGGGGCAATCGGCACCTAATGGTTAGAGAAGCATTGCTGGTTCGATTCCCGAGCCAGCCAGAGAAATGTGTGATGGCACCTTCATGACTGAAGTTCCCTCAAGCACAGTATCCGACCTTCAACTGCTCTCCAAACACTAATGTATAGCAGCTCACTTTGGATTGGTTAAACGTACAATACTGTATAGCCAAAATGTCCCTCGAAATCAAAAATTCAATCTCAGTTGCCCATCCCAATTCTTTTTGAACAGAATGAACAGCAAGAGCAGTCAGGAGCAGCCTTCCCAAAAGAGCAGTACGGAAGCTTATAAATAAGCCTCCCTTTGATGACATTAACCGCTTTTATGCAGCAGGTCAGCTGTGCTGCTGCGATCAGGAGTAGTCATCACTGTGTGAGACACTTCAGAGGCAACGTCTCATTTCTTTTAAAACGCATTTTCTTGTTTGTGATTCAAAATGAGATGAAACTAAAATGCTAATTAAGGGTTATGGACTGTACCTCTGGTCATTTAGTACATAAAGGTCGTCAGCTGACTTACTTATTGCCATGTGATCTTGCTGAACCTTGATCTGACCAAATGAAACAATAAATTCTATGATGGACAGTTCCGTCAGGGCGGTTCTTGGCTGGGCAGTCTACAACATAACAGGAGTCAATTACAGATGCTCCCTGACTTGCGTTCATTCGTTTTACGTTTTTTCGATTTTACATTTTTTTCCAAAAAAAAAAAAAAAAAAAAGTCAAATTTTGAGTTTAGCGTGCTCTCTGTAGTAAGAGACGTACCTACGTAGTACGCTGATGTAATGACGCTGCGTCCATGGTTTACAAACACGTAACGTGCTCTATTGCTTCCCAGTTCACCGCGTGTTACCCTTGTGTTAAGACGTCGTCTCTGTGATCTTTGTGTTTACACTGTTTTGCGGACTTTTGTAACCCTAAGCAAATATGGTTGGTCAGAAGCGTAAGTCTACTAGCATAGGTGCAAGTTTTCCGGTTTTCCCAAGACTGAATTAACCATCTGCTCGGATTGGTGCAATCTACCATACATACGCAGTTAAGCAAAGAGAGTTGTAAAATGAATGAAAACCTGAATCCAGAAAAGAAAGGGAACTCTCCGCTCTGCTGGTGATTCACATCAGTGCAGGCTGAGGACTAAACAAGTAAATTTATCCATTTGAAATTATTTTGCTTGAATTGAATTTATTTGACATTAATGTTGATATTAAGATATATCTGATATTATTTTACAATGTTATGTTTATAATAATTGATTTAGGGGTGTTTATGAGATACGGTAATGGTATTTATGGATGTATAGTACAGTATGAACGTCATACGTCACTGGAATATACAGTAACAATTTACGCTTTTTTTCACCTTACGTTCGGCCGTCTGGAACCGAATTAAAACGTAAGTTGGGGAGCATCTGTATATATGAATATGTAATATATCAACAGCAATTTATAATGTGTGACTTTTTAATTTTTTGCTTTACTTAAGGCATTTATGAACGAGATTACCTACTGGACTGGAATTTTGAATAAGCCAAGCAAAGTTACCCATAAACCATGTCCTTCTCATGGATAGACATAGCCTGGCATTCAAGGCCTTTCCTTTGTATCAATAATGATAAAGATAATTAATTCACTGATAAACAGCTGAATAGGGATAGTAATAGTTTAATTTATGCAGCCTTCATTATTCGTGGTGTACAGGTATAAGAAATGTGTGTCAAAGCTTCCATGCTGTAACCTTTCAAATAATTTTGGTAAAGTGAATTGGAGCCCATGCTCCTGTTCAAGACCATGGGCGACAGACCATTGATTGGGTAAATTAGCAAGATTTGAAGGTTACCTGCCAGAAACACAATAAAGCAATGAGACCGCGAGGTTACTGGCCATAAGGGACACATGCATACACATCAGTGAAATGGAAGATCAGGGCACTTTTAAAAGGTGACTTCTCCAGAGTTAGTCTCCTCCACATGATGCGTAAGGTTTAGTGAAGAATTTTATTTTATAGTTGGGAGAAGAAGCAGAAAAGCTCTCATGTTTATAATGAAGTTTGATTTGAACAAGTAAAATTTCTTCTTACATAGTCCTCGTCTGACCATGACTCAGGGAGTCATGAGCTAGAGGATCTCTATGCTTTATCGCTTTCTTTTCCTTTGCAGAATTTCAATGAAATCTGACAGAGTGGTACACAGATCTCTCACTGATATGAAGAGTTGGTGTTGGATCAATGTAAGCAGGGCTCATGTAAAAACAATTTTACTGGTACAGTTTTAATACACAATTCTACTGAATAAATAAATCACCAATTTTGATTTGAATAAATCAATTATCAAACCCATATTTGAAAAACTATTGCGGTGATAAATATGTTTTAGTGGGCAACATGTTCTGTAACGTAACTGATGCCGTGAGTACCTTCTCATATCTCAGCTCATCTTCTGTAACCGCTTAATCCTAATTAAAGGTCGCGGGGAGGCTGGCGCCCATCCCAGCCAACTTCGGGCGAGGGCAGAGTACACACTGAACAGCTCGCCAGGCCGTCGCAGGGCGGAAACACGTTGACAGCTTTGCAGCCTACTCTTGTCGAAAGTCAGCAATGGTTCTTTTACATGCCTCACACCATAGACAGTGAGATACATGGCCGGAATTTGATAACCCAGTTAGCTGCACTGGGGGGGACACAGAGACAGTGACAACCTTGTGGAGAGTGGGACTCGAACCCCCAACCTTTGGATCAGCGATCCAGCGCCCTATACCACTAGACCACCACTGCCCCTTCTCATATCTTAAACATATATAGTATCTGGAGATGTGGTCTTAGAAGGGTCAAATTATTAGCATGCGCCAAGCCACTAAAACAATTAGAGAGATTGTGGAATTGAAATTAGTAAAATTGGGTCCAATACATTCCAAGATGTGAACCGTTAACGTCACACAAGAAATGTGGTCAGAAAAAAAGATGACCGATTGTAATTATTGATCATGTAAGCACTTGCGGAATTTGAATTGGAAAAAATATGGACAGTGGAACTAATGGTTATGTTCAAGAGTAAAAGCATCTCCACGGACAATGCAACAAAACCTCACATGATTGGAACAGAATTGCTCTCTGCCCATATGAGATCTACCTGTAACTGACAAATATTGGACTTTACAATTGATTAAGGTCATGTGATCAATGAGTTCAGATTCATCTTGTGCTAGAGCGTTGGAAGTGCATGCATAGTGGCCACAGTACAACCCCCTGGAGGCAATATTATGATCTGGAATTGCCTCAGCTGGTCAGGTTGAGGCTCAGTAATGTGACGCTGCGATAAAATGAAGTCAGATGACCTGATTGCACTGAATTGAGCAGGCCATCCCATTATTGGTACACTACTTTGTACTCCTCTTTGGTCAGATTTAAAATTCAGATTCATATAGTGAAAGAGTGGTTCAGAGAACATGAGGAATCATTTTCACTCATGAATTACAAACACAGAGGCTTTAAACTCGGAGAATGTCTTTTGGGTCTGTTGGAGAAGACTTCACGCTGTGGTCTCCCGTAGTCAATACAATTTATTCAACACTGAAATAAAAGATGGGACATTGGATAAGTTAATCTGAACACTAAAAAAAGCAATCAAAGCTAAAGGCAGGCCAACAAAATATTAGTGTTTGACTTATTTTTGGCAGGGCAGTGCATCTTCCAAGAGGAAAACTCTGAAAAGGACGGGCCAAAAACTGCCACACACTCAGTAAAACTTTTACTCATTTAATTTTGGGCAATGTTCCAATGTATATAAATGAGAAGGGTGTAGTTCTGCTTCTTTCTGGTTTAATGCCAAATACTAAGCTGGTGTTTGTTTGCTTTAGATGAGCATGACTGGTGGGTGGGTGTTTTGCCACTGAGAACAAAGGAGGAGCGAAGCTGTGCACGTGTGTGTGTGTGTGTGTGTGTGTGAGAGAGAGAGAGAGAGAGTGTTTACAGATGGATACTATTTACCTTGCTCCCCTTCTCTTTGTGGATGTGATGGGCAGAGAGGATGGTTTTCCAGTTCACCGTTCCATTCAAAGTGCCAACATGCAGCAAGATGCACTCCATTTCCCCCGAAGCCGAAATATTCTATTCATTGAACTATTGGTTTGTTCTTGCTCGACCTGTTCAGTAAATTTCATTTTTGTTTTTCAAACCTCTTTGATCCAATTCCCAAATAGTTGAAGCATGTAATTATTTTCTCTCTCCTTCCCTCCCTCCCTACTTCCCTCCCTCCTTACAAGCCAACAATGTTCATACCACAAAACCTCCCCAAATACTCACTTGCTTAATGACATTTTTATTTAGGATGCATACCCCATCCCAACTCACAGCTGTCTTCATTATCTCATTACACACACACACAGATGTGCTTTTGATGATTCTGCATGTGCGCAAATAATAAACAGGGCAACCATTGTTTGTATTCGGTCATCATTCTGCTCAATAAAAAAATACAAAACTTGGAATCCCATACCAAACTTGGACCAAACAAATGCAATCTGAGCCGAATTCATCCCCGATTGCTTTCATTAGCGATTGGAAAGGTGTTATTCCCACAGATACAGGACTAAAGCCACACACACGGAGAGCAGTCCAGTATACTGATTAATAGTTTACGATCTTAAAACTACAGGTCAACCGCAGTTCTTACAATGCAGCGAAACACCTTTCACAAACAACCATCTTTTTTATTCATTTATTCATTTTCTAAGCCACTTATTCCTAATTAGGGTCACTGAGAGGCTGGAGCCCATCTCAGCCAACTCTGAGCAAAAGCGGGGTACACCTTGAACATTTATACTTTATATATTTTTAGACATTTATATTTACATTCTATACATCATTGAAGTGGTCGCTAACAAATCGTCAGAAGCACAAACTTGCCGTGGCTCAGAGAACTATGGAAAGAGCAATGCTGAACATCACTCGGAAAGACAAGATCAGGAATGAGGTTATAAGATCAAGAACCAAAATGGTGGACATCATTGAGAAAGCCGAACTCCCTAAAGGCCAGTGGGCAGGCGATCTCGCCCGGATGGAAAACAACAGATGGGCAAAGAAAACAACTGAGTGGCAACCAAGAGAGTGGAACAGAGCAAAAGGTAGACCGAAGAGGAGATGGTGAGATGAGAAGGCTGGCAGCATGTGGATGCAGAGAGCGCAAGATCGAAAAGCGTGGAGTAGATTAGATTGTGAAGGCTACCCGTTAACAGTGGCGCGAATGGCTGCGATGGATGGGTGGACATTATTGAAAAGACAAAAACTTTGATATTCTTGTGATCCTCGGTACATGTACACATAATCAACCTAAAAATGTTGTAGGACACGCATGGATAAGGAGGTCTCTTGGGTCTAACATGGCAATCACAGGACGACTGTAAGTAACACATACAAATAGCCAAAACAAATAAACAACCCAAACAACAAACAAATTATACAAAAACATGTATGAAATTCATTCATTTTCTTTCATAATGTAGCTGTATGGCAATGCATAGCAGACCTTGGAAATGAACCTGACATCAAGAATTATTGTGTTCAAGATACACAAAAAAAGTTCAAAACTCCATGACAACAGTGTACAGTACGGTGGTACTTTTCATCACACAACAGGTGAGCTTTTTACAACACACCTACAACTGCATTTCACATTTGTTCCATTTTCTGTCATATACGTACTCCAATATGGAAGGGCAGTGTTGTCCTGATGGTAAAGGGCGCTGGATCGTTGATCCTAAGGTTGGGGGTTTGAGTCCCACTCTCCACAAGGTTGTCACTGCCCCCCCCTCCCCCTCCCCCTCCCCCCCAGTGCAGATGACTGGGTTATCAAAGGCTGGCCATGTCTCTCACTGTCTATGTGAATCATTGCTGACTTTCGTAAAGAGTAGCTGCATAGCCGTCAGCGTGTTTCTGTCCCTTGCTAAAAGGTTGTGTCGGGAAGGGCATCCGATGTAAAAATCTATGTCAAATCAAATGTACGAATCAGATGATTCGCTGTGGCGACCCATGAAAAAGGGAAAAAGCCAAAAAGAAAAGAACTGTTGTCCAATATGTGATGGGGGCTAAATAGTTGTTTTGTATCAAACATGAAAAAAAATACCCAGAGAAAACTCATGCAAGCATGGGAAGAACATGCAACCTCCACACAGAGAAAATTCTCATGGAGCCTGGGACTTGAACCAAGGACCTTAGTTCTGTAAGGCAGACATTTCAGCCACCATGCTACTCAAAGCATAATTTTTTTTTTATAGTTTACTGGACATCAGGTTGGATAACTTTAAAGCACACACACACACACCTGACAATATTGCTATGTGTTATTAACTGTTTTATGAAAATTCTATAATCAGTTGCCAGGACATGTCTGTAAGTCTCAATGAACAGAACAGACAGACAGTTTCCAGTAAAACGTTCCAGCTTTCACACTAAAAGGTCACTCGTTTTATTGCTTCGGAGACTTGAGATTGAAGACTAATTTTCTATGTTGACATTATCTTTCAGAAATAAGAAATCAGAGCAGTGATGCATCGTATTGTATGTGACTAACTGCCAGGCAAAAGTGCACCAAATATAACATACCCTGCCAAAACTAACATTTGGAACAGTAGCTGAACAGACGAGATAAATAAAGGCACTCGCTGACTTTAATGAGGACGATATCCTGGATGTCATGATCATATATTTTCAGCAGAATCGGGGGCTCAGGGGCTCGCAACAGACCCGATGTTTCTACAATACATGCTCATAATAATTTTAAAATATTAAAGTAAGATGCTTTGGAGACAAAGTCAGAGAGGCTAGATTGAGATGGTTTGGACATGTACAGAGGAGGGATAGTGAATATATTGGTGGTAGGATGCTGAGGTTGGAACTACCAGGTAGAAAGCCGAGAGGAAGACCAAAGAGAAGATTTATGGATGTGGTGAAGGAAGACATGAAGGTAGTTGGTGTAAGAGAAGACGATGCAGAGGATAGGGGGAGATGGAGGCATATGAGTCGTTGTGGCGACTCCTGAAGGGAACAGCCGAAAGGAAAAGAAGAATCTTATATATATATATATATATATATATATATATATATATATATATATATATATATATATATAGTTCCAACATTCAAAGTCCCTACTTTCAGTCCTAGACTCATGCCTTTCCTCTTCTCTCTGCCTACGGACCCGCCTCTCCTTGGAGGTCTTCGACCAACAGTAGTCCAATTTCCACCAGCACCCTGTTGGTTAACAGCACTGATGGCGGTCGTTGTTAACCCGGGCCTCGACCGATCAGGTATGAATTTTTTTTGTTGTGACTCACATTTTTTATTTGGCATTTGTTTTTCGCCGGATGCCCTTCCTGATGCAACCCTCTGCATTTATCCGGACTTGGGACCGGCGTGAGGAAGAGAGACTGGCTTGTGTCCCTCCCTCACGGCTGCATTGAAAAGAAGAAGATAATTGTAAGTCGCTCTGGATAAGAGCATCTGCCAAATACTGTAAACGTAAGCTACTTGATTCATACGTAGTCGTCACAGACTTGCTCACTGGGGATGTACAGGGTTTGTAGAAGAAAGGTCCAAATTCTTTCCCAAATTTGTTTTTACTTTGTAGAATAGCTTTGTGACAATTCCGATAAAACTCGAACGTGTTTTCCTTTCCCGATAATACAAATGTTCCAAGTAAAATCCAACTATGTTCCAGGCTTTTTAGAAGAAAGAACAAAACTCATACATTTTCCAAACCACTTAATCCTATTAAAGTCACGGGAGGCTGGAGCCTATCTCAGCCAACAGGGTACACCCAGAACATCTCTCCAGACCACTGCAGGGCCAACACCCAACCATTTGAACAGTCAATTGTCCTCACGTGCAGACCTTGGGACTGCTTAAGGAAACGACAAGAAAGAAACTTCATTTGTCAAACGTCAATATTTGCTGAATCGTGAGACCTCCTGGATAAACCTGCCTACCTTCACGGTCATATGTGAAGTGGCAAGTACCCGGATGTTGTAGAAACGCACGAAAGAAAACCGTCGAGTGGTCCTGAGCGAGTCACGTGACAAATAGTTCCGCGAAGCCCGCGCGCAGCGTTTCTCCAGTGGGACGGTAGCAGCTGCACAGCGCGCGCTCGCGCTCTGTAAACACACTCTCTCAGAGTCAGCGGGGAGCTTTGACACACGAACGGCGCGTCGGCGGCGAAAAAGTCACATTAAAAGCCACGAGAACCGAAATGCGAGTCTCCAGCTCGACGAGATAACAGCGTCGTGACTTTTGGAAGTCGAACCTGAGAGAAAAAGCCTGAAACTCCGCGCTACGGTGAGTGCACCGTCCCTTCTTTTCCTCACTGAGCAGCCACTCGTTGGACGTGTCCCAAACACATATACAACATTACACTGGGTCACTTTTTCTGTATTGAACATTGGGCATGCGAATTTACCTGATTGGGAATAAAGCTACTGTGTGGTTTGGAACGCAGCCCTTTCCCTCCAGACTCCTGCTGGAATTAATTAGGAGCTTGATTTAAGAAGTGCTTTATTTATTAGCGTCCCAGCCATGAATGGACTGAACAACTTTAGCCGTGTCGAGTGGATATAAACTGTTTTTTTCCCCCCTGAATACTGACGCACAATTTATGCAGACTTGAGCGTTTTATTAATCCTCCCTTTTTTTTTTTTTTTTTTTTTTTACACCAACACCCTTCACACCCCCACACAATTATCACTCATTTAATTCTATACTGGGGTTATGGGAGGCTGTCGCCTATCTCAGCCAACACTGTGCGCACGCGGGCTGCACCTGGAACAGCTCACCCAGACCATTTCAGGGCAACACATACAACAATTCAGTCACAGCCAAACCTAGGAGTAATTTGGAATAGCCAGTTAGCCTAATGAACCCAAGACCTCCTTGCCATATACCACAGTGCAGCCAATATTAAAAACACCATACTTTTATTTATTTTAGCTTAATATTTTTGAAGCACAGGGTTTTTCCAATTTATTTCCTGTCATGGACCTCTTTTAGCTGTGAAAAATAAATTCTGTAAATTTTAAACTCATGTTGAATTAATAATGTACTGAAGTTAAATTGTGTGTGTGTGTGTGGGGTGGGGATTAGTCCCATGTAATTCATGTGATCTGCAAAAAAAAAAAAAGGCAAACAAGAACCCAGTGAATATATTAACTGATAATAATTGGTTCAAAGTTCCAGTGCTGCAGCCAAATAACACTCATTAACCTCCAGTTTGAGATCCACTGCTTCATCAGACTTGCTGTAGGAATTGCTGCTGGCTTGCTGTCATGTTATCATGTCAGACATAATGTTTGTCTTATTCCAGCAGATATTCACTCAGGCCAGGGTTCGTTTGGAATACAAGTAGCTGAGATATGGGAAATATTTCCCTCTAGTTTCAGGAGTCTTGCAGAGAAGTGAGAAATATTTTATTCTCCTTTCAGTTGTATTTTAGGGAATTGGTGCTTTCTCTGTCAGCCTACTCTCTAAAAAAAATGTTTCTCTCCTTTTTTTGCATTTGGACAAATTAAAACCTGAAAGGTCTTCCATTATTCAGGACTCTATTTTAAATTTCCAGTTCCTGAAGCTCATAATTAAACAGGACTTAATGTCATAAATCACTGCAGAACATGAAAACTGTTACTAATGGATTGAGGTATCCATCAATTATAACAAAGTCTTGAATCCCACAGCCCAAAGGAAAACCTCAGGGCTTTTAAAGCTGGGCTCTATTTTATCAACGTTTTGGGTGCAAATGTTTATAGAAATTGATCAAGTACTGCATTACGCTCTGAATCAGCACCCATATAGTCCATGTATTCAATTGCCCCACTGGGTTGTTTTCTAAAGAAGACATGTAGTTTGTGAAGAAATCCATTTCCAAACGAACAAAGCAACTCTTCACATTATTATGGAAATGCACTTCTTCACAAATCCTGTGTGACTTCACAGTTATTAAACATCAGAAACCAGCCCAGTGTTGCATTCAGCTCCATGCACTGAGCCGGGAGCTGCGCCAGAGGGTAGAAGAACAGTTTCTATACAGATATTGAGGTAAACCGACCCAGCTGGATTTCTGTAGGAATCTTTTCCATGTTGTCAGATGAATGGCATTGTCATGATAACATTATGAGCATGTCTGTGGACAAAACAGTGGTTTACTTTGACACAGATGTTTCCCGTGTAGGATTACAGTATTTAACCCAGTAGTGTATGGTCGTGTATGTACTGGGTCTCGTTTTCAAACTTGTCTGATTTCAATCGATTTTATCCCTAGTAAGAACTTGGAACCAAAAAGATTTTAAAAATCCCCAAATTTTCCTCCAAGATTAAACGTAAACCTCAGTCTCTCAGAATGCTGTGAATTATCAGGAGGTGAACAATTATATACTGTAATATAAATTTATATAATTTATAAATAAAAATATATATATATTTTTTTAGCAGAACGGTATTCATAATGCATGTCTACAGTTTAAATACTGTGTTTAGTTTTTAATGTTACCAATCGTGCTTACTTGTGATGAGAAATTCAATGTGCATAAGGCATTATAATTGGTCTCTACATCAGCCATAAAATCAGTCTCTTAATTGAAGAAAAAGCAATTTTTTAAAATAACTCCGTGCACCCACAGTGAGAAGGTTCTGTTTCGAATCTCAGCAATGTGCTTTTCTCTGTGGAGTTTACATGTTCTCCATGTGCCTTTGTGAGTTTCATCTGGGTGGGTGGCCTGGTCTTCTCCCATCATCTAAAGACATGCACACTAGGCTGACGAGCTTGTTCAAATTGCTTATAGGAGAGAATAAGTGTGAATTGAGATTTCTGTCTCTGTTAGCACCGCAGTAGAATGGTGATCTGTTCAGGGTGCACCCCGCCACTCGTCCTAAATCATCCGTTGTTGGCTCCAGCTTCCCCTGTGACCCTGAGGGATAAGTGGTATATATAATGTATGGCTGGGTGGATAAATGCTTTCATGGATCTGGGGTCCTATACTGCATCTCGCGTCATCATTTTTATTTGTTCAGAAATAAATTTTATCTGTTTGAATATAACATTGGTGTGATGTCACTTTTCCACTTTGAGACGCACAGCACAAATGTGTTAATGTTGTGAGTTTTGGCACATATCAGAGGCATTTAGAGCCAAAAGCACCATCAGTTAGCTCTACTGTTTTTGTGAGTGGAACACCCTGTTCATTTTACTGGGCTTGAGTTACATAAATGACCTTCTTATAAACTCGTTTGTGTAAAAACATCACTTAGACGGTCTGTAAACAGCGCCATCATTAAAACTTTTCATTTTGTCTGGTCACAGTTTCTGCATACTTGCAGCATATGTGCAGTTTTTCCTGTAGCTTTATCATGTGGATTGCACCCATTTTCACTTCCCTGAGTTTCTTCGCATTTTCTGGAAGCTTTCCTTCAAAATAAAACTGAAAAAAATTGGCTGTATCCAGCTGGTTGATTCATGCCTGTCGGATCATTGCTACAAGCTCTCACCTACTGCTGACTCAACCAGTCCAGCAAATGGCTCCTTGTGCTGTGTGCATTCTGACAGCTTCTATTACAGCATGTGAAATAACTGGTGTGAACAATCATGACAGTTAAATATTTGGCTGCAATTAAGTCAATGTTTTAACACAAATTTCTGCTCATTTCTTTTGTGCATATTGTGTCACAGTTTGAAATATCCATGAACTCAAATGTGTACCTCCTCAGAGACAAGTGAAACCATCAGGTCTTTTCATATTGTCTCTCGTGCTACATAGCAGTGAGACGGAACACACTATGAGGGGAAAACTCTGTCCCTGTGTACTTGGGGGCTGATGTGCACATCAATAGACTATTTTCTTTTGCGTCGTACAGGAGTTCTTGGAGAGCTTTATTTACTTTTAGTAAATGTTTACGTCCTTTATCCAGTGTCAATATTTACCAATAATTATTGCTTGCTCAGAAAAATCTATTATAGTCCTTCCTTAAAGAATTGGATTCATGGACTATTCTGAATGAACTCACAAAATCAAGTTGTTGAATTTATTACATCTGATAAGCAGGCCGGTGAATATCGCGGGTGGCAGTAGTGACACAGCAGGCTGCATTTCCACATCACAGACCCAGGGTCCCTGGTTATTTTGTTTCTTCCTCCTTCTCAAAATGCAAAGATTCTCGAAGATCTCCATGTTAAGTAGGTTCCTCCAGGTTAGGTTTCTGCCATCTATGTTCTATATAACATCAGATAAATTGATGGTATTACACTGCCCGTAGATGTGAATGTTTGTGTGCATGGTACCGTACAATGGACTGATCATGGATGAATTTTCCTCTTTTCTTATGATTTGAGGGTAAATCTATTTTTGAAAATAATTAGAGAATGACTGAACAGTCAAATGGCTGCAAACCTGCTCTATGTTATATAAGTTTAAGTTTGGAGACCAATTAAATGCTGTGAACAGTGGTTTGCCAGAGGCAAGCATTGTAAAGCGATATTGGACAATCAAAGGAAATTACATATGCCATGGCAACACGCATATTTAAGGACATGGTCTTGATTGAAGTCAGTTTTTAGAAAGTTGGCTAACATCCTTTTTCCCAGGTATGATGTACAGGAGGCCATTCACGGTTCAGCGCTTGTGCCCCTGCATCCTCGCGGATTGGCGACAAACCCGGAAGTAACTGTCACGTGATTCAAATTTAGCCAATGGCTGGGAGCCTTTGTTTCTCCTTTGTGCTGATTGGTTGCAGATGTGTATACCTTTTTTCTCCTTTGTGCACAAGTTATCAACATGATTGCCTGAATTGTGAAGTAATTTTTTTAGTGTGTTTTTAATGATTAGTTAAGCCCTATGATGCCATTCAAACGCCCTGCATCTTCTCTAGCTTCTGGTAAGGAGCCTAAGCGCTTTATTTATTAATAAATATTATCACAGTGCAAAATTAAAAAGTTTTTACTTAATCATTACTACATTTTACTGCATTATTACTGTATTAATGAGTAAGACTCTCTATAGAATGTATGTAAGAAGCATATTTTAGCGCATGCAGTATCATACATAGGGTTTTAAAACCGCGTCAATAACTCTTGGATTTTCATGATCCGTGGGAAGGACTGGAACCGAACCATCGTGAAAAACTTGGGCCTACTGTAATGACTAGCCTCAATCACTTTACTCAGGTTGACTTGCCTCATTTATGTGGAAAATACAGGGTCAGAATTCAAAAGGAGCTTTGTGGTGAGACGATGCTTGTGGTCAAGCTGCACTGCACAGCCTTACACGAGCATTTAAAAAAGGCTATTTTTGAAGCCTTTTTAATTTTTTATAGACCAATTTTGGTAATATCATTTCTGAATTGCACTGGATGATTAAGGATAGAATAATCTGTTTTTCCCTTTTTTTTTAGGAATGTTAATAAGTTCCAATTAAAAGAAGAAAATATTCAAACAAGAAGCAATACAGCAAACGAATCAGAATTAGTTTTGGCAGCCGTGATCGTCCTGTGATGGGTGTGGTTTGAATGTAGGTAAAATTTAAACTGTTTCTGCAGTGTTGTCAGCGCTGAATTTTCAGAACTGCAGTATTTTCAGAGTACGTACTTCTAAATTTGGACTGGTTGCAACTGAAATTAACTCAAATGAGGCCATCCCGGTAACTAGCTGCAATTTTACTCCTGACTAAAAATTGTGTGTAGTGATTGGTTGGATCTGTGTCATAGGACCCAGCCTTATTCTGATTTCTACTTTCTTTTGACACCTCCGCCGGTCAAAACACGCGACTAGCATTCTTGCCTCAATTGGCTGTTTAGAGACACTTAGAGATTTTCTTTCAGCTTTTTCCCTTTTTTTGTTTTTTAATCAGGGGTCACCACAGCGAATGATTCGCACGTTTGATTTGGCATAGGTTTTTATGTCAGATACACTTCCTGAAGCAAGCCTTTAGCAAGGGACATAAACACGCTGTCGACCTTGCAGTTACTCTTTACGAAAGTCATCAATGGTTCTTTTACATGCCTCTCATCATAGACAGTGAGAGACATGGCCCGCCAGTGTTGTCCTTAAACTGTGATGGTTTAAAATGAACTTAAAAATGCTTTTAGAGCGCTGTTTCAAAGACAGCCTCCTGCATTATTTTTTACTATTTATAATCTTGTACTATCAGGTTCGTGGCAACCTTGATGCTGTTCACTGCTGCATCTGGATCATCAGCAGTACCGTGATTTTTGGTGTGTGTATCTGCAGACTCTAAATAGATACTTTAGAGTTCCTAGTTAATGATGATGATGATTCATTAATTGTCATTGACAGCAGGCAGCTAGCAGGATGGACACAGCACTGAATTTATTATTTATTATGCAGAAGGAAGCCATCTGTGTTTGGAGTATGTTCAGTATTCCTCAGCACTATCTTTTTTTTTTTAAATAATTAATATGTACCCTGTATCCTGTCATCACCAACCAATGCCAAATTATTTGTATTTGGGAGACTTGACATTTTTATGAGAAATGACCTAATGTTGAGCTTATGTAGGTATCAGCCAGAAAGAACATGTTAAGTAGAAGAGAGATTTAAATGGAGTCATGAGAGCAGAGAAGATTCAGCTTTAGGAACGAAAGCATTTGTCTGTGTTAAAAACTCCAGAGTCCTATTCAGTGATCTGAACTTGAGTTCTGTTTTTAAATTTGTTCATTTTATTTCAGTCTGGGAGCCTTTAAGAGCGTATTCGATTTAAGAAATTGGTTCATGTTTACAAGAATTTTTATTGTATTAGATGTTTGTTGTATTACGTAAGTAAACCTGAGTCCCTTCACTTCTTTAATGGCAACATTTGCAGTACAGTGTTGGGATCTTGTTTAGTAACAAGCAGCAAATCTTCATAACTGGAAACATCCAACTGCTCTAATGCACTGAATGTGTATCCACACGGTATAGTGTGGGTGCGTTTGTTTCTCCCAATGCTATTATGAGTGACTCACTTTCTCATGAAGTGAAGTGTTCATCTGGGAAAAGGAGTGGCAGGTGAACTTCAGAAAGTGAGATCCTCTTTTTTTTCCACTTTTATTTTTCTTCTCATGCACAAAGAAATTGATCTTCACACATCATAAGAAGGCTCTCCAATAACTTTTCTTTTAAATTGCACAAAGTACAATTCTATGATATTGACTTGAAGGTACAGCTTTTGCATCAGGCTTTGTTACCGTCTTGGTTTGTAAGGTGGAAATATGCATTCAGTGCCACTAAAGCAGTTGAATCACTTTCCAAGTGCTCTTTTGTTCCTGGCTCTAAAAGCCTGAAATTATTCCTGGCTTTAAAAGCAAATGGGGAGGAAGAGGGCAGCAAGATGCTGCTGGATGAGCATAAAGAGCCGGCTCTACTTCTAATGCAACCTTTTTCATGTGCCTGCTGTCTCCCAGTTGAGTTTACAGGCTGAGAACATTTTACATCAACATAGTAGGCTATGGGAGCGACTGTTCCTCAACTCCTCCTCCCTTCTCTGCCTCACTATGCATCACTGGACTAAGCCTGCGCTGTCTCTGAGGCAATGTGTAGCGTAATACTCATAAAGTCCTCAGAGATGAGAGAATGTAGTTCAGTCGTTTAACGAAAGTGGCTTTTACACCTTAACAAACTAAAGAAACAAACATGAACGAACTTCAAAAGTCAGACTACACACAAATACACACAAAATTCCTGACTAATTTATTCCTCAGGGCTGAAAGAACTAACAACTAATGAAGAAAAATCAAAACAAATAGATAACGAGCTGTGCACGTGCTCTCCATATGATCTGCAATTATAACAGCAAATTTCAGTGCAAGACTTGCATGTACCGACTGAACAAACTCGGGGGTGGAGGTGGGGCAGGCAGGTGCCCCAGAAAAAGCAGCCATCCCTCAGGCAAACATGCAAGGCTCCACCACCAGCTACACCTTCGCCTGAGGAAACAACTGCAGCCCAAAAGGCTTCAAGATCCAGGTCTTCCAGTCCCAACTTTTCATCATTCTGTGTCTAGACTGCCTCCACAAACTCAACAGGACTATCAGGGAAGCCCATCAAGCCCAGGGCCATGAAGAAAGGGTTCAAGTGCTGCCGAGAAGAAAATGAGCAAGAAGTCAGATTTAGAAATGAAGTCGCCTAGGGTGGACGAGTGAGGCCGTTCTGGTAACTATCTGCAATCTTACTTCAGATGAACAAAACATTCTCATAGCGCATACAAAGCTTTCTCGCTGCGTTCGGGCTGCTCGCTGGTGAACATCATAAATTTTATGCATGCGTCTACGACTGCCATTAACAACAATGTACAGGATACTTATTAAATGAAAACCATCGAAATCAAAGCTAACTTGAGCATATAGCGATGAAAGTTAAAAACGGTCCATACACTGGGCCAATCCGTCATAGTGTGGAGGCCACTTGAGATGGCTCAGCTCCATGCTGTCTGCCAGCAGCTTGGAAAGAGACCGAGGAGCCTTCTATTACAGTCAGAGAGGAGGCGAAGAGTCCAGCTTAACATAGTCTGAGCATAACACTGCTGAGGAAACCCTGGTGTTCAAGCTCCCATGAAGCCCACTGAATGTGTGACCTTTTATGGCAATAGAAAAGTTCCTCTTGGAGTGTGTAGACTTTAAGGGTTCTTCTTTTGCACTGGAACAAATTTAAACTGAGAATCTGTCCTTGTTTTGTCAAAAGTGGCGATAATTGAGCAGATGCCAGTGTAGCAGGCAACAGCTTGCTTGTGACTGTGTGGGGCTCATCAGGTTGTCAGTGATTTTGACATTTTTTCAGTAATGTGGGCATGCACGATTGATTTAAAAAACAACAACAAAAAAAGACAAACTAATCTGCCTTATCAGCTTGTATCTGCACTTTTACTAAAGATTGAGGTTTGTGTGGAAAGTATTGTACTTTCTGTTCAGTGTGTTCCCCCCCTTGATTAAAAAAAAATTAAAAATGTATACAGTATTTCCAGAAAAACACTCACAGTGCAAACTTTCTGCATAAAGTGGCTAAGAATCAAACAAAAGTGTTGAGATAAATCATAACATTTTTCTCCATGAAGGAGGTTTAGTGATTTAGAAAGTAATTGGATATAATGAATATGATTACAAGGAAACTTTACTAAAAGCTTTTACCCTTTTGATATTTTCATGATTTTTGCTGCAGCTCTTTTAAAACTTTTAAATGATATTTACTCGCTATTTAATGCTCCTGTAAAATCGGACTGTGTGTCTATTCTATTCTGTGTTGTTTTTGGTTGTGAGAATATCTGATTGAGATTAATGGCTCAGTATCTACTCCCATAACTGGGCCAAGAGGGAATAACCAATGAAATCATTAGGGACTAACCAGCTGCGTGTTATTGGGTGAAATCTGAGCTACATCAGGCTACACTAGTCTTTACTCCAGCATTTGTCTTGGAGGCTTCTGTTTTAGGGGCATTTAGAAATAGGAATCTTAAAAATTAGACAGCTCAACAAAACATGGGTCACAGTGATGTACCGCCATGTCTTTCTTGGCTTGCCTAGTAGCACAGCATTTCTTCCGGCTCTGTATTTTAGAAAATTGCACGACACCCTAAGAAAATCAAATCTTCACACAGTAGAAAAGTAGTGATGTGCATTCATACAAAATTACACCAATAATCTTGTCAAGAGAAATAATCTAAACATGTCATTAGTTTCTCTTTTCATGTGCTTTGCTCTGAAAGAGGGAAGTGGGATTAGAACCAGACTCAGTAACTGAGACCGTGTTCTAAATGTCATCCTTTTTGTTCCTTTAATTGTTTTGTTTACATTTTAAAAAGTGTTAAAAAAAAAAAGTACCCCTCCAAAGCTCTTTGCTCCTTTTGAATTACAGCCAGTCTGACACTTTGTGCACTTCCCCATGTCCATTAACAAAAGCCACATGGCCTGTTATTGAGTATATTTTACTTTTCTTGTCAGGGTGAAGAGCTCAGAACCATCTTTCGTAGTCTGTAACTGAATTTGGCAACAATGAGTGCCAGGTCAGCAATCAACAAAGAGATCTTCATTCCACACAATGAGAGGATGTTGGCAGCAGTGCAGGTGAAGAGGAGGACAAAGAAGAAGATTCCCTTCCTGGCTACTGGTGGTCAGGGTGATTACATGACGTTTATCTGCCTGTCAGGTAATCTTGTGTCTTATCTCAGTGCTGCTCACTTTTATTAAGCATGCCAGGACTGTGAACCACCAGAAATTTGCGATGAATGCTGCAAAAACAACAAAAAGTTCTGAAAGATGCAAATTGTTACATCATGCATAATGTGGCCCAGTATGTGTTATCTATAAAAAAAATCTTACTATGTACAGAAGGGGCTTTGACGATTCTGTTCTGCACTTTGTACATTGCCTGGCCAAGAAAAGTCCCCTTGCCTTCTTAACATGTAATCATCATGGCATTGTTTTGACAAACTTGAACATCACATTTATTTCTCTCCCGAATTGGCTTTTTCACCCACATCTTGAATTGATGTGGAAAAACAAACCACTCCATAATGTCCTCTTGAGGTCATCCTAAAGACTCTCAATAGGGTTGAGGTCAGGTCTCTGTGGTGCTATTTCATATGTGCAAATGATTCGTCATGATCTCTGAACCACACTTTCATTATTTGAGTCCCCATTTTATATCCATATCACAAGGGAAGAAAAAGTCCATTGATGGGAAAACCTACATTCAGATTGTCCTCTGACTTCTATTTATTGCCACATAATGTTCCTGAACCTCCACTTGGCAAACTGAAGCAACAATACTATGGGTCTGATGCAATGTAATCAATGTGGTTTAACAAAAAATAAAGTGTTGGAACCTTTATGTTTCAAGTACTCTGACAGCTCCATGTAAACTAACCTGGCCAGTTCCTGCCAAGCCTGGACATTCTTACTGCTGCTGTTTCTCTGAGGATTATTTATACTGTGCTTGGGTTCATGATAATTAAGCTGCTTTATCTTATCATGCTGCCTCTGAATGGGTGTAGGCCTGCTCACTTTTCAGTGTCAGCTCTGTATCTCCAGTTAATTTTGTTTCTGTTAAATGTGTGTGTTTCACTGTCGGTGGAATGCTAGTGTTTATGGCTCAGAGTGTTTACCGAGTCTTTTAAAAGGACTAACTTTACTTGAAAATCTATAGTTTTGAGACTAGTGTTGCAATGTAGAAATGTCTAATTTGTACTCCTGATCAAACAATAATGTCAAAATATACATTGACTGATGGCTGCTGTGGCGTGAAGAGTACAGTATTTTGAAATACTGTAAATGTAATGCACGTACATTGTCCTGCTGCAGCTACAAGCGTGCCATTTGCTTTAAGAGAAAGCAGTAAATTGAAGGTTGACTGGTACCTATAAGGTGCAAGATGTAACTTATTTCATCGTCCACCTCTGTATAAAGTTTTATATAAGCATTAAAAGCTTCAGCTGACTTTTATGGACTGATTGCCTGTGTGTATGAGTCAAGTGGGTATCTTTAGAAAACAAAGAAAAGACTATTGCCTTGGGTAGAAGAAACATTCTGTGAACTACGTCCTTACAGTTGTTTATTTAGTGGGGAGAGGTTTTATAAAGGCACATAGTTTCTTATGCATGTATCGAATATAATTCATCATGGTGCCCATCTGTTCATGCACAGTTTCCATGAAAAGGTTGAGTTATAGTGCACAGCATGTGAGTATTTTCATTATATCGTCACATTTGTTTCAAAACGAGTCATGTTGTTTAAAATGACAGGAAAAGGTGGAAATTAAACATTCCAACTGAATGATTTGCTATAATCCAATCAAAGTGTGTGTTTATTAAATTGTAGTACTCTAATTTGGTCACTGAATTACTGTTCTTTCTTTCGGCTTTTTCCCTTTTCTTGGGAGTCGCCACAGCGAATCATCTGATTCGCACATTTGATTTGGCAGAGGTTTTTACGTTGGATGCCCTTCCTGTCACAACCCTTTTTGCAAGGGACAGAAACAAGCTGACGGCTTTGCAGCCTACTCTTTACGAAAGTCAGCAATGGTTCTTTTACATGCCTCTCACCATAGACAGTGAGCGACATGGCCCGCCTTTGATAACCCAGTTAGCCGCACAGGGGGGACAGTGACAACCCTGTGGGGACTCGAAGAACCCCCCAACCTTCGGATCAGCGATCCTGTGCCCTATCCACTAGACCACCACTGCCCCATCTTAACACAAGAGTAACACGCTATCTAACTGATATATAATATATAAAACTCAACTGGGAAGAAGGAGGGACACGTTCAGTCTGTCGTTTGTAAACAATGGACGCAGCGTCATTACGTCAGCGTACTACGTAGGTATGTCTAAACTCAAACTTTGACCTTTTTTTTTTTTTTTTTTTTTTGAGAGAGAGAGGGGGGGGTTACTGAATTACTGTAAGAGCAAAAATTGATTTTCTGGTCTCTAACCTGTGACCTTAGCGTGAAAGCTATCGGCTTTGTCATAAAATACCCAAAGCTCTGCATGACGCACAGAACAGCTTGATGAGGTGTAAAGAACCGAAAGAGCATGTAGGAAATCATTCAGTTTATTGTAGACAAATTAGACAACAGTGAGAGCCCCGAGTAAATTCAGTTCTGTACAATAACACGTGCAGAGAAGCAGCAGCTTGTGAGCAGCATTTGGACTCGAGGTTTTCCTTGCTGCGCCTTCTAGCTGGAGTTGATTAGCTTGGCCTCCACCACTGTATGAAAGGCAGTAGGGATGTGTACCATAGTACCAACGTTACAGCACCAGCACTCTCTGAAAGCCTGAGGAGAAGTTGTGCTGTGTAAGCACAGCAGCGCTGTACATAGCAACACTTGTCTGTTTTCATCTGGGTTAAACTTGACAGTTTATACTGACAGTGCAGATCAGTAGCATCCTTGAAAAAGACTAGCATCTTAATCAGATTGTGGAGAAAAATATATATATAAAATTATATACCTATTTATTAACAACTTCTTCACTACTGCAGTCTCATATAGCTGTGAGCACTGGTGCAGTTGTAGCCTTCAAGCCCAGCAGAAAATATGTTTTTGGCTTCAAAATGTTGATTTTTTTTTTTTTTTCCAAATACTTGGAACATTAAACTTTCACTTGGAAATGTTTTTTCACCATAACGAGTGTTTTAAATGCGATATATCAGACTTTATTGAAAGCATGTTTGTTTGTTTTTGTGAACAACAGTTTGTTTGTTGATCACAGACCGAGCAATGCCCCAGATAGCGGGATTCACAAGTTCTGTTTTTGAGTTCTAATCCATGGATGATTGTATCTTGTCCTTTCAGTCTGTGTATTTCCAGCACAGGAAACCCCATAAGGGTGCTGGTCGCTGAGTGGATGCTGATTGGTCTTTATGTATCTCTGACTCATGATGAGTAGCAATTTGAGGGGAAGGGGGACAAACAAGCAAAATACTGATTTATTTTTACTGAAGAAACTGAAAATCTAAAGACAAAGGCTCATACCAGAGCAATCAGACTTGGGCAAAATAATAAAAACACAGTCTATCTCATCTTGGCAGGCAGACATGCAGGTAAGTAAATGTCCTTGGAGAAAATGCCAAAATCAAAAGATTAACAGAACATAAACTCATTACATGTCGACTTAAAATTACAAGCCGAGTGAAAGAAATGAATGGAAGTGAAAAACACTCACACAGACAGACACCCATCAAATCGATCAGTCTATTGGTAGTTCTGCTTTTAGGCAGTGTCTAAATCTTTATTATATTAAGAATTTAATAGCACGCTGTGTGCAACGTTTACATATCCACAAAAGAATACTTATTATCAATGAAAATGCATCCCATAGGGCCAATTGTATTGCTTATTGCTTTAATTTAGTTTTTGCTCTAATATTAGCATGAAACCTGCTTATTATTAATGAGTAGCAGACTTATCATGTGTTTAAAAAGCTGAACTTTACTCATAAAATTTACAAAACAAAAAGATACGACTGACCCCACTCGCGCAGTTATTACATACACCCTGCATTTTGTTAGCTTGGTTCTTGTACTCTGATCAAGAATCATAACGTTGTATTGAATCAAATGCAATCGAAGATGTAGTGCATGTAAGAATTTGAATTTAATGTAGTGTCTGGCTGAATTTATTTATAGCAAAGTTTTTGTATTTTGCAATGTGCTTGGTAAATCTGTCAGGAAAACATGAATAGAGCTGGACAGGTGGAGGCTGGTGTACTTTTTTTTTTTTTTTTTTGCTTTGTTTTGTCATCCATCACTGTGTATACTACCTGGGAAATGAGTCTCAGCAAATGCTGTTTTGTCTTAAAAGCATACAGTGGGAGACCTGAAATGGAAGGTCATCCTGCAGCAGCAGATGGAAGTACAATAGAAAAAGTAATGATCATACAATACAGCTTCTTGAGCGCCAAGTGCACTCCAGGCTTTCTTTGCCCAATAGCTTTCTTTGAATGAATTTAAGAGAAACCTTTCAGTTCAGTCCCTTAAGAAGCAACAGACACAATTAGTTTTATTAAATGGCTTCGGAATGGACTATTTATACACCTTAGTGGAGGAAATGAATGTTACTTATTTCAGATCGTAATTCAATTATTCATTCATTTACTGAACCTCATAATCCCTACTAGGGTCGTAGTGAGGCTGTAGCCTAGCTCATCTGTCTCTGTGCAAATAAGAATACGTTATATTGATTCTGGCGGAAGACGGGGTGCATTCTGGATGGCTCACCAACAACGCACACAACCTTTCACACTTGCACCTAAAGCAATTTGAAACCACCAATTAGCGTAGTGTGCATGTCTGTGTACGGTGGGAGGAAAATGGATTACTCGGAGGAAACCCACATATGCACGGATAGAACGTGGGAACTCCACACATTCTGATTGAGCCCAGGACTCGAATCGAAGACCTTTTTGCAAAGAGGAGGGCGTGCTAACCACTGTGCCACCCAGATTTCTAATTTGGAATGTTTTGTACAGTGGTACCTGACTTTACAAAATTAATCTGTTCCAGAGCCTTTTTCGTAACCTGCATTTTTTTCTAAATTGAGTAGCATTTTACATGTAAAAGGCCTGATTCATTCCAAGGCCCCCAATACTACTCCCCCTAAACCCTTTAAAAATTATAAAAGTATTCCTTTGCGATATCACTCGAGCCCATTTCTTCTCACTCACACCGGAAATCACACACGCGCATGTGTGTTGACCATGTCTTTTTAGCAGAGTTATAATCGTACAAATGTTTATGGAAGCCTAAAACCTGAGTCAAGAAATAAACCATGAAACAACAGTAACTCTGTCCTTTACACGCAAAGCATCATGGCTGCTGCAGCTCCATAATAGCCAATGGGACGGGAGCTGCGTTATCCCTCCTAGCTAATGGGAGGCCAGTGGGGTGGGATGTTGGGAGATATGTAATGGGAGGTAGCTGCGTCATCTCTCCTAGCCAATGGGAGGCCAGCGGGGCGGGATGCTTGAACGTCATTGATGGGAGAGCGGCTCGTGCGTTGTTTGAATGGCGCGTTTGAATTTTTAAGATGGCGCTTTCATA
Organism: Plotosus lineatus; assembly: GCA_024760905.1. Lineage (NCBI taxonomy): Eukaryota > Metazoa > Chordata > Actinopteri > Siluriformes > Plotosidae > Plotosus > Plotosus lineatus. The sequence continues at coordinate 58,182,987 of CM045732.1, forward strand.
ACGTGAACTTGTTTCGTATACAGAGACAAAAATTTTAGGAAAATGCGTTTCGTAACCTGCATTTTTCATTTGGTGAGACTTTTATAAAGTGAGGTACCACTGTATATACTTATTAGAAAACAAACATAATTAGTTATCTGATATTATTTAAGATTGCTAGGGCTCCTTTTTTCCTAAGCAGCACAGACTGTTATCTACCTTAATCCTGACTTCCACTGAAGCAGGTCAACCGTCATCCTTCATGCATGATGTAGTGTATCGGGACATTTCCAAATTTAACATCAAAGGTCTTTGCGCACTTTGATCATCGTGTTAAATACACTGACCGGTGGCTCAAAGTGAGTTCTGGAACTGCGGACAAGCTGTTACTGAGGTCATACTGAACGGTTATCGCCTGCCAACCCACTGAACAAAGATACGTATGCCAAATATGTCTTTTAAATGTCTTGTCACACTTTTTAAAGACCTTTCTGAAGAGCCCCAAAGCATGCCAACTCTCTTTGCCAGTGTGATGAACAGTTCTAAAAATCTTAGGGCCACTGAAAAGACCCCTTAGTCACATTTTCCACAACTATAAGGATACTTGTTTGAGCAACATACTTGTACATGATGGTACATAATCAATGAGTTTTGGATAAATGGTAGATGCATGATGCAATGTTGAATCATAAGAAGGTAAACTTTATATTTTTGGTAACACTTTATATTAACAGAGCTGTTTTATTTTTGATGAAATACACTGTTGGCACAGAAGATTAAAGGAAAGTCACCAGTCAGGAAGTCCATTTCATGTCTTCATCGTACATGAGTGATGTCAGCATGTGTGTACACGTACACCATCAGTGATAACAATACTTGTTCAATTATAAGTATATGAAATAATTAAAATAATACGTAATAAATGTAAAGCTGAAAATAATAAATATAAAGCTCAGAATAAGGGATTTTAATGGCTTGCCAATGTGACGAACATAATTTTAATAACAAATCGCCAAATCAACATTGTATTAGCCAGTAGGACTGTAGCAAACGGCTAGCGGAAGCCTAGAAGCCCAATAAAGGTTTCTCTGATGTCTCTTTTGAAATATTCTGGTTCAGTGTTCATGCCTAGTTGAAAATACATTCTGTCTAAATATTTGGATAGTAAACAATACCAACACTTACACACTGTAACTGGTACCAGCAGCTTTTAATTTAAAGCTGAATTAAAATAGTCACGGTCTGTGTCACCCATCTTCCATATCCAGACTTCCTAAAATCTCTAGGACAGATGTTCAAATGATAAACTGCATAGCTATGGCTGAGAGAGAGTCCTAGCCATGTCCAGATACCAAACCTTCGCACTTGATGTAGCCGTCTAGATTTCTGGCAGTCGTCTCATATCTGTTATATCAGGCTTGCAAAGGTTCTGGATTTTAGGCAATTTTTTTTGTAAAGAGATGGCAGGAGAATTAGAAAAGCAATTACCATTAATGATCAGTTTATCAGGAAGGTGGAAAATAATTTAGCAGCTGGAACAGATGATCAACCATTTTGAGCAACTTGATCTGTATTCAGAAAGGTTTAGTTAGAAAAACCCTGCACTATTTCTTCTTGTTTATTCGATTTACCTTTTATTTAACTACACAACTCTTCCAACTGTGTCGCTAAATGACAGATTTTTACAGCGATGTGCTTCTTGTCTTGAAGTAACAAGCTCACTTTTCTCTCTAGTATTACTTCAAACCTGAGACCGGTTCCAGAGTAGTCTGTCTTAGGAAAGAGAACCCATAACAAATTGGGAGCAGATTGCCTGGCAGTGCTTGGTGCTCCTCTGTTTTTTTAGGAGTCTGAAGTAAAGCCAAATCAATGACAACCAGTCCTGTCTCTAAGTGCACCATCAGCTCCTCTGTCTTCTTTCAACTGTACCTTCGCTCTTATCAGCAGACTACATTAACATGCCCCTAGTCATTGACCTAGACGCACTCTACGGGGCATGACAACGGTGAGTCATTTGCTCATTGAAGTCAGTACTGCTAATAAGAGGGAAATGAAGCAGATGCTGAAGGTCTGATTCCCAAGGAGCCCAAACCCATGACTAATTAATAATCAAGACACAATGATCCATACTATTTTGGAAGTACATGTTTAACCAAGGTTATAACCGTGAATATTGACCTATTTAAAATATTAATGTCCTTGCCATCACAAAGCCTAGCATGTATATCAGGGGTCACCAACCTTTTTGAAACTGAGAGCTACTTCATGGGTACCAATTAATGCGAAGGGCTACTAGGTCGATACACACCTCTGAAATTACAAATTTGCTCAATTTACATTTAATTAGATTTAATTAGATGTTATTATTAATAATTAATGATATTCATCTATGTGAAGATATTGACTTGATTTAAAAATATATTCAAAAAAATTATATGCAGCTCAATGGAGAGTGGCGCTGTCCTAAAAATGGGCCTGTCCTAAAAATAGCAGTGAACAGGTCCGCGGGCAACTTATATTGTCCTTGCGGGCTACCTGGTGCCCACGGGCACCACGTTGGTGATCCCTGATGTATATGATAACGGATCTGAACCTGTGTGCTCTGCAAGGCACTGCTTTTCTTTTTGTGGTTACAAGCTATTGATTTGATATGGCAGTGCTGAGATGGAGTGGTCTGCGTTGTTGAGTATACTGCAGAATTAATGTACTTAGCATTAAAGAAAGTGAGAGGAGCGTTGAAGTTGAGGGCCTATGCAGATAAATGCTTTTTTATTATTCACGTTGTCTCGTATTCAAAGGTCGACCATGGCCCACACACTCCACATGGATATTTATGTAGATTATAAAATGCTCTCTGAGAAGGCCAAATCACTCAAGTAAAGCACTAAGAGTCAGGCTGAAAAGTCGATAGTGCTCGTCTGACTCTGCATTAACACTCATCTGGTTAATCTCGTCAGAAGTGGACAACGAAGATGAGGCGAGCATCTGGTATTCTAATGTGTCTTTGAAGCATTTGATTTTTTTTTTTTTTTGTTGGTAACAGGGTCATAAAATCTTTACAACTTCAGAACCAAACCCCAAAACAATAAATTCTAATTCACACATGATTCAGATAAAGTGCTGGTTTTAATAGAATGTTTTATAAATGCAAGTGAAATGAGGTAAAATGTAATGAATGTAAAATGAATTTTATTTAGATGTTTAATTATGTGATCACTAAATGTCAATTTGATGGCTTGTATTAATTATGGAATTTATTTTTCTTTTCACAAAATTTTTTTTCTGAAACTTTTTTTTTGGAGAATCGAAAAAAATGGTCATTAAATCATCTTGGGGAAACACATGGCATAAAACCGTGTTTCAAAGCGGGCAACAAATGCTCACTTTCCAGCCTCTTGATTGGGAGTCTGAGCGAGCGGGCTGGGGTGTGAGGGTTTGGTGTTGTGCTGTTCTGGCAAATAGAGAGGGCTTTGTAGGCGTCAGACATTCTGCCTCGGTTTGATCCACCTGGCTGTGCTCAAGCTGTTCCTCTGAGGTCTTTCACTGACGTCTGTGTTATCTGCAGTCACCATTTCCCCCACATACCCCCTTGCAGCCAAACAAAACAAAAATAATGATAATATTGGAATTGATTTGAAGAACAGACCAGCCCCACATGAAATAAGCACAAACTGAGACTACTCAGCCTGAGGCTCTGGGAAGAATGTTTTGTCTGACATGAAGATAATAAGAACCAAGTGTAATCCCGTTGGTGTTACGGATTCAGCCAGTACACTGCGATTTTTCTTCCATCAGGCAGGTATGTGCTAATATTCTAGTTGGAGACCTGTAGTACCTATAAATTGCTATTTTGGCTGAGAACTAGCTCACAGAATCTTTAAAGCCCCGGTCACACAGAATTCTACGTCTAAATCACGTACAAAAAGTTCTGAAAATCTGGTGGACGTAAGTGATAACTTTTGGTCAATTTTGGCTTGGCCGTGCTTTGTACGTGCTTTTTACATGGTAAGGCCGTCAGCGGCTGTTCCACTGCTAAAACACTGCATAAGCACGGCTAACCACGTCCAGCAACGTGTAAGGCAACTTGGGCAAAACGTGTTTGAACGTGGGAAAAAAAACTGCAAGTTACCATGGCTAATCACAGTCTCATCACGTCTGTATCACTGCTGATCACGTCTTGAGAGCGGACGTAAAATGGACACGCCACTGCCATAGCACTGCCTAATCACGAATAACTGCGGCTCGGCGTTGTCAGAAGGGTGGATTGCCACTTTTGCGTCTTATCACGTCTCCCCAAGTTTTTATCACTGCCAGAACACGGCTTATTACGTGTGTGCACGTCTTAAACTCAACATCAACACGAACAACACTATGCTTTACAGGAAAACATTTTTGGACGGGTTTTGGCCGTGATTAAGCCGTAAAACGCTGTGTGACCGACCCTTTAGGAGGTATGTATGTGAGCACATAGTGCATATACACATACTGATGAGGGATGCTCCCTTGGTTACATGCTGACAGTGAGAGAGGATGTTTGAACTCATACCATCAGTTTTGTGAAAGAAAGAGATGAGACAAGGATGCCTTGGAAATGATTTCGATAAAATTCTTGGTGATGTGATATTAAAAATCTCCATTATTCATGGAGTTCACTCGAATCCAGGCCATCCATCAATATCCTTTTATTAAAGGTTTAATTTATGTATTGCTGTTCCCATTGTTATTTTTCAGTGTTTGCATATACTTGATTTCTGCTGATCATACATTTCCTTTGCGCCTATTTGATGGACAGTTGTTCATTTAGAACTATTTTTGCTGAAACAATCTGTTACATGCATTTTATTTCTCATGTACTTTCAGTCCTGCCAACTATTTTATGGCTTTTGCACCAGAGTATGCTGTTAGGGGAAAAATACAGATAATGGCCTTGAGAATCTGAACGGACTGATGGTCATGCAGGTGTTTTGAACTCTTTGTCAAGAGACACCCCTGGAGGCCTAGCCCTTGTCCTAATTTCACACTTGTAATAACTCACTTGAAATGTGTGCCGATGCGATATGCTCATTTTCTGTCTGTAAATAAAGGATGTTCAGAGTTCATGTGAAATAAAATCTGTCAGTATATATTTCACTTGGCTATTGATGTACGTCCCAGTTTGTACATCTATGTACATTTAATTATCATCTTCATTCAAATTATAGGTTTTTATGTGAAAAACAATGACTTTAAAAAGTTTAATTTAAGGTTGAACACGATAAAAATCTTTCGATTCTCAGATTTAAAAAAAAAAAAAAAAAATTCCCCCCATTTTCTCTGTAATTTAGTCGTATCCACTTCCCACCCATCAGGTATTGCCTTCCCTATCACACCAACCAGGGGGTATTGAAAGCATGCAAACGCCCTTCCATGACTTGCAATGCTAACCTCCCGCCTCTTTTCAAACTGCAGCGCATTTGCGTTTGTGAGGACAGTCTAACATATTCGGAGAGAAGGCGCTCTCCGCTCATTCTACGAATGAGTTCACACACAGCCGCCATTGATCGGCTGGCAATCACTGCGAGTGAAAGTGAGTATTTGCCATCACTCCTAAATTTTCGCCCTCTGTATATGAAACAACCTCTTCTTAGGAAAAGCGGCAAATGCGGCATTCAACAATTCAAACAATGCACGAGTTGCTCACTCATTGGCTCTCTCCCAACATCCCGCCCCGCTGGCCTTCCATTTGCCAGGAGGAAGCTGAATCTCCATTGTACTGTACCCATAAGCTTGTTTGTCACATGCGTAAAGGAGAGATGTACTGTTGGTTCGTGAGTTTTGAGAGTACTCATTGCAGCTTATTTGAAGAGGTCCGGATGAGCCGCGCCTCGTCTCAAAAGCTCCGCATTCAGCCACAAAGCATTTTTGTGCACGGAAGTGGGCGGTGCCACAAATGTTTCGTGCACAGAATGTTCCGTTGGACAAAAGACCTCTGATCTCTCAAGGAAGCAAGTTAATATTGAATTCGGACCTCTAATTTCTAGAGGAAACAATTAATATTGAATCCGGACCTCAGATCCTTCAAACAGGTAATTCCACTTTAAATACAACACCCCGTGTGAAAAGCTCTGTCGGCTGCGTGTGGGTGGCGCCCGCATTCGGCAAAGCGCGCCACTCAGAGAGACAGAGTTTTGTGTGTGTGTGTGTGTGTGTGTGTGTGTGAGAGAGAGAGAGAGAGAGAGAGCGAGAGACAGTGTTTTGTGTATTTGTGTTAATAAAAAATGTTTAATAATGGTTTAATTAATAAATGTTAATCAAATGGTTTAATAAATAATTTTCTTTTACTTTTAACACATTTCATACATACTTCATACAAAATTGGTGTACTTTTATCAGTTTTAAAGGGTTTATGGGGTAGTCTTGGGAGCCTTGGAACGAATCATGCATTTTACATGTAAAATGCACTTCTACTTACGAAAACTCCAGGTTCCGAAAAAGGCTTTGGAACAGATTAATTTTGTAAGTTGAGGGTCGACTGTGTATGTATGTATGTGTGTGTGTGTGTGTGTGTGTGTGTGTGTGTGTGTGTATATATATATATATATATACACACACACACATACATACATACTGTGTGTGTATAATATATGTTTATATCCCGTATTTGACGTAATAAGCCCCCCCCCCCCCCCCCCCCCGTGTTTTTGATCTTGCGTCAAATAACCGCCCATGTGTACTGGGAGCAAAGTGGTAGGTCAAACTTACCAGTTTTATTCGAACGGTCTCTTTAATGAGAAAATGATGCGTTTACTGCCTGATCATGTTCATCAGTAACAACACATTTCATCGTTCTACCGTGCTTTTAAAAAATATTTTGCTGTTTTTCTTGGTAAATGTCCAACAACTGATGAACCATTAGAAACTGTTACAGCAAAACTATCGAATGCTCTGAATGAATGAAGCGATGAGCCAGATATGGACCTATCAGAAAGTGATGAGTATTTTTCACTCGATTCTCCTGCTCACTAACTTCATACGTTTAGAGTTTTCTGGCCATGAGCTTTTTGTTTATGTTCATGTTGATTGGTTCAATGTGCCGTGTGCTAAAGTTGACATTCATGTTGATTGGCTCGATTTTACTTCCGGGAAAATGTTTAAAAAACAGCACCGGGAGGTGTTCTGTCTTGATGGGAATAAGTACTAACCGTTCCACTCCGCTGGTAACATTTTAATAAGCAACCACCCACTCCAATTTTTAAAGCGCCCTGGGCGCTTATCACGTCGAATATGGTGTGTGTGCGTATGTATGTATCTGTATCTGGAAACAATCTCTGGAATCAAACTTTCTTCAAATCAACAAGTGAATTCTGCGGTTTTCTATTTTTGATCATTTCTGTGGTTTTCTATTTTTATGTTAAATTTAACATTATATGACCAATTTCAGATGTGTGCGACATATAATTTTGTAACTCTTGGAGGATTGAGCTGCCAGTAAAAATTATTATAATGTATCCCAACTTTGGCACTATTTTTCTTTTCATATTATGAACACATGTAGGGGGTGAGACAATAAAAATTAGAAACTTTTTTTTTTTTTTTAATGGCACCCTAATGCACTTGAATCAAAAGCCATGCAAATTTTATTTGTACTAAACTGCCCATAAAATTGTTAATTTTTCAGTGCTGGATTTTAAAATCATCTCTGAAATAAATAATAAAGCCTTTACAATAATCACACACCAAGTCCTGCAGCCTGGCAAATTGTGTACATGTCTCTACGAGAAGCTTGCTTGAGCTCAGGACCCTTCTGCTCCTCCTTTTCTTCCTCCTCTTCAACTTCATTATTTATTATGAAATATTGTTTTTACATTTTATCTTTAATATTTTAGCTCAAATACTGTATATGTGTTTGTGTCAGGTTATAGGAGTTTGGGAGGGGGTTAAAACTGATTAATTGGTTTTCTATTATTTCCTATGGGAATTTTTGTTTTTATCTAACAAACATTTTGATTTACGGGCTTTCCCCCGGAACAGATTAATTTCACAAGTCAAGCTGTCATTGTAATTTTTGTATTATATATTTAATCCTATGATTTTAGTCTAGACCATGAAATACATGTTGTTGTAAATGAATGGCAGAAACCATGTTAGATCTGTGTTAAGCCACGTGTTTGTTGCTGGCCTAATGATGTGTCTGGTGTGTAGGAGGTCTCTGATCATGTGTTAGCTGATCTGTTAAATGAAGAGAGAAATTAAAACATTTGCTTTGCAATGAGCAGTGCATGATCACCATACTTCCTGTTATAGAAAGTAATGGAATGTGCAGAAGAGATTGAGCCAACAGGGTGAGGGTAGGTTGAGTAGGACTGCTATGAATTGGTCACACTCCCTTATTGCTTCCCGGCTTAGTCTCTGCCATTCCCCTTTTCACTTTTTCTTTGCCGCGCCACTCTTCCACCTCACTGACACTAAACCTTGAGAACGCTGCTGACACATGAGACTAAGACTTGCAGCGTAGTGTTTGTCAAACACAATAAAGAGAGGACAGCACATGAGTGCATGTACAAAGGCTTGTTTTCTTTCGCAATTTCCCTGAAATCTTGACATCTTGATCCATCGCCCTTTACCAACAGGCCACCACTGCTACCCTCGCCACCTCACCTGTTCCTATTATTTCTTTCAATATGTTAAAATTTTTATCAAGTAAAAATTTTTCTGTCACATTTTTAGCAACAAAATGTGAAGATTTGAAATCGAGCTGATTCTTTGCTGTTTCAGTTATCCATGATCATATCACGTCTGTGTGATGAAAAGTAAATGTTTTCATTCAAGGTTTTTATTTATTTATTTATAAAAAATTTTAAGTGTGCTAAATATACTATAGTCTATACTTGCATGTATAGCCCAGTGTATAATTCTCATTGGAATGGACTTGACAGTGTTATACTTTTATATTCATATAATATCCAGTGCATCCATTATATTTAAACTTTTGATTAAGTGGCTCTGCGGTACAGTCATGTGTAATTTTCAAAAGCTCTCAAAAGAAAACATTTCTCTGCACTTCAGTTCCCCTGTGCATAAATCTAGTTATTGTACTCAAGCATATACTTACCAGATACATGTTCCCACATCTGCGCTGTTGTGAATGTGCTTTCAAAAAGCATATTCACAACAGCACAGATGTATTCATTATGCATGATTTTTGTATTCAGTTTCTAGAGTTTCTATTTAACAGGCGAGGCAAACGCCGATGAACCCTCGCCCCATTAGAATGCTCCGTACACGTAAAAGTTTTTGAGGTGCTTCAAAATGAAACTTCTTAAAGTTAAAGGTCACATTCACAAACTAAACATTTATATTGTGCAGCGTGGAAGAAATTCAGAAAAGCTTTTTTACGTGGACCCATAGATGGATATTCCAAGCTCTTTAATTAATTCTAGGAAAACCACTAAAATAAAATTCATTTCTGATGGCACATTCAGTAGCATTTGTTTGATATTGTGAGCTATTTAAAATCTGTTCTGTGTCTCTTGCATAAGGGTGGGCTCTTTAATATTTTCTATTGTATAATATAATATTTAATAGTTTCTTTAATTAAAAAAAAAAAAAGTCCCGGTTTCGATTCCAAAATGTTAGCAATAAAATGTCTTTTCTATTTTCCTTTATATCTAAACCAGTACAAGCAGTTAACACTGTTAGGATATTAGCTCCTATCTTAAAAAAAAAGCTGTTCCGGTGATGTGTGGTTTTCAAAAGTAAATGATCATTTTTCAAGGCCTACTACCTTGAACGCAAGTTATAACTTTTTAATGCTAGTGATAAGCAACTTTTGATGCAGTTTTAATTCGGAGTAAAGTTTTGTTTTCCAACCCAACTGTTTACCGAATTTCTGTATAGCATACAAACTCGCACATTCACAAACTAAACACTTGCATTGTGCAGAGTAGAATAAATCCAGAAAAGCTTTTCTTACATGGACCCATAGATGGCTATTCCAAACTTTTTAATTAATTCCAGTGCTGCCTAATTTCAAAAGGTCTGTCCAGCCTTGGGACTCTGGTTCTAGCTGAGCAAGTGCAGAATGACAATTTTATGTGTGTGTATACACACACACACACACACACACACACATATATATATATATATATATATATATATATATATATATATATATATATATAAAATAAAATGTGTGTGATGGGCGCTAGCCTCCCCGCGACCCTAATTAAGGATTAAATGGTTACAGAAAATGAACTTGACATAGGTACACAAAATCATCATGACCACTTGTCTGGTCTTTAGTATTACTGTACATGAAAACCCATGTCTCAACAGGAGGGATGGTGGGATAGGTACACCAGAGATACACAGCATATGGCTTGATACACAGCATATGGCTTTAATTTATACTCAAATTTTTTTTGTAAAGCATGCCTAACCTGTGCTAAACACAATGCTCAAGGAAACATGAGACCTAAAAGAGGGAAATTCCCGGAACAAACCTGGAGATTGGGTCCTTATCAGGAGCATAAAAAAAGAAAGCATTGGCATTCAGCCAAGTGAGAAGGTCCATATCAAGTCCTCCTGACCACCCCAACTGCGATCAAAATAGCGGAAAGAGGTACGTGGATTCATCTAACACACTGTAAGCGAATCATCAAGGTAGAAGGGCCAGCTAAGGCTGAGTCTGGTAATAGTGTGGATTCAGATCAATAGGACTGGGTAGACACGAAAGCCTGTGAAGAAACCAACAAGTCTCAGTCTCTTAGTGGTTCCTGACACCTGGTGGTGACCGACACAGTGTTGGAAGTGTGACCACAACAAGAAGACAAAATGATTTCAGGAATCATGAATAAAAAATGTCGGTCAAGATGGAATAGGACTGAAAGAATGTGACAAACAATACTGGTACCTCCTACATGGCCAGAAAAATGAATGGAACGAACTAGTGGCCGACCCTATGGGGTATGATTGGAAAGGTTATTCAGATACAGCTGCAAGTCAATGGAGAGAAATATTGCAAATTACACCACAAACAACCTCGACCTTTCTCATCAAAAACAACAACACAAGAAAAAATATAACTACCTGTACGATGTTTTCTGTTTGGTGCTGGAGCGCAGGACACGACTATCGCTTGGGAAGCTTCATACTGTGCCAAAACAAGACCTTACCTGTAAATACCTCGGCTCAACTCTCACCTGCTGGAGAAAGAAATGGGTTGATCAGTCTGAAAGAACAAACGAAACTAGATGACTGGTTCTCAGTCACAACCGGGGTTTCCGGAAGAGGAAACAACTGGCTGTTAATGGCAGAGGAAGCCAGCAAAGCAGCTGAACAAGACTGTGTAATATGTATGGGGCCCAGACCAACTTGCGTATCGTCCCAGCAGAAATAACTCCACAATGCCTAACAGACTTGATGAATAATACAGTTCCGACTAATAGCTGCATGACATGGGATAGTGTATATCCTCTTACAGGATCAGAAAAATACAAACCTATATTTTCTAAAGTAGTAGCTAGAGGGAATTTTTCATGCATCAACATGACTGGTAAGATCAGATACTCGGAAATTTAAATGCCACTGAATGATGCACTAACATGATTACGACAAAAATTGGTTTTAACCCTTTGTCACGAACTGACATGTGTTGGTGGTGTACTATCAACGAAAAAGTGGACAGGATAAATTACATCCACTATAATGTTCAAAACCTAGGCAATTGGACACAGACAGGTTTTGAAGCAGTATGTAGCCAATTGGCAGCAACCTCACTAATGGCCTTCCAGAACCGTATTGCATTAGATTTGTTGTTAACAGAAAAAGGGGGTGTATGTGCAATGTTTAGAGAACAATGTTGTATGTTTATTCCAAACAACTCTGCATCAGAAGAAAGTCTAACACTGGCAATTGCAGGCATAAGATCTCTTAATAAAAAGATGAAAGAACATTCCGGAGTAGACATCCCGATGTGGGATTCATGGTTCAGTATGTTTGGGAAGTATCGTACTCTGGTGTCATCTGTATTAATATCTGCTGCAGTTTTTGCAGCCATCCTTACAATTTGTGGTTGTTGTTGTATCCCATGCTTGCGTTCCATGCTAAATCGACTTATCGTCACTGCCTTGAGTTCTAAGGCAGATGAGACACAGATGTATCCTCTTTTGAAAGATCATATGGAATATAATGAATGTGATAATGTTGATGAAAATGAGTGTGAACTATTAAATGGTGTGTCTGACTTGTTCCCAGATCCTGAAGCCTAAAGCCTATTAAGAGACGACATCTGTGTCTGAGTGTAAACAGTTCTGAGTAAAATCAATGAGTTTACTGATCTAAAGTCTATGAAAGGATAGTATGATGATGCATTTTTGTTCGAGCTGTGATAAACAGGAGGGAAATGTTAGAATAATTGTACATATAACTGAGCACAGCTTCTCTCTTTGTCACCGATGTGTGTGGATAACTGCTCGCTTACCCATTTTAAATGTGATGTTTGTCTGTGTAAGTGTTGAAACTGCTTGCTGAAGTTGTTTTTTAGGAAGTTGCCTAACCGCAGCTGAACTATGGCGCAAACGACCAGACAACTGGATGTCTCGCCGACTGCTGGAAGGCGTGAAATAGAATAGCAATGTTCCATTTTATGTGTGAAAGGTTAATATAGAATAACTGCTGTTTAAGACATATGTAACTAGGGACCACCCCCTTTTGAAATAAAAGAGGCTCTCAGCCAGACTTAGCTCAGAGTACCTAGGCCAGATGTAACTGAGCTGAACTGGCTGCTCTCCTCATATGAGTGAAATTGACTCTCTGTGTGTTTCTTCCTGCGTGTATGTTTTATGATGTCTGTGTTAATTTAGAACCTGACAATAAGTAACCCATACGAGTTTTTACTGTATACAATCTCTCTCTCTCTCTCTCTAATCATCTGTACATATCATTATGTCCCATGTTTAAACTCCCGGTTCCTCTCAAGCACAGCACAGCGGATCTGATCAGATTTGCAGACAATTTCACTCTTATCCAGTTCATTATAATACTGAAGTTAATTTGTTTATTTCTTTGAAAGTTTTGGCACGAGTTCAGAGATGTATCGGACCATGAGCCTAGTATTAAGTGTACTTCAGGATAACATTTAATCATATTTAAGACTTAAATAGGGTGCAGGATCGTTGATCCTAAGGTTGGGGGTTCGAGTCCCCACAGGTTGTCACTGTCCCCCCCAGTGTAGCTAACTGGGTTATCAAAGGCCGGCCATGTCTCTCACTGTCTATGGTGAGAGGCATGTAAAAGAACCATTGCTGACTTTCGTAAAGAGTAGGCTGCAAAGTCGTCAGCGTGTTTCTGTCCTTTGCTAAAAGGGTTGTGACAGGAAGGGCATCCGACATAAAAACCTCTGCCAAATCAAATGTGCGAATCAGATGATTCGCTGTGGCGACTCCTGAGAAAGGGAAAAAGCTGAAAGGAAGAAAGAAAATTTGTGCTATATATTTTTATGGATTTTATTCCATTTCTATGTGTTCTTAAATTTCATTTCACTTTCGACCGACAGCCCTGTTCGTATCTCTGCATGGTTTTGATGGGAGATTTTTTTTTCTTTCTTTCCTTTTTTCATAATTGGCCTTGTTTTTGTGGCATTTTATTTAACTTTCCCCCCTGTTCTTCCTTAATTTCCTTATTTTTTAATTTGATGAATATTTATTTATTTTTTTAAAAACCGCAATACACTGAAGCCGCATTAATTGAAGCGCGAAGTAGCGAGGGATCCCTGTATCTTAATTCAATTCAATTCCTGACTGTAGTTAACATTGCTGCTGAACAGAAGAAAAACCAGCATGCAGCTGAACCTCTACTGATTTCAGTCCTTCATGAACAACCTGAATACTTCCATTCCTTAATATTTAAAATTCAACAAATTGTTAAACCTTCAAAGGTGTGAATCACTTTAGTGTTTATGGATGGGGTGTTAACTGCAGAATACTCATATGCAGTGTAGTTCTCATGTAAACTGAGCCTAATCTGCAAGCCCAATGTGCTTCATTTGTTCCCATTGTTATTTAAGACTATTAAAGGAGTTGTACAGGATTTAGGGCAGTGGTGGTGTAGTGGTATAGGGCGCTGGATCGCTGATCCAAAGGTTGGGGGTTCGAGTCCCACCCCACTCTCCACAAGGTTGTCACTGTCCCCCCCAGTGCAGATAATTGGGTTATCAAAGGCGGGCCATGTCTCTCACTGTCTATGGTGAGAGGCATGTAAAAGAACCATTGCTGACTTTCGTAAAAAGAGTAGGCTGCAAAGCCGTCAGCGTGTTTCTGTCCCTTACTAAAAGGGTTGTGACAGGAAGGGCATCCGACGTAAAAACCTCTGCCAAATCAAACGTGTGAATCAGATGATTCGCTGTGGCGACTCCCGAGTAAAAGGGGAAAAAGCCGAAAGAAAGACCGAGACAAAGGAGTTGTACAGGATGTTACTGGGAGCAGAAACACTTATGAGAGACTTGCATTTTCTATTTGTTCATTTTCTAAGGCGGTTAGTCATAATTAAGGATGAGGGGATTGTGGTGCCCATCTCAGCCAACTTTGGGCAAGGCCGGAGAACACCCTGGACAGCTCCCCAGGCTGTCGCAGGTTCAACACTCACATGGCCAGTCACACTCACACCTGGAGGTGATTAGGAATATCCAGTTAGCCTACTGTGTATTGTTTCTGGTCTGTGGGAGGGAACCAGAGTGCCTAGAGGAAACTCACGCAAGCATGGGGAGCACATGCAAACTTCATACAGAAACACCTGAGCTGGAATTGAACCCAGGCCTTCTTGTTGTGAGACGGACATGCTAACCACTACGCCACTGTAACGCAATCCTCTATTAATACTCTATAATTAACAGTACTCTGTAATGGGGCAGTGGTGGCCTGGTTGTAAAGGGTGCTGGATCGCTCATCCTAATGTTGGGGGTTCGAGTCCCACTCTTCACAAGGTTGTCACTGTCCCCCCAGTGCAGCTAACTGGGTTATCAAAGGCCGGCCATGTAAAATAACCATTGCTGACTTTTGTAACGAGTATAGCCGTCAGCGTGTTTCTAACCTTTGCTAAAGGGTTGTGTCAGGAAGGGCATCCAACGTAAAAACCTATGCTAGATCAAACATGCGAATCAGATGATTCACTGTGGCACCCCTGAAAAAGGGAAAAAGCCAAAAGGAAAAGAAGAATTAGTAGTACTCTGTGCTGAAGTACTACATCAAAATCTTCATCAACATAGCTGGCATTATCAACTCTGCTCAACAGCTGGCTTCATCAACTCTGCCCTCATCATTATAATCTTAATCTATATCCTGCTCAGCAGAAAGGAGCACATCATCTTCACAAACACCACTCATGCACACGTTTATTCACAGATGCCTCTTATTTATGAACATCAAAATCAAAATCTTCATCAACACAGCTGGCATCATCATCAGTTTGTTCATCTGTGAAAGGAATGAAACATTGAAGTATTTTTAGGTCTTTTGACCCAATTTTCGTCCAAAACTAAACAACCCACGATCCAGCATGTCCAGTCCAGACAAGATTACTCACAAATCAAATAATCAAAAAAATTCCATAATCGAATTTTGCATGCAGAGAAAAATAATCTTCAAGAACACCAAGCATTCCAACATCTTCAAAGCTGAATTCTCACGTCGAATTTAACATCTATACTAATGCTGCTAGACATCACAGATGACATTTCACTCTCCGTTTCCAGAAATTATGTGTATTCCCCATCTTATAAATAAACTTAATGACTGTTATTGAAGAGAAAGTCGGGGATATTATTCTGTATGGGTAAACTAGAGTCAGGAAGTAAACTGGCAATTAACGTATGACGGGCACTGCGCATGTGCAAGCCCGAGCTGACCAATCAGTGTGCTCCTTTCAGATCTTCCTTAGCAACTATCCTGCATTGTTTATGAGCATATCATCTTAACCTTTATTTTATTCACTGAAATGACATTTTAATATCAAAACACTATCCAAAATGGAGAGACTACTTCACAACCGTTCTTCTGGGATATGGATTATAGTGTGTCTTGTACCGAACTCGGTGAATAATTGCAACAAAAACCAATAATAAGTTTGCTACTGTTTTTATCTAGTTTTATGAGGGTACTCGTCAGAAAAATGAAAAAACAAAAATACATTTTGGTGAGTTTTACTCGATTTCATGTGAGTAAGTGATAGTTGAATACTTGTTTTAATAGTTTATGCAAAAATCAGAATTTTGATAAAAAAAAAAAAAATGGACCGTTTTTACTTTTCTGGCCTTCATCTCAAAAGTGGTCTGTGTGACAAGGGCCTACTTTCGGTGGCGCGCCTCACATATATAGTTTTCTTAATTTCAGTGTGATTGTTTGAACCTGACAGTGTTTTTTTTTTTTTTAATCAGTATCATTTGAAGGCATTTGAACCTTTATATAATGGTCGAAAAGATACATACTGATCTTATTGGAATAAACGGAAATGAACAAAAAAATAGTCTTTTTTCTTTGTTCATTTTTTGGGGGGTTACCATGGTGATTGATGGGTTTAAAAACGGCCTTTCGGATTAAAATGAGGGTGATTTCTCCCATCATCTCTCATAAAACTTTTCCTCGACATGTTTTCTAAAAGTTTATATGGCTGAGGTGCATAAAAATGTTTGGTTGCTAAGGACTAATGATCTTGGAAGAAGGGCAATCTTTGTGCTCATTTTTCAGCTTGGGCTTGCACATGCGCAGTGCCCGTCACACGTTAACTTCCGGTTTACTTCATGACTCTAGTATACAACATGTGGAACTTATCTCTGACTTTCTCTTCAATAACAGCCATTAAGTTTATTTATAAGATTGTGAATACACATAATTTCTGTAAAAGGAGAGTGAAATGTCATCTGTGATGTCTAGCAGCATTAGTATAGATGTTAAATTCGATGCTAGAAATTCGGCTTTGAATAAGATTATCTCTCTTTTTCTCACACACACACACACACACACACACTGTGCAAACGGTTGAATGAGCAGCATACAGATGAACTAGTGCAATTTGAATGGAAGAAAATATATGAAGGGAGTAGGGCAAATGAGAGCAAATGGTGCAATAGATGCACAAATGAGCAGTCACCCACTGCTTACAGTGTGTATGTGTGTGTGTGATACTTCAGGTCTGCTGGAATATTAAGAAAAAGACATGATTCCATTGCAATTCAGTCAAAGAAAATCCCATATGCTCAGTATTATGTACTTTAGAAACTTAATAAGTATTGGTATTTTTCTCTGTATGCAAATTCGATTATGGAATTTTTTTGATAATTTGATTTGTGTCTAATCTTGTCTGGACTGGACATGCTGGATCGTGGGTTATTTGGTTTTGTACGAAAATTGGTCAAGACCTGAAAAATACTTAAATGTTTCATACCTTTTACATATAAACAAACTGATGATGACTATGCCAGCTGTTATGATGAAGATTTTGATTTTGATAAAGAAAAAAAAAAGTGTGATGACTGGTGGTTGTGAAGATGTGATTTTATCTGCTGAGCAGAATATAGATGAAGATGATGATGCTGAGTGCAGAGTTGATGAAGCTTACTTGTATAAAGAGATCAGAGAGTTTTGTTATGCGTTTTATTTATATATATATATATATATATAGTTTTCTTAATTTCCCTGTGATTGTTTGAACCTGACTGTTTTTTTTTTTTTTTTGTTTTTGTTTTTTTTTTAAATCAGTATCATTTGAAGGCATTTGAACCTTTATATAATGGTCGAAAAGATACATATTGATCTTATTGGAATAAACCAAATTGGGGAAAAAAAAAAAAAGGCGTTTTTTTTTTTTTTGTTAATTTTGGGGGCTTACCACGGTGACTGATGGGTTTAAAAACGGGGTGTCAGATTAAAATAAGGATGATTTCTCTCATCATCTCTTCTTAGACATATTTTCTAAAAGTTTATATGGCTGAAGTGCATAAAAATGTTTGGTTGCTAAGAACCAACGATCTTGGAAGAAGTGCAATCTTTGTGCTAATTTTTCTCTAAAACGTCTTTTGAAATTTTTAGTTGAATGCTGACACAAGAAATGGTATAGCTTGGTCAGTTTTCAAGGTATTGACAAACTTTTTGCTGCATTTTGCAGCTTTGGGCTTCATCTATCTGACTGTGTAAAAATCTCATTTTTCATTTTTGGACACAAGAGCCTACTTTCAGTGGAGTGGCTCACATATATAATGTGTGTGTATGTATGTATGTGTAACGCCTATCAAAACAAAATGGTGTAGAACAATGTTGTCTTACATTTACATATATTGATGACATTAAATTAAGGATCTCTACATAAAAATTCTATAAAGCACAGTAAACAGTATTAAATGAAACTGATTCTATATTATGTGAGATGGCTTTGTTTAAAAATAGAACAACATTAGGTGCATTTTCTGAAGTTTTACAAGAACAGTATCTACCAGGTACATTACAGAACCAGCCACAGTTCTCCTGGAAATGTTGACGGTCACATTTGATTCTTTATTTCGATGGAAATCGCAGCAGCTTTCATTATATTTTTATCTGAGAAGTCATCTCTTATACATGTGCTGCTTTTTTCATTCACACATTGTACTAATTTTGTTTTGTGACATTACATTTTGTGCTGGAAAACTAATGCACGTAAATCTAAAGTGTTTATGAGCTTGCTAGTATGCAAATTATAAAATAAAAATCTGTAGCAAGGTTTATACAAAAAAGTGCCTAAAACCTTTGCATAGTAGCAGGTGTGTGTGTGTGTGTGTGTGTGTGTGTATACATGGCTTTTTTCCTTTTTTAAAAACAAATACATATTTTAACTTGAGATACTTTTTGACTCTCTATAAAATCTTATATCCAAGCATGAATGATGGTCAGGCTTCGGGATAAAATCTTCACACATACACACACACCCCTGTCTTGCATTTTTTCCACCACTACTGCAATTGAGATGAAGGACTGGCCAATCCTTGCAGCTGTCCTGCCTAGCGGTTCCTTTATAGCTGCTGGATCTGACAACTGTTTGGCTCTAGTTTGTTTATTTCAATGGAGTATCGTCGAAGGGCTTGTCCTTATACACTCCACATGCTACACATTTTGACGCAAGGAGTAACCTGCTCCCTGAAGGAGTCTGCAGCTGGGGGTTGGATCTACTCCAGCCAGAAGTAGTACATTAGATATGAACTAGTGAAATGGCAGTGTGTGTTTTTGCTCAGCTCTTTTCGGTGGACTGTAGATGTTTACAACAGAAAATCACATCCGTTTACAATATGATATGATAGTGAGTGCAATTATGCAGGGGGATTTCAACATGTTAGTCCTTAAGAGTGTTAAAATTTCGTGATGGAGTAACATGAACTTTCATTTAAACATTTAAGTTTTTAATGTTTCAAACACCCCACATGATTTGATGGGTCAAATATTTTCACAAAAATACTGTCCTCATTGTTTCCAGAATTTGGATTGTTTGACTACATTCTTCCCTCTCCTCTCTTTATTTAATTTTTTTTCTTATGAAGTGGTATTTTCACCTGATCACAGCTGGCAACAATTAATCCAAATGTGAACAAAGAGAGCAATACATAATTCATTTTCTTAATCTTTTCATTACACTGCATTAATATTGCATTAGTAACTGGTGTGAACAGCACGGAACTGTCAGCATTAAGGACATGTGGTGAGATGACGCTTGCTGATGTCTTTGTCTGAGGGTCCAATTTATTTTTGATGTATTTATCCTATCCTTTACTAAAATATAATACTATGAAATACAGTATCTATTACTCTAATGGGGAAAGTAGGTTACAGTATTCATCATACATGTGATTGAGAGGAATACAAGAAATTGAGTTTAGACCAGGGGTCACCAGCCTTTTTGAAACTGAGAGCTACTTCTTGGGTACCGATTAATGCGAAGGGATACCAGGTCAATATGCACCTCTGAAATAACAAATTTGCTCAATTTACCTTTAATTATGTTATTATTAATAATTAATTATATTCATCTATGTGAAGATATTAATTTGATTTAAGAATATATTAAAAAAATGGATGCAGCTCAATGGAGAATGGCACTATGGAGCCGTGGGGCATGTCCTTAAAAATAGCAGTGAACAGGTCCGCGGGCAACTTATATTGTCGCACGCGCGTGCTTCCCCAGTGCGAGTGAAAAGAAGAAGCAGGCTCATGGCATGCGGTTGAGTGATATCGCAAAGGAATATGGCCAAACCCGTCTACCATCAGTACGATATTGAAGCAGAAGGAGGCCTGAAAAGGTATGCTTTTATAATTTTTAAAGGGTTTAGGAGATAGTATTGGGGGCCTTGGAACAAATCACACGTTTTACATGTAAAATGTGGTTCAATTTACAAAAAAAATCCAGATTCCGAAAAAAGCTCTGGAACGGATTAATTTCGTAAAGTGAGGTACCACTGTACTTGCATTTCAATAGTGGTTTGATAAGATTTAATCTAAATAGTTTCTTTCTTCTTCATTCAATCATCTGATTTGCACATTTGATTTGGCATAGGTTTTTACGTCGGATGCCCTTCCTGTCATGCTTCAGAGGATGAATATGAGCGAAAATGAAAGATCTCTCCATTAGCACACGTGAGCTGCAATTAATGAAACCTACATGTTGAATGTTGAAGCTCTGGTAAATATGATTTGGTACATACTAGTCCTTCTCAAAAAATTAGCATATTGTGATTAAGTTCATTATTTTCTGTAATGTACTGATAAAAATTAGACTTTCATGTATTTTAGATTCATTGCACACCAACTGAAATATTTCAGGTCTTTTATTGTTTTAATACTGATGATTTTGGCATACAGCTCATGAAAACCCAAAATTCTTATCTCAAAAAATTAGCATATTTCATCCGACCAATTTAAAAAAAAAAAAGTGTTTTTAATACAAAAAAGTCAACCTTCAAATAATTATGTTCGGTTATGCACTCAATACTTGGTTGGGAATCCTTTTGCAGAAATGACTGCTTCAAAGCGGCGTGGCAGTTATGGAGGCCCAGGATGCTTCGATAGCGGCCTTAAGCTCATCCACAGTGTTGGGTCTGGTGTCTCTAAACTTTCTCTTCACAATATCCCACAGATTCTCTATGAGGTTCAGATCAGGAGAGTTGGCAGGCCAATTGAGCACAGTAATACCATGGTCAGTAAACCATTTAGCAGTGGTTTTGGCACTGTGAGCAGGTACCAGGTCGTGCTGAAAAATGAAAATCTTCATCTCCATAAAGCTTTTCAGCAGATGGAAGCATGAAGTGCTCCAAAATCTCCTGATAGCTCGCTGCATTGACCCTGCCATTGATAAAACACAGTGGACCAATACCAGCAGCTGACATGGCACCCCAGACCATCACTGACTGTGGGTACTTCACACTGGACTTCAGGCATTTTGGCATTTCCTTCTCCCCAGTCTTCCTCCAGACTCTGGCACCTTGATTTCCGAATGACGTGCAAAATTTGCTTTCATCCGAAAAAAGTACTTTGGACCACTGAGCAACAGTCCAGTGCTGCTTCTCTGTAGCCCAGGTCAGGCGCTTCTGCCACTGTTTCTGGTTCAAAAGTGGCTTGACCTGGGGAATGCGGCAGTCCACTCCACTGCTTCCACAGGTCCCCCAAGGTCTGGAATTGGCCCTTCTCCACAATCTTCCTCAGGGTCCGGTCACCTCTTCTGGTTGTGCAGCGTTTTCGGCCACACTTTTTCTTTCCCACAGACGTCCCACTGAGGTGCCTTACATCACTCTGGGAACAGCCTATTCGCTCAGAGATTTCTTTCTGTGTCTTACCCTCTTGCTTGAGGGTGTCAAAAAGCCTCAGGAATCTTTTGCAGGTGTTTAGAGTTAATTCGTTGATTCAGATGATTAGGTTAATGGCTCGTTTAGAGTACCTTTTCATGATATACTAATTTTTTTAAGATCGGAATTTTGGTTTTCATGAGCTGTATGCCAAAATCTTCAGTATTAAAACAATAAAAGACAGACTTCTGTCAGTGTCAGAGATGATATATTATGTGGCGGGAGTTGTGAAAAATAGTAGCTTAATACATTTAGTATATTTATTGTGAAACCAGTAATTGCTCTTTTACATCTAATATAATCTTGGTCACTGATTTGAAAAGCACTGAATAACTCCCACAGCAATAACAACTATTAGATACATTGATCTGTCAGAGGCCTTTTGAACAAATCTGCTGTCAGTGCTGGAGCTCAGTGTCCGACTGTGACTGGTGCTACTGTTTATTGTGTTAATGAAGGTCACCCAGAGCAACAGCTGGACTTATTCATACTGTTCCCACACAAACCCAGCAGGAAGGCGGAAACCCAAGCCACTGCCCACCAGAGCCCTGAAAATGCCATATGCTCCCATGGTACCCCGTAACACCTCATTTTCTAGCCAGGTTATGAATAGCCTTTACATTCAGGTGGATGAATTATTGCCTCCAAACTCTTCTTTTTCTCAGATGATCGGAGATAACAAGTTAGGGATTGCACGAGGTAGGAGCTGTCAATAAAACCATCACCTGCAGGAGATTTTCATTTCAACCTTATAAAGTGGCAGCTTGTTTATTTTTCACAATGCCATGTCAAATATCTTTCTATTTGAGTTCACAGATGTTCTTTCTTTTTAATATACTGTATATCTTGCAGCCACATTTCAGACTGCTACTAGTGGCATGTCCGGTGTATTGACTGAATGCATTATGCATGCAAACATGTTTAGTGTATGCTCTCAATGGGCTGTTTGGAGGGTGATATTCAATTGATGACAGTTATGCTTGTTCACTGTAAGAACAAAGAGGACTATAGTCTGCTTAATGGCCTGTGGCGGTGCGGTTCATAAAACAATGACATGAGGATAGCATGCATGATTCTGCCCACATGTTCATGATGCTCAAACCAGCTGTTGAAATGAAGCCCTGTGTCTTTGCAAAGTCTATGCCCGTGCCAGCAGGGCTCTGGCTGCTCCTGACAAGCTGTAGTGGGGTTAGGGCACTCTTAAAGGTTAAATAGGATAATAACGGACATTTCTCTCTGAGAACTGCTTGCATTGGGCTGAAGCTGCAGACAAGGCTCTGCATGGCACTGACAGCCTTCTCCTCCAGTGGCCTGCTTGGTGCCTTGACATTTATGGGTTTGGTATTTTTGTTGAAGGGCACTGATGGGAACATCTTAGACTTTCCCTGACAGCTCAGATATCACAGTGGCAGTATGTAAAGTCCACAATTTGATTGGTGACTGGTGTACGATTGAAAGGTGAATTCTGATGGTATAATGATGGACCATACTTGTAGTTGAGCTAAATCATGTTGCATGCTGTATGTGGCTACTTAAATGGAACCTGTGGTGATTGTTTTTTTTTTTTTGAGCTTCTTAAAATGATCATGTATGGCATTAATGTTTCCATCAGGCAACGCCAGTTGTTTCCCCTTGTCAAGCACATCTGAGTACTGCCACCCTACTACAACCACACGGCATGTGCAGCAACGTTCTTTGTTGGATGTTCTGGCCCTGGTAATGATGTAACTCCTTTTGGGTTTTTTCCGAGCAGTGTCACCAGGAAATCGGCGGACTGCAAAGCATATGACTGCGTAAACAAGAAGTGCAGAAACATTGGAAAATTTTATTTTGTATTCCTAAACCAGCTAACTCCAGGAAAGCCAAGTTAGCCAAAGGTTGAGTGCATAATATTAGCACAGACTTAAAAAAAAAAAGTTTACTTTCGGAGACAATTCGGTAGTCTGCGACGACCACTTCAAACTGACCTGTGATTGGCATGACCTCAAGCCCAAGCTTTTAAGTCTTAAATCAGACAGAATCCGAATGGAATTGCTTCATAGAGTCGAAAGATGACTACGGACAGGAGTGGTGCCTCGCCGAACATAACCAGATACGAGCCTTTAGTTAAAAAGGTCAGATCCTTTAGTTTGTGCTGAACAACCCGGCCCGATAAGTTACCATCACTTCTGTGGGGGGTGGTGGTGGTGGTGGTGGTGGTGGTGGTCTGCATCGGGTCAGATTCTGCTAGAATTGCGCAGTATAAAATTGCCCAGTAAAGTGCCTTTTTCATATCGTAATTAATGTTAAACTAAGCTCTGTATTGCTTAAATGTATACCTTGTATGGATGACCGCATACTATTGCTCCTTAAGACTCTTTTGTTTCAGATCACAAAATTGCTGGTGTCTGTTTTTGACAGCGGTGTTCACCAAACTACGCAATATTCAATGAAACCTATTTAACTGTGTTATGGCTAAGGTGGAGCTGGAGCCTATCCTGGGAAATGAGCGCTTGATGGTAACGTTCCCAGGATTTGAGATCAAATCATTGACCTGAGATCTGCAAACAACTTTTTATTCCAGCTTCGAATGCCAAAAATAAAAAATCTGAAGTCAAGCTCTTCCAGCTCCTTCAGTAATATTTTCCAAGGAAGGAACTATTAGCCAGCACATCCTTCACTTCCTTTTTGATTTAACCACTCTGTTCATTGTTGTAACGCTGTTGCAAGGTGCAGCTGGGGAAAAATATCACTTTTCACTTCACCGCATCATGATAGTCCTGTGATCCGATTCAAGGACGCTGTCTGTCTGTTGCTGTTTAAGTCATGTTTTTTTGGTTTCAGCCATGCCATGAAGCATATCAGTCGTCAGACGGAAAACTCCATGACCGTCTTATCAAGAATACAGAATCACGGCATTAAAAATGACTGCCGCACTTTTGCAATGGTGAGATGTTGTAGGGAGGAAAAAAAAAATCACTCCTATGTAAAACTTCTAACTACAGAGTTGAAGACAATTGATTTAGTATGTAGGCTTGCTGTGTTTTTGAATAAACCTCCTTACTATGTACTGTATTTTGTTTTTTTTCCAGTGAGTCTGCTCTCCAGGTACTTACTCCCAAAACAACCTCCCTTTAGTAAATAATTCTAGCACATAATTTATAAGCAACTTGGAACAGTGCTCATCAATAAAGCAAGTCAACTTTTAATGGGGAAGAAATGGAGTGCAAATCATGTTTGAGTGCTTTATCAGTAGAAGCAAATTAGTAGAAAGCCAGAACTCATCAGTGCTAATATGAGGTTTGACTTCACCACAAACCTCCCAAAATCCCAAACTTTTTTATAGTGTAGCACCCAACAGACAATGTGGCGCTCTTGAATCTGTCTATCCTCATCTCATGTCCAATAACCTGTTAATATTGATAATGATTATTTATTAAACTCCATTTATAAAGGAAGCCACTTAAGGGGTGGTTCAACATTTTCCCAAGCGTACAGAGAGTACGCTTATTTTGAAACCCCCCCCCCCCTCCCCCGAAAGCATACAAATAAATGTTGATGATCTCTCAGCAGGATTTTTTAACAAAACAATGGTCAAACCTCTTTTATAAAAGAAAACAATGTATTTCCTTGATCAATACCTCTTTTATACACCAGTCAAATAATAATGAAATTATTAAAAAAAAATTACTTTTAAAGAATTCTTTTTAATGACCCATGCTTTAATATTAATATTAAGACTTGGTTTTAATCATATAAATGACATTTGTTTTTAATAATATTATTCTATATTAAAATATAATTCAAATGTCTGCATTTTTATTGGTCATTGGCTTTTGGACAACCACGCTTCAGTTTGTGATCAGCTGCCTTCTGATGTTTCAGCAGCTGATACCGGGTTGGGTAGTAATCATAAATAAACCATTGCTCACACAGCAGTTTTGTTTTATGTGCTTGTCGTATAAGTTATCGACCTGAATGCCACCGTTGCTACGTGCCCGCCTACACAAAGTTACTGTGACGTCACTGGGTTGGTACAAAGTACCACATGAAATATAGTGCATGCATATCACAGCATATTATAGGATATAAACAACATGGAATCTCACGCCAGCAACACGCACAGTTTTTCAGCAGAAGACGATTCATCTATTACTCTCAGAAGACAAATCAAATATTATAGTTCAACCAAAAACATTCTCAAATATATTTCAAACTACATTTGCAAGTACATGTGCTAAATACATTTACAAATTGAGATAAAGTTATTTATCTATTCAAAGGCATAAACAAATAATAAATATTTACAGCACAAAAACATACTATTAATTTTATAAAAGTACTGATCATTAGGCTGCAGATCCAGGCTGGATGGCTTATGATTATTTTATCCATTCATTCTCTGTGCGTCAATGTTTGTGTTCTAACACATGTGCAGGAGCTGGAGGCGGGACTAACAAACTGTGCTTTATTCTCACACTCGCACTTTGTTTGATTGACAGTGTTCAGCCATTATTGCTTACTAATAATATTATGTTTGTTTATTGGTCAGCTCGGGCATGCACATGCGCAGTGCCCGTTACACGTTAACTTCCGGTTTACTTCCTGACTCTAGTCATGCGGAACTTATCTCCGAATTTCTCTTCAATAACAGTCATGCACGCTGTGCACGCTCCCAGCCTACGCCCTTACGTAGCCTTAAACTTTAAAAGATTTAAGCGTTAACACTGGTGCTATGTCAAGCAGAGCGAATCAAACGATGTTGTTGTGTGTGTGTACCGCTCTTAGGTGGTTGGCGAATCGCGCATTGAGAGTTTCAAACGTACACACACACACACACACACACACACACAAAAATATTCACGAGCTCGTGTATTATTGTTGATCGACATTTTTATAATATTAAAAAGCGTACAGACATCTTACCCCCTCCCCCCTAGTGTATATTTTGTACGCTTAGGAAAATGTTGAATGACCCCTAACTCACCAGATGTGTGATGTATTTACATTTTTGTGCTACAGACTGAACAAGTTGCAACTGGATCTGAATAACTTATATATAGATATAGATATTATAGATATAGAATGAGAAAATTCATTATAGTTCTATATATGATTTACATTTTTATGGTTTCAACCAAATAAGAATGGGTTTCCTTTTTAGGCCTGGTTCCTCTCAAAGTTTCTTCCTCATGTCAACTGAGGGAGTTTCTCCTGGCCACCGTCACCATGGGCTTGCGCATTAGGGATGTGTAAAGGTTGTAGAATTTTTTTTTTTTTTTTTTTAATTCTTCTGTAAATTATTTTTACTGACTAAAGCTGCTTTGCAGCGATTGTAAAACGGGCTATACAAAAAATTGAATTAATATATACAGTAATGTGCAAACATTTTAAGGACTTGCAAAGCAATGGTGCCGCCAGTTCTCTTGGGAATGTTGACTCACATTTGATTCTTTATTTGTAATTAAATTACAGCAGCTTTCATTATATTTTTTATCTGAAAATACTCTTGCACATAATATATGCTGCTTTCTTTTACTCACATTTTGTACTAACATTTTTATGTAACATTTCATTTTGTGCTGGAAATACAAAGTGTTTTTGTACTGACTTGCTAAATATACAAATTATAAAATAAAATACTATAGCAAAGTTTATACCAGAAAAATGGATCTCTAAAACGTTTGCACAGTATTTTTGTGTGTGTGTGTGTTTGTTTTTATGATTTTTTTTTACATTTTTTTTTTATCTTGAAGCATTTACTAGGTTTGTTGCTCAATCTGTGGAGGGTTTATATTTTGTCTTTTTTCTTTCTTTTGTTTTTGAAAGGGCACATGGCTAAGCAGTTATATCAGCCACATAAAATGGATGGTATTTTTCAATCACTTGATGATGTTTTCTACATTTCATGAGGAAATTATTCAAGGCTATGCTTATGTAGGTTACACTGATGAAGTTAGAACATAAATTATTAATTTTCGTGCTTGTATATGTCTATCTCTACGTGATAATTAATCATTTGTGTTCGTATACTAATTTCTTTTAATTGCCTATACATCCATCTCTACATATGTTAGTATTATACAGATTGCTCAGTGTCTTGATTTATAAAATGACATGGAAACCAAAAAGGAAAGCTGCTTAATATAGAGTGGTTGAAGGTTTATCACACATTCTTGGACCTGCTTGGAAGTGAAACTTTTTTTTCCCTTTGAGTTCTGTCCAAGCACATCTGGACTGATATGCTAAAATGGGTACAAACAGATGGGGAGACTTGGAACTCAGGAAGGTCACAGCACAGTATCCAGGTTTTCTCATCATTACATAGCTCATTTAAATACTTAATTCTCTTCGCTTACTCGTCTGCCAAACTGTGTGAGCCTACTATTGGGAACACAGGGAGGATGAAGCCTGTCAACCGACACTAGGCAAAGGCAGGGTATGTCTTGGAACAGCAACCAGGACCACTGCAGGACAACCACATACAACCATTCACACTCACACTTTGAGGCAATTTCGAGCATCCCGTTTGTCTGATATTACTCTAGTTAGTCTATTATTTAGTCTTTGGATTGTGTGATTAAACCGGAGTACCCAAAGGAAACCCACACAAACACTGAGAGAACATGTAAACGCCACACAGAAATGCCAGCCTATGGAACTTGAACCCAGAACCTTCTGTCTCATGAAAGTCCCTGCTCAAAGGCCCAACACTGGCAACTTGGTGGTACTGTACACCCATTGCTCAGATCAGTAACCCTGAGTCTCAATCATTTCTCCAACAGTTCACAGACATACACATTAGGCTTATTGGATATTCTTGATTGCTCCAAAGTGTGAATGGCCGTGATTGCGTTTAGGGTGTAGCCCACCTGCAATGAGCTCTAGCCTCCCTTCTACTTTTTCCTCTGGGCTTTTCCCTTCAGGGCGAATCATCTACTTCCATCTCACCCTATCCTCTGCATCTTCTTCTCTTACACCAACTACCTTCATGCCTTCCTTCACAACATCGATAAATCTTCTCTTTGGTCTTCCTCTAGGTTTTCTGCCTGCTAGTTCCAACCTCAGCATCCTACCACTAATATATTCACTATCCCTTCTCTGTACATGTCCAAACCGTCTCAATCTAGCCTCTCTGACTTTGTCTCCAAAACAAAACACTCCTCCCTGTGACCATAATAAAAGATAAACTGTTTTTTTAAATAAAATGTGTCTGGATAATGTATTGAGAGCCAGTTCTTATTGCACAATAAACCACTTCAAGCTGATTCAAGACAGAACTTTGACCATCCTTTTAGGGTTTTTTTTTTTTTTACAGTAATAAATGACTCGCTGTACATTTTTCATTTAAAATGTCTGGGTCGCCTCATCACAAGTATTGCAATTGTATAAACATATTTACTAGAATCTCTGGAAGTCGAGGTTTTCTTGTTATAAAGGAGGAGACATCAAGAAGTTATAAGACTTGGAGTGCTAACATTTGATGAGATTAGTCAGCTCCAGTGCTGTGTGTAGGCGCTGATATTGAGGCCTGGAGTTGAAGAAGAATGCTCAGAATACAGGTGGAAATAGAGTGGAAAGGGCACAGCAGGCAGATGTTTGAAAATTGTGTTACGAACCGCTCTGGTGCAGACTTTAGAAAAGAAGTAGTAGGTTCAGAAGGAAAAAAAAAAATCTACAAAAACTGCACACATCATCAACCTGACTCTCCCCTTCCAGCAGTCTCATTTCATGTTGTACTAATGTTGTTTCTCCGCTATGCAGCATGCTGTGGTTCATACGAGAATGTGACTGTATATTTATTAAATTAGTGAGACCAGATTACATTGCTAGGATGTCGGAATTTCCGCTTGGATACCTTCAGTCATTGCTTATATGTCAGGGGAATGCAGTCAACATCCTTCATTCTTTCTCATTTGCATCTGTTTTTAAAGTGCTGAATTCTCGCAACATGTAACCTTCTCAGTGCCAGTCAGATATTTTTTATTTTATTTATTTGTTTATTATTATTATTATTATTATTATATATATTTTTTGACATATTTTTAAATCAATTTTCCCCCAATTAGTAGTTTTGAATAGCAGTATAATAGTGTAGTTGTAAAACCCAGAAGCTGTTCTTTGCTTTGCACTGCATGAGCCAATACCCAGAGGGTGTACTTGGGATTGGCTGTTCTGTTTGATTGAATGCTGTTCAGCTGTCTCTGTTATTTCATTACAATTTGTCAAAATGTTACAACAACTGTCTTTTTCCATTAAACCCAACTCTCTGTGGGTAGCTCATAATTCCTAATTCCCCAGGCAAGCTTTATGATTTCTCTATTCATTTGTAACATTGCCTCTGCTGCAGTGAGTGATTCTCCCCCAGCACTCTGGCTTCTTTAATGTTCTGTCTGGGGATAGTGTTTTTAATTAGCTTCTCCAGCAAGGCTACAAGGGTGGTTTTAAAAGTCAATTCAGCAATACCTTTTGTAAAACTTTAGTAGAGGAAAACTGACCTTGATGAGTGTCATGATGGAGAAAAATCCGGATCATTTTTTCGGGGTGAGTTTCTCAGCTCATGGCATTTTTGTTTTCCTCCAACCCCTAGTTTCCTAACTTGCTTTCTTTAACGGCTTTGCTGCTTTAAATGGTTAAGGTCATGCACAATTTAACAGAATTTGACATTAAGCAATATTTGTGCTTTGCAATTTGTGTGTTAATTTTTGCTTTAATCTTTAATGCATATTCATCCATTAGCATCTTTTGGTTAAGAGTGTTTTGTAGGAGGTAATGAGGCAGAAAGCCTTTAGTGCAGCACAGTAGGATGGTTGATGGGGTGGGCACCTGTGCATTAGCTAAGGCAATCAGGAGGCCATTATTCTCCTGCTCTGTCAACAACACTGTCAAGCTGTCAACTAGAACTTTGTTACCAAAGTTTCATGAAGCATCAACTGATTGAGGCACCCAGGTCTATTATGCTACGTGGTATAAACCATTGTTGGCGGTGAAGACGTCCCTTATGTGAATGATAAATGTGAAGTTGTTTCAAGTTGATAGACTGGCAAAATGCTCAGGTTGTAACCTGCTTCCCATTTTGGGTTTTAGCGTTTACCTTGATCCTGGTCTATAGGCCCTACAGATATTGGATTTTAACCTTTCTTTAGGCCATGTATGGAGAGAACTTTTAAAATTTACTACATATTTATGTAACTGTGGTTCTATGAACTTTGGATGAATAGCCTGGGTGAGAATTGCGTTGTGCACATATTCAGACTGCTAACAAAGTCCCAGTCTGGTGTATAATGTAGCTATTGTAATAAATTATCATAATGATTTAGCGCAACACCTTTTTCTAGAACCCTTCTGACCAAGCTTTCACTCGGTAGGTGCCTTTTTAAAACTCGCAAGGAGTCATGGTAGTTATTCAGGGTTCATTGAACCACATAAGAATCAGCTTGTACAGTAGGCCCTCGATATTCGCTGGGGTTCAGTTCCGGCCCCTCCCGTGAATGAAGATAATCCGCGAGTTCTGTACCCGGAAGTAAAACCCCATGTATCATATTACATACGCGAATCAGCAACCGGAAGTAAAATACTACGTATCTATTACATGCACTAAACTATGCTTCTTAAACACATTCTATAGACAGTCTTGCTCATTGACTTGGTCCTCTTCGCTCCTAGTGGAACATAGGGCCTCAACAGTAGCTCGCCACTTTCTGCAATCTCTGGCGTTTTTCTTGGCTGCCTCCCACATCATGCCAATGGTCCTTCACCAGGTCTGTTTTGGGCACCCTCGCCTTCTTTTCCTCTGTGGGTTCCAGTCAAGTGCTTGGCGTGCGATACTTGAAGGTTCCTTCCTCAGTGTGTGGCCAACCCATCGCCATTTCCTTCTTTGGATCTGAATGTCCATAGGCTCTTGGTTTGCCCTTGACCACAGTTCCGTGTTTGGCACTCTGTCAAACCACTTCACAGGCAGGATCTGCCGAAGGCAATTGTTGATAAAAGTCTGGATCTTCTTATAGCTGCTGTGGGTGACTCTCCATGTTTCCGAGCCATACATAAGGACTGATTTAACATTTGAACTGAAAATGCGGAGTTTGGTGCGAGTAGTAATTGCAGTAGCCCTCCACACCGGTCGAAGGATGACAAAGGCTTGCCGCGCTTTCTTGATTCGGACCTGGATGTCTTCTTCGGTCCCCCTGTCTGGCTGATCTTACTGCCCAGGTAGACGAACTCTTGTACATCTTCTGTTGCCGCTCCTTCGATGGTGATGGGGTCTTCTTGTCTGTTATTGGTGCGCAGTACTTTTGTCTTTTCCTGACTGATCTTCAGTCCAACTCGCAACGAGGCATTGCTCAGGGCAGCTACCTTCGCTTGCATGTCTTGCAGGCGATGTGAAAGTAGAGCCAGGTCATCTGCAAACTCCAGATCTTCTAACTTCCTCGTTAGTGTCCACTGGATGCCTTTTCCGGAACTGGCATAGGCTGTTCAGGTGACGCAGTCCAGCACGACAAGGATTTATATTTATTGGCAGCGCTCTACACACAGAATGTGTATTGTGCATGCACTAGAATATTACTGCCATTGGTGATTAGAAAGAGGAAAACAGAACATTTAATAGGGACAAGTAACCTTCTCATGTAATAAAGTTTAAAGGCTAGTTCACAACAGACACTTTATTTTTTTAATTATTGTTTTTTTTTTTTTTTTTTTTTGCAGTGATAGTCATACAGGAGGAGAAAATAATCAAAATTTTTTTTTTTATTGGCTGTTCCACTGTCTTATGCTTTTGCTCTTTCGCATGTGTTGCAATTATTTATCATCATGCCACACCAGAAAATAGTGTATGTCTAATGCACTGCGAATAATTCTTTTTTTGTTTGTTTGTTTCCTTCCTGCTTCTTTCAGTATTAAACATAAACTGGAAAGTGTAGCAGAAAGTGATTTAGCCAAGCTCGATGGTGGCAGTTTCATGCTGCAAGGTCACAAACTATTCCTGCATGAGCAGAGGAAGAGACAGGGCCTGTAATTAAAAGTCTATTTTAAATGACTCTGGAAATGGCTTGCCCTTTTGAGGGATCCCTCACAACTAATAACACCTTAGAAAGCAGCCAGGTCCCTCAACGCTGTGGTGGATTCAAGAGGACGAGGGTCCAATGATTCTTATTTATCTTGTCAGAGGAGAGTGTCTGTTTTCACAGGGATATTTTTATTTGTGTCTGTGTGAAAACCCT
>CM045732.1:58220995-58298495 GCA_024760905.1 Plotosus lineatus
ATGTGAATTTTCAATCAAAAGATCTTGCAAATTAAATCGCAAGCGTCTTACCCCTCATAGATGTTTAAAAGAGGCTTAGAATCATACCTCATATTGTTTGGCTGTTGCATAACTGCCTTCTGGATATTAGCACCAAATCATGTTGATTCTGCACTCGCCAAAATAACTGTGAATAACAGCAAATCTGTGAAATATGGCGATACAACATCTGTCAGTCAAAACTGTTAAAGCTTACACAGGTTGAAAACATACTCTGACCCTCTTGAATGATGCACAACATACTGTTGTCCTTTTTTTCTTTTTTCTTTTAATGTAAATGTATGTTTTTGTCTTCGAGCTTGGCTTTGATCTGTGAGAGGCTCTGTCCTCGCTGTACTTTAGATGGACTTCTAGTGTGCCAGAAAACCGCTCACATATCAGTTTTTATTTTGCAGCTTCCAGAAGAGACTTTCAGCTGCAGTGTTTCAGGCATCCTAAAGAATACTGTACTTTCTTCATTTTCTCTGTACACAGCATGAGAAAGCTTATTATACCATATATACATATATATATATATATATATATATATATATATATATATGTATACACAAAAATAAAAGGACAGGACAAAGACTTTCTATTGAAAC
The DNA here is from genome assembly GCA_024760905.1 of Plotosus lineatus. Lineage (NCBI taxonomy): Eukaryota > Metazoa > Chordata > Actinopteri > Siluriformes > Plotosidae > Plotosus > Plotosus lineatus. The sequence continues at coordinate 58,221,622 of CM045732.1, forward strand.
TCCATTTATCACTACAGATCTGTTGTGATAAATGGAGTTTCAATAGAAAGTCTTTGTCCTGTCCTTTTATTTTTGTTTATTTGCTCTACCAAAAAGTATTGAGCACTCCCCTACGGAAGGATCTACTCAGAAAATCCTCTCTCTCTCTCTCTCTCTATATATATATATATATATATATATATATATATATATATATATATATATATATATATATAATGATATAATATGAGAAGATTTCCTTTTGGCTTTTTCCCTTTATCAGGGGTCGCCACAGCAAATGATTTGCACGTTTGATTTGGCATAGGTTTTTACGTGGGATGCCCTTCCTGACACATCCCTTTAGAAACACGCTGACGGCTTTGCAGCCTACTCTTTACGAAAGTCAGCAATGGTCCTTTTACATGCCTCTCGCCATAGACCTTGAGAGACATGGCCCGCCTTTGATAACCCAGTTAGCTTCACTGGGGTGTGCGTATGTATGTGTATGTGTGTATATATATATATATACTGTGTATGTATACAGACTCTCCCAAACTTACATTTTTGTTTGGTTCTGGACGGCCGATCGCAAGTTGAAAAAAAAAAAAAAAACCCGCAAGTTGTTACTGTATGTTCCGGTGACGTATGACGTCCATACTGTACTATACATCCATAAATACCATTACTGTATCTCATAAAACACCCCTAAATCAATTATTATAAACATAATATTGTAAAATAATATCAACATTAATTTCAAATAAATTAAATTCAAGCAAAATAATTTCAAATAGATAAGTTTTAATGAAATTCACTCATCAAATATCAAATACAGTATCAAATATAACCTTTAACATTCTCTATGATGTGATCTGTCGGCTTGTAAATGGTTCCGATGGTTGACGGATGGTCACTTTACATGAAGCTGAGCTGAGTCACTTTACATGAAGCTGCGCTGAGTCACTTTACATGAAGCTTAAAACAGATAATCAACGCTTACTTGCTTGTGCTTGAGACAAAGCGCGGGTTATGCGGACTTCTGGTCTTTGAAGTGAGCAAGGGTGCTGTTGAATACTTGTTTAGTACTCAGCCTACACTGATGTGAATCACCAGCAGAGCGGAGAGTTCTCTTTCTTTTCTGGATTCGGGGTTTCATTCATGTTACAACTCTCTTTGCTTAACTGATTATGCATGGTAGATTGCGTCGATCCGAGCAGATAGTTAATTCAGTCTTGGGAAACCGGAAATTCCGGCATATGCCGGAAAACTTGCACCCATGCTAGTAGGCTTACGCTTCTGACCAACCATATTTGCTTCGGGTTACAAAAGTCCGGAGAAAAGTGTAAACACAAAGATCACAGAGACGACGTCTTCACACAAGGGTTACACGCACTACTGAACTGGGAAGGAGGGGCACGTTTGTCGTTTGCAAACAATGAACGCAGCATCATTGCATCATTATGTCAGCGTACTACAGAAAGCACGTTAAACTTAAAATTTGAAAAAGATTTTGTTTTCTTGTTCAAGTTGTTGTTTGGTGCACAGGTTATTGATCCGCTTGTCGGTTTTCACCCTAAACTCCACGCACCCAGTGAGGTTAATGGACCATGGTGAGGCAGCATCTTATTGACTGGGAGCTGCCCAATGAGACACAATGGCCTCTCTCATACCGTTGGAAGCAGCCCCTGGCATCTAGCTCTGCGCCAATCAAGCTGATGACTTAAAACTGGTAAACTACTGCTTCCCGTGTTGTATCGACACTGTTTAAATGAAGATGGAGTGTCCTCTCCGGTGTGCAAGGGCCTGTGTATGTGTATATCGAGAAAGAACTGTTACCCATGCAGTAGAATCCCCCTCTTTACGTCGTAGAAATGGTCCAGTGGAAAGGCAAAATGCCAGTACAAATGGTTTCCACGCTGTCACAGGATTTGCCAAGTATAGCATCGAAAAGCCTTCGGGACTCCAGCACCTGATTTGCTGTCAGGGTTTACTCCCTTAGCCTTAAACTCTCCCGAGATATCCACAAGGCAATGGAACTATTTGACCCATAGCTGGTGGCTTGGTTCATGGGCTTCAGGGCGTGTCCACACACCAGTGGGCCTACAGACTTTATGTCTGGGGGGGCCAAACCTCCTTTGAGTCCTTTGTAGTTTAGCCTGAGTCTGCAAGGTGCTCAGTTTCCATGTGTCGCCGCAGGGAGACACTACATAGGGCTTGGCGATGCAGAGGCTATGCACTGGCAGAAGGAGACTTATGTACACGGCTCCTCTTTTCGCAAGAGCTAGCCAGCAGTGCAGGCTGAAAGCGAGAGGTGATAAGCACATCCACTGCAGCTACAGCACATGACGCATCACACCGCCATTTAAGACACACATGGGTTTTTAATACTACTCCTTTGCTATTCTCACAAATGCAGTACTTTACTCAATAGTCTGTTGCATGCTCTACTCAGCTATACATTTCTAATTAATGATTCTCGCTGCCTCTTACTCCCTTCGAGCTTACTTGCAAATTTCATGTGTCTTCATTAGCTACTCTGACACTTTTATTAGATGAGCAAATTAATATTCATCAAGCCTACAGGTCTCTTGTAGGGATGGTTGTTGTATAAGAATGTATTTATGCTTATGGATTTGATTTATAAAGCTGCATTTACGTGTCCTGGGAAAAGAGAAAACAACTTTTCATACTTTAGACATCTGAAACTGATACTCATCTTCCTTCAGTATTGGGGTTTGTATTTTCTTAGATGTCACCAGTCCCTGGAGATGCCTGTCATCATGAACAAGTGCTCCTCCAGATGGTTTAAAGGTTAAACAGAAGTGATGAAGGAAAGATAACCCACATAAGAGGATGGGAGAGGGAAAATAGACAAAGCGACTACAAAATGGTAATGGAGAGAGAGAGAAAAGAATGAGTCAAGACATACTGTAGATGCTCATGCAAACAGTACAGAAAGAGAAGCTCCTACGAAAACTTGCTTTGAGATGAATAAACAGAGTTCTGACTCCTGAACGTAGATTTGATTTGAGATTCCTGAAAGTGAAAGTTAGTTGACATCATGTGGGAGAAATTGTGTGTATATACTGTACATTAAGTTTATTTACATCATGTCACAAGCCTACATTAAATGAGACATGTTGGTGTTTTGCCAATGTGGGAATAAGAACAATAATAATAATTGAGGGTTGCATGGTGGCTAGCACATCTGCCTCAGAGTAAAAAGGTCTGGGAGTTGATTGCTGCACTCGGGTGTTTCTGTGTGCAGTTTGCATGTTCTCTGTGTTCATGCATGGGTTTTCTCTGGGTAGTCTGGTTTCCTCCACAGTTCAGCAACATACTAATTGGCTGATCCAAATTTCCTCTAGGTGAGAATGTGAATGGTTGTATGTTTGTTTACCCTTAAATGGACTGTCAGGCTTTTCAGGATGTATCTCTCTTTGCCCTGAGTTGGCGCCAGCCTCCGCGTGAATCTTCTTCTTCTTCTTCTTCTTCTTATTATTATTATTATTATTATTATTATTATTATTATATGGCATGAATGCTAATTTCAAGGAATAAATATATCAGCTAATATGCTCAGAATGTTCTGTGCAGAGTTTGTGTGAGTTGTACCATTACTTACTGAAAGCATTGTCTGCATTTTATCGTGATTACTTATTTCAACCAATTCCCAGTAAGTGCATTATTAAGCTTATTAGTAGACTATGCTTTAAGAAAACTAGATCACAGTAATGATCAACTGGACTTTACATACCGTTAAAAATGTTTTATTTTGGTTTTGTCTTAAGTGCTGCCTCCACTGAGTCAGGAACCTCTTTTCCATCTCCAGACCATTGAGTTCCACCATCTTGTTTATATAGGCACACTCTGTGTAACACTCAGCTTCTGTCCTCTTTTTTTCAGTGACCAACAAGAAGCCAACCGTGATCTCAATCACGAAAGTGAAGCAGTTTGAGGGCTCTTCCTCTTTCGTCAGAAGATCCCAGTGGAGTCTCGACCAGCTGAGGCAGGTGAACGGCATTGACCCCAACAGGGTGAGTCACATCATCAAAGTCCCTGTGGGTGGTATTGGGCTTCTTCTCCATTCTTGCGTCCAGCCGTTCCAAAACTTTATCAGTCTCGTTAGATTTACTCATTACTTTTACTTTCATTTGTTGATTGTTCTGTTCTTCCCATACTTTTATGTCCCACTCTCTTGTTCTGTCTCTGTCATTTAACAGGATTGTCCAGAGTTTGACCTGACATTTGAGAATGCATTTGACCAGTGGGTAGCCGGCTCTGCTGGGGACAAGTGTATGTTCGTGCAGGTTCTACACAACACGTGTCACCGCTACAGTGCAGAAAGCAAACCAGAATTTGTCAACTGCCAATCCAAACTGTTGGGAGGTGAGAGAAAGTAACCTTTAGTCCCATCGCTATACACTCCTATAGATCTGTAGCTTAAATAAGTAAGAGTGTTTCAGATCTGCTATGTGACATTTTCTTGATTATCAGACTGCTTTCTCTGATTTAATTCTCCTCAGCAGAGTTTTATAACTGTCCTTTGCTGTGAGCAAAATGTTATAAAATGGTTTGAATTACTTTTTCCTTCCACAGATATTTTCAGTGATTAATGAACTAAAGCCCTTTAGCGATGTATCCTCAACAATATTTCCAGCATGGAGAGTGAGGACTATCAAGACCCACAAATGTTTTTTCAGCTTGAGCTGTCAGAAAAAGCAGTCTGATTAAATTTTAACCCAAATAATACACTTACAAAAATGGAGGCAGTGTCATGGTTGTTTGTTGAAGAATACAGTGCTACCTTGACTTACGAAATTAATTTGTTCCGAGGGCAAACTTGGAAGTCAGAATGTTTATTAGATAAAACAAAAATTCCCATAGGAAATAATAGAAAACCAATTAATCCATTCCAACCCCCTCCCAAACTCCTATAACCTGCCACAAACACGTATATTTGACCTAATATATTAAAGATAAACATGTAAAAACAAATAATCTATATAATAATACATGTACATTAACATTAATAATAATTAATAATCAAATAAGAATAAACAATAAGTCAACTTCCAATTTTCAACTGCAACAAAGATCTCACGTGGGCGCAAAGATGTCACGTGGGCAGGCATCCTTACTGTGTGTTTGTGTGCGTGTGTGCACGCACGGCTCGTCTCTGTACCGTCTGTCTGTGTATGCGTGTGTGTCTCATCTTTGTACCACATGTGTGCGCGCATGCCTTGTCTCTACTGTGTGTGTGTGTGTGTGTGTGTGTGTGTGTGTGTGTGTGTGTGTGTGTGTGTGTGTGTGTGTCAGCCTATCAGTGTGAATATGACCTTTAACATACAGTCTCTTGTTTATTCTTGGTTTATTTTATATACATATATATATATATATATAAAAAATATATACACAGTAGGCCCTTGACTATTCGCGGTTTTGCACTCACGGTTTGAGTATTCGCGGACTGCCAAGCAACTGACATTTCACTCAAATTCAGCCAATGGCGGTCTTCCTTCCTGCTGATTGGTTGAGATGATGTAACGCCCCTTTTTCCTCATTTGCATACAAGTTGTCAATGAGCCTCTTTTTTATGTGTGTTTTAATTACCAGTTAAGCTCTATTATGCCACTTAAACGCTGTGCGTCTTCTCTGGCTAAGCGATAGAAAACGTTGGATGTCACTTCTGAAGAAATAAGACTTTCTCCTGAAGAAATGGAAGTTTCCTCTGAATTAAAGTATTAAAGTCTTTTTCAATTATTATTCTGGTACAGTATCTAAGTTAATTTTTAGAATGTTTGTGCGTGAGATTTTATAGTTCTGTCGCATTAGTTGCGTGCTTAGTTGCCCGAAGCTGAAGCTGCTCATAGCTGTAGTAGGGTCGACCGGTCATAGACAAGCATAGTGCAAAACATGAACATATAAAACGAACAAAGAAACAATTTGACTCCGAGAACTCCGCAACGTCGTCCTCTAGGCAGTGCCATCTTGGAGACGTCACGTTCAATGCAAAAGGACATGAAGTGTAATAAAGTTTTTATCCTTTTGGTATCCTGTTACAGAACATAAAATCTCACGCATAAACATTCTGAACATTAACTTAGGTACTGAAATAATAATTGAAAAAGACTTTAATACTAGTGCTTTACAACAGTATATGCTGTATAATGTTTATATTTTATCATCAATAAATATTACAGGAAAAATGTAAAAGTTTTTCTTAATCATTACTACATTTTAATACATTAATACTGTATTAATGAGTAAGACTGTCTATAGAATGTGTTTAAGAAGCATATTTTAACGCATGTAATAGATACACAGTATTTTACTTCCAGTTGCTCATTTATATGCTTAATGGATAATATGATGCATGGGGTTTTACTTCCGGGTACAGAACTCACAGATTATCTTCATTCGCGGGAGGGGCCGGAACCGAACCCCCGCGAATATTGAGGGCCTACTGTGTGTGTGTGTGTGTGTGTGTGTGTGTGTATATATATATATACACCTATATATAAGGAGCCCTTATCCATTTTGCTCCTTTCAATATCTTTTGCACTGTTTCACTGTATAAAACACATCTGGAAATTTAGCTTTGCATTTTTGCTCAACTACAGTAGCTCTTGTATACTAAGGGGACTGTATTAGAGTGGATTGGAGTGTTGAGTCAGGCCACTGGCAAGCAAAGGCCCACAGCTGGTTCAGACATGTCTACTGCTGCAACATCAGCAATGAGGAGATGAGGAGACGTGAGGAAATTCTGAACATTTACAGTTCAACTGACAAGATACTCGAGTTTTACTAAACCAGGACACTGTAATATTTCATTAAAAATATTGATTGCATGGTAAAAACAGACTTTTGGCTTCAGGGCAACAATATAGGAAAACTCATTCTGTCCTTTACAGTCTAAGTCTCACACCAGTGCAAAACAAATCTTATGAAGCTGCTCAGGTGTGGGACAATAACTGTGGGGGACGCAACGTCTGAAGCTTATATTCAGTTCAAAGTGACTGATGTTGTAACTGTATATCACACTTTGAGTTTTTAGAGATGGTGCTTTTGAACATATCTGTTGTTCAAGGATGCGACATGACTTCAGAATACCCAGTATGGACCGTTACACAGCTTTTGTTTGAGACTGTGCTCATGTGTAGCACTCCGCCTTAAAGCTGTATATCTTTATTCACAAATATTAAAATTAAGCATTGAAATGATCAGCCAAGACTTTTTTTTGAGGAGTTTTAATTGTTGAGAGCTTCAGTGAATATTTATTTCAATCTTGTTGGTTCTTGAGTTGTTTATAAATGAGCTACTGAATACAATGCAGATCCATGCATTGCATAACAAGCATCTCTTACTATTTTTTAATTAAACTCTTCCTCGGCTGAGTTACATAATTTGCATGATGTCGTCTAAGGAATAGTATTATGAAAGGTTAGAATACTTTTGTAGGCTAAACTACTGACCTCACTTTAACATTAAAGTATATGAATATGATCAGTTATTGTTTATTAAAACGGTTTTTCTTTTGGAAAACATTGCTGCTGGGATATTTTTACGAGGCTGTGTGTAACATACTTTTATTATTTTGTACATGCTGTCCACTTTCTAATTAATTGGGCTAAATTTACCAAGTCAGATATTTATTAATCTAAAGTGTAATTAAAATAAGCAGTCACACATTTGCATTAAGTGTTTCCTGGAGTTTTATACTTGTGTGTGTCTATACAAGTATAACTGTGGATGGGATTTTTATGTCAGTGTTTCAGTGTTTCTATTCTTATAATTTAAATTGGACTTAAAAAAAATAGGAGGAATTAATAGAGGGGAAACCCTGTAATTTGGTAAATGTAGCCCAAATGAGACTAACTGGATGGTAAATGAAGCGCAACTGACAAAGCTAACACCAATGAGTGAAATTAAAATAAAATATTCAAATAAGCAACAAACCACCAAGGCATGTTCTTTATTGTTTTCTGTAGCAGAAGAAAAATCAGTAAATTCAGTCACTTACCGTTGCAAGATCTTTTTGAACAGAATGAGGAAGACAGTTATGTCAGACCCAGGTGTTCTACATCACACAGGTAAGCAGACAGAAAGACTCGAAAATGTGCTGTTTTTCACTTGGGGTATCTGTAGTTGTTGAGCAGTTCTAATTTCTTTTCTTTTTTCTTTTTTTTTTTTTTTTTTTTTACAATCCTGTAAGAATTTATTACACCATCGTGTTCCAAAGCCAAATTCCAAGTGAAATAGAGCTGTGCTTATCTTCAGTCTTCTTTTATCTGTGACATCTTATTGAACTAGAACAATGTAATACGTTTTTAGACAAACCATGTCAGCCAAAAGAATAAGTAATGATAGAATGTCGCCAAGTATGATTATTTAGTAGCGGAGTTATGATGTAAGACACTCCAAGACTGAATAGTAGTTCTTACAAATCTGAATTTTATAATTTTATTGTTTTTATTATTCATTCAAAAATACTTCCAAAGTAGACAGTGACCTTACTATGCTTTGTGTGTGCGCCAGTCGTGCAGTAATCATTTCAATTCATTTCAACTTCAGTGTATAGTGTTTTTTTTTAAATAAATAAATAAATATTCATCTTATTAAAAAATAAGGAAATTAAGGAGGAATAGGGGGCGAAGTTACCGTAAATGTCACAAAAACAAGGTCAGTCAATTATGCAAAAAAAAAAAAAACCTAAACAAGCACAAAACAAAAAACAACCCAAAATCTCCCATCAAAGCTGGATACAGTGTTACCTCACCTTACGAAATTAATCCGTTTCAGAGCCTTTTTCTTAACCTGGATTTTTCGTAAATTGAACCTCATTTTGAATGTAAAATGTGTGATTAGTTCTAAGGCCCCAATACTACCCCCTAAACCCTTTAAAAATTATAAAAGCATAACTTTTAAGGCCTCCTTCTGCTTCAATATTGTACCGATGGTAGATGGGTTTGGCTATATATTTTTTGCAATATCACTCAACCGCATGCCACGAGCCTGCTTCTTCTTTTCATTTGCACCGCAAATCACACATGCGTGTGTGTGTGTGCGCGTGTGTGTTGACCATGTCTTCTTAGCAGAGTTATAATCTTACAAATGTTTATGGAAGGTTAAAGGCCTGAGTCAAAAATTAAAGTTGCAATGTCTCAAAAAACTCATGAAACAACAGTAACTCTGTCCTTTAGATGAAAAGCATTATGGGAGATGCAGCTCGATATTAGCCAGTGGGAGGGAGCTGCATCATCCCTCCTCGCCAATTGGAGGCCAGCGGTGCGGGATGTTGTGAGATACCCAATGGGAGGGAGCTGCGTCATCCCTCCTAGCCAATGGGAGACCAGTGAGGCGGGATGTTGGGAGATAGCCAATATGAGGGAGCTGCATCATCCCTCCTATCCAATGGGAGGCCAGCGGGGGCGGGATGTTTGAAGATAGTCAATGGGAGAGCAGCTCGTGCATTGTTTGAATGGCGTGTTTTAATGTTTCAATGGCGCGTTTGGTGCGTTGTTTCGTATACACAGACAAAAATTTGGGAAAATGTTTTTCGTAACCTGGATTTTTCGTTTGCTGGGACTATCATAAGGTGAGGTACCACTGTACATTGTTGCATCTGGCACATGTGCGCTCATGCGTCTGCGCGCGTATGTATGTATGAGTGTCATGTAATACCATCTGTACGTGTGTGTACAGACACTCCCCAGATTACGAACAAGTTAGGTTCTGGATGGCCGTTCTTAGATTAATTGGTTTGTAAGTTGTTACAGGGCATTCTTGAGAGGGGAACGTATGTTTAAACCTTGTATAAGTAACGGATACGAGTTTGTACTGTATACAATCTCTCTCCCTCTCTCCATAATAATCTGTACATTATCAATATCATGTTTAAACTCCTGGTTCCTTTCAAGCACAGCACAGTGGATCTGATCAGATTTACAAAGCGTTTCACTCTTATCCAGTTCATTATAATACTGGAGTCAATTTGTTTCTTCTTTGAAAGTTCGGCAGTCAGCGAATACTCAAACCGTGGGTGGAAAAACCGCGAATAGTCAAGGGCCTACTGTACCTTCTCTGTCAGGTTAATATTTTATCAGAGTCTATTCTAACAAAACACTTCCAGGAACAGATAAACCCAATAGCATAACGAATTTAAATACGTATTCTTTTTTTCCACCTGGCATCTGAATGTTGGTTTATTTATTTATTTGGGGGGGGTACTAGTTCTGTGGTCATGAAGAGAATAATGGGCAGCATGGTGTAACGAAGGAAACTTTCAAGATTAGTAAATCATCTGATGCATGACTGGCTTCAATAAAGTGGCATTTTTGCAGTTTGGTGTTCTGGAGCATTCAGTTACATGTCTCTCATGCCAGGAGGAAAAAGCATCAGCCGTAACCTCAGACCAATTTTTGTTTTTCACTGCCACCATTTCCAATTTTTAATTATTTTATGTACTCTTGAATATAACAGCAAATTTGTGCCCCACAAAAACTTCTGTACTGAGCAAAGTGAAAGTTCAGAAAAAACAGTTTAGGAAGACATGAGTGTCAGTAACTTTATAGACGTGTTTAGTCCGAAGTTAGTGGTGTGGTTTTTGTTGTTGGTTTTTTTAAACACCCTTTTATCATTATGTAGCTTGTAATGAATGAGAAGCAAACCTATTTACCTGTTTCTTATGGTGACTGGCAACTTCCTGGGTACTGGAACTGTTCATGCGCATGTGTCAAAGCGCGTGCAGCCTTTTGCAGCTGCTCCTGCCTTTCCCGTGCCTTTAATTCTTTTCCTATTTACTTTAACTTTTTTCTTATACTTATTTTATTGATATATATATATATATATATATATATATATATATATATATATATATATACACACACACACACACACACACACACACACACACACACACAGTGGTACCTCACCTTACAAAATTAATCTGTTCCAGAAGTGGTTTCGTAACCTGATCTTTTCATAAGTTGAACCGCATTTAACATGTAAAATGTGTGATTCGTTCCAAGGCCCCCCAATACTATCCCCTGAACCCTTTAAAGTATACCTTTTAAGGTCTCAATTCTGCTTCAATATTGTTCTGATGGGAGACGGGTTTGGCCATATTCCTTTGTGATATCACTCAACCGCACTTTTCATCCCCTTTTATAAAAATATTACATTTGCAAAATATGCATGTGACGTTAAACTCATCTTTCTTAATGAGCCAGTCCCCATAAACGCCACTGTTGGGATCGGAAGCCTTTAATAAATCTCGTGAAAAGTGTAAAACCATGCTGGCATTCTTGGCAATGTTGCATGCATGATCGATCACGGACTTTTAGAAAAACCAATATGGCGCTAAATAACCTAAATCAACGTCTTACGAGAGAACATAGCGAGAGTTCAGAGAGCCGTTCCAACAGTTACCAAGCCTCCAACTGAAAGCCGTGTATGAGTGCATGTGAGTGCATGGGCCCGGGGGAGTAAGCACGGTTACTTACATACAAAGCATGTCAAACGAGCATGGTTACGGGGGTGATATTTTTTTTAATCCAACGGAAAACCGCAAAATGAAATAAAATAATAAAATCTGACTTTATCCGACAATTTTGCTGAAATTCGACAAAAGCCGGTAATTCCGACTCGTTACAGACACTGGGAGGCCAGCGGGGCGGGATGTTGGGAGATCTCCAATGGGAGGCCAGCAGGGTGGAATTTTGAGAGATAACCAATGGGAGAGTAACTCGCGCATTGTTTGAATTTTTGAGATGGCGCTTTCGTAACGTGAATTTGTATCATATCCAGAGACGGAAATTTTATGTAAATGCGTTTTGTAACCTGGAGTTTTCGTTTGTTGGGACTTTCGTAAGGTGAGGTGTGTGTGTGTGTGTGTGTGTGTGTGTGTGTGTGTGTGTGTGTGTGTGTGTGTGTGTGTATATATATATATATATATAATTCTTGCACTGATTCTTCAGGAATTTCACTGGAATGCATTTTGTCTGCAAGGAGTTATAAAGCCATCTTTGGGCAACATGAATTTCATCATTCTACAGTTAGAAAAATTTTTACAAATGGAGACCCTGTAAGAACATTGCTAACAATGAATATTCCAGCAAATTTAGTCCCAGTCCAAACTGTTTAATGCTACTAGAAATAAAAAATAAACTTCAAGAACAATGACCAACTCCACCAGAATATGTGTAATGAATAGCTAGGAGGCAATATGTCTATCAGCTAAAGCTTGACAGAAAAGAGGTGTTGTCATTTCAGGGCAGTGACCCCATACACCAGCATAAATCTAATCCGAATAGATAAGGCAAAAGGGCAGTGGTGGCCTGATGGTAAAAGGTGCAGGATCACTGATCCTAAGGTTGGGGGTTCAAGCCCCACTCTCCACGGGTTGTCACTGCCTGTCGACACACCAGTAACCAGCTAAGGCAAAAGTCAAAGCATTGGAATGGCTAAGGCAAAATCCAGACCTTAAACCCATTGAGATATTGTAGAGAGATCAGCTGGGACAGCTGTGTATAAACAAAAGCCCTTAAACATTTATACATTGAACACTGAAGGAAAGATTGGCTTAATATTTTCTCCAGACTGATGTGGGAGAGTAACAAACATAAAACATAATAAACAAGACGCATTTATTTTGCTCAAGGTTATTTCACATGTTGCTGAATGAATACATATTCAAGTCTAATGTGTTTGTAGCTTTTGTTTGGGGGAAATCTTACTGAAAGAATATAAAAAAAAACTAAAAAAAACCTCAGACAAGAGAATTCATATTGTTTTTTTAAATCTCACTCTGTTAAGTCAATATATAATTTTGCAGCGAATAGCTCAACCTTTGCGATACTATTCCAGGCTAGGTTGTGTTAGATTTACTGAAAATGCGCAGGCTTAGGAGTTCGGAATCAATTAAAAAGTTTTTGTCATCCACCTCTGTTTTTCATGGTTTTCCAAGTCTTATGATGCTCCTGAGATCACAGTGTGTTTTATTTTTAAGAATCAACAAAATGGTTTCAAATCACCTCTAGGTGTGAATGGTTCTGTGAGTGTTGGCCCTGCGATGGCCTGAAAAGCTGTCCAGGGTGTACCCCGCCCTCATCAGAAATCAACTGAGATGTGCGCCAGTGTCCCCACGACCCTAATTAGGATTAAGCGGTTCAGAAAATGAATGAATGAACGAAACGGTTTTAGTAAAACAACTCTATGAAGAAGTTGCCACACTCTAAAAGACAGGTGTCAAACCCAAGGCCCGTGGGCCAAATCCAGCTGACCAACTCATTTTATGTGGTCCACAACAGCTTTTAAAGAATATGATTATGATGCATTCTTTGCATCAACCATTACCATACCTGCCAACTCCTCCGTTTTGCCGTAAAGATTACAGTTTTCGTGATCCCACTCCAGGTTACAGTTTTATTAATCAAAATACAGATTTCACATAACAGTCAATTGGAAATTTCAAAAAACATGAAACATTCACGAGATCACTAAGAACTATATCTAAATTTAGAACAGAAACAATCGGCACTGCATGCTGCTAATATTACTTCCTGTGCAGTGTCTGTATAGCACAGTGTTTCCCAACCTTTTTGGGCCAAGGCACACCTTTTACATTAGAAAAATCACGAGGCACACCACGGAACAAAAATGATACTGCCCTCTAGCATAACAGCACTGTTACTACACGCTAAGTGAAATCGGTTAATCTTCCGCGGCACACCTGATTATTTCTCACGGCACACTAATGTGCTGCGGAACAGGGGTTGGGAAACGCTGGTATAGCACATGTGTGATAGGTCAGCCTTTGTTTTACATTAAGTCAAGCACAAGCAAGTGAACTTGCTTCAAGTGCCTGTCGGTGGAGCACTTCACATATTGTAAGCCACTCGTTTGATTGGTTGTTTTAAGCCTAATGTAAAGTGACTTGGCTCAATGCAAATTTGCAGCGTGTTGTGTTTAAAATTAACCCCCCCCCCCCGGCTAGCTACTGGGTTTTTCAGGTTTCAAAAGTTGGCAGGTATGCATGACCATGAAACATAATTCATCATCCTTCCACTAGGTGGTGGCAGCCTATTTCAAGTCAACACCTCGCTATTAATAACCCAGGAAGGATTGCATGCTCGCCAATTGCAGTTGTGTTAGAAAAGGAAAGAGAAAAGAGGATAAACATTAAACTCGGTTATTTTGCAATGCAGATTTAATGGCTTCCCCTTTTAAAATAGATGTTCAGTAATTATTTGGCCCTTGTTGACTGAGAAATTTAGTGATGTGCCCCTCAATAAAGATGATTTTGACACCCCTGCCCTAAAATGTCATTATTTAGCACATTGAATGTACAGAATTATTAAATACATTTTTTATGTAGAAATATAAAGTAAGGGAGTGAATGTGGATCACCAGAAAAAGTTTGTATGTATTTCAACACTTTCTGAAGTAAAGTAGAGTAGAAGATAAAGACCACCCCTTTGTCAATCTCCAGGGTCATGGTTTCATGTACAAGTGAACTTTGTTTGAAACTGATTCTGTGAAAATTTCTGCTTCTGCACACTGCAGTAGTAATAGATCCGGGGGTATTTGTAAGACTGCAATTTGTAAGACTGCAAATAAACAATTTATATGCAAAAAAAATTGCGTGTGCAGAAGATTCTGTTGGCCTTTCTGAGCATATAAATATCAGAATAAATTTCACATGGATTTATTAAATGTAGAATCATTGAATAGAATCAATCGTGCTGAATCACTGCTTCAAAGCCCGGGTTCAATGAAATCTTTGTATTTTCAGCTGTCTCATCTGCTGCCTTCTGATACTCACATTGTTCTCTGAACTCATCTGAAGCTGCCTTTTGTTTTTCAAACCTCCTCCATTGTTCTCATAGAACATTTCGATGCACGTGTTCTGCTTCTGTGAAGGATCATTTGTTTCAAGCTGTGAACCCGGAAGAAAGAGGCTTTTTTCCCCTCGACTTGGGGTGTGCTTGGTCAAACAATACCGTGTCAACAGAAATAAACCACCCTCACGGTTATAAGGTACTGGGTGTAAGGCACTGAAGTCCAAGCATGTGGAGGATCATATCTTCCGTGGGTGATTTTGTTAGTATAACAGCAGTGGCAGTGTGGAAGCAGCCCAAATTATATAGCTTGTCAGTGGGAACATCTGCAGGGTTGGGCTTGTCAGAGGAAGAGTCTCCTTTGAACATTAAGGCTCAGTTGATATGGTGCAGAAGCATCCTCTGGTTTCCATGATCAGCTCATTCTCTGAAAGGAGTGGAAATGAGGGAAGGGCTATGAACTTGATGCTTTCCGGTGTGGTGCAGAGCCACATTAGAAAATTGAGAGATGAAGGGGAAATAATTTTATATACTGTGTGTATATAAGGGGAAATAATTTTATATACTGTGTGTGTGTGTGTGTGTGTGTATGTATGTATGTATATATATATATATATATATATATATATACAAAAGTTATTTTATATGTTATGTTATTTGCTCTACCAAGGAGTATTGAGCACTCTCCTACGGAAGGATCTACTCAGAAAATCCTATATATATATATATATATATATATATATATATATATACACACCTTCCTCACCATCAGCGTGATCCTGCACACCACCATCCTATGCGGTTTGGCAACACTCTCACCCACTACTACTTTGCAGTCACTGACTTCCTTCAAATTACATTGCCCGCACAAGATGTAGTCTACTTGTGTGCTCCTATCTCCACTTTTATAAGTCACCCTATGCTCCTGTCTCTTCTGGAAGAAAGTATTTACCACAGCCATTTCCATCCTTTTTGCAAAATCTACCAACATCTCTCCTTCTGTGTTCCTGTCCTGGATACCAAACCTGCCCATCACTTCTTTGTCCCCTCTTTTTCCTGCACCAACATGTCCATTGAAGTCTGCCCCAATGACCACTCTTTCACCTCTGGGGGTACTCTGCATCACTTCATTGCACTCACTCCAGAATCTCTCCTTCTCTTCTAGCTCACATCCTGCCTGTGGGGCATAAGCACTAACAACATTGAACATCACGCCTTTAATTTCTAACTTGAGACTCATCACTCTGTCTGACACTCTTTTCACCTCTAGAACATTCCTGGCAAACTCCTCCTTCAAGATGACTCCTACTTCATTTCTCTTCCCATCCACACCATGAAAAACAGCTTAAACCCTGCTCCTAAGCTTCTAGCCTTGCTACCTTTCCACCTGGTCTCCTAAACACAGTATGTCCACCTTCCTCTTCTGAATCATGTCAGCCAGCTCTCTACCTTTTCCTGTCATAGTTCCAACATTCAAAGTCCCTACTTTCAGTCCTAGACTCATGCCTTTCCTCTTCTCTCTCTGCCTACGGACACGCCTCCCACCTCTCCTTCGTTGACGTCTTTGACGTTGTAGTGTAAAAGCACAAATGGCGATTAAAAATCTTGAATGTGTTTCCCCTTTATGTCTTTATATATATATATATATATATATATATATATATATATATATATATATATATATATATATATATATATACATACATATATATATATATTTATATATATTAGTGTGTGTGTATCTGTATGTATGTATGCTGTATAATGTTTATACAGACGCGATCCGACTTACGTTTTTAATTGGTTCCGGACGACCAACATAAGTTGAAAGTGAACGTAAGTTTTTACAGTGACGTATGACATGTGACGTATGATGCTCATACTGTATTATACATCCATAAATACCATTACCTTATTTCAAATATGTCACTTATTTATACTGAGTCACTTTACATGAAGCTTAAAACAGCCAATCAATGCTTACAATATGTTAGGTTCAAAACCGAAAGTAGTGTACTTGCTGTGGGTTATTTGGACTTCTGGTCTTTCAAGTGCGCAAGGGTGCCATTGAACTAATTTAGAACACAGCCTGCACTGATATGAATCACCAGCAGAGCGGAGAGTTTTTTCTTTTGTGAATTTGGGTTTTCATTCATTTTACAACTCTCTTTGCTTAACTGAGAATGCATGGTAGATTGCGCCGATCCGAGCAGATAGTTAATTCAGTTAATTGTGTATCAGACTTGCACCCATGCTAGTAGGTTTACGCTTCTGACCAACCATATTTGCTTTGGGTTACAAAAGTCCGCAAAACAGTGTAAACACAAAGATCACAGAAACAACATCTTAACACAAGAGTAACACACTATATATCTGATATATATAAAACGGTATATATAACTGAACTGGGAAGAAGGAGGGGCACGTTCAGTCCGTCGTTTGTAAACAATGGACGCGGCGTCCATGCGTCATTACGTCAGCGTACTATGTAGGTACGTCTAAACTCAAAATTTGACTTTTTTTTTTGGAAAAAAAACAAAAACTGATGAACGTAAGTCGGGGATCATCTGTATATTTTATTAATAAACATCACAGTACAAATTTCAAGTTTTACTTAATCATTACTACATTTTACTACATTAGTACTGTATTAATGAGTAAGACTGTCTATAGAATGTGTTTCAGAAGCATATTTTAGTGCATGTAATAGACACATAGTTTTTTTACTTCCGGTTGGTAATTCACGTACGTAATGTGATACATGGGGTTTTACTTTCGGGTACAGAACTTGCGGATTATCTTGATTCGCGGAAGGAGCCAGAACTGAACCCCCGCGAATAACAAGGACCTACTGTATATAATAAATTATTTTTTTCTTTCTTAATCCATGTTTATCTTTTAAAGAAATAAAGACAAGTCCTTTACAACTGATACAGTTTCACCCTGGTGTTGTTTTTTTTTAAAGATCTCACGAAATTGTGTGATCTCAGTTGCTCTTCCTTATGTTATTTTTCTGCTTTGTGCATGCATTTGTGTGCACATAGGTAACAGCATCCTACACTCTGCAGCCGACAGTGTGAGTAGTGCAGTTCAGAAGGCCAGTCAGGCGCTGAACGAGCGTGGAGAGAGACTGGGCCGTGTGGAGGAGAAAACTGGAGACATGATGAACAGTGCTCAGCAATTTGCTGATACTGCACATAAGGTAAAATGCTTGCACTCCTCCACTGATTAGACAATGAGATCTTGCTATCATCTGGCCTCCTCGTGTACCAAAGGTCATATCTGAGATACTGCTGTGATAATTATAATGACCTGGTCATGCATAAGTTGCAAAAATTCTTCATTCTCTCTGCTAAATAAAGATCTGAGTTTCATATTCTGAACTTTAACCTTGTATCTTCCAAAGTATATCGTTTCTTGATGATAAAGAATAAGTGCTTCAAAAGTTTAAAAACTCACAGTAAGCATTAAGTATACTTTCTGTGCTTTCTTATTCCATATCCTTCCTCCAAAAGGCTGCTTGCTTTAGAAGCATTTCCCTGTCACAAATCTTTCTCACTGAAGCCTACCCATTCTTTCTAATTACATACCAGCGAAAGCACATTAGCTTAATTCGGTTTTGCATGTCTAAAGGGATTAAACATCCCCGTTGTCAATGCATGTTTCATTTATTTTAACAAATGACATTATGTCACTCCCTTGGGCCTCTTTTAGAAATAATCAGTTTCTACCTGCTTTTATGGTGTTAAAAGACATGCTTGCGCCAAAAAGGTTCTCTGTGTAATGCATTTATAAATCTGTTGGTGGTTTATAACGGAAGAAGCACATAAATGAAAATGGTGTTGGAGAAACAGTGTTGTAAATGAATAGTGTACTTTTTAGTGAGCCTCACGTTCCTCCATGTGAATCCTGTCGAGCGAAGACGAAGGGCAGGAGTGAGGGAGAGTTTCTTGCCTTAAAATAAGTAGATGATGAGAGAAATCCTACCCATCAGTTTTCCTTTGGTGCTTTTTACCAGTTTTTTTATTTGCCAATAGTTGAAGTAATTATTTCACAATATTTTTGCACAGAAGTTTATCTCCAGTAATGTGCAGTCTAGCTGTGCCTTAATAGGAGTGAATTAATTTCAGTTTATGCAATGGAGCCAGTGGTGTAGTGGTTAGGGTGTCACACTCATGATCGGGAGGTTGTGTGTTCAAATCCCAGTAAGATCCTCACTGCGCTAAGACTCCTGGGCAAGGTCTCAACCACAAGTGTGCCTCTATTCACCCAGCAGTATAAATGGGTAGCAGTAAAAATATACTGGGAAGGTAACCTGCGACTAGTGTCCCATCCAGGAATTGAACTCCTCGTCGCTTCACACTGTGGAAACCAGGGATAAGCACCGGCCTGAAGAGCCACGATGGCTCGGGTGTAAAAAGCCCAAAGGGCCTTTAACCTTACTTACCTATTTAATGCTAATAGAATTGATATCATTTTATTTTTTAGTTATGGGCAGTGGTGGCTTAGTGGATAAGACGATGGGTTACTGATCCAAAGGTCAGCAATTCCGTCCCCACTATCACCACTGTTGGGCAATCAATTGCTCAGTTGTGTGTGTGTGTGTATATATATATATATACAGTAAAACCTCCGCTGACGAACGCTTAAGCTCACAAACTTTTCGCCTCAAGAACATTAAATTTGCGAGCATATAGTCTCTGCTGACGAACTAGTTTTCGGCGGACGAATCAAACCACGCGGTCGAACAGCGCCACGGTGGCGGCCACGAGAAGCTGACGCGCGCTCACGGCGTCACAGTTAAATCACCCCTTTCTTTGAGTGCGGAAGTGGTTTGTGTTTACTAGACATTTTGGACCATATTGAGTGTACTTTTGCTATTATGGGACCAAAAAAGACCCCACCACAGGCGGAGATCACTGAAAAACACGAACGAGGTGTGCGTTTGTGTGACTTAGCGTCCCAGTACCAGTACGCTAAATCTACCATTGCTCCCATCCTTAAGAACAAGGAAGCTATTAAGGGTGCGTGTGTGGCTAAGGGCGTTTCCAAACAGTAGGCGTTTCCAAACTCTCCTTCCAAACAGTAAGTCCCTCCCTCCCTCCCTCCTCCTCCCACTCCATTCCATCAAGCCATCAACTACCATCACAAAGGTAAATAAAACCACTTTATTATACAGTACAGTTTATTTCTTTAATTACAATACAATAGCACATTTATTATACATAAAATAAGGTATATTTTTGTGTAGTTTTAAGGCTTATTTAGTAGAAAATTATGTTTTATGGGGACCTGGGAACGGATTATTCTCATTTTAATGGTTTCTTATGGGAAATAAATGTTCGGAAGACGAACTTTTCGCCTTACACACACTTTCTGGGAACCAATTATGTTCGTGAGCTGAGGTATCACTGTGTATATATATATATATATATATATATATATATATATATATATAAAAATATGTATAAAGATAATTGTAAGTCACTCTGCATAAGAGCGTCTGCCAAATGCTGTAAATGTAGTTATCATAGTTGAAAGTATCACCTTCGTTGCAGAGATCCGGAGCGACATACTTGTACAAATATCATAAAATTGTGAATTCCATTCTGGAATTAATAAAGTATTTATCCAAAGTCATGAGCTCCATTTTGATGTTGTGTCTGCACTCAGGTGCTCACATAGGCGCACGTGCTTCGCCGCCAGCAGCACTAATTTCACTTCCGGTACACATCTTATTCTCTTCTTTTATGACGCAGCGTTTCCGTATACATGCGTCTGTAAACTCACACATGCAAACATTTTCAGAGCTCTGCTTTTAGGAAGTCCCTAAATATATATTCGAATCTAATGTAATGTAATGAAAGTCCTGTCTATTTGGCTGTAGTTATTGTTGAGGTGCAGTTATTGTTGAGCTGTGTGTGCATGTGTCTGGGTGTGTGGGGCTCTGCTGCCCCCAATTGTTCATTTTGTGCATGGTAGCTCATCTAGTGTACTATGATATCAGCTCATCCAGCTGTGAACGAGATTGGTGCTTGTGCCCTTTCTATAATGAGCTTCCCACTGAGGCTACTATAGCGCTCATTAATAAGATTAATGAACTCCTAGATGAATGACACAGTAGAAACGCAGGTCCCAGAGCTATGGTAAGTTCTTTATTGAGACAGCTGCAGACCTCCAGAACACTGAAAAGTCAAATCAGAAGTGTTGATGTCCGATGAGCATGTTTCATGTTGAAGAGCTTGGGTTTTTTCTGATTGGACGGTTTGCAGGCTCTTGCTAATAAAAGTAATTCAGTAGAGTTAATGTAAGTTGAGCACTCTATACTACATTTTTCATCATTCTCAGATATTTCCTGCAGCCTGGTATTCTGAGTGACATTATCTTTCTCTCTGACTCCCTTTCTTGCTCTCTTCATATCTGTCTGACCCCATGACTGTTTCTTCTCATCATTCCTCATTTATTACCCTCACCTCTTTCTATCTCTCTCTTTTACAGCTGGCCATGAAACACAAATGTTAAACTGTGCCAAATCACAGATGGCTCTGCCAACATCACCTGGACATGCACAGGATCGATGGAGTTAAGCTAATTACTTTTCAGACAAAAAATATATAACAATAGTATTGTGAATTAAAGCTGTTTTTATTTGATTATTATTTATATTATCTTCCTGGTATTTCAAGAAGAAAAGATGGGGTAAGATGGGGTAAAAGATGCCTGACCCGCTGACGGTGCATGATGGAAAAGCAACTCGGGCTTTTCATCTTTTCAGGAGCCTCTCCTTGCTTCCTTTTCGGATTTGGGGCGGTGCAGAGATCACTGTGGTCCTGGATACAGGGTTGGTTCACAGAAGAAAAACGGGGTGCCATGTTACATTTTGGTCCAATTAAACTGGATGTACAGAACACACATCATTTATTAACAGTTATATATATATATATCTCTCTGACCCATAATGCATTTTATATCCTTGAGGGCTAGCTAGTCTATGCTTGGATGGAGCGGAGAGCTGCTTAGGCGTAATGTAACCACATCCTTATCCAAACATCTTTCATTTCTGCTGTAGTGAAGAAACAGTAATAATCTTTTGTTATAATATTCATATTTTTGTCTCAATATTCCTATTATGAAATTAGAAAAAAAAAATCCTAGAATTTGAAGTCTGTCATTAAGCTGAATTAAATGCTAAACAGTGCTTAACAGTGTATGTAGTTATAAATGTAAACTTACTTTTAAATGAACTTTGTGGGCAAATCTATTAAATTAGTGCTGTATGTGGTGTTTATGGTTATCCAATTTTAATTTTATGGAGATTTCATTATGTAAAAAGGGGGAAAGGCAGGTAAAAGTTTTTCCCCCACAGTGGGCCTTTTTTAAAAAACCTTTAAATCACAGTTGCCACTGATGATATTTTAGTTTACAACAATCGTAACGTGTTAAATTGAAAAAAAAAAAAAGCAGTTAGTTTAGTTCAGCAGCAAGTAATTACCTACTAATCTCACAGTACTGCCACTGCCAATGAGCTTTTAATGGTGTAAGTACCGTAATGTTCTTTATTCTGAAACTGTGTGCAGTGTTCCATGATTCGCTTGTATGAGTTGACAAAGGTTAACATTTAATGATTTCATGCATAACCTACATATCAACAAGTTGATCCTTTGAAAACCAAACTAGATTAGAGATTTTTAACAATTTGTACAAGTTTGTGAACCGCAGCGCAAAGCAAACTGTTTAATTGGTTGCAATATTTTGTGGCTTTTGAGTAGTATTTAGTATCTGTAGCTGTTTACTTAATAGCAGATTTGAATACAGACAGCAGCTTACTGTGTCTGAGGTGGTCAGTTATCTCTTCTGGGTTTTCTCTTTCTGTGCAGTCTGTAGTTATGATGCACTAAACTGTCATCACCCTCGATGAGAAATCTCTAAGCCAATACAGTGGTTTTACAATAGTACTGTAATTATTTTAGTGAAACATAAACAGGATGCACACACGATATTAACCCTCAATTCCAACTGCATGATTTATTTCTCTTAAATATAAGTGTTTCTTAAAAATTTATTTCCAGACACATGGTTTTGCAGTTTGCAAACAGACCATGCCAACACTATTTGGATTTCAACTCTGTAAATGTACAGTTTATTTTTTCATCTTCATTGTTATTAATTTAAAAAGTGGTCAGTGTCAGATTAATATTAGATACACCTGTTAATTTTAATGGTCAAACACAGAAGAGTTTTCTGTTTCCAGTGCTAGAGGATGAATATTATGAAGACCTGCAGTCCTTGGCTCAATTTTTTTTAAATAAGAATGCATATGTTTTAAAGGCTCTATGTAGAGAAGTTAGAATGACAGTCAGATTATAAGGGAAATTCTGACTGTCACACACCTTTGTAAGTGGAATAAACAAAAATGTTTGATTACATTCTGTATTTGCGGTTTAAGATTCCAACTACAGAATTTTAAAAAATGTAGTTCTGACCATGAAGAAGGTGAAAAGGTCAGACATGTTATATCCAGCACAGCTTGTTGCTTAAATACCAACAGTAGTGCCTTTTGTCAATTGCTTTTTTTAATTTCTTTTCTCAGTGTAATCATGGTTGTTCGATGTGGAATCATTAATAAGCAATCAGAATACCACAGTATTGTTTTATATTGATTTTTGTATCTAATTACTAGTGAATGTGACATACTACATATGGACGTACTATGTCATAACTGGAAGGAATGTGGTTTCTCATTTATTTTTCCAATTTTATCCTGAACTATCCTTCCAAATAAAGGCACGATTACACCGCCTGTGATGTGTAAATCAGAAATCCCAGGAATGGGTGGTCATTTCTTGTGCAAAATTCCATACCTTCATCCAGTTTATTTCTCAGTATATAACAAATGGTGGAGGCTGAAGGTAATCAGGGATCCATGAGTTTTTTTCCTACTTGTATTATGTTTATCTGTGGTGTGTCTTAATGTATGCCAAACTTACGTATGTGTGAAGGTCTCTCTGTCTGTTTTACAGTGCTGTGCTATGGTGTTTCATTGTTGTCACCTCAATCTGCATGTCTGTCTGTTCTAGTTAAGGGCTTTAATTGTATTATGTTTTTTTACAATTTAAATAACTGTTGCTTTATGTGAGTATCCCAGAACCATGGTCTACCAAACCTTTGTTGCTACTATGAAGTAATTAGTTGAAGCCTTAATACTTGTAGTTATGCTATGATATTGGCAGAACTGTGTGTTTGAATATATTACATTTTGACTCCCTCAAGATTGTTTTTGATTATAGCTTTAAATGTCCCAGTGAACAGCACATGTGGTAGAAGTACGAAGGTTTTGCCAAATACATGATATGAAGTACGAGTTTTGCCAAAGACTGCTGAAAATAATAAATCCTTATTTTCCAAGGTACCACCCGAACTTAAAAAAAAAAAAAAAAAAAAAAAAGACATTTCTCACTGAAAGTTTAATCTCAGATTTTAATTATTACAACAAATGTACTTTCGATTTGGGCAAATTTACCTTTAAACTAAAGGTGTGCTGAGGCTTAAAAATAATTTGAAGATTTTGCTGTTTTTTTTTTTAATGTAATATTAGTCTAATACTATCAATGTCAATTCTTTTGTATGATTCCTAACGGGAGCAATATATGATGATGATGGCAATATTTACCCTGAGCGACAGGATGTAGACATCAGTAACACTGTTTTTATGCCTTTTCTTTTCCACAACAATGTATTTTTCCTAAAGATGAATTTACTTTGTCCTGCACTGAAATGAGCTCCTTCACTTTTGTTCATGCTTTCATAAAGCTAATATTCAGAACTGAACTGAACTGTTTAGTTATACTGTTTAGTTTGCTAATATTTTAAAAGTTTACCTTCTGTTAAATATCAAATAAAAATTGTCAAATACTGTGAACCAGCTTGAGTTTATCACTTCTAAAAATATGAGCTTGGTGCAGTGTAGCACTTGAATCTGCTTGTGTTCTGGCAGACTTGGCTAAATGAGCAGTGAGTCTCTATCAATTCTGTGGTTTCCCCTCACCCTCTAATAGCATATTAATGGCATAGATGGTTTTGATATATATATGTGTGTGTGTGTGTGTGTGTGTGTGTGTGTGTGTGTGTGTGTGTGTGTGTGTGTGTGTGTGTGTGTGTGTGTGTGTTAATAGTGAAATCTGTGATCTAACTGCAGAACCTCAGCTGTGTAACTAAATGTCTCGTAAAATACCTCAGGAACGTCCATGGAAGATTATACTTCATACCCTAGTAAGGCGCCCCCCCCCCCCCCCTCTCTCGTTCACACACACACACACACTTCTTCTTTTCCTTTCAGCTTTTCCCTTCAGGGGTCGCCATAGCGAATCATCTGCCTCCATCTCATCCTATCCTTTGCATTTTCTTCTCTTACTCCAACTACCTTCATGTCCTCCTTCACCACACACACAGACTTCCTTTTTTTTCCGGTTTTACAATCCCTGGAATAAACAGTACTGCAGTTTTAGGACACTACTTTGCTGTGTGAGTGTTGTGTTTACATGCTATTGTTTTCAGGGTTGACTGGGATAGGTGTGGCCCTGTTCACTGCTGTGTTGGGACTAAAGACCACCACTAGAAGGAGCCAGAGCTCGAGAGTTTCAGGGATTGTTTTTCTGGAAGCGAGTCAGGGGATAAAATGGGCCTGCAGGCCACTTAACCAGCACAGCTTCTTCTTCTTTTTCCTTTCCTTTCGGCTGTTCCTTTGTTTTCCTCAGGGGTCGCCACAGTGAATCTGATTCGCGCGTTTGATTTGTCATAGACTTTTACGTCGGATGCCCTTCCTGACTCAACCCTTTAGCAAGGGGTGCAAATACGCTGACGGCTTTGCAGCTACTCTTGTCGAAAGTCAACAGTAATTCTTTTACATGAACCTCTCACTATAGACAGTGAGAGAGAGAGAGACACATGGCTGGCCTTTGATCACCCAGTTAGCTGCACTGGGGGGGACAGTGACAACCTTGTGGAGAGTGGGACTCGATCCCCCAACCTTAGGATCAGTGATCCAGCGCCCTTTAACCCCAGGCCACAGCATAATTGTTTTAGGGGTAATTGTGTATTTTTTTTTTTTTACAGTGCTCAAATGCCACAACATTATTCTTTTTTTTATTATTATTTTTTATTTTTTTATGCCTTTTAGCTGTACAAAGCCAATGTTTTTGTATGAAAAATGATGCTACAGATAACAGTTATAACTGCCGAATACATTAGTTATTTTTGGTTGTAATTGCTTTAAAATACATTGTATACACACTTTTGCTCAGATGAAATGTACATGTATTTGAAATGATCATGGAGGATTTGACTGCACTGTGTATTTTTATATTCACTGAATTTCCCCCATCATCTCCACTGCCACCATCACCCACCCAGCTCTTTTCACCTCCTTTAGCCATGTACAGGAACTTAACACCTTCAGCAGAGGAAGGACTCCACAGAGACCAGAGGCCTTGCCCTGAACTCGCTCTCTCCCGTGCTTTCACTTGCAATTTTCGCATGTGTCTGTTTACAGGTAACATCTCAGACTGGTAGGACTGAAGCGCCTCCTCCCGATAACTGTGCCTCAGATCTCATTTTCTGTGCGCACTGCAGTAGAGCCTTCCCCAAAGGTGATTAATCCAGCTTATGTGTTCTACTTTTACATTCCCTGGCAGGTTGTAGTATAGTCATTGCGTTGGAAAATGGCAGTTACAGTACTGTATTTATGTTTTATTCATTTCTTCCTTTAACACTGCTGTGTCCATGCACAACATATTCTATTACAATAGAATTCAGGGAGACACAGAATTGGAGGGTGGTGTGCTGTGTTTACGTACGTGTCATATTTAATCCTTTTTCTAGCATGCCATCAAAATAGAGTCATGTGTTGGCTGTGTGAACCGAACGTGCTCATGGTGATAGCAGTATATAACAATTTTCATATACTTGACCACATTTTTTTTTTAGCAGAACTAAAGGCTCTGTAATCATCTTTTAGTTTTCAGAGATTTTGTTAGGTTTCTGTGTGAACAGTGTTTAGCTAAAGCTATTCACAGGAACATCCCACTTAGTTACACAAGATGTATGTGTGGGTGGGTAAATGGTGGCAGTGTTGGTGCATGGAGTCACCTCCGAGCCATGCCCAGGGTGACTTGGCAGATGCATGGGGTGGTGCAGTGTCGAGCAGCTGCTGGCTCTAAATCTGGCACTGGAGCTTCCTCATTGCCTTTGGCTTCCCACGGAGAGCAATGTCAGCCGCACTGAAATAATCAGTCAGTTTCCACCAAGTTTCTCACGTACTGTACACACCAGCTCAGTGATTTTAATAAAATTGGTATAGATTTCTTTATTATTGTTATAGTAATAATAATCATCATCATCATCATAGGCGGAGCAGTGGTTAGCACATCTGCATCACTGCAAGAAAGCTTGGGCATTCCTGTGGAGTTTGCATGTTCTCCCTGTGCTTGCATGGGCTTCCTCCGAGTGCTCCAGTTTCTTCCAAACAGTCCAAAAACATGCACAGTAGGCAAATTTTCTGTTCTAAATTTCCCTTATGTGTGACTGTATATGTGAATGGTTGTGTGAGTGTTGGCCTGGCGGTCTGTCTGGTGTATCTCACCCTTGCCCAGAGTCGGCTGAGATGGGTACCAGCCTCCCCATGACACTAATTAGAATTAAACAGCTTATAATACCACTAGCTAGCAATGAATAACTTTGGTATAAGACCTGCTATTATAAGGTTTTTTTTTTTTGTTGTTGTTGTTATAAGTGGAGTGAAAATTCAAGAAAACTATTTGAATTTTAGATTTTAATGTGATACACTGATCCATAAACATAAGCAGGTATTTTAATGTGTATGGATGGGCTGGCTAGGTGTAATTATCTCCAGTAGCTCAAATGAGTTTGATGTAGCTCTTTTAAAGTTGGGGGTTGATAAATATTTAGCTGTTTACGCCAACTGTTATATTGGTAGAAATAGACTTCACATCCCCACAGCAATCAGTCATTTGTGAAATCTAAAAATGTTATGAGGCCAGTGTCATTCATTGTCATACACCAAGTCATCACTGCTTTATGGGCCACTGGAAAATTTGCAATCAAATGCTTCCTAGATCAATGCTTGGTGTGATCATACCGTGCACAAGCCTGTAATCAGAATGTGTGTGTTTGTGTGAGACGGTGGCTTTGGAAGACCTTTCGAGGACAAGGAAGGGTGTAGCCAAAGCCCTGGAGATATTTCACTTTCAAATTTTCTAATTGCTAACCCCAGCTTTAATTGCTTGACATACTATGAATTCAGTGTTGCTATTTTATTTTAGAAACTGTGCAGCCCCTCATCTTTATTTTCTCCACACAGTGAAACTAAAACCTTAATGTGTACTTGTAAAGAAAGTGAATGGTATAATGGCTTTAATAGATTGTGTAATTGTGTAAAATTGTAATGTAACTGTAGACTTTAGTAGTCTTTGTTTATAAATTTCTGGCATAATGTTTAGTGCTGTTATTATCCAGTCGCCGGATTTCCCTCACATCTGTTGTCACACCCACATTCCATGCCAGTACTGTGAGATTATTCAAAATAAATACAGACCAAAATCTAGCTGCATGTTGCCATTTTCTCCCCTAACTTTTCTTTCTTCACACCTTTCCACTTTTTCCAGGTTTAAGAATCAGGGCATGTCTATTTACTATCGCTGAAGAACAGATTGCTTGAAACTGGAGCATCACACTCAAACAGTCTGCGGAGCGTTTTAGGTACAGGTTCATAACCATGGGGTTTTCATGGGTATAGGGTAGATAGGGCACTGTTGGCCATTTTTAGCCTGATGACATAATCTTGAAGTGCTGAAGCTGCAGACAGGCTTTTTTTTTTTTTTCATTGCTGGGTCATAGCCTTGACCTGGACCAGAATAGCTGGAGCAAATGAATGGATGTATTAGTGCTGTCACATGGAAGGAGGCCTGTGGAGCTGTGTCTCTGGCTGTAATGATGTCTTGGCTCAGTTCTCAATGCACCACCGTGCTGACTGATGGATGAAACAGGAAGCAAACCTGTGTTTTCATTCATCTCTGGCCAAAGAATGGAGGTGATGATTAAGATTTCTATCTATTTTTTTTAAGGCAGAGTGGGCGGTGTGTTATACTGAAATTTATTCAAGTACATGTGTAATGTACACTCAGCTAAAACAGCTTTTAGACAAGGTTATGCAAAAGTATTTTTTAATTGAAAAACTGAAACCAATTGATTTCTGTTGCAAATTCAAATCCTAGCGCTATCAAAGCAAAATTATTAAAAGATTTACAGTGCTATTGAATTGAATTGCATTTGAATAATAATGAATATTGATTGCTTCATAATAGGGGCAGCCAGTGGTGGTCTAGTGGTATAGGGCGGTGGATCGCTGATCCAATGGTTGGGGGTTCGAGTCCCACTCTCCACAAGGTTGTCACTGTCCCCCCAGTGCAGCTAACTGGGTTATCAAAGGCGGGCCATGTCTGTCACTGTCTATGGTGAGAGGCATGTAAAAGAACCATTGCTGACTTTCATAAAGAGTACATTGCAAAGCCGTCGGTGTGTTTCTGTCCCTTGCTAAAGGGTTGTGACAGGAAGGGCATCCGACGTAAAAACATCTGCCAAATCAAACGTGCGAATCAGATGATTCGCTGTGGCGACTTCCGAGTAAAAGGGAAAAAGCCGAAAGGACTACAGACATTGATTGCTTCATAATATCAAAACAGAGTGAACGGGTGATATAGTTATTAGCACATCTGCCAAACAGCAACAGACCCAAGTTCAAGGCCCGGGCTTGTGCATTTCTGTGTGGAATTTGCATGACCTCATGCTTTTGTGGGGGGTCCCCGAGGTATTCTAGTTTCCTTCCACAGTCCCAAAAAAAAAAAAAAGAAAGAAAACATCCACAGTGGGCTAACTGGCTGTTCCAAATCACCCCTGTGTGGTCGTATATGTGTTGGCTGGCTGGGCCTTGTGAGCTGTCCAGGGTGTGCCCTGCCCTCCTTGTGACCCTAATTAAGCATCTTAGCAAATGAATAAAACGGGGGGCAGTGGTGGTCTAGTGGTATAGTGCGCTGGATCGCTGATCCAAAGGTTGGGGGTTCGAGTCCCACTCTCCACAAGGTTGTCACTGTCCCCCCAGTGCAGCTAACTGGGTTATCAAAGGCGGGCCATGTCTCTCACTGTCTATGGTGAGAGGCATGTAAAAGAACCATTGCTGACATTCGTAAAGAGTAGCTGCAAAGTCGTCAGCGTGTTTCTGTCCCTTGCTAAAAAGGGTTGTGACAGGAAGGGCATCTGACGTAAAAACCTCTGCCAAATCAAACATGCGAATCAGATGATAGCGACTCCCGAGTAAAAGGGAAAAAAGCCGAAAGGAAGACAGACAGCAAATGAATAAAACAGAGTAAACATTAGCTGTGATTTTTATATCAAGAAGAGAAAATAGTAGTCAGTAGTCACACGATGTCATCATTGAGATTGTGATTAACCCAGGCACCATCACTCGAGCAGATTAAAAACCAAAGTGTAATTCATACAGACAGAAAAACTTGGAGGTAAATAGGTTTTCTCGAGCAAACACCACAATCAGAGGCTTAACACAACATGAGCGCATTAAATAGAAAATTAAACTAGTAAGTGAAGTGGAACTCAAAAACTCAGTAAACACAACCCCAGGCTCAGACATCCATCGAAAGACATTTACAGGGATCTTTAAGGCATTGCCTAAATCTCTATATTCATGTAATAAATGTTAATTATACCTTAGGATTGTGAAAGAACGTTTTATTGCTGTGATGTCACTGAGAAATCACATGAAAGTTCAGGTGACTCCAAATGTCCATGCTCAGTATAAGGGCTTCATTATTTCTGAAGAGAATCAAATCAAATCCAGTCTGTCCATTATATTTCATGTTTATTTATTAACAAGATTATTACCTGATGGAGATAAGGAGTGTGACCTGTTTGTCTGTGCGGTGTTTGTATAGTGATGATTGTTTATCTTTTTGGCAGTTAAATGACGTCACACTCGATGATGATGATGATGATGATGAAGAAGATTATGTGTCTGAGGAGCACATGGATTACTGGCTGTAGGTGATGCCTTGTAAATAATCATCAGTAGTGTAACCTTACTGCAGTACTCTTTTGGTCCTTAAAGACAATTGATCACATTGATCAAGTCCAAGCCTGCTCTGCACCTCTCATACACCCAGAACACATTGTTCTGACCTTGGGCTGAGGAGCATTATATAAACATAAATGCCCTGTTCGCACAATTTAATGAGTATATGTGTTTGTGTAAGACAATATTTTTCTTATTGAAGTTATACTTCTAATCTATAAGCTATTTGTAATTCTACGACAAATGTGAAGTGCTACATTACTCGAATTTGTTTCTCTTGAACTTCTGCAGTCCACCACTGCAGGGCAGTAGCGCTCAAGCAAGACATGCTGGAGTCTTGGCTGTACTTCGCAGCAGCTGGCAGTGGTTCTGGATGCCAATGTGGAACGGTTCATGGGGTGCAGAAACGAGCTGATCTGTCTGCTTTCTCTCTGCTAGGATTATTTTCCAGCCTCCTGTCCTACAGCCGCCTTTCTCCTCTAGCGAACCTTTTTCTACCTACATCAGCTCAGCTTCTTTCTAGTCTCATACTCATTGAGTCTTCTCCTTTTAGTTCAATATACATTAATGCTTCATTTGTTTCGTCCCTGTGGATTTACTGTTGAAAAAGATCACAGTTTTGATTTCTTGTTTAATTAAAAAAAAAAAAAAAAAAAAAAAAAAAAAATATATATATATATATATATATATATATATATATATATATATATATATATGTCTTCCTTTCGGCTTTCCCCCTTTTACTCGGGAGTCGCCACAGCGAATCATCTGATTCGCACGTTTGATTTGGCAGAGGTTTTTACGTCGGATGCCCTTCCTGTCACAACCCTTTTAGCAAGGGACAGAAACACACTGACGACTTTGCAGCTACTCTTTACGAAAGTCAGCAATGGTTCTTTTCCATGCCGCGCACCATAGACAGTGAGAGACATGGCCCGCCTTTGATAACCCAGTTAGCCGCACTGGGGGGACAGTGACAACCTTGTGGAGAGTGGGACTCGAACCCCCAACCTTTGGATCAGCGATCCAGCGCCCTATACCACTAGACCACCACTGCCCCTATATATATATATATATATATATTATTATTTTTTTTTTTTAGCTCAAGTCTGTGGTTAAGGCTTTGGTTCATTTTCAGCAAAATCAATGAAGTGCTCCTCTGTGTATTTACCATTCATGCAGTTTTTCCCTCTCTCTCTTATTTTTGAAAGTCTTTGTCAGATGTAGACTTGGTGTTTCACAACTTCCTGAGTGAGTCATATTGCACAGTCATGGAGCATTCACCACTTGTACTGCTATAGTGGAGGGTTCTCTCTCTCTCTCTCTCTCTCTCTCTCTCTCTCTCTCTCTCTCTCCTTTCTCTCTCTCTCTCTCTGACACTCAAGTCAGGTCTCTCTCTGTCTGTGTGTGTTAGTGCAAGTAAATCTGCTGGAGCTGCACTGAGCTGGCATTGGTGTGTTGATGAGGGGCCACTGCAATGCAGATCTGCTTTAGATTCTACTTAAGAATATGCAGTGTAATTTTGTGCAGGAGCTGAAAAAAAAAACAAAAAAACATACACGTGTGTGTGGGGGAGGGAGGCGGGAGTAAATTGTTATTTATAAGGCCTTCTCTTCATCCCTGGCACTCTGACAGCATCTTCACAGCCTCTGGGTTTCAGCACTGGAACCTGTTTAAAGCATGATCACTCTTATAGAACACAGTCTGAGCTATAGCAGATCATAGCACTCTAACTGATATCTCATTTGTAATGCCCATTTCTTTTTGGAATTATATTGGAAGTATGAATTATATGATGCTTTGGCTTAACTGCTGAAGATGAAGATCCTGGATTGTGTGCATGACTGTCTGTTTACCACCAGACAGTCTCTTGATATTCTATCCCACTTCCTCTGTGTGCCAGTCAGCAGGGAATAGGAGACCGTAATAGGAGACACAAAGAGCGATGGATGACAGAGAAGAGCCTGAGTAGTTCCGACAGACATGTTTTAAATCTCCACAGGCAAAACTCAGCTCATTTACTTAATCTGACCAGTCTGCTAATGTAGTGATTGCTAAAATAAGCTTCATGTAAGGACTTTTGTTGAATTATTCTGAGTAACAAATAATGGAACGGATAAGTGCACACAATTGTTGTTTGATATTCAGGAATTCATTTCTGTGTTCATACCCAACTGTGCTTATGTTGCGTATTAATATCCCATTTATTCATTCTTAAAGAATTAAGTAATGTATATAAACAATATACATCTTCAAATTACATTTACTTAAATACATTATTAATCCAAAGCACATTCATCCATTTTCTGAACCGCTTACTCCTAATTAGGGTTGCGGGGAGGCTAGTGCCCATCTCAGCTGACTCTGGCCAAGGGCAGAGTACACCCTGGACGGCTCAGCAGGCCATTGCATGGCGGGAACATGCTGACGGCTATGCAGCTACTCTTGTCGAAAGTCAGCAATGGTTCTTTTACATCTTTCTCACCATGGACAGTGAGAGACATGGCCAGCCTTTGATAACCCAGTTAGCTGTACTGGCAGGAGGGCAGCAGTAACAACCGTTGACAGTGGGGTTTGAACCCCCAACCTTAAGATCGGTACTCTAGCACATTACCACCGGGCCAGCACTGCCCAATCCAAAGAACATGTTTGCACATCCACCTCATAGCTAGATGGCCCTGCTTCAAATCCCAGCCTTCGGAATTTGTTTGGTGTTTGTATGTGTCCATATGCTTGCGTAGGTTTCCTCCCAATTTCCGATCCTAAGTGGTTCTTCTAAATTGCGCCAGGGGTGAGTGTAAACGTGTGTGTGTGTGTGTGTGTGTTGGCCCAGTGATGGCCTCGCAAGCTTTCCAGGGTGTACCCTGCTCTTGCCCAGAGTCACTGAAATGGGTGCCAGAAAATGAATGAATAAATTAATGAATTAGTATATTTGGTGAATAATCAGGTTTTTGAATGAAGGCAGACCGTAATTGGAGAATGTTTGTAACTAGAATCCTATGGTTGTGTATTTCCATCGCTATGTTGTGTATACTGTGCACATTTGCAGTATGCAGATGCTTTGTGTGGCTCTGAGGTAGCACACTGGTGCAGTGGGTACTATCATTGCTTCATAACTCCAGAGTCCCGAGTTGGATTAATTAGTTTACTGTTGGCACAGTATTTTTGTGTCCTCCCACTCATGTCTGATCTGTGTGTGTTTGTCTTCATTCTTTTAAAATATGCTAGTCGGTATAACACTAAAACATTATGAGCACGGATAGGTGAATGGAATAAGGTATTACACAGCTTTGGATCGCCATATGCAAGGTGTTGGTTAAGCAGGTTATTAGTCATAATATGGTCAGAAGTTTAATAATTATTTTATTCTATCCTCCGAGTTGTAATAAATGTAGAGTTTTTATTTATGTATCCAAATTTTTGCCCCCACCCTCTGTGTGTGTGTGTGTGTGTGTGTGTGTGTGTGTGTGTGTGTGTGTGTGTGTGTATGTATATATATATAAAACAAAAGGACAGGACAAAGACTTTCTATTGAAACTCCATTTATCACTACAGATCTGTTTCGAGGGGTGGTGAAACCATCCTCTCTCTTCAGGTGATTATAGAAGAAGAAAATAGATTCTTCTATAATCACCTGAAGAGAGAGGATGGTTTCACCACCCCTCGAAACGGATCTGTAGTGATAAATGGAGTTTCAATAGAAAGTCTTTGTCCTGTCCTTTTGTTATTTGCTCTACCAAAAAGTATTGAGCACTCTCCTACGGAAGGATCTACTCAGAAAATCCTCTATATATATATATATATATATATATGTATACATGCGCAATAAAACCAGTTTATCGGTTTAAACTGGTTCTAATATGCAAACAATACATATTGCGATACTCTGAAGCAAAAACGTTTTTTTGACATGCATTCGAAAAACTTCAGAACAGTAAAAAAATATTTCAGCTATTCCCGCTAATAGAACCAGAAGTAATGCTTTTGTTGGAAAAAAAAAAAAAGCGACCGCACAGGTCCCGGCATAACACACGCAGTCATAACACCCAACACAATCGTGTTTCCATCCTCTTATCTACAGTCCTTCAGTGTGTGGAGAGCCAGGAATAATAAGAGCCATGCCGTGATTGGGCAGTGCGGATGTCACAAAGGCCTTCAGCGTCACACAACTTGCGGCCTCAGACTCAACATGCTCCAAATCAGTCCCGGATTCTGGTAAATTACATTCCACTTCTCTCCAGCATAATGATAATATTAATGTGATTTATATGATAAACGATATTGTATGTTATTGTAAAGTTCTAAAGTTTGACGGACTTTTCTGATAAGTGTTATACATGTGGCATGTGCAGAGCAGGCCTATGCGCATCGCTATGATGGCATTAATATATTGTATTATATATATACAGTGGTACCTCACCTTACGAAATTAATCCGTTCCAGAGCTTTTTTCTTAACCTGGATTTTTCCTGAATTGAACTGCATTTTACATGTAAAACGCGTGATTTGTTCCAGGGCCCCCAATATTACCCCCTAAACCCTTTAAAAATTATAAAAGCATTCCTTTTAAGACCTCCTTCTGCTTCAGTATCGTACCGATGGTAGATGGGTTTCGCCATATTCCTTTGTGATATCCTCAACCGAATGCCACGAGCTTGCTTCTTCTTTCCACTCGCACCGGAAATCACACCCTCGCTCGCGCGCGTACTTGTGCGCGCATACTGACCATGTCTTCTTAGCTGTGTTCTAATCTTACAAATGTTTATGGAAGGTTAAAAGCCTGAGTCAATTACTAAAGCAAGAAACTCATGAAACAACAGTAACTCTGTCCTTTACACGAAAAGCATTATGGGAGATGCAGCTCCATAATAGCCAATGGGAGGTAGCTGCATCATCCCTCCTAGCCAATGGGAGGCCAGCAGGGCGGGATGTTGGGAGATAGCCAATGGGAGGTAGCTGTGTCATCCCTCCTAGCCAATGGAAGGCCAGTGTGGCGGGATGTTTGAACGTCATTGATGGGAGAGCAGAGCATGCATTGTTTGAATGTTTGAATGGCGCCGTTTTTTTGATGTTTGAATGGCGCGTTTCGCAAGGAGAACTTTTTTCGTATACAGAGACACAATATTTGGGAAAATGTTTTTCGTAACCTGAATTTTTCATTTGCTGGGACTATCATAAGGTGAGGTACCACTGTACATGTACTGTTAATATTGTTATATATAAATATATCAAACTACTGTTCATAGGGTTATCGATCTGATGAGGTCTAGTTGTGCATGATACAGTTCTGCACATGCGCGGATGATGCGCCACCTTTAATTCCGCCTTAAAAATTTAATATGCATGTATTAATGATTAAGGCTTCACAATATGCTCATAAAAGCACTAGATGCACTTACATTATTCTAATGTTTATGTGTATTTAATATGATTAAATAGCTTATCTTGCTCCATATACAGTTGTATTTCAGTGTTAATGTTCGTGCCAAAGTTTAAAACAAATTTTCTTAACTAGATTTTTTTTCTGATGCTTAGAATTTTTATTTTAATGACTAAAAACAACGTTTTTAATGTTGTTGATTTCTCTTTTTGAAATAAAGAATAAATTCTGTCAAGAACAGGCTCACCTTTAATTTAAAATTCTTCTTGCAATATATCGCAATAGAAAAAATCTAGGCAATACCCAACCCTAATATATATGTATGTGTATACAGTATACGTATGTGTGTGTGTGTGTATAAAATGTATTATTATTATTAAATATACAATATATATATATATATATATATATATATATATATATATATATATATATATATATATATATTATGTTGACTAAATTCTGCTGGCTGCATGTGCTTATACACCGATTTTCATCAGAGTACTGAGTTTGATAAGGGTTGGACATATAAGTTTGATCTATGTCTGAGTTGAAGTTCATTGAAACACATACGAGATCAGTCCTAACACAGTTTCGATCTTGTTGCATTGATATTTGGACAGACAATCTGATTCTTTTGGATTATTTTTTTTTATTTTCTGTCCATGGATTGTTGGATTAAGTGTGTTTAGACTGACATGTCAGGACGGAGATTGGGTGAGAGGTCAGTGAGAGTTGTCTGATGGTGGAGTGTGTATAAGGTAGGCAAATGAGGACACAAGGTTTATATAAACACACATCATAATTCTGCCACAAGCACAAATCCCACCACCACATGTTCAGGAGCAGGTGAAGGGCCAAGGGCTGAATGTGCTGCAGTGTAATAACTGAGTCTCTCAAGGAATACAGATCAAGTAAAAGTAAGAGGTTTGAACATACACAGCAGTGTAGATGTTCATTACCTGGGTGTCGCAATGTGATACACAGGGCGCTGAGGGAAGCCCAGCATATCATCCACTTAAGGTGGGAACCTTCTTTAACAGATGGAGGTGTTCTATGTTTGCCACAGTGTATGACTTACCCCTGCAAAACTGAACTTGTTAGAACGCTATAATTGCACCCGTGTGTATTTCTTCTTAGCTATTAGTCTTCAGTGTAGATTTTCTGATCATCTTCTGTGGGCATCGCTTAGTTCTATTGAAAGGTAAGAATATTTAATATAAAAATATATGTCTGAAAATTTTGGGTGTTTACTTATGTCCAGTCTCTGTATAGCTGGATACTGCATGTGGCCACAGGAAGTCTTTTTTTATACCAAGTCTCTTTCTTTTCACATCTCCGGGTTTTGGCCAATGTGGGTCTATGCAATTATGAAAAGGAGCATAGATTTACGACTTTGCAGTTTGTTTGATTTCATGGTTTCAATTGAGAAAATATGTTGAGAAGTGAGCCTACTGGCACCTCATCAACTCATGTTACCAAAATCTCTCTCTCTCTCTCTCTCTCACACACACACACACACACACACACACACACACACACACACACACACACACACACACACACCACTCCTAAGCATCAGTGTTATATCTCTACTATCATTCCTTGTACTTTGTCTGTTGCATCTCCCCCACCTCCCACCCCATGTTGGCCATTGCTGATATAGCACAGCCCAGGTCAATTTGTTTAAATGACAGACTTGGAAGCTAACCCAATATACTATGATGCATAGCTGTGTGCATGTACAGTGGTGCTGCATGCATTGTTACTGTACACTATGTAGCTATAGGGGATTGAGTGGAGGACAGGTTCTCATACTAAGCTTGTGTAATGGACTCCCGGGCCAGAAGAGCACGACTTTAATTGAATTCCGCCGCTGGTAAGCTGATATGTTTCGCTAGGCGTTCACTGACTCATTGATCGGCATGGACAGGGCTCAGAAATTTGCTTGGCAGTATGACCAATCAATCAAACAATTAAACTGCTCTGTGCAGCCTCCTTTACTCTATTAACGTCCAACCCTCAAATGGCAGCTATAAAAAATGAATAGCAGCTCATGGCTGCTGAACATTTTGTTTTTTGTGCATGACAGAGAGCAAACCCTAATCCTTAACACCATACATCACATGACTGTGTGTGTGTGTGTGTGTGTGTGTGTGTGTGTGTGTGTGTGTGTGTGTGTGTGTTGTATTCTTGGGATGAAGAAGATATTCCACACAAAAGCAGAGTGATACATTATGTCCTGAGATGCAGACTGCACCTTTTTCCTTGATAAGGATGCTGTAAGCTGAATACTAGCCTTTCTCTGTGGCCACCTGGCATCATGAATTCTACAACGATTTCCTGTCACTTTAAAAATGTACTTCCTGTCAGGTTGTTTGAGCAAGTATGTTTTCTATCGGACACCACAATCTCTTGGTGGTGGTGGTGGTGGTGGGGGTTTGAACTAAAGGGTAGAACCTGAGGGTCAGGGATGTTCCTGTCCCACCTATTGATCAGGGACTTGATCATATTTCATATTTCATATTTCATTGTCCTTTGCCCTAAAGCGTCCTGCTGAAATCCTGATCTATGGCATGATCAGCACATTCCTGCTCCCTAGTGAGTCTTTCTCATTCATATAAGGACATGTTCTTGCTTTTGCAGTAGATGAATACATTTCAGATAGAGTCTTCCGCTTACATCCTGGAGGTTCAGGAGTATTAATGCACTGGATTCTAATGTACAAAGTACATTATAATAAACTAAAAATAAATTATTGTTGCTTACATTGCTGTGGCGTATATGAGAAATCAAGAGAGTAGACAATCAAAAGATGCTTATATAGAGCAGGTGTGGATAGAATAATTCCTAATACTGTAATACATTGTGTGTATAATATGTTAGTTTTAATAAATCATTTTGTAATTGTGTGTGTTTCTGCTATAAATAGATGCAGTGCTGCTGCAGTAAGTGTGTAGTTTCATGAGCTCACAATACCCTGTCACTGCTGCTGACTCTATGCAGGCTCAGTAAATGGTTTTGCTGAGAAACCCAGCTGGGATCATATTAAAGGCACATATATATATATATATATATATATATATATATATATATATATATATATATATATATATATATATATATGGATCTTCATACAACCACCAGTGGCAGGAAATAGACACTTTTCCTTTCTACATATTGTGGGATGAAACTAGGCAGATCAATGCAAAGGAATTTTGAAACCATGTACTCTAAAGAGCACATTTAAATTGAAATACATTTTTGAATTCACATTTATTATACAGTGTTGTGCTTGTAGTTATTGTGCATTTAAAACACAAAATCCACGTAGATCTGAACACATATAACTTTGCCATATAAGAACTATTGACATAACTTCTGCTCTCTCTCAGTACAACCCAGTCAGGGAGTGGTATGGGCTGGATTTTAATGAGTCTGTTGATCATGTATTATGGAAATGAAAATGCATGTAAGATGCATGTTGTGTATACATGTCTTTATAATCTCAGCAGGATATTGTGTATACTCTGATCTGTGTATGTGTTGAGAGAAATTCACTCAATCCTGGAGCTGTGTGTCCTCGGAAGAGTTTGAAATGTAGTGCCTAAGGTTCATCAGGAAGAAGCAGCCTTCCAGGTATAGCAGCACTATGTGTGTGTGTGTGTGTGTGTGTGTGTGTGTGTCAGTGTGTCACTCTGAACTGAATCAGGGTCACATATTCTCAGTCATCTCACATGAAGTAGTATATCATGAAAGCTCTGTCCATCTAGAGAGCTGATTGGATCCTTGAGTCTGCTATTAGACATGTCAGGAATAAATACCAGGAAATATAGAGCTGTCAGAAGAGTAATATGTGTACATACGTACACAAGCACTCAGGGTGATGGGTAGATGGGACAAGTTATTGACTGATAATGGCTAAAGGACACTAATAACAGGGTGGTTAGTTAAGAGATTTAATTAACCCTAGCTGTGCCCCATACTGAACCCTGAAATGCCAGCCATTTCTCTGCATAACCAGCATGTATTTTATATATTGTTTTAGATGCCTAAATATTGGATTTGCATGTTTTGAATAGCTCTCGTATTGTACTTTTAAAAAAACTTGTTTTTTTGTTTGTTTTGTTTTTGTTTTTTTTTTCAGGCAAAAAAGGGCAACTTCTGGTCACATGACCAGAAATCCAAGATGGCCACCATGCTTTGGATCACTCAAATTTAGCTAAACCGGTGACTCTAGTATTTTTCCTCATTTTTGATAATGATTTTGTGATAGCAGGATTGTTGCTCAATACAAGACAACCTGAAAAAGGAAAACAGAATTGAAATATCTCTGTGTCACTTAATAAGGTCCAAATGAGTCGACGTGTGAAAAAAATGAACTTTTGCCAAATATAGATACTGGCATAAATTTATACAGAATTAGGCAATATTTCAAATAATAAAACTTGTAGTACATCTAAATAATACAAAGTACATGTTATATATTAGTTATAATGTGCAACATAATATTAGGTAAATTCAACTCCAGGATTATACAATTCCAAGATTCCAAATACACCTTCAGGATTTCAAATCGTAACGCTACAAGTTTATTTCACATGTTAAAAGAACCTGCAGGTGAAGAATACGCTTCACATTAATTCATAGTGAGTGCTGGGTGGTTTCGGTTTCATTTTGTTAAATATCCAACTTACCATCAATCTGAATTACGACTGGTTGGTTGGAACCGATCTAGGTCGTAACTCGGATAGTGAATGTATTAACACGAAAGTAAATACACTCGCTATCCGAGTTACGACCTAGATTTTCAAACGTGCATGGGAAAGCCGATTAGATCGGCTTTGGGCACTGCGAGGGTGCGAGCCTGGTGGTAAAAGTGCTGGATCACTGATCCCAAGGTTGGGAGTTCAAGCCCCACTCTCAACGGGTTGTCACTGTCCCTCCAGTGCAGGTAACTGGGTTATCAAAGGCCGGCCATGTCTCTCACTGTCTATGGGGAGAGGCTGTAAAAGGACCATTGCTGACTTTCGTCAAGAGTAGCTGCATAGCCGTCAGTGTGTTTCTGCCCTGCGATGGCCGAGTGAGCTGTCCAGGGTGTACTCTGCCCAGAGTCGGCAGAGCCTCCCTGTGACCCTAATTAGGATTAAGTAGTTCAGAAAGTGAATGAATGAATGAATGATACAACAGAAATTTATTACATAGACTCATATTCTGCATTTGAGATTATATTACAAATCCCTGATTAGGGCATACGATCACTTTTTATAGACTTTATTTTAACGAGTTTCATAGTTTTTTTTTTTTT
Organism: Plotosus lineatus; assembly: GCA_024760905.1. Lineage (NCBI taxonomy): Eukaryota > Metazoa > Chordata > Actinopteri > Siluriformes > Plotosidae > Plotosus > Plotosus lineatus. The sequence continues at coordinate 58,263,285 of CM045732.1, forward strand.
TTTTTTTTTTTTTTTTTTACTGCATCTAAGGTAGATTAGTTATTTTTTTAATCTTTCTTTCTGATTTACTACAAATTATCGAACAAATTTACTTTTAAGCTTACCATTTTCTTCGTTGATGTTACAAAATCAATTCTCTGAAATATCTATCAAATTTTTTTATTTTTCTTGAAGGGGTAGGAACACTCAGAATAGAGAACTGGAGCGCATGTGAGGTGGCCAATCTGGGACATCCTGGGAGCATCCTTTGTAGAGGTCGTTACTCATTTATGAAGCATATCTCAGCTATCCGAAGGGCCAGGGAAAAGAAAGCTACTTAAAGGGCCTGCTCTACTAACTCAATGTTCAGAAAACCTCCAGAATTAATAAATTACAACATGTAAGACATGCATTTGTCAAACACATTATGTGGACCTGTTTTGTCTACCTCCTTCGAGTCAATTCATAAAAAACGGGCTTCCTTATTTCGCTGGGTTTTAAAGTAATGTACACAAGTTGAGAGTATTAAAACATATTTTTATTCTATAATTATTAATGTGCATCTAGGATCGAGTTAATTCATGATCTCCTGATCTCCGTGATATTTGTATTTTAGAGTTATATTTTATTCATAATTTTAATAAAGTTCTATGTTGTTATATATTTGACCTCATGCAATGCGGTTGCTGCTTTTGTTAAGCGGCACAAGTGTGGTGCAAATGCTTCTCCTCCCCAACTTGAAGCCAGTGAGACTATGTCAATCTTATAGGCGTGAATGCTCCGATTCTTTTGCTGTAACCAGAAGGAAGGGGAAAGCATTCTGATTCATGTCTTAAATAAATTGGCTCCTGAGGCTGTGGTCTGCTCAGGCTACAGCTGCACTTGAGTGTGTCACACTTCTATCAGTTGAAGGTTACACACTCAACTTTATATCCTAGTCATACTCTACTTTTTTCCATGTCAGATAAAAAAACTCCTGTCATATTTGCCGGCTAAGTCCGCGTATAGAACGGTTTAAACGAGTATGTAAGCCTTGTCTCCTGGCTGGATGGAGCTTGGCCGCATGTCCTGAAGCGCTCTAGAACTCCCCAGAATTACCTGTCACTGAACAGAGCCGTTTGTGCTGCAATTTTAATTGCTTTCTCGCCTTTTTTGTTCGAGGGGAGGGAATGAGGGAGTGAGTGTGCAGCCGAGCGAAGCAGGTCCCGGTCGCCTAACGAGACAGCTCGGTATTGCACTTGTTTGGTGCTTCCTAATGAGAAGCCCTAAATAGGTATGAGCACCATGAGTCAGCCAGAGCAGGGCTCCTGCCACAAAGCTGGATTAGAAAGGTGTAGTGCCACATTTCCTGCACATGAGCGATTGCTAATACCTTTTCCAACAGGATGAGGTGTACACTAGAGCGGAAAGGCCATACATGTAACAGGATTTATATAAATTTATTAAGGAGTGGAACAATGATAGATCACAATCGCTGACAGGCATGTTGAAGACATGTCACACTAATAACCTTTTAGTGAGGGATGTTTGGCAAGAATTTAATGTTTCAGTGAATTGGGACTTGTATTGCCATTCCGTTAAATTTCCTACACATTAAATCATTCCATTAATCAGTTAATTAATCAGTGCTAGACTGACTCATAAAGGCACAGAGTTTATTGGAGACTTTTGTGTTGGAAACCTTAAGCCATATTCAACCTCAGTTCTCAAAAGGTAATAAAATCTCTATCATTTAATCCTGCTGTATAATTCTGAGTATCGTGGGGCTGATGCAGTGTTGGTGTTTCACCCTCCCTGGCCGTCAGCAGAGTGACAGCTTAAGGCTCATGGGAAGGTTTTGCAGGGCCTGCCTACGGAAGGGCAGCATCTGCTCATTGTGCATTCATGTAAAAGTTATTGATTTTTTTCTTCTCCTCCTTCTCGTACAAATCAATACAAGTCCAGGAGAGTGCATGAGAATGCAGAGTAGGGGGGAAATTAAGTAACAGGCCTCCTTATGTCTTCTTTGGCATCTTTTAAGTTGTAGGAGGTTTGCTGAGGAATTTGGCTGATACTTGGTCTTTATAATGAAGATGAAAATGTAGGAGTAAATTTTACTTAGCATGGTACATGCAGCATTTTCATCTGGCTGTGGGTTTTTTTTATTACAAATGTATCCATGCAGAGATGGGTGCCGGCCTCCCTGCGACCCTAATTAGGATAAAGTGGTTTAGAAAATGGACAGGTGAATGTTTACATGCATTTGAAGTCCATGCTATGCATGTGATCCACATCTCTCAAAAGACTTTTAACACCACGCTGTTTAAAAAAAAATAAATAAATAAACAAGTTGATAAATGCAATAATTTTCCAAACTGCTTTATGCAACTTGTTTAAAGCCATAAATAAAAATGTAAGTATTTTTTGCCCAAGTGATATTTTTAAGGCTACTAACTGGTGACTCCTCTCCTGTGTAATGAAGAGTGAAGGTTTTATGAAGATACTAATGAAGTCTGAGAGCAGGGTGGGAGATTGTGTGAAAATGCCAACAGACAGCATGGACTCCAGCTCGGACAGCACTTGCAGCAGGGGGAAGGACATTGTCACTACCAGTAGCCTACAAAGCCATTCTTCCTGTCACTGTTAGAGAGGTATGCAAACAAACCCAAAGCAACCATGCTTTAATTCACTGCACATAAATCACAGGGCATGGATGTGCTGAATGACGGTGCTCATGAGACTGATTGCGTGAATATACAGACACTCCCCGCTTTACGTTAAAAAAAAGTCAAATTTTGAGTTTAGCGTGCTCTCTGTAGTACGAGACATACCTACGTAGTACGCTGACGTAATATGCTACTTCCCCATGACGCTGCGTCCATTGTTTACAAACGACAGACTGAACGTGCCCCTCCTTCTTACCAGTTGAGTGCGTGTTACCCTTGTGTTAAGACGTAGTCTCTGTGATCTTTGTGTTTACACTGTTTTGCGGACTTTTGTAACCCTAAGCAAATATGGTTGGTCAGAAGCGTAAGCCTACGAGTGGTAGTGGTAATCAGAAAAAGCGGAAAGCCATCTCCTTAGAAACGAAAATGGCTATTATCAAGAAAATCGATGCTGCTGAAAATGCTAGTAGGCTTACGCTCTGACCAACCATATTTTCTTAGGGTTACAAAAGTCCGCAAAACAGTGTAAACACAAATATCACAGAGACGAAGTCTTAACACAAGGGTAACAGGCACTCAACTGGGAAGAAGGAGGGGCACGTTCAGTCTGTCATTTGTAAACAATGGACACAGCGTCATTACGTCAGCGTACTACGTAGATACGGCTCGTACTACAGAGAGCAGGCTAAACTCAAAATTTGACAAGAAAAACCCATGTAAAATCAAAAAAACGTAAAATGAATGAGCGTAAGTCAGGGAGTGTCTGTATAATTTCCTGAACTCCTTCATTAGGGACACAGTAAGGTTTAAAGCCCATCTCAGCCAACTCTGAGTGAAGGCATGATCAAATGAACAACTCACCAGTCCATTGTAGCACCAATGTACACACACAACACCACACACTCAAACCTCGGGGCAGTTTATTTCAACAGTCAGTTACTGTAATGTGCATTTCTTTGGACCGAGGGTGAAAACTAACGTACCTGGAGGAAACCCGCACAAACACAGAGCAAACAAGAAAACTTCGCAAAGAATGTGTACGTGCAAAGCACTATGCTGCAGTGCTGCTCTAACTAAAGGGTTTACCACTGTGTTAGCGAGGAATCCCAGGGCTTTCTAGGCATATTTGTTGTAGATCCAGGTCTGGGTTTTACTGGTATTGAGGGTGGTGGTGGGTCTTTAATTTTAAGTGTGTACTGCCCGTGTAGGTGAAGCTGGCGGGTGCCTTAAGGTTTTGCCCTTGTAATGTGCAACCTCAGCTATGTTTCTCACGTACTGGTAGAAGCATAACTTAACATAAGCCTGTTTTTTTTTTTCATTCTCTTGTAATCGGAATCAACATCTTTCTTCATTTTCTAAGAGAGTATTGAACAAAAGACTCCTTCCTTTATTGAGAAAGCTTTTTTTAAGGTCATGAATATAAATAAGCCAGGAGGCTGTTTTATGAATCTACGTAATTAGTGCAGTGTGTCATGGAATACCTGCAGTCAGGTAAAGAGGTAGAAAAAGAGACCATGACAATTAATTTTTCATATTTGGCCACCGTTTTCAAATATTTACAGAAGTGTTTTACAGCGATGTCGAACACATTTTCACTGAGGACAACATCACTAAATTTAAAGGTGATCAAGGGACGATGGCCAACCTAACATGCGCTCTTTCTTAAATTATGAATGATTAGCTGTTTACTTGACTTGGGGCAGTGGTGATCTAGTGGTATAGGGTGCTGATCCTAAGGTTGGGGGTTCGAGTCTCACTCTCCACAAGGTTGTCACTGCCCACCCCCCTCCCCACCCCCCAGTGCAGCTAACTGGGTTATTAAAGGTGGGCCATGTCTCTCACTGTCTATGGTGTGAGGTATGTAAAAGAACCATTCCTGACTTTCGTAAAAAGAGTAGCTGGAAAGCCGTCAGCGTGTTTCTGTCCCCTAATAAAGGGTTGTGTCAGGAAGGGTATGCAACGTAAAAACCTATGCCAAATAAATCGTGTGAATCATTTGCTGTGGTGACCCCTGATAAAGGGGAAAAAGTCAAAAGGAAATCGCTCATCTAGCTGTTTACTTGACATAGGTTTCTGCCTCCTAATGGAAGGATGATGATTTAGGTTTCATGGTCATGGATGATGCAAAAAATTTGGACAATAATTTTTGAAGCTCTTGCAGGCCACATAAAATAAGTAGGCAGGCCAGATTTGGCTTTGAGCTTGACACCTGTGATCTAAAGCTATCCAACCTTTTTTTCTCCCCACTCTCCAAAGGTGTCTTCATGCACATTTGCAAAACGAATCTATTACTATTAGATTAAAAAGAGCTCTACAAACTCTTGTTTTTTAGATTGCAGAAGTAAAAAAAAAAAAAGTACTTGCACATCAAAACCGCATTAGCTGTTGGATAGAAGGATCTGCCAGCAACAACTCAGCAGCCTGGATCTGAGCCTATCCTCAATAATTAAACCCTGGGGGAAATCTTCTATACTGCAGCACCATAACAAGAGCAATATATCCCAACATTAGAGCACATGAGAATGTTGACAGATCTTCCTTATAAATGTTTATTATATAGAGACATATTTGATGGTTAATGTGATGTCTATAATGTATTCTAGTTCCACACATGACTGTGGTGTCATTATGTTGCACATCATCACAAAATGGCCCTAAAACTTAATATCTGGTGCATTAACAAGATAAATGAAAGCTCCATTTACCAGGCTAGGTGTAATTAACCATTCCAAGAAAAAGAACAGTGAGGTCTTCTCATTTGTTGGGCATGTAGGGTGCAGGACAGAGCGATGGCAATACCTTTATCTCATCATTTATTCACCAGCACAGCTCGCCCTGATCATCCTGCCTTTTCCCATCTCCATTTTCCCCTTCCTTTTTAATGGACATTCAGTTGCCTTGTGGTGACACACTGGTCATTTCATTGTCATCATCTGTGCCACAGTGCCTATCAGTTATTACTGTACTGAAGTGATATGAATAACAATAAATTCAACACATGCAGCATTTCATTTAAAAAAAAAAAAGAAAGAAAAACAGATGAGTGGATTATGCTTTGTCCTAACCTTCCTAAAATGTAATTAATAAGCTGTTATTAATGCGTCACCAGATTATTGCTCATGTTTTTATGGCACTCACTATTTGCTCAGTCTTTTAAACAAGTTTCTTCCTTGAATTCATGCTATTATGTGAGATCAGTAATGAATCCTCACCTTTCAGCAGTTATATAGAATGTTTATAACACTGATGGTTCCACGATAAAAATTGTAATCTATGGTTTGTGCATTAACCTGCCGCACTAAGCTTAAATGTAAGGGCTGTGCTCCATTCATTGACTCAATGCCCTGTCTCTTTCTAATCATGTTCAATCTTATCACCTTAACAATTATGCCATTGAATAGTTGTATGGACACTGCTTTAGCAGCGTGTAGAAGTAGACAGCTATTATAAGGCAGTAATGAGCCGACGCTAGATAAGCGTTACTATCTGTGCTGAGATCTTGCCTTCTCCCATTCTCCTCAAGGGTAGAGGGAACACACCCCCTTGAGAATACGCCAGGCTCATGGACCAGAAAGTCACCTGATCCAAAAGTCTTGTTCAGCAAAACTGAAGACTACAAGAAAAACATGATGACATGGCATTCATGTTACCAAGCTTTCACTGTACATTCACAACATGATAAAAGGATTAGTTTGTGGCAGTATGACTTTTGAATTAATCGTGATGTTATACATTTCGATGACTTTGCCACATTCCAGAATGTGTTCCAGAAAAATAAGCATATATATATATATATATATATATATATATATATATATATATATATATATATATATATATATATATGTGTGTCAAAATACTGAATTTGTCTCTCTTCCCCATCCATGATATGCAATGCCAACCAACTCTTTTTGAACTGTGGCACATGTGCATTTGAGGGCGGTCTAACACATTCAGAGGGAAAGTGCTATCCACCCCCTCGTACATATGAGCTCTCAGACACCCATGATTGGTTGGTAATCGCTGTGAGTAACAGTGAAGTGAGCGTATGTCATCCCTCCCACCCATAAGAGCTCAGCCAATTAGGCTCTCGGCCACGGACAACTGTGACACTAAACCGGATTCAAACTTGCGATCTCCGGGTTAATAGTCACTCACCTTGTCGATGCGCCACTTGGGAGCATTGCATGGGGGAATTAGCATGGTTGGGTCGAATGGGTATTCGAACTCGGGACCATTCTATCATGAGCCCAGCACCCTAACCACCAACCCACCGGCCCCACAGTTTAATTAGTCTTCTTCTTCTTCTTCTTTTCCTTGCCGCTTTTCCCTTCAGGGGTTGCCACAGCGAATCATCTGCCGCCATTTCACCCTATCCTCTGCATCTTCTACTCTTACTCCAACGGCCTTCATGTCCTTCTTCACTACATCCCTGAATCGTCTCTTTAGTCTTCCTCTAGGCCTTCTGCCTGGCAGTTCCAACCTCAGCATCCTACTATGAATATTCTCACTATCCCTCCTCTGTACATGTCCAAACCATCTCAATCTAGCCTCCCTGACTTTGTCTCCAAAACCTCCTACATGTGCTGTACCTATGATGTACTCATTCCCCCCACTGTTTAATTAGTAATGTTTATTTATTTGTATATATTATTATTTGTAGGCGGCACGGTGGCGTAGTGGTTAGCATGTCCGCCTCACAGCAAGAAGGCCCGGGTTCGATTCCCGGCCTGGGCGTTTCTGTGTGGAGTTTGTATGTTCTCCCCGTGCTTGTGCGGGTTTCCTCCGGGTGCTCCGGTTTCCCCATAATCCAAAGACCTGCACTGTAGGTTAATTGGCCGTTCTAAATTGACCGTAGTTTCTCTCCTGCAGCGGCACTGGAACCCAGTCGTATCGGCACTTGCCTTTCCATTGGATCCTTCCGGTGGCGCCGAGACAGGGGGGGACTTGCTGCTTGGGTAACAGCGTGTCCCTCATTACTCCCTACCCAGGCTCTGTGCACTGGGGAGTATCACCAGTCAGGATACTGGCCAGAGCGCAGCCATAGCCCTTCGGGACTGACGGAGGCCTACGCTATTATTTGTAAACGTTCAGTTTAATATATTATTGTGAATTTCCCTCTGGGATTAATGAAGTGTCTATTTTATACATTTGTATAATACATCTTTGAGTGCTGCTTTAAATATACTTGGCTTTAATTTTGGCTTGGTGTTTTCTGTTGCATAACCCAACAGCCAATCACCACCCAGATGAATGAGGAATTACGAAGCAATGAGAATTTCACTGCTGTATTATTTGTCAGGGAAGAATAATGACCTAAACCTTTTGATATTGAAAACTTGAAGTCCATGCAGCGCCCTTGTGCCATAAATCAATCTAAATAGTGGATTAAATAAATTGAAGGTATAGAAGGAGATGAAGGAAATGGTGAGTGTGCTGGTTGATATGGAAGGGATTTTAAAGGGATTTGAACTGCTTGCCTGCTTCAGTTCTTCTAATTTGAGAGTTTATTCAGTAGCAGTATTACCAGGGAAGTAGTCACATGTAGAGTCCCAATCTTGTGCTGAAGAGACACTTCTGGAAAGTCATGTGAACAAAGCTCCAAGGAGTGTGTGCCAGTGTCAGTTAGGTTCATTGAATTAGTGCCAGGAGATGCCTCAATGCAAGGTGACTAAGGCTAGCGACAGATACACTGTGGTCTGATTCAGTCATGGCTGAGCATTTGCAAAAAGGCACAGAATTCTGGGGACTGCGGGACAGCCTGATGAAAACAGACTAGTGATGCGTCATGACATCTGGTCACTGGTTCTCAGACATGTCCTTCCTAAACACCTTGGCATCGACCGTAACACGTTCTTTCAGCTTTACTGACCAGAGATCCCATAAAGTTGTCTGAAGTCTCATCATGTTCTTGTGTGCTCAGTGTAATCATTCAGTTTGTGTTTAAAAGGAAACAGCTCTGGGAAGAAGACAGGAATCAATGCTCAGCAATGAAATCTGAGTCAGCCTGTAGTACATGTCTTGAAAATGCAGGCATTCATATATGCACATACAGTATATGGACATGAGACAGAGAGATTTGTTTATTTTTATACCATAGTATTGTTGAGAAGTTTTATGAAGTACAGATGCTCCCCGACTTACGTTTTTAATTGGTTCCGGATGGCCGAACGTAAGTTGAAACTGAACGTAAGTCGTTACAGTGACTTATGACATGTGATGTGTGACGTATGACGCTCATACTCTACTATACATCCATAAATACCATTAACGTATCTCATAAAACACCCCTAAATCAATTATTATAAACATAACATTGTAAATGTAATATCAAATATATCAAATAATATCAACATTAATTTCAAATAAGTCACTTATTTAAACCGAGTCACTTTACATAAAGCTTAAAACAGCCAATCAACGCTTACAATATGTGAGGCGCTCAGTACCAAAAGTAGTGTACTTGCAAAAGTAGTGTACTTGCTGTGGGTTATACGGACTTCCGGTCTTTCAAGTGCGCAAGGGTGCCATTGAATTCGTTTAGAACACAGCCTGCACTGATGTGAATCAACAACCATATTTGCTTAGGGTTACAAAAGCCTGCAAAACAGTGTAAACACAAAGATCACAGACACGATGTCTTAACACAAGGGTAACACGCTATATAACTGATATATATATATATATATATATATATATATATATATATATATTGGTAATAGGATGCTGAGGCTGGAACTACCAGGCAGAAGGCCTAGAGGAAGACCAAAGAGACGATTCATGGATGTGGTGAAGGAGGACATGAAGGTCGTTGGTGTCAGAGAAGAAGATGCAAAGGATAGGGTGAGATGGAGGCAGATGATTCGCTGTGGCGTCCCCTGAAGGGAAAAGCCGAAAGGAAAAGAAGAAGAAGAAGATATATATATATATATATATATATATATATATATATATATATAAAACTAAGATAAAACGATATGTATATAACTGAACTGGGAAGAACGAGGGGCACGTTCAGTCTGTTGTTTGTAAACAATGGACGCAGCGTCATTACGTCATTACGTCAGCATACTACGTAGGTACGTCTAAACTCAAAATTGGACTTTTAAAAAAAATTTTTTTGGAAAAAAAAAAAACATGTAAAATTGAAAAAAAAACGGATGAACATAAGTCGGGGCAGACTTTGTTTGATTTCTAGGTCACAGACAGAGGAAGGGTGAAGGAATCGACAATGCAAGGATTCATTTGAAGTTTGAGATGCATCCTGTTTTGATGATTTAAAAGTGAATCATTTTAATATTTGAAGCTACTCATTTTACATGTTAAAGTTGTGCAAGTCACAGTATTCAGTAATACTTCAACTAATATTTATTCAGTGTATAGTCACACAGTGTAAATTCTTCAATCAAATTCCCCTTTAGATCATCACGGTTCCACCAAGTCCCATCAAAATCAGCACGATTCTCTTGAATCATGGTGATCGTGGACATTGTGGCCCCAGTGTAAACCCAGGGTTAGGGAGTAAGGACATTCAATTTAGCATATTATCATTCTGACTTTATTTCATTCATTCACTCATTCATTTTCTAAGCCACTTGATCCTACTGAGAGTCCCGGGTAGGCTGATGCCCATCTCGGCTGTCTTTGGGCGAGGATGGAGTCTGACTTTATCACTAACATTTTGTTCATTTTCTGCATTTATTTCTTTGTAATAATTTGTCTATTAGTCTGTTGCCAGAATATTTGTTCTCCTGCCGGTGTCTATTAAGCATCAATGTCTGGAACTCGTATATCAGTGGAAACAATATAATGGAAATATAATGATATAACACACACACACACACACACACACACACACACACACACACACACACACACACACACACACACACACAGAGTTCTTGAAGCGGGTGAAATGAGCTGCATGGATTTGGCAGCAGCACTTAATTACACCTCTTAATAAGCCTTTAGTCTAATCAAACTCCTTTTTACAATTGAGCAGCTCTATACCAGCTTACCACCGAGACACAATGAAGATGTTGCCTTATTTATGTGTTTGTTTTGATCAGGGAACCATACTCATCCTGTTTTTTTATTGTAGTTTTTTTGTCCCATTGTTTTAAGACCTCCAGTCTGATTAGTTTTTGTTTAGATAAAAGGGTCTGATGTGCTTTTACAAGATGAATCTCTTTCTAAATGGCACTGATTATAGCCAACCCTGGATATCTAGTGTATAGTTACATGTTCCTCAGTGAGTGGTGTCTCCTCCCTGACCTTGAGTGATCAATTCCTTGGTGTACAGCAGTGTGGCGGAAGCTCATAAATAAGAATGAAGTATGGCCCCAAGGGCCCTAGAGGAGTGGCAGTGTGAGACTAAGCTCCGCCACTCAGCCCACCTCCTCACCCACCTGGAGATTAATTACGACCCCTGCCACATTACCATCTGATCCTTTAGCCACTTTGTTCCCATAACACTCCCCCCCAGCCATCTTCCTTTTTTTTTTTTTTTTTTTATTTGCTTCGCCGTCACTGTTATCCTCAGATACATGCGGGATAAAAGGCAATTTTGACAGTCAAAGGGGAAAATATTTCCTTTCACTCACCCAATTACTCCATATACATGCAATTGGCAGGAAGGAGGAGTTTCATTGTAACCCAGATAAATTATTTTCCAATGATTGTGGTTATTTGTTGTAGCGGTCTGATGACCCCACTGTGTTACTTGAATAATTTCACTCACTTCAAACTAGTGGAATCATTAGATATCACTTTATACAACAGTTTTTTTGTTGTTTTGTTTTGTTTTTGAAGGCATTTAAACTGCCAAGAGCAATACGTTAATATCTGATGATGCGTAATATCTTGACGTTGTGCTTAAATAATAGTCACTAAATTCTGAAGGTTTCTAAACATGTCTTTAGATTTCTGTCTGTGTGCATACTGCAGATGAAGAGGAAAAAAGAGGTACAGGGCTGCTATAAAACAAAAAGCAGATGGAGCTGTAAAACAGGGAGCAGCCGTGTGCAGTGACATGCCAGATAACCTCATAATAAAGTGCGAACAGATGACCATGAAATGGCAGAACATCCATCTCCTTGTTTAATAATGACCAGCAGTGCAAATTGCAGTGGGAATGAGATCAGATCAGGATATGTTGTATCCTTAATGGCACTGGCACACACGCCCCCCCCACCCCCACCCCCTCCAATTGAGGCCAATACAAACTGTACAATATGCAGTGCTGCGGTTTTGTGGCATACAGGGGGGAAAATGTCAAACCTCCACAGAACCTTTGTGTCAGGAATCTGACTCAAGGGTCAGAGTAAAAGCCAATAGATGTAGACTGTACGCTGTAGCTTTAGATTTCCATCTCTGTTCTACTGAAATCCCTAATCTGAGGGAGGAGGAAACATCATAACAAACCACAGCAGTTTTCAAAGCAGAATCCACTGGTTCCTGCCGAGATCTGTAGAAAGTGTTCAGTGAAGCACAAAGTCAGAAAATAGGGTTTCTTTTACCTAGACTTCTGTTCCTCACAAGGGCTGCCTGGCACAGTATTTATCTTTGTAGTGCCCCAAGTGTGTATCTTCCAGCTGTAACAGAGGTTTGCGTGTACAGGATTGCCTCGGATACACTAGATGTCCTTCAAAATATGAGTGAACATTTCATAATCTTCATCATTTTAGTTGTCAAGCATTCTGGTCAGAATTTGTGTATAGCGATCATTTGTAATATTATGATGAACATTTTTAAAAAAATATTTTAAATTTTATAACTTTTCAGGACCCCGCCCCCCATTTTTGGTCATTTGGTCATATCCAATTCCCATCAGCCTGAATTCGAACTCGCGAACTATGAAGCCAGAGATCACTTCTTGATGATGTGCCATTTGGAAGTCTAGATACCGTAATCCATGTAATAAGCGCCCTGCTCCAATAAGCCCCCGCCAAGTGTTTTTTAATCTTGCATCTAATAACCACCCATGTGTACTGGTAGCAAAATGGTAGATCAATAGCATTTTATTCGATCTGTCTCTGCCTGTAAAAGTGAGTTGACACGGTATTTCGAGACCCCCTGCCACTGGGGAATGTTCATCAGTCACAACTCATTTGATTGTTCCGCCATGCTTTAAAAAACAGGAAAATATTTTGCTGTTCTGTTGGTAGTTGTCCATCAAGATGAACCATTAGAAACTGCTACAGCAAAACTATGGGATGCTCTGAATGAATGGAGCGATGAGGAAGATATGGACTTCATAGAAAGTGATCACGAGTATTTTTCACCCGATTCTCCTGCTTGCTAACTTCATAAATTTAAGCAAGTTTCTGGCCATGTGCTTTGTGCTAAAGTTGACATTCGTGTTGATTGGCTCAATTTTACATCGTGGGAAGATATTTAAAGGAACAGCACCAGGAAGGAAAATTAAAGGGTCATTTTTTTTTAAATTTATGCTGTTTTCTGTGTATTTTCAGCTTTCATGTAAGTAATTTGGTTGATACTACAAAATGAATAATACAAATACCAGTAAAGCTCTTTTATTGTTCTGTTATCATTTATGTTTTCCACCTCTATGGTAACAAGCACTTACCGTTACATTTAGCTGGGAACCATTTTAATATGCCCCCACCCGCTCCAATTTTTTAAGCGCCTTGGGCGCTTATCACGTCGAATACAGTATTATTTTTTTAAAAAGAAAATATTGGAGGTTGTGTGTTCAGACCCCAGTTAGACCCCTAGCAAGGTCTTAACCACAAGTGTGCCTCTGTTCACCCAGCAGAATAAATGGGTACCAGTAAAAATATACTGGGAAGGTAACCTGCGATGGACTAGTGTCCCATCCAGGAGGAGTTGTACTCCTAGTCGCTTCACGCTACAGAATCCGAGGATAAGCACTGGTCCGATGAGCCACTATGGCTCGGGTGTAAAAAGCCCAACAGACTTTACCTTTACCTATGCATAGATGGCACCCTGAGCATTTGTCTGTCCTGCGGATGTGGTCAGCAGACCCTGCTGCTAATGTAGTTAAACTATTTAATCCTCTGAGGAATCCTATACATTCAAGATTATAGTTTGACACTGCTCTGCAAATGCTTTACATTCAGCAGAATTGTGGAAAGTGCCTTTTCCTGGTAGTATTGGCTGTGTGCGTCATACTGCTGAGCAGCAAAGATGTGAGGCAGATGCAGTGATGCAGAAGTAAATATACTTTAAAGAACCCAGAAAAGGTAAGCAAAACACAGATCTAAAACTAAGGCAGGCACAGTGTAGATGCTTGAAACTCAGAAGGAAGCAAACAGAAATTGCAGTCGGACTTCAGAATGTACTGAGTACCAGGACTACATGTAAACAGACATGGGTATAAATATTCAGTGTTTCCCATCGTGTGAGTTTTGGCGTGTTTATATAGTCCTCAGCACAAGCCACTTAATGGACTTCAGGTGCAATCACCTTCATTTCCACTCTGTTTGATGGGTCTCCTGTAGCACACTATAGTTCTTTTTCCCAAGGAACCCTGAATCGCTTAAAGTGAGACTCGACCGTAAATGGAGAAGCTTGGCTGTGTATAATATGGAGGGAGACATGAGGAAACTGACACTATTATTTCTGTTAACCCAAAAAACCCAGTCTATAGGTCAATAATTCATCTTCATTTGTGTTACACAGTAGTTATACAATTATTATTGCAGTACTACATTAATCTTAGTAATACCCCAATTTGACTGGAGCACGGAATGCAATGTTCGTGGCGGAAAGGCGCAGAACGCACTCTATGGAGAAGCTTCAGCATTTTTACACGGAAAATGGGTCAAAAACCTACGGAAAATTGTACCTTCCGAAACACCTTCGGAACGTTCACGGAATGTGCGGAAAAGACACGGAAGGACCATGGTACAATGTCGGAATACATGCGTAAAAGCACTCGAATTACCTTCGGAACCCGTGCGGATTGCAAAGGAAGACCTTCAGATAATTCACGGAACGTTCACGGAAAGAAAGGAACACTCAAGGAACGACTATGGCACTACTTCATTTTAGAAAGAAGAACTACGGAATGATTGTGGAACAGGCGGAATGAAGGCAGAACATTCACGATCAACATGGAATGACTAAGGAATGACTGAGGAATACCCGGCGTAACCATGTTTCAATGAGAAAAAATCGGCAAAGATCAAAAGATTTGCTCCTGATTCCGCCTATAAATACACCGATTCGAAAAAGGAAGCTCATTCTCTCATTCATACTATATGTTTATAATTCATAATATGTTTATAATCTACAATAAATTTAAACTTTAACATATGTTTGTAATGTACAATTTGTTTATAATTTACAAGATGTTTATTAAAGTACTATATGTTTATATTTTACAATATGTTTATAATGCACAATAAATTTAAAATTTAACATATGTTAATATGTTTAATATCAATAATGTCAATACGTTCCTTTTATTTGCACCTCAATGAATCATTCCAGACTAAAAACCATGCACACAAGTCCAAACCACAGTGATTATAACTTCAAAATTTTATTACATGAACGGGAAAACAGAAAAAATAAAGTGAATGAACTGGAATAATTTAATGTTTATAGTGGAAGTGACTTCCGTGAGTGTTCCGCAAGTCTTCCGTGTTATCCGCAAACCTTCCATGAGTATTCCGTGGGGATCCGTAGATGAATGCAAATGTTCCATGGTCACTTTTGACCATCCAGAAATAGGGGGGGGTGTTTGGCTCGCGGAACGATCAAGGAACACTGGCGGAATAAAAGGAATGATCACGGAATGTTTGAGGAAATGGCGGAACTTTTGTGTAAGGACTGCGGAACCAAAGGGAACGCTGTCGGAAGATTTTTCCCTGAACGTTCGTGGAAGATTTTGGCCTGCTGGAAGTGGAGAAATACATTCGGAATCATACGGAAGGACACGGAAGATCACGGAACGACTGAGGAACATTGGAGGATGACGACATTTTTGCTTCCGCGAGTCTGCCGCGCTCCAGTGAAATGGAGTTATAATTTTATGATCATATTTTATGGGGGTATGTTTTGATCAAGAAAAAAAATGAATGGATGTGTGAGTGAACTGCAATAATCTAACTACAGTAATTTACATTCATACTTTTCTCTGACTTGCGCAACTTGGGTTGGAAACCAGGGAATGAAAATGAAGTGCTATGACGATTACTAGAACTTTCTCTTGTTCTTCTGCTTTTCCCACCCTCTGCACTGCAGTGGAAGGTGAAGGCGGGCATCATGTTCTTTCTGGGCATATTGATTTGGTTAAAGCGGCCGTACCTGAAATAGCACAGAAAGCAGAATTGACATATACTCAACTGATGTAAAGCTCAAGAGCAACAAGGTTGATTATGGATATAACACAGCACAGCTCCCCTATGGCCTCCTCCACGTGTTCACACACATGAGAAGAGACAAATGAGCACCGGTACATATAGTAAAAACCTTTAAATGTTGATACCATGTAACTCTGAGATGTATCTGAATTGCAATTTTTGTCACTATATGATTTAAATTTTTTTGTTCTGTCTCAGAAGTGATGTGAAGAAGCTGTTCTTTTGGTTGTTGGCTTTGACAGAGCTGTACTTTATTAATAACAAAAAAGCCTGAAGTGATGAATCCAAGTAGCGGTGTTATCATCGTGCTCAAACTGAGGCACACAGTTTTCAGCTATCGAATCCTGCCTTTCCTCTTTCTGAGTCATTCGGTCATTTTCGTGTCTCCTACACTGCCGACCTACTTCCTCTGTAAACAATGCAAATCCTATAATCCACATATTATCTGCATAGTATGATTAAATTGGGAGCGTGAGCTCTGCTTTAAGGAATAGGCTGTCTGGGCAGGGCAGGAAAGGACAGCCAATGGTTTTCATTTTTTTCCCTTTTTTTCCTTTTTAAAGCTCTTTGTGGACGATATTAAAGGGAATAAATGACACATTATTGAAAATATTCAAAGACTGACAGGAACTTTGCATTTTCCTCGAATTCTCATAGGAGGATAGATTACCTATTTTCGCCAGTTTGGTGCAACGTAATTCTTCTATCGAATCTATCTAGTGCCTGAGTCATAGGACGACCATTGGCGACCCGCCATGAAGGATAACGCCCTGGTTATCATCATCATGTAGGTTTTCTTGGCAGGATTAGTGCAGTGGTTTGCTATTGCCTTCTGCACGATGCGAATCTACGGCCAATTTAGAACGGCCAATTAACCTACTGTGCATGTCTTTGGATTGTGGGAGGAAACCGAAGCACCCGGAGGAAACCCACGCAAGCACGGGGAAAACATGCAAACTCCACACAGAAACACCCAGGCCGGGAATCGAACCCAGGCCTTCTTGCTGTGATGCGGACGTGCTAACCACTACGCCACCGTGCCGAATTCTTCGATAGCTCTGTTGATTATCGTTTTACTCTGAGGTCTCATACCTGCTTTGGGAGCCTTTTCAGGATGATTGTTAGACCAGGCAGATGAAACCACGAAACAGCTGATCTTTACTTGCAGTTAAACAGAATTATTTTACTGGCAGATTTATGATAATTACTTCCTAGCATGAGTTTGTGATTGGTTCGTTCTAAAGATACATGCAACCAGGTTATTCTGAGGTTTTAAGACTTACATGGTTTTATTGATGTTTTCTTTTTTCTTCTGTCTACTTCCACTCAGGTGGTTTCAGGAGAATAACTCAAAAATAAAGTCACATATCAGCAAAAAGCTTCCGGAATACCTCTATATAATCGACCGACAGATCAATTTTGATTCATGGTTTCATCCAAAATCTGTAAAGTGTTATTTTTGTTCATTGTATTCAGCTAAATATTTGTATACTGTTGGAAAATACTGGTAGCGATCCAGTATATGACTTTTGTGGCACATTCACAATAGTGCTCATGTGTTCATGGAGATGGGTAGGTAAGCACATTTTCAGGATTTTTAGTGATATATACAAAATTATGAATGGATAGGATCAGAAACGAGTACATCAGAGGGACAGCACATGTTAGATGTTTTGGAGACAAAGTCAGAGAGGCTAGATTGAGATGGTTTGGACATGTACAGAGGAGGGATAGTGAGTATATTGGTCGTAGGATGCTGAGGTTGGAACTACCAGGCAAAAGGCCCAGAGGAAGACCAAAGAGAAGATTTATGGATGCGGTGAAGGCGGACATGAAGGTCGTTGGAGTTAGAGTAGAAGATGCAGAGGATAGGGAGAGATGGAGGCAGATCATTTGCTGTGGCGACCCCTGAAGGGAACAGCCGAAAGGAAAAGAAGAAGATATACAAAATTATGAATATCACCCCGTTATAAATTTGTTGAAGCTGTGAAAAGGCACAAGAAAACTTGTTTAAATTGTGATGCATTAACAATAACAACAAATGCTGTATAATATAGAATTAAACAGAAACCGCCGTTAGCTGCTAGCTTCAGATTGTTGCCTCTTAATCCGTATTGTGTCGGTGGTTGTCTGGTGGCCTTCAAATTTACTGATGAGTCAGTTGTTGTTTTTTCTTTTAATTTTTAAAAAAATTGTTTTGTTGCATTAATGTTGGAAAAGATCAAATATAATCAATATTAATTTTTATTTTTAAATATACATCTTTTAATTTTTTAAAATACGTTTGAATACATTTAGATACCAGTCAAGGCGTACTTCCATTATTTTAATTCCATAATCATTTGGCAGCTTTAAAAACATTTATCAAAAGCAACTCTGTGAATCAGACAATAGATACAGAACACATTTTCCATCAGAACAAGAAATAATTCCCCAGTGCAGCTAACTGGGTTATCAAAGGCCGGCCATGTCTCTCACTGTCTATGGTGTGAGGCATGTAAAAGAACCATTGCTGACTTTCGTAAAGAGGAGCTGCAAAGCCGTCGGCGTGTTTACGCCCTGCGATGGCCTGGCGAGCTGTCCAGGGTGTACTCTGCCCTCGCCCGAAGTTGGCTGGGATGGGCGCCAGCCTCCCCGCGACCCTAATTAGGATTAAGCGATTACAGAAAATGAACTGAACTGAACAAGAAATAATGTGACTAATTCTGTTTATTTTTCTTTTCTTCACTATATCTGTTGATTTCCAGCCCCAGTCAATGCTCACCATTGAAGGTGAATGCAAACACATGCTTCCCCTCAGACATGGAAACCTTATCCTTGAAAAAAGAAAGTTTTCTAAAGGTTTAAACATGTTGTTACACACTTGTAATTTTTGATCCAACACCATGAACCAAAGAGGTTTCTACATTAAAAAATGCACATAACAGATCCTGCGTAGTTAAAATAGTCGTTACTATATAATCATAAGCATGAACTCAATCAGAACCACATAAAACTAACTTCAAGTAGTATTTGGAAGTCAGAAAATATGTCAGAAAATATTTACATACTGTATATATTTATATTTTCATGATATATGAAATAATTTATCATGGTGTCTCGCATAACTTTGAAAAAAAAAAAAAATCAAATGGAAGAAATACCTGGTAATATAGAGATAAAACTGAGTTTATTTCCTTATTGTACATTTATATTTCCTGGAGGGTTTTAAATACATCAAACAAGGAATAAAAATAGAAATTTAACTAAATTACCTAGTCAGCCTGGATTAAAACAAAGAAAAGTGAGAGTGCGAGACATGCATAATACACTGGAAGTAATCCCATTGGAAACAGATGACATGCTGTACATTAATTGCAAACAGTATCCAGACTACTCGTCAGAATTATCAGAACTGACATAATTCACAGACTGATTCCTGCATGATAAATAAACATACAGTCCCATCCACTTTATTAGAAATGATAGAACTTTCATTAAATTATCCTTGCGTCCAATTATGTGGTGGAGTTTATCAGAATCTGGTCGATTGATGATGCTTGCTGATGTTTTTCCAGTGTTTTTGCTGAACTTGTCCACTGTAGCTAAAAGAGTAGAACCCAGTGTGGTGTTCTGCTGCTGTAGCGCAGCTGTCGCAAGGTTCAGTGAGTTACGCATTCCAGGTTGTTTTTGCTCAGCACGGTTCTAAACAGTGTTTGTCTGAGTTACTGTAGCCGTGCTAACTTGCATTAGTTCTTTCCATTCTTCTGACCTCTGTCAACAACAAGGAATTTATAGCATCTATAGTTCTGCATCATTCTGTGGAAGCTTCAGGAAATATTTACATTAAAATATCACATCATGAGCCTGTCAAATATTCCAGCCAGTCCGCCTGGCAATGGGAACCACTGGATAGTCAAAGTGATTATCTGACTGGAAAATGGCATGAAAGCACACGTGGTACAGTGAGTGTGCGGATGCACCGGACAGGTTGGATGTTTTCAAATCACCCAAAAGCGCCTGTGTTAAATATTCTTTACTGAATTATTTAATAATTAATTTTATACTTTTAATAATCTAGTTTTCATATAGTTATACAAAACGTGTGCGTTTATGTTGAACACCACATGCTTTCCCCCAGTGCAGCTAACTGGATTATCAAAGGCTGGCCATGTCTCTCTCTCTCTCTCTCTCTCTCTCTCTCTCTCTCTCTCTCTCTCTCTCTCTCCGTCTATGGTGAGAGGTTGTAAAAGAACTATTGCTGACTTTAGTCAAGAGCAGCTGCATAGCCGTCAGCATGTTTCTGCGTTTGCCTGGAGAGCTGTCCAGGGTGTACTCTGCACTTGTCCAAAGTTGGCTGAGATGGACAACAGTCTCACTGTGACCCTAATTAAGATTAAGTGGTTCAGAAAATGAATGAATGAATGGACCACATGTCTTTGTATCTGAAATTGTATGGATTAATAGCATGAGCTATTTGTCTGCTTTATTATTAAATAATCAGGATGTTTCAACAAAGCTGGTGTAGATTATTTGAATTGATCCAGAATAGTCTCTGAGTAGCATTTTTAATCTCTCTCTCTCTCTCTCTCTCTCTCTGTATGTCCTTTGAAAACCCCTACAGTGGGGATATGAGTCGGATGAGCACTTTGTAATAAAGAGGTGGTACCATAGTGTCAGGGAAGCATATTTGTATATGTCTGTTCCAGCAGTTCCAGCCCTCTGATATTCTTCCAGATGAAGGTGTGCATTTTTTGAATGGAATCATTATATATACACTGCACAAAAAAGGTTAAGGATATTTGTCAATAAAAAACTGAAAATAACCGAAAAAAATATCTAGAAAATTTCTAAATATCCTTAAGTTTTTTTGTAGTGTATATGTATATACAGTGTGGGGCTGGTGGTGTAGTGGTTAGGGTGCTGCACTCATGATCGGGAGGTTGTGAGTTCAAATCCCACTGAGACACTCACTGTGCTAAGACCCCTGGGCAAGGTCTCAACCACAGGTGTACCTCTGTTCACCCAGCAGTATAAACGGGTACCAGTAAAATATACTGGGAAGGTAACCTGCGATGGACTAGCGTCCCATCCAGGGGGAGTTGAACTCCTGGTTGCTTGACGCTACAGAAACCGGGGATAAGCACCGGCTCTGATGAGCCACTAGGCTCGGGTGTAAAAACAGACTTTTATATATGTATATGTATGTATGTATGTGTGTATATATATATATATATATATATATATATATATATATATATATATAGAGAGAGAGAGAGAGAGAGAGAGAGAGAGAGAGGATTTTCTGAGTAGATCCTTCCGTAGTAGATTGCTGAATACTTTTTGGTAGAGCAAATAACAATAAAAATAAAAGGACAGGACAAAGACTTTCTATTGAAACTCCATTTATCATTACAGATCTGTTTCGAGGGGTGGTGAAACCATCCTCTCTCTTCAGGTGATTATAGAAGGTGATTCAGGTGATTCTTCTATAATCACCCGAAGAGAGAGGATGGTTTCACCACCCCTCGAAACAGATCTGTAGTGATAAATGGAGTTTCAATAGAAAGTCTTTGTCCTGTCCTTTTATTTTTAATATATATATATATATATATATATATATATATATATAAATAATATGTATGTATATATATAATATGTATGTATGTATATATATATATATATGTATGTATGTATGTGTATGTATATATATATATATATATGTATGTATGTATGTGTATGTATATATATATATGTGTATGTGTATATATATGTATATATATATATATATATATATATATATATATATATATATATATATATGTATATATATATATATATATATATATATATATATGTATATATATATAGGATTTTCTGAGTAGATCCTTCCATAGGAGAGTGCTCAATACTTTTTGGTAGAGCAAATAAACAAAAATAAACACATATGTATTATTATTTTTAATTTAGTTTTTTTTTTACATCAGTGCACTTTTTTTAACGGAATCACCACTTTGATGTGAATATTTCATGCCAGGAATAGATGTAAAGAGTGTGTAGAGTGCTGTCGCAGGATAACGTCTAAACCTCCTGCATCAGCAGGATTACCTCCTACAGCCTACATCCTGTCTCTTAGCCTACACTCCCCAAATCAAAGCATCAACACTCACTTTACTCTAAAGTAGCCAGGAGGTGCTTCTATAGAAAGACCATTCTGTAGTGGAGTTTAAACTCAATTTGTTAGTGTTAGCACATCCAACCCCACAACAAGAACGGCTGCCTTCAATTCAAAGTCTCAGGCGTTTGAGTGGAATTTGCTTGTTCTCCGGGTTCTCCGGTTTCGTCACACAGACTGAAAACATGATTAGTCAGCTATTTGACTGTTCCAAATGACCCCTATGTGTGAGTGAATGTTTTTTTTTGTGTGTGTGTGTGTGTGTGCTGCCCCTGTGATTGTCAGGTAAGCTGTCCAGTGTGTACCCTACCCTCTCCCAGAGTTTGCTGAGGTAGGCATTAGCCTACCCACTGCCCTAACTAGGATTAAGCATCTTAGAAAATTAATGAATGAATACTGAATGTCTATATCAAATAAATTACTTTAAAATACACATTAAGGTGTGTGTGTGTGTGTGTGTGTGTGTGTGTGTGTGTGTGCATGCGTGCATGCGTGCATGATATAAGCATGTACAGTGTATGAGTTTAATGAGCTCTCAAGACGGTTGTATTTCATTTTGTGTGAGTCGGGAGGCCTGTGTTACTTTAAATACTGTGCGTGTTGGGCAAAATGTGTTGAGAGGGTGGTGTGGAGTTGAGATCCTTCCCCCATAGTAAATCTTGCAGACAGTCTGCAGCTCATTAGTGTTTCTCATTAATGTTGGAAATACATTAGTCCCTGGTTTTTGCTTGAAAGAAAGTGCCTTTAATTATTGCAGCTATTATGAAGCTTGGGCAGCACAGAAGCGTAGTGGTTAGCATGTCCCGTTTGCATGTTCTCCGTGTGCTTGCATGGGTTTCTCCTGTTCCAAATCACCCTTAGGTGTGAGTCTGAATCGTCTTGTGAGTGTCGGCCCTACGATGACCTAGCGAACTGTCCAGGGTGTACTCTACCCTCGCCCTGAGTCAGCTGAGATGGTCGCTAGCCTCCCCGCGACCCCAATTGGGATCAAGCAATTTGCTTTTTCCATGCCGACATGCTTTGCTTTGCTTTGCATGTTCACAGTAATAATGAACGTGTATCTGATTAAATACATTTTGCATAAAGACCGACTTGAGTGTAGATGTGTTTGGGTTTCCTTGTTGGCTTTCGGTGTTGTGGTGTATTATACATCACCTCCACATCCTGCCCTATTTACCCCAGGGACAGGGACCTTCTTTTTCTTTGTAGGAATGCAACAACACTGTTTTTTACTCTCAGATGACCACAGTTCTGCAGGCAGTATTTAAAGGCTAGGCGCATAAAAGAAGGAAATGCTATTCGGGAGGACTGAAACCGTCTGGAGACCAATGCAATACTGTAAATCTTGCACCACATTTGTTAAGCCACTCTGTTTTTCTCCCTTGCAACTGTGCAACATGTTCAGCCATTAAAATAGTTTGCCATTTTTTTTAAGCGATGCTGTTGATTTTCCTTCTGAAGACATATTCGACAGCATTCAAAAAGTCATTACAGATAATGATGTACGAGTGCTGGAGGGTTGAATGCTGCAGCCAACAAACAGTCACTCAGGCATCTCTGAATCATCAACTGAGAATGTCTGTAGGGCTGATTATGGATGATAAAGATTAGTTTCTCTAGTGTGCCACTTTTGTTAGAGTGATGTGTGGTGAGTGTTTGATCCTCTCAATATGCATTAAACGTTCATGATTTTTAATGTGAGAAATGTACAGCAGCAGGAAATGATTTAATTTGAGATGATAAATTTTCCCTTTTGCAATAAATCCACAGAGCCTTGATCCTGTTGCACTTTGTTTTACTTTTATTTATTTATGCTAATTTAACACAAGGTCTTTTGTTTCATATTTATTCTGAACAAATACTTTAACATGAAGACTTATGTAATACATATTATAATATGGAAATGACCATACACAAATTCTGATTAATTGACGCAGGGACAGTAAATTGCATATGGACCGATGCATAGCTGATCAGCCGTTAGCTAACTGCATATATTTTCACAGCTTCCCGAAAAGCATTTAGCAAAGAAAAGGAAAAAAGAAAAGAAAAAATATTCTAAGGAATAAACAGTTCACAAACTTGCACATTCAAAGATATGGCTGAAGATGTCCCAATGAAAAGAGTGCAGTCTGATGTGAATATAAAAAGACAATTATTTTAAACTGCAAAATAATAAACTGCTTGTATACAGATGCTCCCCAACTTACGTTCATCCATTTTACGTTGTTTTTTTTTTAAGTCAAATTTTGAGTTTAGATGTACCGCTAACGCAATGACGGAATGACGCTGTGTCCATTGTTCACAAACGACAGACTGAACGTGCCCCTCCTTCTTCCCAGTTCAGTTTTATATATAATATGTATCTATATATCGTTTTATATATCGTGTTATCCTTGTGTTAAGACGTCGTCTCTGTGATCTTTGTGTTTACACTGTTTTGCGGACTTTTGTAACCCGAAGCAAATATGGTTGGTCAGAAGTGTAAGCCTACTAGCATCGGTGCAAGTCTCATACACAGAGATGAATTAACTATATGTTCGGACCGGCCCAATCTACCATGCATACTCAGTTAAGCAAAGAGAGTTGTAAAATGAATGAAAAGAGAACTCTCCGCTCTGTTGTTGATTCAAATCAGTGCAGGCTGTGTTTAAACAATTTCAACGGCACCCTTGCGCACTTAAAAGACCTGAAGTCCATATAACCCACAGCAAGTACTACTTTCGGTTTTGAGCGCCTCACATATTGTAAGCGTTGATTGGCTGTTTTAAGCTTCATGTAATGTGACTCGGTATAAATAAGAGACCTATTTAAAATTAATGTTGATATTATTTGATATATTTGATCTTATTTTACAATGTTCTGTTTATAATAATTGATTTAGGGGTGTTTTATGAGATACGGTAATGGTATTTATGGATGTATAGTGCAGTATGAGCGTTATACGTCACACGTCATATGTCACTGTAACAACTTACGTTCACTTTCAACTTACGTTCGGCTGTCCGGAACCAATTAAAAATATAAGTCCGGGAGCGTCTGTATACCTGCAAAAGTTAATAATATAGTTTATCCATACAAATGTTATCTGAGCCCATCTGAGTATTTTCCCCAAATTGTTGCCACAAAGCTGGAAACACAACTGGGTGGCAAGTCTTTATATAATAAAGCACTGTATTTTTCTTCGACTGGTAGTGAGGAACACATTGCCCCTGTGTACATAGTGAGGTTCAGGTTGGAGACATGATTTGTTGAGCTTGGAGAGGGAAATTTTTCGAGCCTTGACCTTAACTCCACTGAAAATATTTGAGATGAACTGGAAAACTGACTGCACCAGAGAATTCCTCACCTGTCATCGATGCCTGACTGAAAGCTTGTATGACTGCATGGGCAAAATCCCAGAGGCATATATAGTGGAAAATTTTTAAAGTTTTCCTGCACACACAAAAACACACACACACACACACATACATGTGTGTGTGTGATTGGTCAAGTGTTTAAGAACTTTTGGCCATAATATAGCTCACTTTTTCCGGTTATAACATTTCTGGTTGGACTTGCTCCTAACACTTTTAAACCAAATACTAACCATAGTATAAACTAGCACATAGACGAATGATTAGATGGATAAATTATGGATGGGTGGATAGATGGACAGTACCCTGGCTACTATGGATACTCTGCATATACTCCAAGGATACTCGGAAGTCTTCACCACTGAGTTATTGTGTGTCTTTATATATTTCATATAATTTCTATACAACACGTGTTAATTTGCTCATACATCTCCTGCATTGATGGAACCATAATGTCACTACAAAAGTACAGCAGATTGGCATGCTAGCCATCCTCCATTCAAGCAACTACCAATATAATTAAAAATAAATGACATTACAGTACCAGGAAAGTATAAAGTTTTAAACGTCTTGCTTATATTCAATAACAACAGTTACAAGTTATTGTTGTACAGAGAGAAATGCCAATGTAGGCATACTCTCAATAAATGCATACGCTTTGATGAATCAGCCAGGGTTTCAGGGTTTATTTATTAATCTATTCAAATAGCGTATGTATTTTACTCCCTTTCCTTTAATCACAGATGAGCTCACATTTTACATCATGTGTCCTATCACCAGTTTCTTAATGTACCTTTTGAAGAGAGAAACGGCCCGCTGCAAAGGCTACGAGATAAACGAGGCATCTGTTTCCCATAACTGTAGTGAAAGCTGTCACGAAACAACCTCAATGGCCACAGATCATCATTTTATCCCTACTACAAAATAATAAAAGTGCATTCGCTAAGAATAGAAGCAGTGTGAACAATGGCTTTATCAGAGAAGTTGGATTTAATGCAGCCATGAAATTGGACAGTGTGAATAATATGGACTACAATAATATATTGTGGAGCTTCACCTGCCATGTTTATAGTATGTGCTGATAGCCACTATAAGAACCAGCTTTCCACAAATGATGAGCCCCTTCTGTCAGAAACAACGGGATGAGACCTCCATCCCAGCACTCACTGATAGTACTAGGTTATAAATCTCCACGAATCGCGATCACCTCCATCTCTTTTTCGTACCATCCGTTTATTGATCTCAGATTTTCATCAGGCTGAAGTTGAGGAATCCCAAGCAGAATCCCACTTAGTACATAAATTTCTGACCAAGTCGAGCTATGGTTATAACTCAGATGTGCCCAGAGCCTGTACGTTCCAGTCTTCCTGTAGTAATGCATCCTGTTGGTCTGTAAATCCAGCAGCATGACGTGATGGATGGATTTTGATGGTGTTAATAATGCTGGACTGACTACATAATCACCTTGTGCAGCTTATGCAATCTCCCACACCGTTCCTCTTTAAAACACACTAACACAATAATGATTACTTTTAACTGTAGCTGCTATTTAAGTCTCTTAGACAACAAGCAAGCAAACAAACAAAAATAAATAACACAGAGATTGGCACGACGGTGCAGTGGTTGGCATGTTTGCCTCACAGCAAGAAGGTCCTGGGTTCGGTTCCCAAGCTCGGGGGGGGGTGTTTCAGTGTGGAGTTTGCATGTTCTCACTGAGCTTGCAAAGGTTTCCTCCCACAGGTCAATAACATGCACAGTAGGATGATTGACTGTTCCGAAATATCCTCAGGCCTGAGTGCGAATGAGTGTGTGTGTGTTGCCTTGTGATGGCGTTGCGAGCTGTTGAGGGTGTACCTCACCTTTGCTCAGAATCGGCTGAGATGGGCAAGGAATGATAAATAACTAGTAATAATAATAATAAACACATACTGAGAGTTAAAATGAATTACACACGAATGTATTGTGTGCCTGTTCTTTCTATTTTTCCGTGTGTGTGCAATTTTAAATATAATTATAGTCATGGCACTTTGCAATGTTGACATATGGGCCACGATAAGAGTTGCTTACTGAAGAAAGTGTCTTTCCTCATAGACCATTATGCCAATTGACTCTGCTGCGCTGTCATGTATTATGCATAAGAAAAATAAAGGCGAATGTCATGTGACGCTGTGCAGGGAGCTGAGTGATGTGCTAAAACAATAAAGCTGTCTGTAGTATAAACAGACATTTTAATGCTTTATAATGGCCACACACACACACACACACACACACACACACACACACACACCCTGAGAGGCTGGCAGGTTGTAGCCCATCACAGATGAGGGCAAAGAATACACTCTAAAACAGCAGTTGTGCATTAAAAAATTTCCTTCAGCATTATATCAGTTTCCCCCAGTGTAGCTCACTGGGTTATCAAAGGCCTGGCCATGTTTCTCACTGTCTATGGCATGAGACATGTAAAAGAATCATTGCTAATTTTCGTCAAGTGTAGGCTGTATAGCCGTCAGTGTCTTTCCACCCTGCGATGGCCTGGTGAGCTGTCCAGGGTGTACTCTGCCCTCGCCCAGAATCAGCTGAGATGGGTGCCGGCCTCCCCACGACCCTAATTAAGATTAGAATTAGGATAAAGTGGTTCAGAAAATGAATGAATTATTTCAGGTTGATTAAGTGTCTGAAACTAATCCGTGTGGACAAATCTGAAACAGCGAATGACAGCATGGAGGTGCGAGTTGTGAAAATCATCGCTTGGCTTCACTATGAATTTGTAATAAGCTTCTAATTAATATACAGCCATCGGCAATGAAAAGCTAATCATCATCACAATATCACTGTGGAAAAACTGTTGAAGACAATCTACTAATTGTGGCCCTAGTTCTCGTTGCACTCGTGCAAAGTTGAAGTGTTTTGTTTTTTTTTTCTTTTCTCTCACCAGTTCCCATCGACTTGCTAACAAACCTCATCAACATAAAAGCGTTTTATTAGAACTAGATGGACAGAATGTCCCACTTTATTTAATGAATGCTGAAGAGATATACAGGAATATTCAGAAAGAGTGATCTGTATATTATGGGATGGGAGTTTCACTTTAAGATATACTTGTGCATTTTTAAATATGAAGTTTATTACAGGATTATGCTTATTTCTTATCCATGTTAAGAAAATCAGAAATTCAACTTGTCTACAACAATAGTTCATGCTTTAATTTATTCATTTTGTCTGTATTTTGGGCCAATGGCCTTTTATTGAAGAAAATGTCTGTCTGTCTGTCTGTCTGTTATTCATTCTTTGTTCCACAGTTTTGTGTTTGAAGCCTGACGACTGGTGAGATCTTCAACAGATCCACTTGGTCGTTCAGTTTTTATCCTCGAACGTACCTTTACAATGTCGTATTCGTTTAAATAGCCAATTTGGCTACAGTTGGTCTCACTTTGACGGAGCACCGTACTGCAGCACTTGTACAACATGCATCTGTCATTTACTACTCAGTTGATCAGTGCACTTGGTGTAACTTCGCTGAGTGTTAAATACCTGCTGCAGTGCTGCCCTATCCATATTTTTATGTTTTATATGAGCTGATGTAGTGTTTTTCCTCCTCTAGATACAATACGTTAAGAGGGGTAAGTGCAGTTTTAGTGCAGTTAAAGCACTTTTTGTACATTGGATTACATGGTGTTTTTGCTCTGTAAACACAGGCAGCTGTAATTTTCTGCAGGCACAAGCCTGACAGAACTGACCAAAACTTGTTTTTTGAGACTTCTAAATTGATTCTGGCCGAGCACCATGTTGGATTGTCCATTAAGGTTAACAAACCCCTTCTAGAAGTGGACGTGCAAGTCCAAGTCTCGACATCCATCACATGTAGCATACTTGAACGGAAGAAGTGTCAAGACATAAAGGATCATCTTATTATTCACTCACTTTGATATATGTTCCGGATTTTAAAACCAGAACTTATTTTGTGACCTTTTTTTTTTCTTTTCGAGTTCCAATTTAAACATCCTAATTTTATATCTTGTGGTAGGACACCTATATTTTTGCTCTTAATGGCTACCTGGGGTGAATTAGTGTTAGTAGCTATTTAAAATGATCATGTACATCAACAGTTCCTTTTGGCATCTTCAGTCCATGCCTGGTTTTAAAGTGAGCTCGAGTGTTACGACCCAAGACAACTCAAGGTTCAACCGGAATCGGAACCGGGGATTTAGCTCAGTTGGTAGAGCGTCCGCTTTATCCTCCGGAAGGTCAAAGTTCAAATCCGTCCGCGTCGTACCATGAGACGTTAAAATTTGCCAGTTGTTGCTTCCTGCTTGGCGCTCAGCATCAAAGGATAGAACAACACAATAACTGGCCGCTTTTTCTGATTACCACTATCACTTGTAGGCTTACGCTTCTGACCAACCATATTTGCTTAGGGTTACAAAAGTCCGAAAAACAGTGTAAACACAAAGATCACAGAGACGACATCTTAACACAAGGTTAACAAGCAGTGAACTGGGAAGAAGGAGGGGCACGTTCAGTCTGTCGTTTGTAAACAATGGATGCAGCGTGTTGCGGAAGTAGTGTATTACATCAGTACACTACACTACGTAGGTACACTTCGTACTACAGAGAGCACGCTAAACTCAAAATTTGATATAATTTTTATTATTTTTTAAAAAAACGTAAAAGTGAAAAGTACGTAAAATGAATGAATGTAAAGCAGGGAGTGTCTGTATATTCCTGAAATCCACATTTTCTTGTTATTGTGTTGTACTGTTTTATGTGTACCAGAGAAGGACACTGAAGATATGCAGATATATTGTGAGTTTGTCTCTGTATGTGTACAGCAGTAAATGGTGTTGGTACGGAAGGTGTATTAGTCCCTTTAGTTGAAGCTTCTCTGTGAGATTTACTGACAGTATGACAAGTCTGCTGATCTGCAAACAGGTCCATGATAAATGAACACGTCATGTAGGACGCAAGGGACTCGTCTTAAACCTCCAGTGCGCTGAAACATCTCAATTTGCATGTCAGCAGGTACCTGAGGGAAGCTGCTCTTAAACACATGCACTCACAAACATACTAATCCTACATTATATTCTATATTTTTACATACAGCTAAATAATCCTTGGTTAAAATCAGAAATATTTCCAATAATAAGATTTATATGCTTCCGTTGAATAAATAAACATATTGACCTTTTTCTCAATTGAAATGTCATTTCTGAATGTGCATCCCTCAGTCGGCGCATCAGCTCTCGCTCTTTGAAGCTCCGGTCCTGAGAGGTCAGCTTAAAGGTAACCTGAGCCTTTCACTTTATAAATACAGTGACATTGTGCTGTGGGAATTGCAAATGTCAGGGATTTTGAGCATGCGTTTTGCTTTCACAAGTGACAGGTAATACTCCACTAGGATGCTGGTTCCATCTGACACACCTTTGGGATGTAGATGCCAGTGACTTGTGTGGCACTGTAACACTCAGCTCAGCTTTTTAAAGGCACTGGCAGGTGCAGTATTCATAGAAAAAGTACCAGAGCATGTCCTCCTGTCTCCTCTCCTCCCTTCTCGTTTTCTGGGCTTCAGTCCCTAGAGAGCTGACTGTGGAGAGAGAGAAGGACAGGATGTAGAAAAAATGTCTTATCTACCCTCAAAGGACCTTCCTTATCTCTTGTAAATTAACATTGACCCCATTAGTTGCTGGTCTCGTAGTCTGTGCTTCTTTGGTGCGAATTGGATGTGGATCCAGGCTCACATATGTTGCAGGTAATAAGACATTCCATGGAGCAACTCTGTCTTCGTTCTCATCCTGTCTCCTGCCTGTCCAGCCAGAACTGTATCATAATGAGAGGGAGGAGGGTGAAGGTCAGCATTCTTCATTAAGAGCCAATGAATTCTTAATAAGGGTACCAAATGGCTCTTGAGTCATGGCTGCATCTTTTGCTTGGAGTAGAAGGCAGAAATTGCATCCGTTTGCAAAAAAAGTATATTAGTCCAGCCTAGCACCCTCATTGGTATTATCAGCCACATTTCCCTTGCTGATGCGTAGTGTATGTTGGGTGTTTTTACATACCCATGTTCGAAAGCAGGGACAATTTTATTTAGGATAGTTATCGTGTTTAATCTCACCAATAAATACCATCAACATCCACATTTGCTTTGTCTTTGTTCCATGTCAAAATCTGCACTGTTTACAATTTATAAGAACAAATACATTAATAAATACAGTCGGCCCTCTACTTACAAAATTAATCTGTTCCAGAGCCTGGAGGTTTCGTAAGTAGAGGCACATTTTACATGTAAAACGCCTGATTTGTTCCAAGGCTCCCAAGACTACCCCATAAACCCTTTAAAACTTATAAAAGTACACCCATTTTATATGAAATATGTGTTAAAAGTAAAAGGAAATTATTTATTGATTAAACCATTATTAAACATTTTTTTTATTAATGCACGTACACACACACACACACACACACACACACAAAACACTGTCTCTGTCTCTCTCTCTCTCTCTCTCTCACACACACAAAACTCTATCTCTCTCTCTCTCTCACACACACACACACACACACACACAAAACTCTCTCTCTCTCTCTCTGAGTGCGCACTTTGTTGAATGCGGGCTCCGCCAACGGAGCTTTTGAGACGAGGTGTTGTATTTAAAGCGGAATTACTTGTTTGAAAGATCAGAGGTCCGGATTCAATATTAACTTGTTCCTTACGAGATCGGAGGTCTTCTGGCGCCACCCACTTCCGTGCACAAAAATGCTTCATGACCGAATGCGGAGCTTTTGCGACGGGGCGTGACTCATCCGGACCTCCTCAAATAAGCTGCAATGTGTTCTCTCAAAACTCGCGTAACTCACGAACCAACAGTACATCTCTCCTTTACGCCTGTGACAAACAAGCTTATGGGTACGGTACTATGGAGATTCAGCTCCCTCCTGGCCAATGGGAGACCAATGGGAGGCCAGCGGGTCGGGATGTTGTGAGACAGCCAATGAGAGAGCAACTCGCGCATTGTTTGAATTTTTGAATGGCGCGTTTGGCGCTTTTCATAAGAAGAGGTTGTTTTGTATACAGAGAGCGAAAATTTAGGAAAATGTTTTTCGTAACCTGGATTTTTCATATTCAGAGGTTTTCATCAGTAGAGGGCCGACTGTATGTTTATTATAAAATAAGTTTGACAAATGTGATTGAATAGTATGTGATGTACCGTCCTCTGCCCAAGAGCTGCTTAGAAAGACGATGTCATAAGAATAGGCATGGAAATTACAGGACTGTTCCAACACAAAGACAGATATAGATCAGTGTGTGTTCTGGTTAATGTTGGCCTTTGGAGTTGTTTCACTGCATCTGAATGTTTGCATGTTGATGTTTTGTGTGTGTGTGTGTGTGTGTGTGTGTGTGTGTGTGGTTACTGGATTGTTTCAGACATATCCTGGTAATGTGATCATCACACACAGGCAAAGCGGAGCACACAATCAACCACCATTCAGACAGGATATCAAGAATTCACTTTGCCGCATGTAAACCGAAACAGAAATTCATGTTTTTTTCTCGCTTCATAGTCCGACAGGTAGAGAGAACAGTAGCTCATAAGAGAGAAGAGCCTCATTTGTATGCAGAGTTCAGTTTGAGGTGAACATGAAGGAGGCGCCAATATGAAAGCAAGGCTTGTGATTGGACAGATGTGAAGCTTGAAAGAACAGGAGAATGATTGATGTCAGGTCCTGAGGATTTTTCTCGACTAGTAAACAGTGTTAGATTAAAGGGTTTATTTGTGCAGGCAGCTAGAAATGAGAGCAGAAAGGTTTAGCTTGACATTGCCTCACCCACCTTGTGTAATCCAGACACGTGTGAGCATAGTGTCTGTTCATTCTTTCCTTCACGAAACTGCCCAAAAAAAACGATTACTGTATTTCATTACAACCCTTTCATTTTACTATATAATTCTGATGAACATGTTTTTAAAATTTTGTTTTTACTATATCTCTCTCTCTAACTGCCTGTATAGTTACCTGTCTATCTATCTGTCTCTCTGTCTATGTACATATCCATCAATCTATATATATCTCTTCCTTCTTGTTTTCCTTTCGGCTTTTTCCTTCTCAGGGGTCGCCACCGCAAATCATCTGATTCGCATATTTGATTTGGCGTAGGTTTTTACGTCGGATGCCTTTCCTGACACAACCTTTAGCAAGGGACAGAAACACGCTGACTGCTATGCAGCTACTCTTTATGAAAGTCAGCAATGGTTCTTTTACATGAACCTCTCACCATAGACAGTGAGCGACATGGCTGGCCTTTGATAACCCAGTTAGCTGCACGGGGGGTGGGGGTGGGGGGGCAGTAACAACCTTGTGGAGAGTGGGACTCGAACCCCCAACCTTATGATCAGCGATCCAGCGCCCTTTACCACCACTGCCCCAATCTATATACTAGTATATAGTTAATTTATCTGTTGATTCTGTCTTTATTATCTATCTAACTTTCAGTCTGTCTATTGTGTCTGTGTGCATCGAGTCTATGTATTGTTTGTTTGTCTGTTTCTCACACAGAAGGAATGAATGGTTCAAAAATAGCCCAGGATGAATTTTTAGGATTAAAATAATTATTTTGTGCATATCATTCTTGTTCTTTTTCTGGAAGGAAAGAAGTACTTTACACTAGAGATTGCACAATTGCCGTGGTCCAGACTGCTTTGTGTTAGCTCTGCACTTATGGCTTACCATGTGGTCGAGTATCATCGTGCATCTAAGAGCACGTCCTCACTTATACATATGAGCAGTCTGACAGTGTGGACAGAGCTGATGAGATGGAGAACACACTGGAGTTTAGAACAGCTCAGGGTGGGATGGTGAGATACTTGCAGGACATTGATGCTGGTCTGGTCTTTAAGTCCCCTTCTCATTATGCATTTACATGTTAATAGGGTAGGATGTT
The DNA here is from genome assembly GCA_024760905.1 of Plotosus lineatus. Lineage (NCBI taxonomy): Eukaryota > Metazoa > Chordata > Actinopteri > Siluriformes > Plotosidae > Plotosus > Plotosus lineatus. Next base: position 58,297,700 of record CM045732.1, read on the forward strand.
AATAGAGAAGTACAGAGAAGATCAGAGGGAGCTGCATTGTGCCTTTGTGGATCTGGAGAAAGCATATGACAGGGTGCCGAGAGAGGAACTGTAGTATTGCATGAGGAAGTCTGGAGTGGCAGAGAAGTATGTTAGAGTGGTACAGGACATGTATGAGAGATGTAAGACAGTGGTGAGGTGTGCTGTCGGTGTGACAGAAGAGTTCAAGGTGGAGGTGAGACTGCATCAAGGGTCAGCTCTGAGCCCCTTCTTGTTTGTGATGGTGATGGACAGGCTGACAGACTGGGTTAGACAAGAATCTCCATGGACTATGATGTTTGTAGATGACCTTGTGATCTGTAGTGAGAGCAGAGAACAAGTGCAGGAAAATCTAGCGAGGTGGAGGTATGCCCTGGAAAGGCTTGGGACAAGGATCCAAGAGGAACGGTGAGGTTACAGGGAGCAGAGATAAAGAAGGTGGAGGATTTTAAGTACTTTAGGCTCAACAATCCAGAGCAATGGAGAGTGTGGAAAAGAGGTGAAGAAGCATGTGCAGGCAGGTTGGAATGGTTGGAGAAAAGTGTCCAGTGTGATGTGTGATAGAAGGGTATCAGCAAGAATGAAAGGAAAAGTGTACAAGACGGTGTTGAGGCCAGCGATGTTGTATGGGTTAGAAACAGTGGCACTGAGGAAAAGACAGGAGGCAGAGCTGGAGGTATCAGAGATGAAAATGTTGAGGTTCTCTTTGGGAGTAACGAGGATGGATAGGATCAGGAACGAGTACATCAGAGGGACAGCACATGTTCGAGGTTTTGGA
>CM045732.1:58303495-58305995 GCA_024760905.1 Plotosus lineatus
TGTCTCAGAAGTGCAAATTAAAAAAAATAATAAAAATGCAGCCTTCTGTCTGATACGTCCTCTTGTGTTGAACATCAGCTCTTCATGGTAGCTCGGTACAACACCTATTTTTACACTCCCACACCCAGAATCCTCCATCCACAACATGCACTGCTGACCTGGAGTGTTGAAACAATGCAGGATGAGTCAGATGCCCGTTTCAGTGTGGTCCAGCAGTGTTCCACCATCAGTCAACACTGCTCCCTCTCCTTGAGCGTTATTCAAGCCAGTTGCTATGGCACTGCGTGGCCACCTTTGAGGTTCACAGCATGAGCGAGTGTGAATGCATAATCTTCTTATTATTATTCTTTTCCTTTCAGCTTTTCCCTTCAGGGGTCGCCACAGCGAACCATCCGCCTCCATCTCACTCTATCCTCCGTATCTTCTACTCTTACTCCAACTACCTTCATGTCCTCCTTCACCACATCCATAAATTTCTTCTTTGGTCTTCCTCTCGGCCTTCTGTCTGGTAGTTCCAACCTCAGCATCCTACTACCAATATACTCACTATCCCTCCTCTGTACATGTCCAAACCATCTCAATCTAGCCTCTCTGACTTTGTCTCCAAAACCTCGAACATGTGCTGTCCCTCTGATGTACTCATTCCTGATCCTATCCATCCTCGTTACTCCCAAAGAGAACCTCAACATTTTCATCTCTGCTACCTCCAGCTCTGCCTCCTGTCTTTTCCTCAGCGCCACTGTCTCTAAACCATACAACATCGCTGGCCTCAACACCGTCTTGTACACTTTTCACCGTCTTGTACACTTTATATAAATACTGTTGAACAAACCTTATAAATAATAAATCGACGGCCACGTCGAGAAGGAGAATCACTGGCGGCACTGGTGCTTGGTTGGGGCTCGTCAGCGCCTCCAGAGCCTTTGCTTTAGTACGTATCATATTAGTGTCCAAACTCACAGGCGTTTAACTCTCTTTCTCTCGCTCTCTCCATACACTGCATGCGCTTGGTGAGGGGCGTGGCTGTTACCCGCAGGCGAAATCCAGAGAGTGCACCTGAATTCACTCAGGTATTAGCTATAAAGAGCTCCATGCTCGACCAGTTTCCGTGTTGATACTCTCCCAGTGATTTTGTTTTTTGTTTTTCCCCTCACCACTACGGTGAACACATTTTTACCACAGCCCAGTTCTTCCCCTGAGCTCAATGAGTCATTGTTTCATGAGGGAGGAAAGGTGTGTTGGATGCTGGGAAATATAATCTCGACCAATCAGCTTGCTGGATTCACAGCCTATCAGAGAACAAACACTCAAGTCAAGCAGGAGAACAGAGCATGTTGGGTAGCGTAGTTGAATGTACATGTAGTGCTCAGGAATTTTGAATAACCTTTAATTTTTAAATTTCCCGATGGGAAATCCCGCGATATTGCGGGGACGCAAAGTAGGAAACGCAAAGTGGCGGGGGATTACTGTATCTTAAATTGTAGAATCCATCGCTGAATCATATTTGAGAGAGAACAGTATTTTTAATTAACAGATTAGTTTTCGACCATGAACTAAGTACACTATCTGGTTTCACCCGATACAAGGCCTGAGTTGGTCTATCGATCTGCTGATTGATAATATTGTTAAAGTTTTCATTTGCATTTCTATTTATGGAATTTTATGTTCAGACATTTATTTAGAGTGATTTATATTTATTTCCATTACGCGGTTTAGTGTTAAAGGCCTCGCTCATTCCCACAAACTAAGAGAAGCTAATCAGACTGCACTCGCATACACATTTAGCTCGGTTCTGTTCATGTGTTTATCATACTGAAGTGTTGATGAGAGTGATGGCCAATGCTCGTAAACTGTGGTGATTGGACTGGTTAATGGATGAGTAAAGCTCTGGGGGAATTGTGTATGTCAGCAGTGGTGAGGCTAAAACAAAGCTCTATCCATCACCATGCTCACCCAGGCTTCAATAATTGGGCTCGGATAAATGGGCCATGTTTTTCCAAACAAGAAAAATTACGGAATACTTGCCAAAACAGAGAAATAGAAATCCAATTCTCAGGGACAAACTCAAACAATGGTGTCTCTTTCTGTGCATTTCCCCTGAACCATGACATGAGCAAAGGATTGTTTCTGTTTCACAATACAGTACATGTTTCAAAAACCCTGATGGACTCCATACATCAAATCTGAAATGTAATTATTGAGCGTAAGTATAACTTGTTAATTGTATATTCAATTAAAATAGATTGTATGGCACTGGTTTATCGAATTTGTATCTGTTAACAATTAGGCCTCAATTGATTAGATCATACGGATTAAAATGAATGTTTGATTATTATGCTGGTGATTTTGCACTGTGTGTGAGACTTCATGCGTTGCATCCCTCTGCATTCCACATTAGCAGCCAACACAAACCCTGATGACTGGAATGAGGGCTTTTCTCGAGTGTGTTGATTCAAAGCTGCTATTTGGAGGAGGCACTGATGGAAAGCTCTACTGCAGT
>CM045732.1:58308495-58315995 GCA_024760905.1 Plotosus lineatus
AGTAAATACTCATTTGATTTAATTTTATGCAGAAGCATATTCAGGCTGCTCGGAAGATTTCTCTGCAGTGTGGGTGGGGTCAAAAGTACAACTCATGGGAAAAGTTCTGCATAAACAGGGTTGAAGCTGTGATCTGTAAAGGAAAATAGATTTATTTAAAAAACTCAAGTTTATGGGGGATATTTTTGTTCCTATTAATAACATGGTGAAGCACAGCACGTGCATTTTAACTGGTTCTCCTTATTATCTGGGCATCTCTTCCCACATCACATTACTGCTGTGGCATTGTGCCGTGGTCAGGGCCTATTGACCGCTAATCATTTCTTGAGTACACATAGACATGTTTAATGCTCTGGGGTGACTCGCAGTCTGATTTTGTCTTTTTTGCTTCTGGTCAGCTGTGAAGTGAGAGGCCTGCTGAGTTGTGTATGTGAATGTACCTCGGGATGATGGAGGAAAAAGACACCGTTCACAGCTGAGCTCTTTTCTGAAGAAGATAAAAGTAATTGGACAGACATGAAGCCAGGTGCTCTGAGACGGGCTGAAAAGGACACAGTCGGCTGTTTGCTGTGGAGATTGTCCTCATGAACCTTTTGAAGAACAACTTCATTGTGTAGACATGCATGTTTTAACGGTATAGACATGTGAATCCAAAATAGAGATTAACCTTATCTGGACTAAAAATCAAGTATTTTAACAAAAGTGTTTATTAGTCTAGGTTATTGTGTGTGTGTTTTCTTTTTGACCGGTGCGGCCGGTGGTATAGTAGTTAGGGTGCTGGGCTCATGACTGGGAGGTTGTGTTCAAATCCCAGTTCGACTCCCACTGTGCTAAGACCCTTGAGCAAGGTCTCAACCACAAGTGTGCCTCTGTTCACCCAGCAGTATAAATGGGTACCAGTAAAAATATACAGTGGTAACACTACCCCCTAAACCCTTTAAAAATTATAAAAGCATACCTTTTAACGCCTCCTTCTGCTTCAATATCGTACCCATGGTAGACGGGTTTGGCTATATTCCTTTGCGACATCGCTCAACCCCATGCCACGAGACCGCTTCTTCTTTTTACTTGCACCGGAAATCATACACGTGTGTGTGTGTGTGTGTGTGTGTGTGTGTGTGTGTGTGTGTGAGGGTATGTTGACCATGTACTCTTAGCAGTTATAATCTGACACATGTTTATGGAAGGTTAAAAGCCTGAGTCAAAAATTAAAGCAATGAGCACACTCATGAAACAACAGTAACTCTGTCCTTTACACAACAAGCATTATGGGAGATGCAGCTCCATAATAGCCAATGGGAGGGAGCTGTGTCATCCCTCCTAGCCAATTGGAGGCCAGCGGGGCGGGATGTTGGGAGATAGCCAATGGGAGGGAGCTGCGTCATCCCTCCTAGCCAATTGGAGGCCAGCGGGGCGGGATGTTGGGAGATAGCCAATGGGATGGAGCTGCATCATCCCTCCTAGCCAATTAGAGGCCAGCGGGGCGGGATGTTGGGAGATAGCCAATGGGAGGGAGCTGCGTCATCCCTCCTAGCCAATTGGAGGCCAGCAGGGCGGGATGTTGGGAGATAGCCAATGGGATGGAGCTGCGTCATCCCTCCTAGCCAATTAGAGGCCAGCGGGGCGGGATGTTGGGAGATAGCCAATAGGAGGGAGCTGCGTCATCCCTCCTAGCCAATTGGAGGCCAGCGGGGTGGGATGTTGGGAGATAGCCAATGGGAGGGAGCTGCGTCATCCCTCCTAGCCAATTGGAGGCCAGCGGGGCGGGATGTTGGGAGATAGCCAATGGGATGGAGCTGCGTCATCCCTCCTAGCCAATTGGAGGCCAGCGTGACGGGATGTTGGAAGATAGTCAATGGGAAAATAGCTTGTGCATTGTTTGGATGCTTGAATGGCATGTTTGGTGCGCTTCGTAAGGAGAACTTGTTTCGTATACAGAGACAAAAAATTTTGGAAAATGTTTTTCATAACCTGGATTTTTCGTTTGCTGGGACTATCGTAAGGTGAGGTACCACTGTACTTGGAAGGTACTCTGTGGTGGACTAGCGTCCCATCCAGGAGGAGTTGAGCTACCGCAAACTAGGGATAAGCACCGGCCTGATGAGCCACTAGGCTCGGGTGTAAAAAGCCCAAAGGACTTTACCTTACCTGCTTTTTGACCAACCTAGAAGGTGAACACAGCCTCAGCATACCTATTCTACTATGACCTGCAATTCATAAAACATCACCTGTCTACTTTGAGTGACACTTCTTTATCAGTGAAAAAAAGACAAAAAAAAAAAAAAATAATAATAATAATAATAATAATAATAATAATAATAATGGTGGAAGGGTCATTCGAATAATTTAACTGTTTTTCACTAAATCCAATGAAAATCTACACCGGCCGATCATAACATTAACACTACCTTACTGATCTGTGGATGGGCAATCCTGGTTCTGTAAACTACAATGCAATGCACTTTTCTATCATAGCCAGTATAAACAGTGTCAGCACTTTGTGTTTCAGAATCTCGTCTGTGAGATCAGACCGGACATACAAGCCTTCATTCCCGCATGTACATCAGTGAGCCTTGAGCACTGATGACAGACTTACCAGGTCACCGGTTATCCTTCACTGGACCACCTTTGGTAGAAACTTACCACTGTATACCAGGAACACGGTTGAAAGCCCTGCTGTTTGGTAAATAAGTATATCCAGTCATTTAGACGTCATAATTAACTTCAAGAACTGACTTTTAGCTTTCTGCGTGATGCACTCGACTCTCCAGCAGGTGCAACTACACCGAGATAATCAGTATTACTTACTTCACTTGTCTGTGGCCATAAAGAATTTATTTTTAAAATTTTACCAGAAATGATTTACCCCAAGTTCACTACTTTACATTCATTTATTAATTTTATGAAATGTTTAATCCTAATTAGGGTGGTGGGGATTCTGGCACCCATCTCAGCCGACTCGGGGCAAGGGCGGAGTAAACCCTGGACAGCTCGCCAGGCCATTGCAAGGCTTAACTCTTTCCACTAGATCCACATTCTGTCTTAGTTTTAAAATGCTGAATTAATTACTTTTTAAAGTCAATGGTGAGAAATTTAAACAGAACGTTACTCACAAAATTAAAGTCTCATTAACATTCACTTCTGGAAGGTATGATTGGAAAAAAAATGTAGTTATACCATCCAGAAGTGAATATTGAAAAGACTTTAATTTCATTAGTAAGGTTATACTAGTATATGTGGTATGAATGGTTGTATACATCAAAATCCTGTTTAAATGCCTGCAATTTTTCACCTTTGACTTAAAAAAGTAATGAATTCAGCATTTTAACACTCGGAGGGAATTTGGATCTTGTGGAATCAGACAGAATGTGAGTCTTTTCATTCAAAATCTTCTGATGCAGAGCAATGGTGACAATGAACAGTCAGCTCAGTGACAGGACCTCTCAAAGCGTCAAAGCTCTTCAAAGTGCTGTGTGGACAAGGAGAAAGAGACGGCCAGAGACAGACACGGGGAAACAGGGTCTGGGACAACATGGTGCATTGCAGAATGTGGCAAGGTCCAAAAATATTGTATGGCTGCTGCATGTGTGTAGTTGGATAATGGGCTCGGGTGAAAGGCTGTGATAAAATGGCTCTATTGATGTACGACTTTATAATAATACACCAGTGCAGGTTGTGGTTCACTTTACAATCTCTATCTGTGATTGAAGGTAAACATGATGAAACTACAGACCTCAAAAACCCAGATGGTATTAATTTAGTGGGTTTTTAAAATTATTTTTAACAATTTTTTTTTATAAACATCTGGGAATTAAATGCGCACACACACACACTATATTATTTTATACTATATTTTTATTCAATATAATTAATTCATTTAATATGTAAATAAATAAGGACATGATTTGAAAAACCTTCCTATTTTGTGATAGACATGATACTGTTTTTTCCTCTTTGTCATTTTCTATCTGTGTGTTTTTTTTCTGTCGGGAGATCTTTGGCATTTTACTTTCCACTGTATTCTTTTTTTTTTTTCATTTTATTGAATGGAGTTCAGATTTCTAATGTGCCTTGAGATATGCCTGATTCTACAGCATCATCATCTTCCATTTAATCCGGGTCGGGTCATGGGGGCAACAGCCTAAGCATGAGGTCCAGATGTCCCTCTCTCCATCCACTTTCTTCAGCATTTCCGGGGGGACACCGAGGCGTTCCCAGACCAGCTGATAAGCATAATCCCTCCAGTGTGTTCTAGGTCGACCTCGGGGTCTCTTCTCTGTTGGACATGCACAAAACACCACACCAGGAAGGCGTTCATGGTACGACTGATTCTACAGTATATATTTAATTGCTGCATTCTTAAATAATGTTGTGCAATCCTTGCAAATAATAATTTGTGTGTGTGTGTGTGTGTGTGGTGTGTGTGTGTGTGTGTGTGTGTGTGTGTGTGTGTGAGAGAGAGAGAGAGAGAGAGAGAGAGAGATGAGAAATAATAGTTGCAGTTTGATTCCTAGCTGTGATGCTGCAGTCTACAACAAATATGTAACATTTTTGTTTCCCCAGAGGAAAGCTGGGAAGGACGAAATTAATCACAGTGTGGAGGAAAAGCATAATTAAAAAGAGTGGCCTGGCTGAGACAATGGGAGAATGGTTGGTGTTCTTGTATACCACAACTGGTGAGCTTGCAGTATAATATGGTGGTTTTAGAGAGTAAAGATAATTGATCTTCCTTGTGCACAAATGCTTTCCTTGTAACGTGTGTATAAGTGGTGTGATAGAAATGACTGTGTGAACTTAAGGCAGAATTACACGCTGAAATAGAATATAATCCACAGAAGGAGATAATTCTGTCTCCTGAGACACTGGCTTTGTGCTCAAGTCCTGTATAAAATACATATTGCGGAGTGTAAGAACCTTTACAACATTATTTTCCCCATCCCCCATCCTGGGACGTAGGGACTGTGGCAGACATATGGCTATGGTGAGACAGCTGCATCCGGGTTCAAAAGATTTCAATTCTTGGCCCTGTCCCTCAGTGCTTGGCATTGATTGACATTGTGTCCATGTCCTTCGAGATTAATTAGAGAGTCAGGGCAGGCTCTAACCATATTTCACAGAAAGCAGGGACAGTCCATCTTCAATAATGACCTGGCAGACTAACGATGAGTAAAGAGTACTGTATGAGTGTAATTGTATAAATATAAGAATTGGTTAATGATGTTAATGATCCCCAAATTCAACTCACATTTGTACACACATACAGATTGGCACTTACCCTCTGATGCGTTTATGGATGCAGAGGAGCCCCACTCTGCTTTGGCACTTATCTCTCTGCAGCTGTTACCTTCCGTCATGTGACTAAAAATGCCTTATTGGAGGCAGACCAGCTTATATAAATAATTCCCCATAATAAAGTAGGAGGAAATTTTCTAAATCACCCTTTGATTAATGTCTGATGTCTGAGTGTTACATTTCCATACCATCTTGCAGTGATTTTGTTTATTATTAAAATTATTTGTTATGATTTCGGGGGGGGGGGGGGGGGGGGTTGACCTTGGGTAACATGCATGCATTTCTTGAAAAGTGTACAAGAATTAAGTGTAATTGCACCTCCACTCCAGTAGTTGGCAGTGGCACACATGAGCAAACGTTTTTTTTTTTCTTCCTAGAGGGGGCGCCACAGGAAAAATTGAGAAGCACTGATATATATATATATATATATATATATATATATATATATATATATATATATATATATATATATATATATATATATATATATATATATATATATATATATATATGTGTGTGTATACTAGTCCTTCTCAAAAAATTAGCATATTGTGATGAAGTTCATTATTTTCTGTAATGTACTGATAAAAATTAAACTTTTATATATTTTAGATTCATTGCACACCAACTGAAATATTTCAGGACTTTTATTGAAGGAATTTTGGGTTTTCATGAGCTGTATGCCAAAATCATCAGTATTAAAACAATAAAAGATATATATATATATATATATATGATATTAGGCTGCATCAGACCCCCATGATTTTTAAAATGTTTTTATTTTGTTATGGCGGTATAATAAAAATGTTCTACCTCATGAAAAAATAATTTAGTAAAAATTTCATGAATTTTTATTAACATTTACTGGGTGCACATCAAGGGTGAAAAAATTGGAAAATATTGATAAACTAAAAAAATTAGACAAAAGTAATTGAAACTTTCAGAAATCTGTCATGTTTACACTTTCTTGAGCAATACATATGACATTAAATAGTGCAAGTAGTTTAAACACAGCAACTTTCAGCAACTTTGCTTTTGTCACCACCAGATTCCTCAATGATTGTCCGAGTGTCTGCTGCCTGCTCAGCTGGTGATAACTTCATTCTTGTAGCCAATGAAACCAACTTCGGGTTTTTAAGAATGTCATGTGGAATCAGGGCTGCTGTTCCAGGACGAACTGTTCGAGTTTGGGTTTTCCCCTGTGATGAACCAGGAGTGACCAAATCTTCACCTTCACCACTGTTATCTTCATCTTGACTGCTTTCACTGTCAGTCAGCTGAACAGTTTTATGAGCTTTTCTCGTTCTTTCTCAGCCTTCTCTTGGAATTCCTTTTGTTTTAGCTCTCAGGATTCTTTACACTGGATCTGGGATGCCAGTGCCTGATCATGAACACCGAATGAGGCAATTCTGTCGGTTTTCATTGACTGAAGAAATTTGATATCTTCTTGGTTTTTCATAACTTGCTCTGCGTCTCTAGTCCACAGAGGAAAAGTCTTCTGCAGATCGATTTCCATATCCTTCAGTTTCGCCAGTACACTTGGAGATGAACGGCGGTCTACTGGTATTTCTTGATATTTTAGAATTCTTCCCAACTAGTTCTACAATTTTCTCACAAGCTCTTTTCTCTGAAATCATAGCGATGTTTCCTTTCTGATAAAATGGAGTTATCTTGTCCAGAACAATCTTTGCGCTGATCCTTCACGTTGTATGACTACATGTTGCATTAGAGTAATACTTCTCGATTAGAAACCATGTATTTCTGAGAAACTGAAAGTAAAACAACATATTTGTGAGAAAGTGAAAGTGCAGAACAATGATATTAACCACTTGAAATTCTGGGAAATTGCAAAAATTAATGCTTGGCATTGCTTGCCATAGTAATATAACCATTTATTCGAATATTGCCATTATTTCAAAAATTTATGGTCAACGTGGACCCGGTAGGTTCATTTTCTGTAACCGCTTCATCCTAATTAGGGTCGCGGGGAGGCTGGTGCCCATCCCAACCAACTCAGGGCGAGGGCAGAGTACACCCTGGACAGCTCGCCAGGCCATCGCAGGGTGGAAACACGCTGACGGCTTTGCAGCCTACTCTTTTTACGAAAGTCAGCAATGGTTCTTTTACATGCCTCACACCATAGACAGTGAGAGAGACATGGCCAGCCTTTGATAACCCAGTTAGCTGCACTGGGGGGGGGGGACAGTG
>CM045732.1:58320995-58483495 GCA_024760905.1 Plotosus lineatus
TTTGTCTTAAGCATAAGGATCTTGTTCCAGCGTATTAATTTAATATAATCTGAATTAGAAGAAACACTATTTGGTGCAGTCTTCATTAGATTGATTATGATCTAGTATCTGGAGTATTTATGGACATTTGGGTGTTGGTTACAAAAGTAGGAAATTTGAAAAAAAAAAAAAAGAAAAAGAAAAAAAGAAAAAAGTAGTTACAGTTTGTTTGTTGTTGGAGTTATATGTTTCCCCTGCATGGAGTAATACATGTGACAAGACAACATTCGTGCCCTTACATGTGAGTCTCTGGATTATTTGCATTTAATTTTTTTATACATAAACAATAACTGAACTATAAATTAACATCACCATATTTCATATTTCAGACTAAATGAGCAAGATGGTAGAATCCATAGATTCATATGAAGGTGTAGTTGTGGAAAGATATGGATGGATGGATGGATGGATGGATGGATGGATTTCATGTTTTTATGCCTGGAAATTTCAAATAAAACTGAAATAACATGTTTGAGGGTAAAAAATGTTTTAAGGTGTTCTTTTAATTTTCCTTTGGTTGATGATATTTTCTGCACTTTTTGAATGGCATGAACAATAATTTGCTCTCTCTGTTTGGATGCAGAAAAGCAGAGTCGTGTAAATCCTATCTATGCAGCCAGAATGAATAATGCCGCAGTCTCACCAGAAAACGGACACAAAGAAGGAGGGAGGAGGAAAGGTAAGGTTCTGGAAGGGGGGGAGAGAGAGAGAGAGAGAGAGAGAGAGATTTTTTGGGGGAGGGGGAGGGGATAGAGATATGCTCAGGTATTTAGATATTTTCACATTCAGCAGGGAAGGTTTTTTATTAAAGCTTTTTTTTTTTTTTCCTGTTGGATTGCATACACAATCACACTGTGCTCAGTTCAGTGACATCTCGATTTTTAGAGCTGTGGGTTCTCACAACAGTTCATCAGTAAAGTCTTGTGTGTATATCTCACTGATTCAAGATGAATGCAGTCTTGGAATGTTGGTCATAGGACAGAAAGGGAGGAGAGAAAAAGGCTGAGTGTTGCATTGCACTGTCCGGCCGACGAGGCACATTGCACTTTATTCGTCCCTGTAGCATCACTTATTAGTTCCCGAGCTTTGGAAACATGAAACATCTCATCAGGTTGAAGATTGATGTGAGGTTTAAGCTCCTCCTTCGGTCTTGCATTGCAGGGTCATTATGGCAGATGCTGCAGTGAGTGAGTCCCCACATCATCCATGATTCTCAGTCCACACACTGCGGGCAATTTTTTTTTTTTTTTTTTTTTTTTTTTTTTTTTTTACTTAAATTATGCTATTTTCTCCTGATCCTCAGGAAAAGTGAATATCTGAAGAAACAACAAATCGCACAATATTTCTTACACAACAAAGACAGGAACAGAAAGGGGGAAAGAGAAAGACCAACTTCCAAGCAAAAGCAGCTGAGACCCTGCAATTCTTACAACATCCTATGCTCTCTAATATGCTTTCTGAAACATGCAGCTCTTTACTTGACCTTAGAATTTAAATGGTATAAAAGTTCTTAGAACTGGAAAATACTGGGTGTGAAATTTTTAATCGACTCAATCAAAATATTTTCAGGTCACATTTATGAAGCGCATTCGAAGTAAATGGAAACAAACATTTTATGTGAATATTTGAAATCCCAAACATTACTGACAAGGGTGAGATTTCAATCAAATCTGTTTTCATACCTCATACTGACACTTAATGCAGCACAATTCTTCCTTCGTGCCTGAGATAGACGCATGCCAGGTCACATAGAGATGCAGAGAAAGCCTCAGGGCTCCAGACGCCTGTGGTGGGGTTTATTTCACTTATTTGTTCTTATGATTTTTTTTTTTTTTTTTAAACCTTTCTGGGTTACACAGACAGCTGATGGGTGAAAAAAATGTAGCAGCAGAGAAAATTCTCATTGTCCATATCTGGTTTTCCATTATATAATATATAATTTCTTATAAAATATGTGTGCTATCATTTTTGTGATCAGTTGTTATGGCGAATAAAGAGATTACTGTGTAGAAAAGAAAACACACACACACACACACACACACACACACACACACACACACACACACCAGCACTTTGTATTCTTCGGTCGTTTTTTTTTTTTTTTCGGTTTCAAGTTAAAAGAGAAAAATGCCGAACACTTTTTCCCATTTAAACCACAACGAATAGAGTTCAAGCAAACTTGGGTGGTGTTTAGCAATCCGAGCAAGGAATTCATTTTCATAATGTCTATAATAATAAATATTATTATTAGAGATTTATATATATATATATCTGTATGTATACATATGCATCTTATGTACAAGTATGGCACTTAAATACATGAAAGAAATAAAAACACTTGACAAATGAAAGCCGTGGGCGCTTTGGTGGGTTTTAAATTAAGGTGAAAGCGTTTGCAGCAAATCCACTAAAGCTCTGGAATGGTTACATGTATTAAGGTCAGCGGTGCAACAGGCAACATAAAAGAAAACATGTATTAGGCTCTCTCTCTCTCTCTCTCTCTATATATATATATATATATATATATATATATATATATATATATATATATATATATATATGTATGTATGTATGTATGTATATATATATATATATATATATATATATATATATATATATATGTATGTATATATATATATATATATATATATATATATATATATATATATATATATATATATGTATGTATGTATGTATATATATATATATATATATATATATATATGTGTGTGTATATACATTCATACATATATATATATACATACATATTCTGTGAAAAAAAAAAAAAGATTCTCCCCTTGCAGACTATTCAATCTCATTTTATAGGCTGGATGAGGATTTATTCCACTGCTGTGCGTTATACTTAAAATGTAATGATATGAAGGGGAAAGCCGGTGGAAAATCGCTTGAAAACACCGTGACGTGCACAATGAAAGCTGTGCGTGGTCCGGGGTTGATCGTTATTTTTAGTGCAAAACGCATTTACTCTCTTCAAGTACAGCTAAGCGGCCCACATGAGAGTAAATGCGCGGTGTACTCTGTCCTTGTGCACCAAACGGCACGGAGAAAAGTCGCATCGGCGCGAACGTGTCAGAGATCCTCCACGCCGTCCTTACAGTACAACAAAACAGAAAGAAAAAAAAAGAAAAGAAAAAAAAAAAAAAAAAAGACTCACTCCTTGAACTGATGACACGTTATAGCGGCGGGCAGCTTCGCCCGAGTCTCGTCCGTGTGTGTTGTATTCTTGGATATACAAAACTACACGTAGGCCGAGTCACTGGACTGAGTGCGGCCGAAATTCGGTACGCTCAGACGGGGCAAGTCCTTGTTTCTGATCTCGTAGATGGACTTTTTGCGGGCCTGCACTCCCCTGACAGCCGTTTTGATTTTCCTCCAGCCCAGATGATTAAGCTCGGCCAGATTGAGTATCACGCAGAAGCCGCTGACAGCGAACATGAAGACAAGGAAGACCGTTTTTTCCGTCGGCCTGGACACGTAGCACTCGACCTCCTTGATACACGGGTACCGGTCGCACTCGTACACGGCCGGCACATTGAATCCGTAAAGAAAGTACTGGCCCACAAGGAACCCGATTTCCAGGGCGTTTCTAAAAACCACTTGGATGATGTAATATCTGGAGATGCCCTCCTGGCGCCTCATTTTGGACTTGGCAGTCCGCAAACTCGCATTGGGCGTTTCTTTGACCTCCAGGCAGTCGGGTTCGCCCTCTTTAGTGGAGTTCTCAGCGTTTTGCAGAACTCCGTTCCCAATCGTGTTCTTTATCTTTTTGCTGTCCTCCAACTTCAGTGAGTCCTGGTCCTTATCCACGGTGAGATACACGGTGGAGTAGCGGCGGTCCTTCTGTTTTGCAGACTGATGAACCGAGTAGGTGATGAAGCACAGGCTCGGGGTGCAGACCATGATAATTTGAAACACCCAGTATCTGATGTGTGAGATTGGAAAGGCCTTATCGTAGCATGCTTGATTACAGCCCGGCTGCAAAGCGTTACAGACAAACATTGTTTGTTCGTCGTCGTAAACTGTCTCTCCAACTATGGCTACGATTAGAATCCGGAAGATCACCACCACTGTTAGTAGGATCCTAGAAGCATACAAGCAAATAAATAAAAAAAAAAGTAGGAAATGTTTAAGCCTCTGAATTCTTATGATTTATTTCAACTTGAGCGATTTGAAAAAGCGAACACAGAGAGCAGCGGGAGGGCGGGGAGCTGTCCAGTGCTGAAACTCCAGGGCTGTGCGTGATGTGCGCCTAAGTCTCACTGATCAGCTCACAAGAGCTGATTATTTTTAAGAGATTTAAGAGATTATTTTTTAAAAATCACTAACACAGCTTGTGCTGGAGCTATGCATTAAATCATGTGCTGTTTTCATTGAGAAAGCCATGACACGGGCTGTAACACTCATCTTTGCGCACGCCCAAGGAATGATGAATATCTATTATTACCAGCCCCCAAAATCGAGTTTCAAATAAAAATTACATGCACACACACACACACACACACACACACACACACACACACACACACACACACACATATATATATATATATATATATATATATATATATATATATATATATATATCTGATCTATAACATAATGGTTGTCTTACCTTCCTATCATAGTAGAGTGCTGCTGAACAGCAGCCTCTAGGAGCCTCTCGAGTATGGTCCATTCCCCCATTTCTGTTCATTCGGAGACGAGAGCGCACCGCACTTCTCGCACTCAGTCCTCGGGAAACAAACAAACAAACAAAAAAAACACTGAACGGTTTTTTTTTTTAATGTCCAATGAACCCGATTTTATCTACCGAAAACATTTGATCGCGGTCCCTTCCGGCTCTGTGACCAGCTGCTCTGCCAGGGAATCACTGGAGGATCTTACTTTTACTCGTCTTCCAGTTAAATGTGCTGATTAATGTATGAACCCTCCTATTTTCGATCCTCAGATCAAGTTGATAGGTCGCGTGGTGTGTGACTGAGGAGAGGTTGGATTTAATGCCTCGCAACTGATAATCCCTTTTAAGTAGTTCTTCCTGCGTCACGTGGCACATAGGTTCTCGAAAAGCTGTCCAAACACAAAACAGTTCATATGTGCAATTATTTTGTCGAGGATGAAGCGCACGGATGATGAGCGCACCGAGCTCTGTGGAAGCACCGGGTAGAAGAACAGTTTTGCAGAGTGGTGCTGAAACTAAATAGAGTCAAGGATGCAGAGGGGGTGGCCAGTGAACTGTTATTGGCTTAAACACAGGATGTGTCTGATTTTTTTTTTTTTTTTTTTTTTTTTCTTCTCCAAGTCATACTTGTTGCTATCACGGCCACCACGAGCGCCTTCCGCGAGGAATTTTTCCGTCTTCCAGGATTGTAGTTTTCTAAGATGTTATTTTTATTTCCACTGCGATCATATTTTTAAAGCAGTGGTTCAACACGAAGAGCACCGAGACTGTAATCGCTTTATCGCCATGCTGTGGGTAAAAAATGGGCACGTCATCTCCGGCCCCGCCCTTTGTCTCACCAGCCTACGGCGATCACACCCATAATATTCAATGAATTATTCTAACGTGTCGGAGAATCGTTTTAAAGATAATTTGAAGATATTTTGGGTTAAAAATTGCTCAAGATGTCCCCATACATTTCACCCCCTCGGGGAAATGGGTACTAAGCCAGAGGCAGCCTTGTCGTGGGAATGAAGGTTCATATTTTTGTTCTTTTTATATGTTTCTGTAAGTATAGATAGTATTATGTGACGCCTGGTTTTAAAACTAATGATACCCTATTTTTATGTAATATTTTTAAAGGGACGAATTTCCAGATGAAAGATACAAGCCTTTCCCTAAGGGAAGCAACCCAGCGACCTGAGAAGGTACAGTATAGCACACCTTTTAAAAACTGTATAATTTCACTTCAGGTGTTTCACGTTCATTCCAAGTTCACTGGAGATGGAAGCATTACACGATGGAATCCGTTATTTATGCTCCTTATTAGGACATACTGTATATGGATAGGATCAGGAATGAGTATATCAGAGGGACAGCACATGTAAGACGTTTTGGAGACAAAGTCAGAGAGGCTAGATTGAGATGGTTTGGACATGTACAGAGGAGGGATAGTGAGTATATTGGTCGTAGGATGCTGAGGTTGGAACTACCAGGCAGAAGGCCCAGAGGAAGACCAAAGAGAAGATTTATGGACGTGGTGAAGGAGGACATGAAGGCAGTTGGTGTAAGAGAAGAAGATGCAGCGGATAGGGTGAGATGGAAGCAGATGATTTGCTGTAGCGACCCCTGAAGGGAACAGTCGAAAGGAAAAGAAGAAGATGATGAGGACATACTGTATGCAACCACCCCTAACTGCGCCCCTGAATATCATCATCTACAAAATGAAAAAAACATTTTTCACTAATTTTTTTTTTTTTTTTGCTCAGTATATTTTATTATAATTTTTCAACTTAGATTTTTTTTTCGTTTTTGATAAAATAAGAAATGCCCTTCTAATTCCTGTAAGATTTCATCTTAAAGACACAACTCCAAATCACTATTAATTAAAGAGCTTGTGCCTATAAATCCAGCACAAGATGAAATATCAGTTGCGTCTATAAATAATCATCATCATCAGTTCACTTTCTGTAACCGCTTCATCCTAATTAGGGTCGCGGGGAGGCTGGTGCCCATCCCAGCCAACTCAGGGCAAGGGCAGAGTACACCCTGGACAGCTCACCAGGCCATCGCAGGGCGGAAACACGCTGACGACTTTGCAGCTACTCTTTACGAAAGTCAGCAATGGTTCTTTTACATGCCTCACACCATAGACAGTGAGAGACATGGCTGGCCTTTGATAACCCAGTTAGCTGCACGGGGGTGGGGTGGGGGTGGGGGACAGTGACAACCTTGTGGAGAGTGGGACTCGAACCCCCAACCTTTGGATCAGCAATCCGGCACCTTATACCACTAGACCACCACTGCCTGATCTGCCCTGTCTATAAATAATACATTCCTGAAAAAGTGTGAAGGAGGTTGACTGTACCAACAGAGGTGGTCAATGCAGTAATGATTAAAAGCACTTTCTGTGTACAATGGCGCATCCAGCCTCATTACTCTAATGTTTACTGATCCACATCTGTTGGAAGGTGGAGTGGGAAGCCAAGATGGTGCTTTCAATCCAAATTGAGTACTGTACCTATACTCAGTAGAAATAGTGACCTATAACAGCTAGAAGAGTCAAATATATACAACAATAGAGTAGGATCGAATAGAGTTAAACATTTACCAGAACTTGCATTGTGCTAAGGGCAAAGGTTGCAAGCTCCTTCTGCGTCTGGTCACCAATGCATGGTGGGGATGCCCTTGAGAACAATGTTCTCATAAAGATCCTTAAACATGTCAATATCATATTTTATAATGTTGTTGAATGTTGTTTCATGAATTTCTGCAGGCTCGACAGCTCAAAATTAAACAGTTTAGTGATTATACATGAAATAAATAATAATCTGTTGGCCATTACCAGGAACACTGCAAGGATAAAGGTGTACTGTTGTTCCAGTTGGCAATAGTCAAATCTCAGCAACATTATGTATATAACAATAAAATGAAGTCAGCTGATCACCTGAATGTAATGGAATGACCAGGTTATCCCATTTATGGAGTTTTGCTTCCTGATAGTCAGATGTAAATTTTGAGTCAAGCAGTGAAAGAGTGAACACGAGCAATCATATTTTTCACAAAAGAACCTACACCTCAAAGTTCAGACCTCAACCATATTGAAAGTCTTTGAGATGCTTAAGAAGGCTTTGTGTGGTTAATTTTTTTTTTTGTCAAGTCAAGATGCCATTGAGAAATGAACACAACAGTGAAAGGAAATAAATGTTGATGTTTCTTACATTTGTAAAACTACACGACACCAATTACACACTGTAATCAAGGCCGTAATTAAGGCAGGCAGTCCAACAAGCTATTAGAGTCGACAACTGGGTTTTGTTTGTTTTTTGGCTGGGCTATGTATTTGGCAACATAACTTTATAGGGGGAAATATGATGCCACTTTAAAGTGTTATTTATTAATTATTCAGTGTTTGCTGTATGGATAGGACCAGGAATGAGTACATCAGAGGGACAGCACATGTAAGATGTTTTGGAGACAAAGTCAGAGAGGCTAGATTGAGATGGTTTGGACATGTACAGAGGAGGGATAGTGAGTATATTGGTAGTAGGATGCTGAGGTTGGAACTTCCAGGCAGAAGGCCTAGAGGAAGACCAAAGAGAAGATTCATGGATGTGGTGAAGGAGGACATGAAGGTAGTTGGTGTCAGAGAAGAAGATGCAAAGGATAGGGTGAGATGGAGGCAGATGATTCGCTGTGGTGACCCCTGAAGGGAAAAGCTGAAAGGAGATGAAGAATATTTGATGTTTGCTGTATATATGAACACAATACTAGAATAATGCTCTCAAAATCCAATCACATATGGCACAGTTTCTCTTTAACACCCTGCACAAATTTACATCCAGATGCAAAAGACACTGTGATTATTGGGTTTCTTCATTTAAAACCTCAAGAATATTAGAGTATGACCCAATGCAAACATTCTGTTTATCTGGTTTTACAAAGTGGTCCCACTCAGTGAGGATTTTTATTAGCTAGTCTGTAAAGTCTTGACCAGACTCAGACCTGGACTCAAAATGGCATTGGGATTATTATATGTTAGCAGTAGCTAACATATAGTGCCACCTACACGGCAAGGACATATTAAAGGTCTCAAACACGATATGTGACATCATCTCTCAGTTGGCCTTGAGATTGAGAGGAGCTTCAGCTAACAGGGTCTGTCTGGTTCTCCTCAGGAGCAACACACTGCTCGTTTTTCATATTATCCCAGTTGGTGAGGGTGCCATGCTGTGCGGGTACCTCAGGGTCAGAATGATTTTCTTACACTGAACCTTGTCACCCATATAGGAATCATTGTGTCCCATACCGACCGTAGCAATAAAGCAATAATTATTCATGTAGTTTATGCTCATTAATCCAATCCTGGGCTGTCACAGAAAAGTAATTAATACCACAAAAATAGCAATTCACTAACATAAAGACTTCATAGGTCACTTAATGACTTTGAACCAACAAAACTTGATTTCTAACATTCTATGAACTTTGAACTTTTACTAAGGTTTTGTTGTTTGAAAACCTACAGACAATTCCGACCTAGGTTAGGATGCTGAGTGAATATTTTTTAGTTTAATGTTGCTGTATGTGTATTTAATGTATGTGTGTGTGTGTGTGTGTGTGTGTGTGTGTGTGTGTGTGTGAGTGAAAAAGTCTCTCTGATTTTCAAGAATTTTTGTAATACTCGAAAATAAACTTAACTACAGTGCTGCTCAGTAATCTGAAATCATTTTGCCAAGAAAATCTTTGGCTATTATATTATCACTTACCTGGTGTAGATCCTCTGTGGAGCCTCCCCATGAAACCCCTGATGCTCTATGGGTGATCCAGAGAAGGTTTCACAAGAATCCACAGAACTAAACAACATAAATTGGACCGAGGGGTATATGAGGAGGATTTAAATGGAATCCAGGAACAATAACTATGAATATAAATGTGGGTATAAAAATTCATTGCTAGTGATCTAGAATGGACTGATGATGTTGGGGCATATTTTTGATTCTACATTCTATATGGAAAATAATCTACTAGCAGGTGTGGTAGAGTAATAGAATCCAACAGACACAGTTGTACTGTAATTGAATCACTAATTGAAAGTGTTCAAAATAATAGCAGTGTGGAGTTCAATTACTGACGTCATTCGTTCTTTGAAAAGCAGGTGCCAATTATTGTCCTTATTTCGGGAACAAAGGCAGCGAATGTTGTACATGCCGGTTACAGAGCATGTCTCTGTGAAATTCTGAAGAAAACGGGTCAGAAGAACAGCGTGAAAGAACAGAAGAATGGGACAGGGTATAAAGAAGAGCAGAAAATGATGGGATGCTCAGCTAAAATGATACTAAATGCTTTATAATGGCAACCGAAACCTGAAAGATGTGGAAGAAGCGAAAAGCTACCATTCAAATTGACCCAAAAGCCAAAGTGGCAACGACTCATCCACCAATCAGCTCCAGGAAGATAAAAGAAAGTCTAAAGTTACCTGTAAGTCCTGTTACAATGAGAAGATGCCTATGTGAAATCAAGCAATTGGCAAGAAGCCCTGCAAAGTCCCACTGCTGGAAAAAAAAGACATGCTGGAGAGGTTACAGTTTTCCAAAGAGCACATTGACCGGCCTAAAGAGAAACGGCGCAACATTTTGTGGACTGATGAAAGTAAGATTGTTCTTTTTGGGTCTAGTGGCCCCCATAAACGACCCCAAACACTGAATTCAAGCCACATCACACTGTGAAGACAGTGAAGCCTGGAAGCACAAGCATCATGCTATGGGGATTTTTCTCATACTGTGGTGTTGGGCCCATTTATCACATCCCAGGGATCATGGATCAGTTTGAATTCATCAGAATCCTCGAAAGGTCATACTGCCATATGCTGAAGAGGAAATGCCCTTGAAATGGGTGTTTCAATAAGACAATGACCCCAAACACACCAGTAAATGGGCAACATCTCGGTTCCAGACCAACAAGATTGATGTTATGGAGCGGTGGCCCAATACTGGACCTTAATCCAATAGAAAACTTGTGGGGGTGACAAAAAAAAAATACAGCTTCATAGGCAAAACCAAGAAATACAGAAGAACCGTGGACTGTACAGTGGTACCTCGCCTTACGAAATTAATCCATTCCAGAGGCGGTTTCGTAACCTGGATTTTTTCGTAAGTAGAACCGCATTTTACATATAAAACGCATGATTCGTTCCAAGGCCCCCAATACTACCCCCTAAACACTTTAAAAATTATAAAAGCATACCTTTTAGGGTACTTCCTTCATGTTGACCATGTCTTCTTAGCAGAGGTATAATCTTACAAATGTTTATGCAAGGTTAAAAGCTTGAGCCAAAAAATAAAGTTGCAATGAGCACACTCGAAAAACTCATGAAACAACAGTAACTCTGTCCTTTACACGAAAAGCATCATGGGTATTACGGAGATACAGCTCTATAATAGCCAATGGGCGGGAGCTGCGTCATCCCTCTTAGCCAATGGGAGGCCAGTGGGGCAGGATGTTGGGAGATAGCCAATGGGAGGGAGCTGCGTCATCCCTCCTAGCCAATGGGAGGCCAGTGGGGCAGGATGTTAGGAGATAGCCAATGGAAGAGCAACTTGTACATTCTTTGAATTTTTGAGATGCTGCTTTCGTAATGTGAACTTGTTTCATGTCCAGAGACAAACATTTTGGGAAAATGTTTTTTGTAACCTGGATTTTTCGTTTGTTGAGACTATCGTAAGGTGAGGTACCACTGTAGTCCAATCATCCTGGGCTGCAAAACCTGATCACACACTGCTATAAATTTTGAACACAGCTGTACATATTTTACGATAAGTTTCAATAATGTGTTCGATCTAATCTTTAAAAGTTTCTTTTCATTTATTTTAGCAATCCAACTTGTGCATTTTTGTCCATGGACTAACACATTACAGGCTTTTAATATAAGCTTTAAAGCTTCAACTACATTGCAAACATTAATCTGCATTTCATGTATTTCTGACTTAATTTCTTTTGTATGAGTTTTCTTGGTTTTTCACAGGAGCAAAGTGGAAAGTTTTAGAAAACAAATATAGATCCAAAACAGCCTTTGCTACAGGGTAATCACACATGATTCGTTTGAAATAAGCCAGACATTGCTAAATATTTTCAGTGTGGTATATTAAGTGTGTGAGTTACATATTACAAACTGATCAGTCACCATAAATATGTTTTATAAATATTAAAAAGAATTATAAAGGAACACTTTACCTGATGGCGTAGAAGACTAATAATGGGCCTAAATACAGTACTGCCTTTGGGGGCATCATCTCCGGCGATCCACCAGACTGATAGTTCCTCAAATAACACAAGTTTCAGCATTTACCACCTACCAGTCATACATATTCATTAAACTTAATTAATTAACCACATTAATGACTCCCTGGATTTAAAACTTTTTCAAATGCTGCAATTAAATCTGAAATTGTGTTCTGTTTCTTTTTCTGCTTCATCTTCTTTTCCTTTGGGTTGTTCCCTTCAGGGGTTGCTACAGCGAATCATCTGCCTCCATCTCACCCTATCCTCTGCGTCTTCTTCTCTTACACCAACGACCTTCATGTCCTCCTTCACCACATCCATAAGTCTCCTCTCTGGTCTTCCTCTAGTCCTTCTTCCTGGTAGTTCCAACCTCAGCATCCTACTACCGATATACTCACTATCCCTCCTCTGTACATGCCCAAACGTGTTCTATTTCTTTTGCTAAGTGCAGTATGCATTGTCGGTGGGATCAGTTGCTGATCCCCCTTTTGTATTATTTGTATTAGTGTTTGGGGTTAAACATAATTTCTGTTTGGAAAGAACTGCTGGAAAAGACACACAGATAATTAAAGGTCTTATTAAGCAGCAAAGTGTGCACTGGACATCTGCACCCACTAGATGAGCTCATGCAGAGGGCAGTATGCAGGACAGTGAAGGTTCCTCTTTATACCGGCCAGAGCAGGGGTGCTCAATCCTGCTCCTGGAGATCAACCTTTCAGAAGACATTCGCTCCAACCCTAATCATGCCCACCCAACCATCCAATCATCTAATCAAGACCTGACTGGATCTTACATGTCACATGGGCCACATGAGGGTTGGAGATGAAGTTATCTGGAAGGTAGATCTCTAATAGCAGGATTGAGCACCCCTGGGCCAGAGGAACACGTGATTTTTGGTGAGTTGTTAGGACTTGATTGCTGTTTGTGCTATTAGAAGGAATGCGGCAGGATGAATGGGGTGAGGAGACTTGTTTCCTGCTACATGTTAAGTTGTGTCAATCCATTTGCATGTCTGGTCCATAACAAAAGCTACTGACTCATCCTGTTCACTTAACATTAGCAAGAAAATACATGTGACGGCTTTGACTCTGGCCTGTTTTTGCCCGAGACTGAAAGAAATCATTGTTGTTGCACATTTTAGGACATAAATAGGTCTGCTCATGTTTTGGGGTTAACATAACTATCTGATCCATCAGTGGGCTTAATTAATGTAACTGAGTGAAGTATATATATGGTACATTTTCCTTTTGGTACGATCCTGTTTAGAAAAAAAACATAAATTCCCAGATTTTTCTAGAATGTAATATTAGATGAACAGTGAGCTAAAAACTTTTCAGTTTCTTCTTCAAATTTGTATTTAATGACCATACATGTTTATAACAGGAGAGAGATACCACTGCTGTTCGGGATCAACCTTTTCTGCTGATACATTTGACTTATCCTTACTAATACCCCCATTTCACTGGAACACGGCAGACTTACGGAAGCAAAAATGTTGTCATCCGCAAACGTTCCGTTATTCCCATTCCGTAGTTGTTCCTCAAGTCTTCCTCCACTTCCATATGCTTCCGGCAGGCCAAAATATTCCGTGGACATGCTTTTGAACGTGTTCAAAAGCACGTTCACGGAAAAAAATTCCGTGACTGTTCCGTGGGGTCACTTTGGCGTACTTTGGCGTTCCGAGAGTGTCAGAATTTCCACTTTTCTATACGATTGTCACCCATTTTCCATGTGAAAATGCCGAAGTTCTTCTGTTGATTGCGTTCCGCGCCTTTCCGCTACATGATCCTTACATGCCGTAGTCCAGTGAAGATGAAGGGAGTATAGTGAAGGAGGTATAAGAATTTCTACTTTTTCGTTAGACTTTCACCCTTTTTTTCGTGTAAAAATGCCGAAGATTTTCCAAAGACCATATTCCGCCCCTTTCTGCTACGATCCTTTCATGCCGTAGTTCAGTGAAATGGGGGTATAACATTCCAAACAGAGCAGGTTTTACCTTAGAAATGAATGCAATAGCATAAAAACAACAAAGGTTTTACCGAGAACTCTAAAAAGGTTCAGTTGTGTGTCTTGGGGAATTCTTAAAAGAAGAACGAGCCATAAATAATCCAAAGGAGGCCTGAGAGGAAAAAATTTAGTGTCCCATTCTTGACTTTTAATAATAATAATGTACTGTGTCATGATGCTCCATCTGTGTAAGTGTTGGGCACATCTCACTGCAAGAAGCCCCATGGTTCGAACCCATGTTTGGTGAAGGCATTTCTATGTCTGTGTGGCATGTTCTCCCTGTGTCCGTGTGAGTTTCCTATGGGTGCTCCGGTTTCCTGAGGCATACTATTCCATACTGACCCCTAGGCATGAATCCGAATGGATGTTCAATAATAATAATAATAATAATAATAATAATAATAAGTCAGGTCAGGTTTTTGCCCTGCAGGTGACATGTAAGCCAGTACAACCTGTTGCATCATCAAGTGGTCGGCAATTAAACCGGCAATTAAACCCCACCAGGCTCCAAATTTGTGAGTAGGGTGGCTTGAAACCTGGCAGGAATAAAAACAAGACCTATCAAAGGGCGGTCGAACTCTTTAGAGTCAACGGCCAACTAGCTAGAGATGGTGTCTCAATATAAACACCCTGCAGAAAGAACTTTGTGCCTCTACTGCGGATTTTTTTGCCCTTCGTATACAGCCATGTTATGGCTGTTATGGCTGTTATGGCTGTTATGGCTGTTATGGCTGCCGCCTACGCCATAATTCTGGCACGAGACCCAGATTGATTGAATAGGTTGGGAGCAGGCAGTGGTGGTAAAAGGTGCTGGATCGCTGATTATAGGGTTGGGGGTTCGAGTCTCACTCTCCACACGGTTGTCACTGTCCCCACAGCGCAGCTAACTGGGTTATCAAAGGCCGGCCATGTCTCTCACTGTCTATGGTGAGAGGTTCATGTAAAAGAACCATTGCTGACATTCGTAAAGAGTAGCTGCATAGTCGTCAGCGTGTTTCTGCCCCTGGATAAAGGTTGTGTGAGGAAGGGCATCCGACGTAAAAACCTATGCCAAATCGAATATACGAATTATTAATGACTACCATGAAAATGGAGGCAGATGATTCGCTGTGGCGATCCCTGAAAGAGAACAGCTGAAAGGGAAAAGAAGAATAGGTTGGAACAGGCTCATCACAGACACAAACCATTCACACCTAGGGGCAATCGAGAATACCCAGTCAGCCTTATGTGCATGTCTTCAGACTTTAGAAGAACCCACCCATATTAGGAACATGAAATCTACACAAACGCCCCTGCTGAGCACAGGGCGTGAATCCAGGACCTCCTTGCTGGAAGGTGGAAGTGCTGATCACTAGACCACCATGCCTACCTGACTACTAATATAATTTGCAATTATTTATATATCACAGGCTGTTTAACTGTACTACACACACACACACACACACACACACACACACACACACACACAGGAAGCAAATCCCATTTAAAAGCAGTATGTTGACTCGTAGATGTACTTACACCACTGTCTGGTGCTGCAGTCAGTCCTGAGATTTCCTGAGCCAGCAGTACAGAAGTGTCCACTCCCTGTCCAATGTGTGAGAGCCAAATTAGAAACGCGGTATGGGGTTAATTGGATGCTCGGCTTTCCAAATTCTCTCTGCAAATCCCCCACATATCAGCTCAGCAAGACAGGTGGCCCTGTTTCCTCTCTCGATCTCACACTGAAATAGAATATTTCCAGCCTGGGCCCAATCTCAGCCCAAGTCACACATGCATCCTCCATGTCCTGCTGTGTCCTCTCTGCCATTCTTGTCCTCTGCCAGATTTGCTTTACAATCAGGGAAACAGTAAAACACGCACAAGAAAAAGTCTGAAAAACTGGACTTTGTCCAATATGGCCGCCTTTACTCAACAGAAAAGATTTGTGTCTGGGCCCGTGTAAGTCTTGGGTGTCATTTTGCAGTTTCATACATCTGGGATTTCAAGTTTTGTGAAACAGCACTCTCTATTTTCTTCAAAGATCACGGCTGAAATTACTGTCATTGTCAAGAGTGAGAAAAACAAGGTTAAAATGATGATGAAATATGCATGAATCAAACCGAATGGTTTACAAATGATCTACAGATGTCAAGTGGTGCTCATACTGTATTTGTTGCTTCATATTCTAGGAGATCCTGAATAAATCTGAAGAACGATATGGAAGTTTGGTAAGTATAACTGTCTCACAGCATCCGTCATAGCACACACATCTTTTGATTGAAGTATTTAAATGACTTTAACCATGTATATAAGCAAAGGAGATCGGAATCTGTATGATTGATTGACGACGGCAGTCAGAAACCTCTCATGTGAAAAACAGCAGCTTTTAGGAAATCTCACAGATTTTGATACGAACCTGATGTAAGTCATCCAGTATTGCTTTTAAAAGATTTATGCGGTGCTTTTGCTTATTTTATGGAGTTAGCCAAAGTAAGTACCTATCAAATAATATGTTTATAAGCCATGTGACCAGGTGAAGATTGACAGTGAACAGTGACTGAATGGTAAAAGCTGTTGTGGTGTTAAAATGTCCTAATGGGCCTTTGGAATGGTCAATACTGTGCATGTTTTTGAACTCTGGAGGAAACCAGAGTATTCAGGGGGGAGTTTAGGCAAACTCCACACAAACGCTCGACCTCGGTAATCGAACCTGCTACCTTCTTTGCTGTGAGGCAGATGTACTTACCACTGTGGTCAACGCAGTGCCTTCAGTAAGAATAATAATACAGTGGTACCTCACCTTACGGTAGTCCCAGCAAACGAACAATCCAGGTTACGATAAACATTTTCCAAAATTTTTTTCTCTGTATATGAAACAAGTTCTCCTTACGAAACGCGCCATTCAAACATTCAAACGCACCATTCAAACAATGCACGAGTTGCTCTCCCATTGACTATCTCCCAACATCCCGCCCCGCTGGCCTCCCGTTGGCTTGGAGGGATGACGCAGCTCCCTTGAGCAGCAGCTTGTTTCATGAGTTTTTTGAGTGTGCTCATTGCAGCTTTATTTTTTGGCTCAGAAAGGGATATTTTAGAGATTGCCATGGAGGCGGATGGTTTGCTGTGGTGACACCTGAAGGGAAAAGCCGAAAGGAAGAAGATGACATACAGTATTTCTTTATCCATTAGTTTTTTTTTTTTTTTCCTGAGAAGGAACTCAAAAAGAAAGTGAGTGTTGTATTTAAAATATAAGCCAACAGGTGCTTTTGAGGAAAAAAAACCTAAGGATCCTCAGTGATTGTTTAGATTTTAAAAATGCTTCTACTTGCATGTTGTCGTCGTCATCTTCTTTTCCTTTCGGCTGTTCCCTTCAGGGGTCGTGAATGATGTGAATGATCAGCCTGCATCTCACCCTATCCTCTGCATCTTCTTCTCTTACACCAACTACCTTCATGTCCTCCTTCACCACATCCATAAATCTCCTCTTTGGTCTTCCTCTAGACCTTCTGCCTAGTAGTTCCAACCTCAGCATCCTACTACCAATATACTCACTATCCATCCTCTGTACATGTCCAAACCATCTCAATCTAGCCTCTCTGACTTTGTCTCCAAAACATCTAACATGTGCTGTCCCTCTGATGGACTCATTCCTGATCCTATCCATCCTCGTTACTCCCAAAGAGAACCCCGTGAACTATAAAAACCAGGGATTGAGGATTCTATCTGTACGCTATCCTTCGTGGGTGCTTTCTAGGGATGTCATTGACAATCAGAATATCGCCGATATAATTATGCCGATCGATAATCGATACCTATAAAAGGGATATTGATACTTCTAACGTTATATAAGATTCATCTTATATTAAATTTCATACAAAGCTGTTTTAATTTAAATAACACTAGAGCAAGCGGTATCGTTTAATAAATAAAATAATGTACGAAAACACGTTATATAGTTTCAGTCGAAAACCAGCTTAGCGTAATGCCGAGTGTTTAGTCCAAGCTTCATGTGTTCATGACAGCGTCTGTAGTAAATGCCATTTTCAATGACACCCCTAGTAAACGGTACGTCCCTGCCTCTCTGTATGGTAAATGGTACGTCCCTGCCTCTCGTGTGCCGTCAGAGCGCGTGTTCTCAACGGCAGGGTACATTTTGAACAAGAAGAGACACTTATCACCGGATAAAGCAGATATGTGCATCCTCTTACATCATAATTATGAATTGTAAAAATGCATATCTCTTAAACTTTTCAATTGACAGGTGTTTGTCGAATAGAAACAACTTGCTCGAAATTAACTAGTAAACAAGTGTTTATAGATTTGTTGAATACAAAAAGGTGTTCAATTAAAATCTTGTCGGTGGAAAACAATTTCCAGCCTTTTATTTCAGATTTGGCTTCAGTAATTGGTCACTTTATTATAAAATATTCAATGCATTGTACTAACTACTGTAATATAATATCTTAGTCTGTTCTATTTAATGCATTTATGGAACATTACAGCAATATTGTAATGTATCAATACATCGTAAATTGTTTTTTATCAATATATCGATACCAATAATAGGTTTTCAATGACACCACTAGTGCTTTCTGGTTTAAGATTCACCCATCTGTGATCAATAAAGAAAAATTTAATTAGATTTATTATACTCAGCTGAATTTTAGTTTATTCCAGAATTTCACAAGAAAGGAGTTTACAATTAAGTGGGTAGTTGGTTACAAGAGGTAAACAAATTAAGTGCATTAGTTACAGTATAATAAAAAATTAAGCCATTTGACAAATTTAATCTCAAATGAGAGTCATGTTTCTTACAGAAAACAGGACAGTATGAGTAAGAATGCTGCATCCTCAGCATAGTGGTGTGCCATGTCTCATGTTCTGGGCACACGTCCTTCCCAGGTTGGCTCCTGCCATCAGGAGATCTGTTAGATGGTCAAAGCCGAGGCAGGCAGTCAGGGGGGCAAAGAGACCATACAGTCCTCCAAGGAAGATACTGAGAGGCCAACCGATCACTAGCAGCACAATCAGCCATACCAGTGCCCAAAAACAGGAGCTTGCCATCCTGGACAGTAAAGAGAAAGATGTCTATTATAGATGTGATGGAAAGCATCGATAATCATATGAGTGTGGACTGAGAATGTCAGAAGCTGGTTAAGAGGAAGTGACTCTTTTTTTGACCATCAGGAGGAGAGCTAATCTAGCAATGTTACCCCAGCACTGACACCATGATCGAAGGTGTGCCAACACTACGGCAGACTATGATCCCAGCACACCCTTGAAGTTCACGCTGTGCATGAACATGGTGTTCCTTGGTTCCCCTGATTATTTTTAATCAGCAATTGAAGGCTAGGACGGCATAGTAAGTCTGGATGGGGTGAACGAGACGCGACATTATTTATTAGGATTGTTTCTGTGTCTACTCAGAGAGGACAATTATTTTTATTTATTTATTTATTTTTGGACTTGTGATATTACTCTCACTGAAATGCCATTTTGAAATGTGCAGTGTTTCAGGCCATTTGTTCCAGTTCTGTCTCCTCTCTCTCTCTCTCTCTCTCTCTTTTTTAATCAAAGAGGAGACTAAAGCAAGAGAAACCATGTTAATGTAAATGATCAAAACATAACTGAATAGGAAATCTGTTGGCAACCAGCAGACTAACAAGGCACCTGGCTAATACTGGAATGATATGAGTTTTGATTTATAACGCGTGTAACACACAGCTAATGGGTATTCTGGACAAATCAGGTTTGCCGAACTGATGCTATGATAAATATAATCCCACATCAAAAAGAAAAGAAAAAAAACCTTTGCACACTAATGTTTCATTTTGTGCAATTTAGCCTTGACCACAGAATGATGAGCTGACCAGGTGGAGCAATAACTCCATGGAGATTGAATCTCAGCAACATTATGATGTGCTGGAGAAGACTTTAGGGTGTGTGTGTGTGTCCCCATCAATTCAAGACAAGATTTCCTTTCAGCTTTTTCCCTTTATCAGGGGTTGCCACAGTGAATAATTTGCATGTTTGATTTGGCACGTTTTTTTTTCATTTCAGTTGCCCTTCCTGACACAACCCTTTAGCAAGGGACTGAAAAACGCTGACGGCTTTGCAGCGACTCTTTACGAAAGTCAGCAATGGTTCTTTTACATGAACCTCTCACCATAGACAGTGAGAAACATGGCTGGCCTTTGCTAACCCAATTAGCTGCACACATGGAGCTGGGGGGGCAGTGACAGCCTTGTGGAGAGTGGGACTCGAACCCCCAACCTTAGGATCAGCGATCCAGCACCCTATACCACTAGACGACCACTGCCCCACAATTCAAGATGTTGGTGAGAAATCAAACCTTCACTAGATTCAAATAAACACTGTGGTCAAGTCTATAGGTAGAACTACAACAAATTCCTGTTTAAGACTTTTTTAGCCAGTCATAGTATCTGCAGTTTAATTTTCTAAACTTCAGTGCTTTTCTAAATCAGAAGCTCAATAATTAGAACTCCACAGCTTGGCTGGGTTATTAATATTCCAGTCTCTGTGGTGCGTAAGCCATATGTGGGAGAAGAATGCGCATGGAGTGTTAATCAAATTGTGCATCAACATTGCCTGAGGGTGGTGAGGCTTGGATTGTTTCCCCTCCCTTATCCACTCCTTTTCCTTCCATGTTCGAATGAGACAGTCAATCCATACGTTACTGTCCCTGGCTGCACCTTTCTACACCTCCAAGACATTTCAAAGCCAACTGTGATATAATATCTCCAGCATGGCCCTAGGTCTGTATTTAATGGGACATGTGATACTGTTCCACTCATTCCTCATTACATAGCTATGTGTGTACAATATTGTTTGGTTGAAATTATGCAGGCGATATACACTGTGGTACAAGGGAAACCACACCCTTTCATTACTCCGGGATTCAAGCAAGACAACTCAAATCTGGCCAATGAGTTGCTCTGCTATAATAAACATCATGCGGTAATCAGCTGATGTACGGTAACGATCCTGGTTTGTCAGCAGAAGTTTTGCAAGAGGTTGTAATCCATTTCTCGTGCTTTCCTGTCATGTGCATTGGTTAATCCATCCCATCCCCCGACTCATTAAAAATTATTAAAGCACCACACTACTGTATTCATGGATACTTTCCATGTTTAACAACCTTCAATAACCTTTAACCTTTTTGCAAAAAATCGCAGCAGGACATGAACTTTATATTTTAACCAGGTACATGTAAATATGCAACACTGACAGGGGACAAAATAATATATAAATCAATAAATAAACAATAATAGTACATACCTCCTTTAAAGTCTTTCTATTGCTAGCACGTCTGGTGTGACAGGATTTTTATGTCCTTGTGTTTGGAGGAAAATTCCTGCGGGTTAAAGGCTGAGCCCTGTCTCACAGTCTCGGAGTACATGAACACCAGCAACAAATTCCTTCTGCTTAATGCTAATTTCTAGGAAGCCTTGGACATGCACTTGGGGAGGAGTGAAGAGCCACACAGAAGGAGGAAGACTTCAGGGGAAGTGACACAAGGCAAGCACAACGACATTAACGGCAAGCAGGTGATAAATTACACACAAGCAGGACGTTGAAAAGAGAAGTAGGTTGTATGGATGATTTTAAAAAAGAAAAAACCCATAATGTCATTGTTTTTGCAATCCCAGACACTCACTCTCAGACACACACAGAGACAGAAAAAAAACCCTCACCTGCTATCCGTTGATTTGAGTTTTATTACAAAATGATGTTACAAACATTTTCTTATAAAAGGTAATTCTTTCAAAGAAACCAAACCAAGAGAGGTAAAAGAGAAATAAATCACATCCTGGTGGTGGATGGTTCAGTGGACCCTGGCTTACAGATGTGCAGTGCGTGGGCAGATTTGCTTTAGGGCTCGTCCGCCTCACTGTCCTCGCTGTCACTGTCTCTACCTGGATGTTCAGGCATTTTAGCATGTTTCTCTGTGTGCTGCTCTTCCACACCAGACTCCTCCTCCACCTTCACTTCAGACCCCTCCTGTTCAGTTTGATCTGTTCTTCCACCTTTATTGCTTTCCTCTTCAGGCTGACTATGTTCTTGCCCTTCCTCTTCCCTCATATTCACGTCGGACTCTTCCTCTGTTGTGATCTGACGTGGAGGTGGGAGAATCTGCTGTTGCACAAAGAGCAATAAAGTTAGCAAATCAGCTCTGTAGATTTATATCGCTCAATGTGTGCGTGTAGAAACACACATGTATTGAAAATAATAGCAGTCAGACATCACTAACCTGATCAGTCACTTTTTTTGGTTGAAATTATATTTCTATACAACAAATAATTTACTATCAGGTGTAGTACAATAACAGATCCAACAGTCATGACATGCCTACTGCTGATTCTATTCAAAATAACAACAGTGTGGAGTTCAATTAGTGACATCATTCATTCTTTAAAAAATGAATAGATGGAAGAAGAGCCAAAATGGCAAGGACTCAGTTACCAATCAGCTATAGGAAGATCACTGAAGGGCAAAACTTTCCAGTTAGTCCTGTTACAATTAAACACACCCATGTGAAAAAACACATGCTGAAGAGGTTACAATTTGCCAAGGAGCACACTGACTGCCATAAAGAGAAACGGCACAACATTTTGCAGACTGATGAAAGTAAGATTGTTCTTTTTGGGTCTAGTGGACCCCCAAACACCAAATTCAAGCGACAGTACACAGTGAAAACAGTGAAGCCTGGTGGCGTAAACATCATGCTATGGCGAATATTTGTTGTATAGCAGGGATCATGGATCAGTTTGAATTCATCAGAATACTTGATGTTGTGCTACCTTATGCTGAAGAGGAAATGCCCTAAAAATGGGAGTTCCAACAAGACGACAAATAAACGGTATTTATATAATTTGAACAGAGGCAAAATTTCTCAAGGTGTACACACACACACACAGGGATCCCTCACTTTCCGCGGTTAATTGGGACAGAGATCCCCTCCGCGACCACTGAATTCCACGAAGTAGGATCAACCCCCCCACCGGCTGACGTATACATACATGTACATGTGTATATACTATCAATAAATACATATTCAATGCTATAAATGCTTATAATAACAATTAAACAGTAATGCACAAGATGTAAATAAAATATGAATACACACACATACAGACTCCTGCACGAACTCCGATGCACACCTCAAAAATGTAACTAGTCTTGATGGGAGGTCTTGGATTGGGTTTTTTGTTGTTGTTGTTGTTGCATAATTGGCCTGGTTTTTGTGTTATTTTCCTTAACTTTTCCCCCTATTCTTCCTTAATTTCCTTATCTTTTAATTCGATGCGTATTAAAAAAAAACAACAACAAAAAAAAAAAACGCGATGCACTGAAGCAGCATGAATTGAAGCGCGAAGTAGCGAGGGATCCCTGTAGATATATAACATTTTGCCCAGAAACCTAATTGGCTATGCAAAAATAAAAATGTGCGTATATACAAGGATCCCTCGCTACTTCCCGCTTCAATTCATGCGGCTTCAGTGCATCACAGTTTTTTTAAAATATATTCATCGAATGAAAGAATAATGAAATTAAGGAATAAGGGAAAAATTTTAAGGAAAATGCCACAAAAACAAGGCCAATTATGCAAAAAAAAAAAACAAACAAAAAAAAACCCCAACCCAAAACCTCCCAGCAAAACTACTTACATTCTTATGTCAGCTGGCATCTGAGTGTGTATGTATATTTTATTTATATCTTATGCATTATTTTTTAATGTTTGTCATAAGCATTTAACATGTTGAATATGTATTTATTGATATTGTATACACACATACATGTACATATACGTCAGTCCAGGGGGTTGGGGGTGGGGGTTTTTGAACCTACTTCGCTTAGTTTGGATGTAGCCTAAAGCATGGCGCTATAGACCTACTTGGCTTCATCTCATGTCTAGTATGATACAAATTAATTTGACCTGCAGAATATTTTATAATAAGTAAATAATTGATTTATTATTATTACTCAAATATAATTAGCTTTAATTTAATTAAGAACATAGCTGAAGCCCATTTCACACCACACTGAACATCCATCACAGTGGAATAGCAGAGAAACTATGCCTAGAATTTGGTTTCTAGCTAAAAACACCGTATGAATGCTATAACTTGTTCTGCATGCCAACAATTTAAACAGTAAAATGAATATCTTTCATAAAAATGAAACATTTCAAATAAAAAAAAAATTATGTTTATATGCAAAAAGACAGAAAGCTGTGCATCTGCTGACTGATGTCGGGGAAAAGGCGACATTTATCATAATAATCTGAAGATCAGTACAACCATTCTGATGTATATTCATAATAATTGCTCCACACTCTGCCTACACTGATGCACTTGTCTGGCTGCTTCTGGTGTAAAATGGTCTCACTGACTAACAGAGGCTCTAAAATTGATATTTTGCTCTGGAGTGGGTGTTTGAGAGCAGAGGGCTGAAAGGATCCTGAGCTCACTCCACACTTTAAGCACAGCAGGTCTTCATTAGCAGCAGCCGAGCTCTCGTTTAAAACATTGCACTCATGCACACTACTTCAGTTTCAACATGCAGAACTGAAATTACTATTATAGCTGATCTAACAGTGGTCTCCAACTAAAAACAAGGCAGATGGCTTTGTGATGAATAATAAATAAGTGTGTGCTTACCTGTCTGTACTGCTGGGTTCTCTGTAGCATATTCATGTACATATTGTACACCAGACTGGCCATCTCAGGCATGTTCTTTAATACCTGATCAGGTTTTTTCGAGCGTGCTTCAGTCTGGAAGTTAAGACAGAGACGACATGCTTTATTTACCATGAAATTATCTGACCACTTCCTATCTATGCTCAGTACAGGAAAGGGGTTTACTAAAGTCAAAAAGGAAAACCGAATATTCTCACATCTGTACATGTTCAATAGAGGTACAGAAAAGGGTGATCACACATCTTTATAAATGTGGTGTTGGTGTATACAGTATGAACAATCACTGCACATCTGTTTGAATTGGCTAATTTTACTCTAAGGAAAGTGCACAATCTGTACACTGCTGGAAAAGGCCTGAAGATCACACACACACTATATTCTTCAAAGCATATATATATATATATATATATATATATATATATATATATATATATATATATATATATATATATATATAAAAAACTTTTTTTTTGCTATGAATCAGAGATGCCATTAATGCAGCCATGGGGGCGGGGCCCACAAGCCAATGTCCATCCTCACGCTGGTCCCAAGCCCGGATAAATGCAGAGGGTTGTGACAGGAAGGGCATCTGGCGTAAAACTTTTGCCAGAATGTGAATCGTCGAAACAAATTCCATACCGGATCGGTCAAGACCCGGGTTAACAACGACCACCATCGGTGCTGTTAACCAACAGGGTGCTGGTGGAAATTGGACTACTGTTGGTCGAAGAAGGAGTGGAGGGAGGCGTGTCCGTAGGCAGAGAGAGAGAAGCGGAAAAGCATGAGCTGAGGACTGAAAGTAGGGACTTTGAATGTTGGAACTAAGACAGGAAAAGGTAGAGAGTTGGCTGACATGATTCAGAAGAGAAAGGTGGACATACTGTGTGTTCAGGAGACCAGGTGGAAAGGTAGCAAGGCTAGAAGCTTAGGAGCAGGGTTTAAGCTGTTTTATCACTGTGTGGATGGGAAGAGAAATGGAGTAGGAGTCATCTTGAAAGAAGGGTTTGTCAGGAATGTTCTAGAAGTGAAAAGAGTGTCAGACAGAGTGATGAGTCTTAAGTTAGAAATTGAAGGCGTGATGTTCAATGTTGTTAGTGCTTATGCCCCACAGGCAGGATGTGAGCTAGAAGAAGTGATGCAGAGTACTCCCAGAGGTGAAAGAGTGGTCACTGGTGCAGACTTCAATAGACATGGTGGTGCAGGCAACAGAGGGGACGAGGAAGTGATGGGCAGGTTTGGTATCCAGGACAGGAACACAGAAGGACAGATGTTGATCGATTTTGCTAAAAGGATGGAAATGGCCGTGGTAAATATTTTCTTCCAGAACAGACAGGAGCATAAGGTGACTTATAGAAGTGGAGGTAGGAGCACACAGGTAGACTACATCTTGTGTAATCTGAAGTCAGTCAGTGACTGCAAAGTAGTAGTGGATGAGTGTTGCCAAACAGCATAGGATGGTGGTGTGCAGGATGACGCTGATGGTGAGAAATGTGAAGAAGGCAAAGGCAAAGCAGAAGACAAACTGGTGGAAGCTGAAAAAGGAAGTGTCGTGTTGTCT
Source organism: Plotosus lineatus (assembly GCA_024760905.1). Taxonomy (NCBI): domain Eukaryota; kingdom Metazoa; phylum Chordata; class Actinopteri; order Siluriformes; family Plotosidae; genus Plotosus; species Plotosus lineatus. The sequence goes on from CM045732.1 coordinate 58,347,256, forward strand.
TCAAGGAGGAGTTGAAACAGGCTCTGGGTGGTCAGGAAGTGCTTCCAGATGAGTGGACAACTACAGCTAATGTAATCAGGGAGACAGGTAAGAGAGTACTTGGTGTGTCCTCTGCAAGGAAAGTAAATAAGGAGACTTGGTGGTGGAATGAGGAAGTGCAGGAGTGTATATAAAGGAAGAGGCTAGCTAAGAAAAAGTGGGACATAGAGAGGACCGAAGAGAGTAAACAGGAGTACAGGGAGACAAAGCATAAGGCGAAGGTAGCGGTATCAAAGGCCAAACTGTGGGCGTATGATGACTTGTATGATAGGTTGGACAGCAAGGAGAAGTGATTTATACAGGTTGGCACAGCAGAGAAATAGAGATAGGAAGGACGTACAGCAAGTTAGAGTGATTAAGGACAGAAGTACGTTGGGAAGGTGGAAACAGTACTTTGAAGAGCTGATGAATGAGGAAAATGAGAGAGAAAAAAAAAAGAGTAGAAGAGGTGACCGATGAGGACCAGGAAGTAGCAAAGATCAGTAAGGGTGAAGTGAGGAGGGCATTGAAGAGGATGAAGCGTGGAAAGGCACGTAGTCCTGATGACATACCGGTGGAGGTATGGAAGTGCCTAGGAGAGGTAGCAGTAGATTTTCTGACAAGAACAATCAACAAGGTCTTGGAGACTGAAAGGATGCCAGAGGAATGGAGAAGTGTGCTGGTGCCCATTTTTAAGAACAAGGGAGACGTGCAGAGTTCTGGCAACTACAGAGGGATAAAGTTTTTTTTTTATTTAAAAAAAAATTGTGACCTGGGTCACCAAGCTGTGATGTGTCCCTGGGCAAGGCACGTAATCCACATTGCACTCAGTCCACCCAGCTGTTAAATGGATACCTGAATAACAGGATGTATGGACCTATATGGTCATGCTTGGCACTTAGTAGCAGCCTTGAAGTACATTCCTGCAGGATAAAAATGTACAGCCAGTAAGCAGCTCTAACCTGGATACAAGGCTTAAAAATTGGCATAATAATTAAGTTGATCAGCCATACGATGAAGTTATGGGAAAGAATAGTGGAAGCTAGATTAAGGGCAGAGGCCAGCATATGTGAACAACAGTTTGGTTTCATGCCAAGAAAGAGCACCACAGATACAGTGTTTGCTTTGAGGATGTTAATAGAGAAGTACAGAGGTCAGAAGAAGCTGCATTGTGCCTTTGTGGATCTGGAGAAAGCATATGACAGGGTGCCGAGAGAGGACCTGTGGTATTGCATGAGGAAGTCTGGAGTGGCAGAGAAGTATGTATGAGACATGTATGAGAGATGTAAGACAGTGGTGAGGTGTGCTGTCGGTGTGACAGAATTCAAGGTGGAGGTGGGACTGCATCAAGGGTCAGCTCTGAGCCCCTTCTTGTTTGCTATGGTAATGGACAGGCCCCTCCTACGGGTGGGAGGAGGGGTTGAGGGGCCTCCCCCAAGAAAATTTTTCAAAATGGGAGCTTTGAGATGCATTCTCTTGGTATCTGAGGCCAAGAATTTAAGAACTTGTGATTGACTGCTAAGTATAATGATCTATAAAAGATTCAGACATCAGGTATGTGGAATTTAACATAAGAGATTCATCTACCAGAAAATTGAAATTAACTCATGACATTTTTATTCAATATACACTGTATAAATGTAAAGAATATTCCATATTTTTGGTAAGTATTTTACTTTGTGTTATTTATCAAACGATGCATTGTTTTTGTCAAATGCAAATAAAATCATAATTTACAGTTATTCCAGTATTGAGTATTTCAGTGGAGATTCAGTTTATAATACTATGTTGCATCAATGTAATAACAACTAATTTGTTTGACACAAAAAACATAAAATTACAAAATTCAAAACATTTTAAACAATTTTACAAAATAAATAAATTCACAATACTCTGGCTTCCTGATTTGGATTTAGTTGTTTTCTTGTGTTTGTTTATCGAGCTATGTTTGTCAAGTGCCTTTTCACCCTCTTTTATACAATTACAGTCGGACCCCGACTTACTAAAACTGCTGGGTACGAAAAACATTTTCCTAAGTTTTCCTCCCCGGGATACGAAAACAACCTCCTCTTACGAAAAGCGCCATTCAAAATTCAAACGTGCCAATCAAAATTTCACACGATGCGCGAATTGCTCTCTCATTGGCTGTCACCCAACATCCCGCCCCACTGGCCTCCCATTGGTTAGGAGGGATGACGCAGCTGAACCTTACCCAAACTTCCTTTTGTCACACACTTGAAGGAGAGTTGACTGTTGGCTTGTTTTGAGATTGATCATGCAGTGTTATACAGTATTTCGTTATTGCCGAAACCCCTCTACAATAGGGACGATATTGAACCAGAAGGAGACCTTAAAGCGTAAATACAGTGACGTAGGTGAATATTTCGGCACTATAATAAAACAAAGTGCTCCGTGGGAGAAGACCTCCGATCTCGCAAGGAAGCAAGTCAATATTGAATGAGGACCTCTGATCTTTCAAACAGGTATTGTAATTCTGCTTTAAATAAAACATCCTGTCCATATGTGTGTGTGTGTGTGTGTGTGTGTGAGAGAGAGAGAGAGAGAGAGAGAGAGAGAGAGAGAGAGAGAGAAATAGAGATAGAAGGAGGCTTAACTCTTTAGTTTTTACCTTAGTTTTTTTAAGTTGTTTAATTCAGTAAATGTTTAATAAATGTGGCGCATGTGAGCTCATCTGGAACTCTGATCCCTCAAGAAATCAAGTTAAAGTTGAGTTTGGACCTCCAATCTGTCAAGCAGGGAATGTGCTTTGAATTCCACGTCTTGTGGGCATGGCCTGCAGCGCCACAATAAACATTTAATGTGTATACAATACACATTTATTACGTACTGTATTGTGTGTCTGTGTGTGTGTGAGAGAGAGAGAGAGAGAAACACAGGGGTATGTGTGCATGTGTGTTAATAAAAAATGTTTTATAATGGTTTAATTAATAAATATGTCAATAAAATGTTTAAATAGTTTAATAAATAATTTTCTTTTACTTGTAACACAAATTTCATACAAAATTGGTGTAATTTTATCATTTTTAAAGGGATTATGGGGAAGTCTTGGAAGCCTTGGAACGAATCAGGCGTTTAACATGTAAAATGCGCCCCCTACTTATGAAACTCCCACGGCACGAAAAAGGCTCTGGAACAGATTAATTTCGTAAGTAGGGGGGCGACTGTATTACATTTGCAAAATATGCATGTGACATTAAACTCATCTTTCTTAACGAGCCAGTCCCCATAAACTCCACCGTTGGGATCAGAAGCTTTTAATAAATCTGGTGAAAAGTGTAAAACCATGCTGGCATTCTTGGCAAATGTTGCATGCACAATCGATCATGGACTTTCAGAAAAACCGATATGGCGCTAAATAACGCAAATCAACGCCTTATGAGAGAACATCGCGAAAGTTCTGAGAGCCGTTCCAACAGTTACCAAGTCTCCCACTGAAAACCGTGTAGGTGAGTGAATGGGCCCGGGGTAGTAAGCACGGTTACTTACATACAAAACATGTCAAACGAGCATGGTTACAGGTGATATTATTTTTTAAATCCGACGGAAAACGGCATAAAATAACAAAAATCTGACAATTTTGCTGAAATCCGACAAAAGTCGGAAATTCCGACTCGTTACAGACACTACACACACACACACACACACACACACACACACACATACCTTATTGTACATGTGCAAGGTTAAAGAAAAATTGAATAATGCTAAATTTTAGTTGCATTCTATTTGTATTGCACTTTAAATGTTCACACAATAGCTTTAGAGAAATTCAGATGCAAATTTTGAACACTGAGGACTGAACCAGAGACAACAGGGGCAAGGAAGAACATGAATGTACATGAATGTGCATGGGGAACAAAACTTTAGAGAAACCAGACTCACAAGGGAATCTGTCCTATTCTGAGTAAAGTTTGATAGTGGAAATGTATATCATTCTTATTCCACAACTGTATACTACTCATTCAGTACCTGGGTGTGTTAAAATGATGTTCTAGATGAGTGGACTGTCTGTAAAGCTCATAATTACAGCATTTTTAATCATATGCAAAAAAATACTTTGAGTCTGAGGTTACACTGTGCTAAAACGATACTATGTCTGTCTGTATTTGTACATGTGGAAAATGTGCATACTCACAGAGGCATAGTACTCTTGAGGTCGAATATGAAGTTGCAGTGGTTGCGCTGTCAGCTGACTGAAGACAGGCGTCAGCTCAAAGCAGTTCTGGAATAGGGAGACCCGAGCAAACACATAGAGGCCCAGCCTGGCTCTGGACATAGCTACCACTAAACGTCGCACGTCTCTGCACACGCAAGGTAAAGATGGAAAATACCAAAGGAAAGACCAATGATGCAAAGAAGGAGAGAGAGAAAAAGACAGAAAATGACAAAAGTTTCCTTTAATTAGAGGCAAAACCTGATATAAATGTAAAATATGTTATTAAGCTGAAATATTGAATGCATGTGCATATCGGTTCAGGATCCACTTCTGGCAGGCATTAGCGCTAATTTATCTCTACCTTGAGTTCTATCATTTCTGCCAAAAGAATAGAGCAGAAATCAGTTGGGTTTCTCATTATTAATTGACAACTGGAGGAATCAAATGGAGAACATTGAACAAAGACTTGATAAATATTACAACCACAACCGAAGTATCTTTCACTGTTACTTAATTTCCTTGACTAAAATATTGAGGGGGAGGGACTCTTTCCTTCAGTGTGTCTGTAGGTCCATCAGTCCAAACTTAAAAAAAAAAAAAAAAAAAAGCACTACACCAGACTTTAAATGAAAACCTAAACAATGGCTTGAATCAGGTTTTAAAAAAGGATCAGAGGAGAAGTTGTTCTGAGAGGACTTACAGTAAACGGTTTTACTCCAATTGGCATGTTTCTGAAGACGATAAGGGTCTTCTAGTGCTTTTAAAAACATTAAGGTAGCAGAGCACAGACATAAAGCCATAACTTATTCATTAGACCAAAACTTCATTTCTTGACAGCAGGTTCAGCGTGCTGTGCTAAGCCGCTCTCAGTGCTAACAGTAAACAAACAGAGAGATGGCACCAATTCTTCCAGTGTGGGAAAAAATACAGAGTGTATACCAGAGACATGAAATACACAATAAATTAAAATAGGAGTCTTGAATATTACAAAAAGGCTCGTAAAGCAGAGGGACTTTTTCCACACACACACACACACACACCCCCTATCAAATGGACATACTTGATATAAGAGGCATTCAGAGCCAGGGCTTTGATCATGAAGATTTGCATTGCTTGACATTTTGCCCCAATTGTACTTGTACCCCACGCTCATTCTGCCCAGGCCAACCTCTCCCGGAAAACACTCCTGCCTCTGCAGAAGGTAACAAGTGAAAGAAGAACCAACATCGGTCTCTTCTTGCTTTATTGTGAGGTTGGGGGAAGGGTCATATGACAACATTAATATACTCAGCAACTGTGTACAATACCAAAATGCTTACCTCAAATGTCCTACAGCTTTGGTGCGCACCAGCGAGAGGATGATGTAGTCATTCTGCTGACCCTGAAACCTGTCCACTGTTGTTACCTAAAAAATATCACCACAGGGTTTTTTTTTTTTTAAATACAGGCTGAGTTGTTCCTGCTGACCTGTTTTTTTAGTTGCTCAATAAGATTTTCTGTTGTTTTTTAGGTGTACTAAGACACAAGAAGACAAAATGAGGCATGAAAGAGCCATACAGGGTTATGGATCTACATATGCACCTGCATTTTCATGATCAGATATACACTACAAATCATGAAAACATACTTTGGATAATTAATGACACATGCAAGAAACATGGAAGGGAAAGTAATCCTCTTTCCAGCAATTTTTAAACAATTTTCAGTACAGTAGTGCAGCAAACTGCACATATTCTCTCTCTCACACACACACACACACACACACACACACACACACACACACACACACACGATGAGACAAACTGCTGAAGGCTGATAAAAATCATTGTAAGTTATCAGAGTGCAGTCGTGCTCACATTTGTAAGTCGTTCTGGATAAGAGTGTCTCCTGAACGCTGTAAATGTAAATAAGAGCTGGGTGCTGCTGTCTGATCAGGGCATGATAAGCAGAAAAATGAGGCCCTACTGAAGTACTGCCTGACAAATAGGCACCACCTTTAAATAAATCTCAGCCTTGAACTATTTCCAGACCACCGAGACAATCTACCGCCAAGCCCTTCTGGTGGACAAAAGAACAGAAAACCAGGGGGAAAAAGAAAGGACCTTCTATTTACAGCTCTCTGTTGCTACATAGAACAGGTGCAGCACCACGAGCAACAATATGCCACTTTACAGAAGCAGGAAGCAGTGAGATCTGTAGGTTTCGACAGGCAATTTCAGCATTCTGTGGCTCCTTTTTTAAACACTACCTCAAATGCCCTGGTTTTGTGAACCATCAGGCACAGAGCATGGCTCCGACAGCCATGGCCCAGCCCTGAGGACCAGCCTTCAGAAAGATGATGGACTAGATATGCCATGTGGTTATGTCCAAAATGCTTTGCCCTCCTTTTCTCCAGCTGGTGCAGCATGGCAGGATATTTTATTATTCACCTTCAGTGAGTTTTACAATATTCTTGCCTATATTCCGTTGAAGGGCCAGGAGAATCCATGACTTACATCAAACTTAAAGCGGCATTAAATCCAAACTTAAAAGCTTCATGGATAGTTTGTCCGTTCCTATCAAAACGTGTGCCATCGTAATGCAAAAAGTGGGACGTTCCATATGTGGAAGAAAGAGCAAACACGGAAGTGTTTTGCATTAGAAAGCTCTGAAGTATATACCGTTCACTCTTGTCTGAAGTTTATAAATGCAATGAACTATGCGCGTAGATGTGCCTAGTATTATTTTATTCAAAAGTACACTGGTGTATATCTGAATTTTTATTTTAATATCCGTATACTGTTGTTTTTGCCATTATCTTGTGTTAAATGAACATATTCTTGTGATTCCATGTACTTTAAAAAATTAAATGGACTTTTTAAACTATCACACTATACAATGGATATTACCAGATTGCAACTTCAAAACTGTAAGTAAACTACTTGATACTGAAAAATACACAGTTTCAGTGTAACATGAGAGTTTGGAAGGCTTTCTTTTGTTTTCTTTTCACTAAAGCAGCACATGTACATAAGCATGTGAAATGTCATGTGAAAAATCACAGATTTTAAAATAACAATACTATCAGCAGTAAGCAGATGAAAGCTATATACATATTTCTCCACACTCTGAGCATCTACATGTAACTGTAATGTTTTCCTCTGAAGCTACACATGCGCGTGTACCCTCCGTGCTCCTAGTTTCTCTTAAGCATGTCAGAATTTAATAAGAATCTGGTTTGAAATTATGTTTGTTATTTCCTTTCTTCTTAGCTCTAATTAGAGTGCTTGCAACCGACTCATGAAGTGACGCTTGTTTTGTTTTAGCAATTCTGACAAACTGTCAGAAGCGTTCTGGCCAAATGTAAACCAAGTAAACTTTCACAGGTTTACTCCTTGTCTCCTGGCAAGACAGAGCGAGAGAAAGAGAGAACGCAATCTGTGAATTTCTCCAACTTCAGTGGTTTCCTGTTAGATACAGACCTGAGTTCACTTTAAGTACTGCATGGATGTTTATGGTATAACTTCTGCAATCCCTATTTATTGATTCTCAAATCAAAAACACATTCTCCATCAATGTCTATGTCACGCCCATCAAATCTAATTTAAAAAGATATTTACACTGAACTCTGGGTCCTGTTCAACTCAGTCAGGAGGAAACACATCCACACTTACCGTACACTGACAGAATTGTGAAAGAGAGTCTGTTTCCCTAAACCCCATGTTATATTTATGCATGGTAGGTGTACATACATTCATCAGAGACAAACATATTTGAGAACTTGACATTACTTTGTTGGGTGGGCCAAAGAAGGGGTTGTTGCCACACCGCTGGTTGATGACATCTCGGATTAAGTGCTTCTGGCCGTTGTAAGTAGTGAGGATGCTGATGCGCTCTGCTGGGTAACCCAACAGCCGCATGTACATGTACAGAGCCACAGAGTATTCCGCCTCAGCAAGGTTCTGCATTCAGAAAAGAGAAACAACTCGATCATCTCATTTAGTCTATCAGTGAACTTTATATTTTGGTACACAGTGTAGTGAAACCTCTTAATCTGAACATCTAGAAGATCCAGATTCGGTCAGTCCAATCACTTAATTGAAAAACATGAAAGTTGCGTTTTGACACTATCGAATTGAATGAGCTTGAAGTCACATTACTTTTGATTAAGTAAAGTAGAAACTTTAAAAAAATGTGATCATGATTGATTAGTTCCTATAAGCAAGAGTGACAAGATGCACCTATATTGGTGGACACTGTCAAAAATCATGTGAGTAGGTTAGTGAGTAAGGGAAAAAGAAGAATGGACCTATACTCTGTGCTCAATGACCTTGTGTTGAACTATGCATTGAAATACAGTCATTCCTTGCTACTTCGTGCTTCAGTTTCTGCAGCTTCAGTGCATCGGAAATTAAGGACAAATAGGGAAAAGTTAAGGAAAATGCCACAAAACACGGCCAATTATGCAAAAAAAACCCAAACAAACAAAAAACCAACCCAACAAAACTATTTATATTTTTGTGAGGTGCGCATCTGTGTGTGTGAACACGCACGCATCCGTATTTGTGTGTATTTATATTTTATTTATTATATTATGCATTATTTTTGAATGTTTAATTGTTATTATAAGCATTTATAGCGTTGAATATGTATTTATTTGCAAATAAACTTGAAAGTTGAATATATGTATATATGTATTTATTGATATTATATACACATGTACGTATATGTCAGTCAGGGGGGGGTCAATCCTACTTCATGAAAATCAATGGTCGTGGGGGGGGTGTGTGTGTCCAATTTAACCGTGGAAAGTGAGGGATCCTGTATAAACACGCATTTCCTTTTGAAAAAGTGGAATGATGAACACGGCTGATAAAGTCTCAATGATGGGGAATTTCAGTCAGTTCTTTTTCTCAAAGCAATCATCTGGCCTCTCAACAATCCTCAGCGTGAATGAGGCGAGCTGTGGCATTATTCTTGGGAAGCTGAAAGACTTAATTAAAAATAGATTCAATAAGAAGCAATAGGGCATCTTTTAAGCCCTCAGACAATTAGAAATAAATAGGAATCTTGCCTCTCCGATAACTGTCCAACAATTTACAGTCATTGTACACACTGTACATGTACACACCATTACCTCTGCACTACAGAACTCTATATTTAATTTTATATTCTATTTCTTTTATTCATGTAGTTTTTCCTTTTTTTACTTTATATTTTTATATAAATGTTACCTTATGTGCAATAATGAGGGGGCTCCAAGTCCAAGAATTTCAATAAAATTTGAAACTAGACCCCATATCCATGAAAATTAACGAGAAGCAGTATGTCCTTTATAACGATGTTCTGATTACAGACATTACTGAATGTAACTAAGTAGAATCCCACACTGTTTCACTGCTCTGAGAAAATTGACAGAATCTTTAATCTTTAATTAATCACTCCAAATCTTACACTGTGTTTCTGCTGACAAAGGTTTTATATACAACCATGAACTGCATGTCAGATTTTCTCATTTTCAACAAAACATAACTGACTTCTGAGCTCGAGATTAAAGATCTCGATCTGAGCATTAACATTTTGTTTCTGTGCACAAACAGTGGTTTCTAAAGCGTTTTCCTCTCAAGAGCTTGCACAAAAGAATCCGACTGTACACTTAAATTCAAATACACTTGAGGTTTTTATAGAAATGTGATCTAGTCTGCTGCAATCGAAGAAGCCCCAGTAACCATGGCAACAGCATATCTTCAAACCAAGAGCACAGTGTGAGAGCAGTGTGAGGACTGACACACATCACGGAGAGAGAATTTTATAATGCAAGTTAAATTTCTGGCAACATCAACACACCGAAGAAATCAAATATCAAGAAGCCGAGAAAAAACTAAGCTACAATATGTTGCAAGTTACACACACACACTATCCATATTGACTCTGAATAACAGTCATTATTAATAACATTAACCTCCAACAACCCTGTAACTAAGCAGTCTCACCAATTAGCTGGCCACAAAAAAAAAAAAAAAAAAAAACCCGAACATTAGTGTTGGTTAAGTGGCATCGTAAGCCTTGTTTAAAAACATGTCAGTTACAAGCGTATGAGTCTCATACTGCATCTGACGTGCTGAATCTAGAGCCATTAAGGGTAAGCGAGATAGAGCATTAGTGTAAAAGTACTGTGACTAATGAGCTGTAACTAATATACATTAGAATAGCGGCCGGCTCATTGACAGAACACTGCTGTGGCCAGAGTCCCATTGAGGCCTGATGAACGTTTGCTCAGCTGCTACAGGGACCGAGGGTGCAAACAGTAGCTTTGTTCTTGCTCCTCAAGTAAGCTGTCTATAATTTACAGTTATCTGAATATGCATGTGCAATATTCGGAAGAAAGATTCTCTGAAAACGCTTGGAAAGTCATGAAATATATGTCACTGATCATACCATGTCTCAAGCATATGCCTGCTTTTCATTAGAGTAAGATGAGAACAATCATCCAGCACATGACCATAAATAAACAAACAAATAAATAAATGAATAATAATCTAAAGGGGCACCCGGGGTGCAAGGTGCCTCCACCATGCAGGATGGAAATAGGCTCTATATATTTGCATGGACTTTACCCATACCAATTACCCATATGCTCATCTTACAACATGTTCTGTGGTGCATAGAGATGAAAACATAGTAAAGAAACACTATAATTTGAAGGATTTACAAAAACCTTGTATTTGACCTTTCAAGATCACCCAAAATCAAATTATGTCTGGAGCTCATGTGTGGTCAGGATTTTTTTCACCAACAAATAACACAAAATGCCAGTAATTACAATACCTCCACCAAAGCTCTGGTAAAATGAAGGATGACAGCCTCCCAAAAGAGAAATTCAACTCACATCTTTGGGAACTTCTAAGCTTTACTTTTATACCGTCCTTGAGTAAATATATGGGTCTGATCATGAAACTGGTACTGAAATGTGTGAGAATGACCTGCTACATTTTCTGCAGATTTAGTAAAAAGATTTCCTCACATATTTTCATATATTATGCCAATACGCATTAAAGCATGGTAGACACAGGATAATATTCCTTGGAGAAGCAGCAGCATCACATTATCCATAGGACGACTCAAAGCCAGTATGTAAAATGGACAGAATAAACAGCCTTCTATTCACTAATAATAGCTTTAGATAATAATTGTGTAATTAGTTACACTGTGCTGATTGGTAGTGTTTAACATATTCAACTTTTCTTTATTATCTAAAATTAATAATAACTATATATTTATAATTTATAAATAAATATAAAAATAATAAATGCCAAAACATCAGTGATTGGTGGGAGCACAAGATACACAATGTATCATGGACTGGAAAAGCTACGTATACCGTCAATCCAGTTTTTAGCCTGGTGCTTATTAACCAATTTTGAAATGCACATGCATATCCTGTGGTTCATTGTGTGTGCACCTGTGCTACGATTCATGTGTTTATTGGACCTGTGGAAACCTTAGAGACTCAACAGGACATGAAAATAATAAAGGTCTTTCTCTTTTCACAAAATTGAGCATGAAAAAAGTGTAAACTGGAAATACACGTACAGGAAGTCCTCGGTTTACCCCGGTCCCGACTTACGCCATTTCGTGATTATGAATGCGGCCCTATAAAAATATAAAAAATTATATTACACATCATTCCGTCTTACACGGTTACGTAAACAAACGCAAACTAGTTTCGGGCGCGTGAGGCAGAATACGACGCCGTGTTGTGGTTGTGGGCGGAGGAAGATGGCGTCGCTTCCCTTCGCTCAGTCTCGGTACTGTAATATTACGCGTCATTACGTCTTATTCGGTTACATAAACAAACGCGAACTAGTTTCAGGCGCGCGAGATGCAGCAAGCGTTGGCAACTTTTGAGGCTCAGGATCCCAACTTGGAAAGGTTCACTAGGGTTTGCAGAGGCATCATGGATTTGATGCAATGCTACAAGGAGATCTTGGATGAGAAGAGGTTGCTCTCTGTCCAGTCTAACATGGAGCAGTATTTTAAGAAGGTAGAGAGGCCTGCAACAGATCCTGTACCCTCTACCTCAGCTGCATCTACTGCTACAGGCTCACCTGCCCCAGCTTCTCCAGCACAATAAGCCTGTCTCTCCCTCCCTCTCTTTTTTATGTCATTAACTGTTACATTTTATTATAGCACTGTACGTACAGTACTTTTCAGTATATTTTATGTTATGTTCCGACTTGCAAATCGGGTTGCATTGCATCTTAAAAACAGATCAGCATCGTAAACCGAGGACTCCCTGTACTTTAGTTCAAAAACTGTGTTCACTATATGTAAATATTTTGATATATTATCTCCCAGGCATGTACTAAAAATTTTGATGTACTGATTAACAAATAAAATGGACATAAGAATATTCATTCAAGTTTGAAGTTGTTTAGTTGGAAAATGTGCCAGTTTCCTGATCAGACCCATATATTTTCTACATACACATCATATGTTAATGGAAATCAACGTGTGATGGACACTGAGGCCACCACTGACCTGATAGAAGTAAGGATTGGGTTCAGACTCCCCAATTCCGTTGAAATCCTCTACGTTGATGAGCTGGAAGTCATAGGTGAAGCCTGGGTTGGGGGCCTGAAACTCAGGCTGACTCTGAACATGAGGCAGGTTTCCAAGCTTCTTATAACGCCAGTTATACAGATTACACAAACTGAAAGTACACACAGAGGGGAAAAAACTCATGTACAGCACAAACTATGCTGCATATGCATACATATATGCATACATATATATATATATATATATATATATATATATATATATAGAGAGAGAGAGAGAGAGAGAGAGAGAGAGAGAGAGAGAGAGAGAGAGAGAGAGAGGATTTTCTGAGTAGATCCTTCCGTAGGAGAGTGCTCAATACTTTTTGGTAGAGCAAATAAACAAAAGGACAGGACAAAGGCTTTCTATTGAAACTCCATTTATCACTACAGATCTGTTTCGAGGGGTGGTGAAACCATCCCCTCTCTTCAGGTGATTACAGAAGAATCCATTTACAGAATTACAGAATTCTTCTGTAATCACCTGAAGAGAGGGGATGGTTTCACCACCCCTCGAAACAGATCTGTAGTGATAAATGGAGTTTCAATAGAAAGCCTTTGTCCTGTCCTTTTATATATATATATATATATATATATATATATATATAAATAAAACTGTAGTCAAAGTGATATCAGGAGGAATGGATTGTAGTAAATAGTATTTGCTTTGGTAAAATGAAAAGCAGAAGGCAAACCTGGCACGGGCTCGGCCCTGTGCGTCAAGGTCCACTGTGGGCACACCTAATCTCACAAAGCGTGTGAACAGAGACTGCTCCATGTTGGAGTATTTTTGGAAGGCCATATTTTTAATGACGGGAGGAAGTTGGTGATGATCACCAATCATGATCCAGCGCTTCAGACGACTATAGCCATCCTCGGGGTTCTGTATCAAAAAGAGAAACAAGAACGTTTGCAGATAAAACTTAATCCCGAAGACATCTGGTCTGCATGATGGAACATTTACTATGACAAGTTGTACAGTCGGTGTAAATGTTCTAAGACCAAGCTTACAAAACAGTATTCAAGCTGAGGTACGAAAACACACTGTTTAGTAAACTTTCTCTGACACACCTGACTTATTCAGCACAATTACAAAATTTGGCAGACGCTCTTATCCAGAGAAGCTTACATTTTTTATCTCACTTATACAACTAAGCGGTTAAGGGTTGAGGTCCCTGCTCATGGCCCTACACTGGCGCCCTGGTGACATCTTGGGGACAGCTGCAGGTAATTATCCATTCATCCATCCATTTTCCAAATTGCTTATTCTTACTAGGGTCGTGGTGAGGCTGGTGCCCATCTCCGCTGACTCTGGATGAAAGGTAAGGTATACCCCAAACAGCTCACCAGTCCATTGCAGGGACAACACACTAAACCTTTCACACTCATTTTCATCTAGGGGAAATTTTCCTGTCTTTGGAGTGTGTGAAGAAATTGGAGTACCAAAAGAAAACCCAAGTAAGAAGAGAAAAAACAAAATTCGCACAGAAATTCTCTCACTGAGCCCAGGACTTCAATCCAAGAGCATCTTACTGTGAGGTGGGTATGCTAACCACTACAGCACCGTGCCACACCTACACACTGATGGAATCAATACTAAAATACCATGTTGCACCCATTATTTTTTAATACGTCAACTTGAACCGCAAAAAAACAGATTTTTAAACAGGTTCTTTATGCCAGCTCTTTGTGCCTGCCCTTCTCACCAGCCTGTGTAATTTGTTGCGCAACATTAAACTGAATCTTTTGGTCTCAGGAGCATTCACTAAGTGCAGGGACAGGTGGCAGAGTAGCACGTGGAGAATGGTTGTGATAGCACCGAACAATTTGGGTGATTGTTAATGCTTTCATATGTGCTGCTTTCTAACAAACAGAGGCCCGTCCAAGAGCAGCTACATACTCCGGCCACTCACCCAAAATCATCATGCTTGCTGATCAGTAACAACTTTACAGGCGGACTCGTATTTCAAGCCCCCGTCAATGGCACATCTGTGTTTACTCACTGCTCTGCAACTGTGGGCTAATCTGGTAACCTTAAAATAAACTGCCTGTGCCCTTTATGGCAGATGCAAGAGTGGAGCACAAGGGTCTGTGCTTATATGGATTATAGCAGTAATAAAAGATGTTGCAGCACAGAAGCTCATAATCAAGAGATAAACTCCGGGGTCAAGCATTCTGCAATCAACGTCTGAAAAGCAACACGAGGAAAAATTAGCAGACAGAACATTCTTCATTCTGCAAGTTAGCGTGAACATGCCAGAGCTACAACAGAAAATCAGATTCCCAGCTATGATGAGTTATCGAACAATTCTGCCTCTCCATCAAACTGAGATAAAGTGCTAGAAGTTGAAAGCTGTACGTGACAGAAGGTTATACCTGCAGTAAGAGTGGAATGAACGTTTCAATCTCCAGGATCTGGGCTGCTTCTTCCATCAGGATATTGTCATACTGGAACAAAGGAACATACAACAGCAAACCTTAGATATATTATATTTTTCTCCTCAAAGTATGACATGGAAGGACAACTTCCGACCTACACTTCAGGCCAGGCTTGGTAAAATGGAAAAAGAGTAACTTTTGAAAGTAGCATGTCTTCAGGGCTCTGATTAAACCATTCAGTGTTCCCAGAGCGGCCGCCCCAATCACTCCGACTACAGGTTTGTGCAGGGAATGGTCACAAATGAGCAGGGAGACATGAAAACATTTGACTGACAGATGACAATTTTTTCAGACCTCATAAATTATTGATTGTTGTCCGAGCGTAAAGATCCTGTCGACCAACACAACACTTGTGTATACAGAGAAGAAGCTCCTAACCCCACCCCAGGATGTCGTGCATCATTTAGTCCTGAAAAAAATGGCTATGCCATACTATCGGTGTTAAAGTTCTGAAGATGGACTCCATCAACTGAGGAACTGTTTATGGTTTAGCTTGTATTATCATCTCTATTTTTCCATGGTACATAACAATGATATAAACTGGGGACAGATTATGTTTAGAGCTCTTTAAAAAACATAAAACAAAAAAAAAAAAACTGAACATACAATCATCTGTATAAGCTTCGATTTTCACAAATTTCGTGGAAGCCACTTTACCATGAAAACAACCTCCAAATCAACAATAAGATCCAAATGTCTGCAGTTGACACGATGAGAGAGACTTTTAATCCATGTGTAATTTGAAAATCATTAAAACGTAACTGTGTATAAAGTGTTCTCATCCTGATTGAAGGTTTACCTTGAAACCAAGTTCCACCAGGTCATGGCGTTTGAGAGCTGCATGCGTGCAAGTCATAGCAATGATTTTCGCTTCTTTCACCAGCAGGTATTTTGATCTGTCTAGTCCACTGCGTAGCAGCTCAAAGGCTCGGAACTCCTTCAAACACACACACACACACACACACACACACACACACACACACACACACACACACACACACACACACAAAAAAAAAAAAAAAAAAAAAAAAAAAAACAATGCAGTCAATACTAAACATTCTCACAACTAAAAACTAGATAACCTCGAGTCTGAGATAGCAAATCTTTGCCGTCTATTGTGAATAAATTCTGTTGGATAACAGTTATATGATTTATTTAATATGCACAAATTATTTTTGGCTTGTAGCTGAATGGTAACACTGAGCTGCTACCACAGTGTACAAGGAAAAGAGCAAACCCATGAAGTAGTGCTGGTTCACAGCATCATGAATATTTGATGTGTTACTATTTGAAGTTTAATATTAAACTGATCGAATGGTGCAGTATGAATGAGGATGTTTTTAACCCTGACCCATCACGAGGGGACAAAGAGCAGACGAACTGCTTCCTGTGCTGAGGCTGGGATGTCAGAAACAAAATGAGACAAGAACTAGAGCAGTCTAGATGGAGCATGTTGATGAAATACAAGAGCCAGACATCTATAACAGACATGTCTCCTTGTCAGCAGCCGCCTTATCAAAGAAAGGGAATGTAATTGGCAATTTGGGCTCTCTTATTGTTCTGTGAAAGAAAAACACAGCTAAAAGAAACAAAAAGCATGCTGGTGCTGTGCTTTAGTACGAGCTCTGGGAAATGAACACCCACTGAAACAGACAGATTATTTTAAACCAATAAATTGGTTATTGCTTTTTTGAGGCCTCTGTTCCCATAAGAGAGGAATGGTACCATTATCTCTGTATAAAACCAGGCCTTCAAGGAGAAGAACATATGAAGAAAGATTGGGGGATGGGGGGGACTTTCAATGATTATCAGACTAAAGGCATGAAAATCTGATACAATTGGCCCCCTTCTTACGAAAACCTCTGAATACGAAAAATCCAGTATACGAAAAACATTTTCCTAAATTTTTGTCCTCTGCATACGAAACAACTTCTAACAAAAAGCGCCAAACGCGCCATTCAAACATTGCGCGAGTTGCTCTCTCATTGGCTGTCTCCCAACATCCCGCCCCGCTGGCCTCCCATTGGCTAGGAGGGATGACGCAGCTCCCTCCCATTGGCTATCTCTCAACATCCCGCCTCGCTGGCCTCCCATTGGCTAGGATGGATAACGCAGCTCCCTCCCATTGGCTATCTCTCAACATCCTGCCGTGCTAACCTCCCATTGGCTAGGAGGGATGATGCTGTCGTTCCAACTTTGTTCAAGTTTGTGTGTAAATGCGCGCGCGTGCGCGTGATTCCCGGTGAAAGTGATTCCCGGTGCTATGGTCATTGTAAGATTATAACTCTGCTAAGAAGACATGGTCAACACGAAGTAAGTATCTTAAAAGGTATGCTTTTATAATTTTTAAAGGGTAGTCTTGGGAGCCTTGGAACGAATCATGTTTTACATGTAAAATGCACCTCTACTTACGAAAGCTCCTGGTTCTGAAATAGGCGCTGGAACGGATTAATTTCTTAAGAAGGGGCCGACAGTATTCTAATGTCCTAATATAAGCCTTAAAAATCCGACATGACCATTTTCAGACCTGTGGGGTTTTTTTGGGACACAAGTACAGCACCAAAGTATGATTTATAATCAAAAACCCCCACAATTCTTCAGGAAGCTGTTTCCTACCTCCTCCCTAAAATGTGTGATGGGCTGGTTTGCTTTCCTCCCCCCATTTATTGTCTGTCCGTTTCTATGCCAATGCTGCACTGATTGGTCACCTGTTATGCCACACAGGTCAGTGACACAGCCCAGTTAATCCAACGAAAGACAACATGTTTGAGAACATGCCCACAGTCATAACACAAGCACGCACTTGAAAATCAGGCATAGACTAATGTTACCGGAAGAAACTACAGATGTTACACGTACATGTACGTGATTGTTTTAAATAGCTTGTATCGCTGATACAACAAAAGTACCATTTAAAGATGTGCTTCAACACCCTGGTATCATGCAACAATGCTTTCCACGAACAATATTTATGGGTCAAATAAAGACTAATATCTCCCTTTTAAGTTCTCAGAGAGAATGACCTCATTGAGTGTAACTATCCTCTGGTTTCAAGAACCTACTCCGCCCACTCAGACACACTTACCTCCAGCTGAGTGAAGATCTTGCGGATGTGGCGGTAGCAGCCTTCTGCTATCTCCATGTCCTCCTGGTAGCTCTGTCCCTTAAAGACAGGCTGTGGTGCATTTGAGAAGTACTTATGGAAAGGGAAGTGTGCAGCTACTTCCTGTACGCTCACCTCCCGGCCAGGTTTGAGCTTGACCTTGCTTATGTACTCCTCCCAGCGTGACATCACCTGCAGGAAAGAGATTGCATGAATTTATTTGTGTGTTATTTAATTTCCCGTATCTTTCACGTGCACGTGCACTGCTAAAATAGCAGAAAACAACCGGATAGCCACATGATACCTCGCATTACCAGTCGCATGTATGATTGACTGCAGTACAGTTTAGCTCAGACCATCACTTTGAGAATATGTATCTGTCATATCACCTGATTTAAGAACTGAGAATTGAAAGATAGAAGAAACAGAATCAGTGAAAATGAAGGAGGAAAGGGTCGGAAAGAAAGAAGTAAATAAAAGCTCTGTATAAAGGACACGAGCATGCTGACACTCACGTCTTGGGTTTAGTTATCTGAAATCTGATCAGCCGTGGCTACAGAAAGGCACACAGTATTTACTGTACTTTCATCCTCTCAAAACTGCATCCCCGTGTGTGCACCACGCCCTTCACCTCTAAATCTGCTTTTTTTCCACTATTCATCCATACCGAGTCGGATTTTCAGAAGCCTCTCCATATGACTGCTTGTTGACTTTGTTTCTGCCCAGAAAGGAACAGCTATTCTGGGCTCTGGTGCTGACTCAAACTGAAACAAAGTCTTGGCTCAATTGACAATTTTCTATTCGTATTTACATATGCTGTCCAATTAAATAGGAAGTTTAGAATATTTGCAAATTTAATTTTTTCAATTGGATATGTAAGGGATGTTGAACTTTTCAGAGATGCACATACCTGATAAAGGTAAAAATGGCCGGCTGTTTCACAGGTGTAGGACACATCACCTGGAACGCCAAGACTCTCCTGTAAGCAAGCCACCTCTCTGAGAAGCTCCAGTCTTCGAGCCAACACATAGTTCACTCTTCCATATCTGAGGAGGAAATCAGTAGGTTGTTAGGGCACCAATGAACAGATGTGGTGCTTACCATTTGTGGAAGTCCAGATTTCGAAGTTTCAAGGGAAGTGCACCAACCCCAATTTAAAATTTAAGATGGCTGTTCAAAGAATCAAAAAGCTGTAAAAATATACTGTTATTAACACATCTGTCAGATTTGTGCCTCATTTCAGTACAATCCAACTTCCATCTGCAAATTATGGTGTTATATGTACTTTGTGCATATCTGGTATGGATAACAATGGCTAACCTAGAAATTGTTGCCATTGCACTTTGTTTCTGATATTGTTGTTCCATACTGGAACATGGTCAACTTGGGTGTGACCTCGTTACCAGCTCCAACTTCCAAGGAAAATGGCACATATCGATAGTTGCAATGATAAACAAAAGAAGATGAAGCTACCTACCAGCTTGCCAATCGGAAACATGAAAAAGATGGGAAAGAATGAAATCCAATAATAGTTAGGAATAACCTCAGTTGGTTTTCTGTCTGCTCACAATAATACAAACATACTTAATGTACTGGTATTTTCTTTAGGATCATTGATGCGGGGGATCAGATAAGAGGAAATATCAGTGGTTTGCAGCATTAGTAAACTAAAGCCAAACATGTGACATCACAGTTCAAATTCTTCAGCCCCTTCAGTACAGCTCATGTATTACACACATCTTTCATCTTATTCTTTTCCTTTCGGCTTTTTGCTTTCTCAGGGGTCGCCACAGCGAATCATCTGATTCGCATCTTTGATTTGGCATAGATTTTTACATCGGATGTCCTTCCTGACACAACCCTTTTAACAGGAGGCAGAAACAGGCAGACAGCTACGCAGCTACTCTTAACGAAAGTCAGCAATGGTTCTTTTACATGAACCTCTCACCATAGACAGTGAGAGACATGGCCAGCCTTTGATAACCCAGTTATCTGCACTGTGGGGACAGTGAGAACCTTGTGGAGAGTGGGCCTCAATCCCCCAATCTTAGGATCAGCGATCCAGTGCCCTTTACCACCAGGCCACCACTGCCACACATGTATTACACACATCTCACCACAGAAAATATACCACATACAAATAAGAGTTCACGTGTTCTCCCTCTGTTTGTGTGGGTTTCCTCTGGATGCACCAGTTTCCTTCCACAATCCAACGGCATATAGATTATATCATGTGGCTACTCTAAATTGGCCATTGTAGTAAAGGTGTTTGTCAATGGTCGGTTGAGTCTGTGTAGCCCTTTGATGAATTGGTGATCTGTTCATGGTGTACAACGTTTCCTGCATAAAGTCAGGTCGCATTAACTCCAACTTCCCCTGGCAATCTCGATAGATAAACAGTATAGGTAATGGATAGATGGATGGGTGTTTAGATGTTCCCAAAAGTTTCCATCACTGCATTTACAAGAGTCTTTCATTCATCATGATCTGCACTGTTGATTAAATTGCTTGCCTTCGCCGCCCTCTTGCCATTAGGTTGGAAACTCAGTGGAATTTAAACACTGTTATCCCATGTCCTCTGTGTCTGTCTGGCTTCTCATGCAATCTGCATAATGTAATCATGTCTACCCAGAGCACATGCAGTCACATTTATCATCGCTGATCTTACACCAACAGGCCCCTATTCCTTCAATTACAAAACCAATTACAATCCAAATCTTGACATGAATTCAGTGGATAATTTTACTTGAATTCTGTACTCTTGCGCCCAAGATCTTCCACTGAAGGGTGAAACCTGTCCTGTGCTCATCCAAATCATTCACAATACACAAGTACAGAACCCTTTTTCAACACACTCAGTACTGTCGGAGTCTGATACATGTCTGAAGAAGAGCAATGCATTAGAAATCAGTCTGATTTTCTCAGAAGAGAAAAGATTATTTTCCAAGCCTTTTAAAATGTGTTCTGAGGTTTTTCAAGTAGTTCACCATTGGCTTGCACATTAGCAGCCTGATTTGGAAATGTCCATTGATAAAACAAAATTAAATAAGCAGGGATTATATATCATCCGATACAAATGTCAATACATTTTTTAAAGTTAAAATGCATTCTGTGAATTCCAGAGACAGTATGCTATTGTTTTTAAATGAAATGCAGAAGTACTTGAAGTATCGCTTGGCATACGTTCGCATTAAAACATTAAGTGTGTCCTGGTCTTTGAGCTGCACCCATAAACGGGCATTTAGGACTGGTGTAAGCTTTATCCAAACCTATGTAGGCATTCAACCTATCAATCTTTCGTAAAGAGTAGGCTGCAAAGTCGTCAGCATGTTTCTGCCCCTTGCTAAAAAGGGTTGTGACAGGAAGGGCATCCGACGTAAAAACCTATGCCAAATCAAATGTGCGAATGAGATGATTCGCTGTGGCGACTCCCGAGTAAAAGGGAAAAAGCCGAAAGGAAGACAGACATCATGGGCCCCAAGAAAGTGATTCCCAGTGCGAGTGAAAAGAAGTGGGCACGTGGCATGCAGTTGAGTGATATCGCAAAGGAACATGGCTGAAACCTGTCTACCATCGTAACAGTATTGAAGCAGAAGGAGGCCTTAAAAGGTATACTTTTATCATTTTTAAAGGGTTTAGGGGTAGTATTGGGGGCCTTGGAACGAATCAGGCCTTTTACATGTAAAATGCGGCTCAACTTACAAAAAAAAAAACATCAGGTTATGAAACCACTTCTGAAACGGACTAATTTCGTAAGGAGGTATGACTGTACATCAAAGTTGTTATAGTGTGGATACCAGTATGCTATCAAGTATTTAAAATAGGCTTTCACAAAACTTTCAGGTGTATTACAGTTAATGGTTTGATAAAACCATTTAGTCCAATCTCTTTAAAATAACCTTCAAATGAAAGAAAAGTGTATGTTACCAATGAGCATGATGATGTACTATTTTCAATCTTAACAACATTCAACATAAGCAATATTTTAGGCTGATCCTTCATAAAATAGGAAAAATAGTCAAGATGTACCACCATCATGCGAATGGTAGGTGCATGTAGGAAAGACAATTTACAAGTTGATAAAGGAAAACAATTGTGTGATTTGCAACTGTATCTAAAATGACCCAACAATGATTCAAGCTACCCAATTATTAAGAAATAACCCCATAACACAACCCCTGGCCTCCTTGCAACCTGATCTTGAGACACATCGATATCTGCACAGTATACAGAATATACAGAGCAGAATAGAAGTGGAACTGTGCAAAAAGAAGCTAAGTATATTGACCATCCTACAACAGCAGAGTAACCTGATGCTACTCTTTGAATTATTCTAAAAATATCTGTATAAGGATTTAAACATTGTAGTGGGTGTGGACAAAACCAGAAACATGATTTGTCTTGATTGGACATGTCTATGCTCGGAAAGGCATAAAAAAATAAAAATGGGCAAAAAAAACTGCAGCAGCAGGGGCCTGGTGGTAAGGTGCTGGATCACTGATCCTAAGGTTGGGGGTTCAAGCTCCACTCTCAACAGGTTGTCAGGGCTGTCCCCCAGTGTAACTGGGTTAATAAAGGCGGCCATGTCTCTCACTGTCTATGGTGAGAGGCATGTAAAAGAACTATTGCTGACTTTCGACAAGAGTACCTGCATAGTCGTCAGTGTTTCCGCCCTGTAATGGTTTGGTGAGCTGTCCTTTGCCCTCGCCTGAGATGGGCGCCAGCCCCTCCGTGACCCTAATTAGGATTAAGCAGTTCAGAAAATGAATGACTGAACAGCAGCATTCTTTGTTTTATGCCAAATATTTTATGCATGCTTGTACAAAATTTTGTCATTAAATACCTTTTTTCCAGAGAGCTCCCTACTGTATATATACATACACACACACATTTTATATATATATATATATATATATATATATATATATATATATATATATATATATATATACACACACACACACACACACACTCGTTCCCCGACTTACGTTTTAGTTTGGTTCTGGACGGCCGAACGTAAGGTGAAAAAAAACCTAAGTTGTTACAGTATGTTCCAGTGACGTATGACATTCATACTGTACTATACATCCATCAATACCATTACTGTGTCTTATAAAACACCCCTAAATCAATTATTGTAAAATAATACCAAATACAGTGGTATGAAATTAATTTATTTGAAATTAATGTTGATATTATTTGATATATAGTGGTATGAAAAAGTATCTGAACCTTTTGGAATTTCTCACATTTCTGTATAAAATCACCATCAAACGTGATCTGATCTTTGTCAAAATCACACAGATGAAAAAACAGTGTCTGCTTTAACTAAAACCACCCAAACATTTATAGGGTTTCATATTTTAATGAGGACAGCATGCAAACAATGACAGAAGGGGGACGAATAAGTAACTGAACCCTCTGCCTAAGGAGACTTAAAGAGCAATTGAAACCAATTTTTACCAAACAATTTAAGTCAGGTGTGTGCCCAATCACTGATGAGAGGCTTAAAGCTGCCCTGTCCACTATAAAACACACACCTGGTAAGAATTGTCTTGAGAAGCATTGTCTGATGTGCACCATGGCTCGCTCAAAAGAGCTGTCTGAAGACCTGCGATCAAGAATTGTTGATTTGTATAAAGCTTGTAAAGGATACAAAACCATCTCTAAAAGTCTGGATGTTCGTCAATCAACAGTCAGAGAAGTTGTCTACAAATGGAAAGAGTTTGGCACTGTTGCTTCTCTCCCGATGAGTGGCCGTCCACCAAAGATGACGCCAAGAGTTCAGCGCAGAATACTTACTCAGAGGGGTAAAAAAAAACAAAAAAACCCTAGAGTGTCTGCGAAAGAATTACAGAAATCACTGGCACAGTCCAATATCTCTGTGCACACATCAACTATATGTAACACAATGGCCAAAAATGGTGTTCATGGGAGGACTCCAAGGAGGAAGCCATGGCTGTCTAAAAAAAAACATTGTTGCTCGTTTAATGTTCGCAAAAAGGCACTTGGAAACTCCACAGAAGTTTTGGCAAAATATTTTGTGGACTGATGAAACCAAAGTTGAATTGTTTGGGAGGAACACACAACGTCATGTGTGGAGGAAAAAATGGAACAGCTCACCAACATCAACACCTTATCCCCACTGTGAAGCATGCTGGAGGGTGCATCATGGTTTGGGGCTGTTTTGCTGCCTCGGGGCCTAGACAACTTGCAATCATTAATGGAAAAATTAATTCAAAAGTTTATCAGGATGTTTTGCAGGAAAACCAGAGGCCGTCTGTCAGACAATTGAAGCTAAAAAGAGGATGGATGCAGCAACAAGACAATGATCCAAAACACAGAAGTAAATCAACTTCAGACTGGTTTCAGAAGAACAAAATACACGTTCTGGAGTGGCCAAGTCAAAGTCCAGACTTGAACCCCATTGAGATGCTGTGGCATGACCTCAAGACAGCGATTCATGCCAGACATCCCAGAAATCTGACTGAACTACAGCAGTTTTGTAAAGAAGAATGGGCCAAGATTAGTCCTGATCGATGTGCCAGACTGATCTGCAGCTACAGGAAGCGTCTGGTTGAAGTTATTGCTGCCAAAGGGGGGTGGGCACAAAATATTAAATGTGATGGTTCAAGTTACTTATTCCTCCCCCTTCTGTAATTGTTTGCATGCTATCCTCATTAAAATATGAAAACCTATAAATGTTTGGGTGGTTTTAGTTAAAGCAGACACTGTTTTTTCATCTGTGTGATTTTGACAAAGATCAGATCACATTTGATGGTGATTTTATACAGAAATTTGAGAAATTCCAAAAGGTTCAGATACTTTTTCATACCACTGTATATCAAATAATATCAACATTAATTTCAAATAAATTAAATTCAAGCAAAATAATTTCAAATAGATACATTTTAATCAAATTCACTCATCAAATACAGTATCAAATATAACTTTTAACATTCTCTATGATGCGATCTTTCTGCTTGTAAATGGTTTCGATGGTCGAGTCAATGATGGCTGAGCCAAGTTACTTTACATTGCGCTGAAAAACAGCCAATCAATGCTTACAATATGTGAGGCAGTCCACTGAAAGTAGTTCACTTGCTTTTGCTTGAGACAAAGCATGGGTTATACGGACTTCCGGTCTTTTAAATCAGAAAGGGCACCATTGAATACTTGTTTAGTACTCAGCATGCACTGATGTGAATCACCAGCAGAGCGGAGAGTTCGCTTTCTTTTCTGGATTCGGGTTTTCATTCATTTAACAACTCTCTTTGCTTAAGTGAGTATGCATGGTGGATTGCACTGATCCGTCTTGGGAAAACCGGAAATTCCAGCATATGTCGGAAAGCTTGCACCCATGCTAGTAGGCTTACGCTTCTGACCAACCATATTTGCTTATGGTTACAAAAGTCCACAAAATAGTGTAAACACAAAGCTCACAGAGACGACGTCTTAACACAAGGGTAACACGCACTGAACTAGGAAGAAGGAGGGGCATGTTCAGTCTGTCGTTTGTAAACAATGGGCACAGTGTCATTACATCATTACGTCAGCGTACTACGTAGGTATGTCTCGTACTACAGAGAGCACGCTAAACTCAAAATTTGACTTTTTTTTTCTGAAAAAAAAAAAAAAAAACACGATAAAATAATTTAAAAAACCTATAAAACGAATGAACGCAAGTCAGGGGCGTCTGTATACACATTTTCTGAACTGATTAATCCTAAAACAAACAAAATGCTGAATATAAATAATACACCTCACATTCAGTTGTGTGCCAACTTCCTTCATGCATTTGTGAACAAGTTCGCAACCATCTTCCCCAAATATTTAATAATATTTCCAACATCGACCCACAGAGAATTAGATAGGTCAGTGCTGCCACAAGGAACAAAGACTCTGTCATTCTAAGTTATTTAAATGAGTGACAGCAGGAGTCCGGGTTGTGTATAACCCAGCACAGACCTCACTCAGAGCACTAATTAGGAGCTCTAATTACAACATCAAACACTCCATAAAGGAGCTGCTGCCTTCATTAAGACGGCAAGAGTGAAGACAAAGATGGTGCTGGAGTGACAAGGTGGTGCTGGATAGTCTCAATGTTTATGAGCTTTGATCTGTTATTTGTCCAGCTGGGGTTTAATATCCTGCCTACACATCTCACCTGCTGAAATCTTTCTCTGTCTCAAGCTCCTCCTCTCCGTGACCCAGACGTAGGAGGTGCCGCTCATCGATGTCCAGGGCCATGATTTTCTCAAACAATTGGTTCAGGGCCTGGTTGGGGAGGAAAACAAAAATAAAAATACAAAACTCTGGATTTAGTATTGTGCAAATTCAGTGACTTTGTATCATTCAGCAAAATGCGCCAAAAGCAATTTATTTTTGATCGCTGCAAAGGCACAGCTTCTAATGTATACGTGTGTGTATGTATGTATGTGTATACCCAAACACAAACACAAACACACAAACACACACACACGTATGCCTGTTAAATTGTTTTCCCAGGCTCAAATATTTCAGGGTACAGAATGGTCATTTTCTCCAGCAGCCATTTCAATTCCAATCAGGTGGCGATTATGACTAAGAGATGCTCAACCACCAAAGGAAAAAGCACAGCTTTACCTGATTGGAATGAGTCACGATGAGAGTCCTCTGCTCAGGGAAGTTGTGATAAACATTTGAAATGATCTGCACAGCTACATCTGTTTTTCCTGTACCTGGGGGGCCTACAACCTATAAATGGTTAAAAAAACAAAGGGTATTTAAATAACAGACAGAAAATAGAACATGAAAGAAGACTAGCATAAAAAACTGAATTAATAGAAAACAGTAAACACTGTTTCTTGATCTCGTCTCATCCGCTGTCAGTTAGCCCGACTGCCTCTTGTAAAGGATGCATGGCACTTCTGCATGCAGTCTGACTAATATATGAAAGAAATGCAGTTTGGGTTGAACCATTAATTACACTGTAAATCCAAAAGAGATGAGAATGGTAGAAAGCAAGAGCTCTGAAGACTGGATAATCCGACTTCATTAAAGTATGAGTGATGGGAAATGAATTTCAGATTGAATGCTACGTTACACATCATGCAGGAGCTCCATCATGTATGCCAGCCATAACTATTATTTACTGACCATGATGTGAATATCAATTACTAGACCATTTAATGATGCCACCAAGCCTGAGGAAAACAGTTCTGTATATATGACCACACAGAAATGCCAGAAACAAAAACTAAAATTAGATTTATGATTTTATTAGTTCCCAGTAATATTCAGTTATATCCACCTTAATTGTCTTTTTAACAGTTTAGTTCTTTGTTTATTTAGGATAGAAAAAAGATTGTTCAGCAGTAGCTTTTTACCCCTTTTCAAAGTTTTGTTTTATTATGCAGTATATTTTGTGTAGTACTCCGCAGAAACAATGAAAATCAAACTAAAAAGATTTTTGAGTTAAAATAGGCAAAACAGCTGGGAACACAAAAAAGTATACAATATTATCAAGAAAGAACGCAATTAGGCCACAAGTGCCTCGGCAGAGTCAAGCTCGAGATGACTATGAATGAAAAAGAGGGAAAAGTGGATCCCAGCCAATCAGAAGCCAGGGGAATAATGTGTGGATGCACCTTACAATGTACCTCAGCAACACCAGGTGAATTTTTGTTAATTGCTTGACCACAGCTGTCTTTTCTGCATGTGGCACAACAGATGTGAGTCATACCTAACATGTAAGGAATAGAATTTGAAAATGACTTATTTCTTGACTCCCATGTCACAAATAAAATCCCTGTTTAGCAAAGTACAACTCTCATAATTTATAGTTACATTTTTTAACCGTGACATTACATTTAATCAGGCAGTTTTGGTGAGCTCTGTATTTTGAGCAGGCTGAAACTGCCATGCAGCTAACAATGCCTGTTCTGTTCCACACTTATTCAGAAACACAAGGAAACAGCACCCCCTAAGGGTATTTAGTATATATTACAGGATCAAAATAAAAGCAAACAAAAATTGGATTTTTATGGTTTACACTATTTTATCATTTTCAAGCATGATTACACTGCAGGGTTCAAGTAACTGAGACATACTGTGAGTGCCATTTTGATTCAAGCATTACCCATCTGGATTAATGATTTATGATCCGGAAATAACAAGGAAATCATGTCATTCACTTATATAAAACGCTAAATACCATACTTTTACTGTGGTAATGTTATTGTCACATGACGGTAGGCTTGTGCAGTACTGAATGCGGTTAAATATTTGATATGCATCTCTGTGATGAGTCCCAAAGTCAGATCAGACCTAATGTAACTGACAGAAAAAAAAGAAAACCATACCTTAGCTGTCATCTCTAACCTTCATGAATGGCTGTAACCATAAACACAACCTCCACCACAAACTGCTATGAAAAAGAAATTGCTAATGTAGCCTCAACTTTGTTTGCTTATTTATGAATAGATTTAACTGATAGAGTGCTGTTTTTCTGTGTATGGAGGTTATATACTGTATTGCCCTATATATATATATATATCACATGATAAAAATAAATTAATAAAAATAACCCTGCACCATTATTTTGAATAGAAAAAGAGTTTGTTCTTTTCTTGTGCACAGTGTGATATCCAGCTAATGCATCAACCAATAAGCAGGTTGCAGAAACAAAAGCTTGTAATTGTAGTATCACACACAAAATATCAAAACACACTGGCCAATTAAATTTTATATTGAGCTGTTTAGCCTGTAATCCAGCGTGACATGAAGCAACCAGCATTTTTCGAAAGCGAAATAGCTTCTCTGTGACATTCAAGATCAAGTCTATGAAAGGACCCAATACATGAAAATGTGATGTACAACAAACACTAATCTCATTTTTAGTACTATACAGTAAAGGGGAGGGAAATCCAAGGCCTGCTGCTTGGTTGTGAAATGAGATGCCATATCCCAGCAGTTAGTTGAGGTGGAGAGAGAATTGGTTGATAAATCCGTCGATAGCCAGCCAAATTTATGACAAACAGCCAACAGCTCTGCCAACAACCAGTCAGGAGTTTGAAGACACCTCTCAAGCAGCACTCTGTGGCCAGCAAGGACACCATGGCTCATTTACTCAAGTCCTCTTTCAACCATTATTCACTATCCTCATTCCACCGGTATTTACATAAATGATGAGCATATCGATGAGAATTAGATTTAATGCCAAGGTACATCATCCAAACAAGACGGTGATAAAAACAAAACAGCTTACTGACAGTGGGGGAAAAAATAAAAAGCAAGCTGCAATTAACACAACGTCTGCTCGAACAACCGTAGACAGGAAGTGGCTGAAAATAACTGAGGAGTAAAATAAATATTAGGTATTGCGCTTACCATGGTGAGACCTGGCTGCATGCCTGCACGAATCGCCTCAATCTGAGTTGGGGTAAATGGGATGTTGTTCCTGTTGAAACAGAAAAAGAATCAGGAGTCTTGTGCTGAACTTCAGTGGGTTGCATTAATTGATTTCAATTTCAAATAAAAGCTTATAGGGGAGGTGTAATACTGAAATTGTTTGAAAAAGAAGATACTTTTAATGTCTTTGATGATTAATTTTAAGGGCAAACAAAAATATCTTGCCAATATATATATAACTGGTGCTGAGCTGCTCAGGGAAGAACTGATGCAGGAACACGAAAGTCAGTGGACTTTACAAGACAAAAATTCAAACAGAAACAACTATTAGGTTTCGGGCATTACGAAAAACTAAAGGGGTCCCTCCTAATGCAAGTGACCTTCACCCCGGAAAGAATAACATAAAAAAAGCCCTATTCTGATTTTAATTACCAAAGCACTCATGCTACAGTACAATATGTTTCATATTACATGGATGTGACCAAATTGGAAAAAGAAACACCAAAACATTGTTTGGAAGTTTTAGGAAATGGCTGGGGTTTTAAATTTTCACTCAAGGCCACCATGTAACTCACAGTCAAACTCAATATGGTTTAAATATATTTGTGATCCTAGTTGCAGTAATGGCTCATCTATCAGCACTGTTTCAAAGTGTCCAAAAATTTAAGATCTTAACCCGACCCTTCAACATTCAGCTTCACCCAAACATTCCAAAAATCACATCAACTATGCGACTCTGCGAGCTATGGTTGGGTCGTGTCTCCTGAAATTTCAATGAAAATCTGTGCAATCAGGATTTTATTCTCATGCCCAACAGCTACGTCTTAAAGGTGGCTGGCTTAGACTTCCCAGAATCCTTTGCACCAGTAGAAAGTTGAAATTTCCTATACTAGCAAATAAGAAAAGCAGAGAACAGAGATGAGTGGAGGGAAGTGGTTGAAAGTTGGGCGGTGGTACCCTTCAGCTCTAATTCTGTGCAGTTGTGTTCGAATACTGCACTGCATTCTGAAACCGAGTCTTTCTGACATCACTACAAGTCTACAGAATTGTTGGAGAGAAAGAATCGATTGTTCTGTTTTTTTGGGAGCTTAGATGGACTGATATCACTTGTATTTTTGACTGGTTAGTTTTTTCCTCTGATTAAAAGACAATCTGATTTCAAACAGGCAGAAACCTGCTTCGTGCATGAATCACAAATAGAGGTAGCACATGTTTAAACCAGCACCATTTTGATATTTATCTCATGGCGATGTCATCTTATCAGCTGATGCACACATTTGATCTCTCACCGTTTGGGTTGGTTGTAAGGATATGGTCCACGGTTTGGAGTCACATGTGGCTCCACGATCAGCGTTTTATCTTGTTCGGTTTTCTCCGCCACATCATCTGCCTTCCGTTTCTTCCCTTTGACATTCTGTACAGGAAACTTGATTCTGAATGGACAGGAAGAGGGGGGGGGGTGCAGATTTTTAATTTGGAAATCAAAATTGAATGTGAAGTAACAACATTTTAGCTTCGGCTTTCAAAGCATAAAGATAAAAATCACTCTAAAGCTTCTTGGACCATTAAACAGCAGTGAGAGCATAACCAGAAGAATGTGTTCCCGACCTGAATGGAGGGACCTGTTTGGAAGGATCTTCCTCTGTGACCTTTATGGTGTAACCAGGGAAACAGGATTTAAGGTGATCAATAGACAGGAAGGTGTCATTGAAGTCCAGAGATGAGATTTGATTGGCCATTTTGGAGTAATGGGCACTCCCAGGGTCACCATAACCCAGGATGATGTCATGCAACCAATCAGGGACAACACACTCGGTGTTCATCAGGTGACGTATCGTCTCCAGCACGGCCTACAAAGAAACCTTTAGTTTGGTGACTGCAACATACATTAAATAAGAGAAATTTACTGACTGTATGACCTGGGTAAAACAGAAGTACAAAAATCAATAAAAATAAACTGACATTGCTTGTGCCTTCACGTGTTATGTATTAATTATATGTATCGTAAACGTAAGTTATAATAAATGTGAGGCTAAAACTGGGCAACTAACTTTGAAATTGTTCTCCTTGGGCTTACGCCTCATGATGATATTGAAAGTCTCATAGGGATCCTCAGCTCCAGTCTGGATGCTGTTGGTCATGTCCTGCTGGTATTGATTTGGGTCGAGCCATACACGAAATGTTCTTGTGTCTCCTCTCAGTTTAGGCTTTGGATCGGGGCCTTGAGTGAAACCCAGAGAAGATTCATTATACGCACATGCCATTCACCTCCATCTAATGCAGTTTTCAGCTCTATACTGCTGTTAACCTGAACCTTGGGATATAAGTGTGGCTTTGGTTTATTAGAATGACCATAAAAACAAACAAACAAACAGCAGGGGGGTGAGATTAAATTTACCTTCCTCAATGACCCGGCCTTTATCATCCAGCATGCCTTGCACCTCACAGCCCCTCACATACACTAGTCCTGTCTGGTCTCCAAAAGGCTGGCGCCGGTCAAAGCGTGTGCCATAAGGCAGGGTGGGTCGCACCGTGATTAGAAAACAGACATCATGCTTACGCAAACCTGAAGAGAAATGAAGAGTGTGTGAGGAAGAAAGGGACCGAACCAAGAAACAGCTCCTTCAACATACACTGATCTTTTATACATAGAGCCTGTAATGATACCCCTCTCACTGTCACCTTGCAGAGCACAACAGCGGAAAAATAAATAAATAAAAAGAATAACGCTATAGCAACACTAACAAAAGCTGCGCATCGGAATCTCTGTTTCTATTCAACTCACTGCAGTAGATATTTGATCTACAGTGAAATGTGCACTCTGTGCTTGATATGTGAACAATCAGATAGAAATCTTGTTTTACAGGCGTGAGTAAAATGAAATAATTGATATTCACCTTACATTTGATCCAAACTGCTTAATCCTATTAGGGTTGCAATAATCTCAGAAAACAATGCGTGAAGGCAGGGTACACCCTGAACAACTCGTCTGACCATGAATAACACACACAATCATTCCCATTCACACCTAACAGCCAACCTTGGAACAGACAATTAGCCTAATGTGCATGTCATTGAATGGTGGGAGGAAACCGGTATACTTGGAGGAAACCAATGCATGCGTGGGGAAAACAGGTAAACTCCACATCGAAACACCCAAGCCCAGGAATAGAACCCTGGACCTTCTTCTGTGAGGCGGATGTGCAAACCCCTACGCCACCATGTTGCCCCTTATATTTACTGATTAATGGTAATCCATCCTATAGAATGCTTCCTGAAAACCACTTGCACACTGAATTGTGTCAGAAATTCAGTACTTAATAACCACCACACCTTCGCATACTGTATTTATTGTGCTTATATCCCTGTTGTTCACCCATTATAAACTATAAAAGACATGGCAGTACATTTTACACAAAGCGTGACTAATACGATGATGGAAAAGACAGAAAAGAGGCCAAGGTCTTGGATGAGAACCATGGGAAAGCTCAGGGGAACATAAAGGATTTACAGGCTTCACTTGAAAGCATTTCACAGTGAGTGATGTACAGACAGGTTCGCAAGTCAGAGAAATATGACGATAATGGATTCATGTATAATAAAGAATTTTTCGTCAAGCTGAATGAAATCATTCCAAATGTAGATTATGAATGAAGGAGTGCCATGGTGGTGTAGCGGTCAGTATTTCTGCCTCACAGCAAGGTCTTTGCCTAGCGATGTCATTTGTGTATGGAGTTTGCACATTGCAGTGTTAATGTAGGTTTCCTCCCATAGGCCAAAGTAATGCACATTAGGTTAATTAAAATATTCTTGATTAATTCTAAGCGTGAAAGCAAGTGTTATCCATGCGATGGTCTGCGTTATTCTCACCTTTACTCAGAGTTCCTGTGACCCTAATGCAGGATAAAGCGATTCCATTTATATTTATTCCATTGTAATTAGGATTAAGCGGTTACAGAAAATGACAGATGATGATGATGATGATGATGATATATAGACTGAATGTCTGTCTTCCTTTCGGCTTTTTTCCCTTTTACTCGGGAGTCGCCACAGCGAATCATCCGATTCGCACGTTTGAATTGGCAGAGGTTTCTACGTCGGATGCCCTTCCCGTCACAACCCTTTTAGCAAGGGACAGAAACACGCTGACGACTTTGCAGCTACTCTTTACGAAAGTCAGCAATGGTTCTTTTACATGCCTCTCACCATAGACAGTGAGAGACATGGCCCGCCTTTGATAACCCAGTTAGCCGCACTGGGGGGGACAGTGACAACCTTGTGGAGAGTGGGACTCGAACCCCCAACCTTTGGATCAGCGATCCAGCGCCCTATACCACTAGACCACCACTGCCCCTTTAGATATATAGACTATAGATATATAGACTGAATGATGAGATCAAAATCAATGGTAACCTATGCAAACCAGGATTTCCATTCATAATCCATATTTAACACTGGTTTAGTCTAGGCATGTAAATGTGCAAAAGAGAACAGACCAACCTTCCCATTCGGTTTTTATGTGGTTTTGCACATTGAGGTTGAGAGTGATGTCGGCACGTACTCGAGCGGGCCAGTTTTCTCCAATGTTAGGCTTTGCTACCTCAACAATGGAGAAGGACAAAATGGGCTGTGCCATTCTGGCCCATCCACCAAACACCAGTCCACCGTATTCGGACTGCCTACAGCAGACAAAAAGCAGGTTCAGAAAGACTCGCACCAAATACTACATAAAGGACATAAAAAAACACTCATTAGTTACCATGGCTTCATTCGCAACACAATGTCTTCGATGTCCTGTCTGATCTCATATGTCGACTCCAGGCGGAAGAGGTTAAAGTTTCTCAATAGGTAATCATGAAGAGTCAGGAACTGTAGATTGAGCTTCGGTAGAGCTAAACAACCTGTACAACAATCACAAGAGATTTTTGTGCTTTACAGTTTATAATGTGATTGATCTATATTTTATTGTGTTATTCTTGTTTACAATGAGAAGGAAGGATACAAACCTTCACCGGAGTAGTACTCGGTGGGGACGATGTTCTCATCCCAGATAATCTTCTCAGTTGGATAAAGAGGCATCTGGTTTAGCTGCTCAATTTGCGAGATTCGCCGTTCATGACGCGACACCTGTGCATTGCAAAAGAGAAACAAAATGGGGTTCATTAAAGTAGAACCAGAAACAAAATGTCTTTTCTGGGTTGATCTTTTCCACTCTGAATAATACTTCCCATAATATAAGACCCTGTTCAGAGTAGGGCTGCACCAAATATGCATACTCCCATGCTATTAGTATGCAAAAATCAGTATTGTACATTTAATACTACCGAACAGTATGCGGAGCAAATACGTCCAGAGTATGCAGAGCAGTGTTGATAAACTTTCATCCAAGTGACACTAATTTCTATGATAATTCCGGAACAGTACGTTCAGTCTCAAACAGAAGGAGCAGTGGGGACACGTCATCCCCTCGTACCCTGGAGAATAACAAAGTGTGTGAAAAGAAGTGAGAAATATGGAAGTGTCAAGCTGTCTGCTGTGTGTCATGAAAAGATACCCAGACATCAGGATTCTCCTCACACAGCATTTCTCTTCTGCACACCCTACTTCATATAAAAATGTATAAATAAATAAAAATAGCAGGGTCCAGTTCATCTTAAAAATAAATACTGTGTGGAAGTAACACTTTAAAAATGTTTGCCACGAATCAAGGGTAACAAGGTAACAATAACATGTCCACCTCACTGCAAGAAGCTCCTGGACTTGGTGAGGGTGGGTTTACATGTTCTTCCTGCATTTCCGTGGGCTTTCTCTGGGTATGGGGCAGCGGTAGCCTGGTGGTAATGTCGACTGGATCATTGATCCTAAGGTTGGGGGTTCAAACCCCACTCTCAACAAGTTGCCACTGTCCCCCCCCAGTGCAGCTAACTGGGTTATCAAAGGCCGGCCATGTCTCTCACGGTCTATGGTGTGAGGCTGTAAAAGAACCATTGCTGACTTTCGTCAAGAGTAGCTGCATAACCGTCAGCGTGTTTCTAATCGGGAGTCGGAGTTCCCTGAGGCAGTTCGTTCAAAGCAACGTTCTGGCAACTCCTGCAGCGGCACTGGAACCCAGATGTATCGGCATCTGCCCTTACATAGGATCTTTCCAGTAGCGCCGAGAGGGGGGACTAGCTGCTTGGGTGATAGCCTGTCCTCCATACTTCCTACCCAGGCTCTGCGCACTTGAGAATATCACCAGCCGGGATACCAGCCAGAGCGCAGCTCCATAGTCCTTCTAGACTGACGGAGGCCTACTCTGTCTCTGGGTATGCCGGTTTCCGCCCACAGTCCAAAGACATGCCCATTAGGCTTATTGTTTATATGAGTGTGAGTGTGTGACAATTATGGTAAAGTGTCTCCTGAGCCTCTGTAGAACAGCCCGAGAGCATAATTATAAAGAAAACAGGACAGGTGGTGCTGTGCTGGTGAAGGTAGGCTTTCTTATGTGAGGAGTTGAAGGGGAAGTTCAGAGACAATCAGAAAAGGCCTGCGAGAAACATCTCGTCATTTCCAGCCTCTCTCCACATAGAGCCTTTAGTGACCACTAATCTAAGAACTAAGTCGAATTGGACTTCAAAAATGAGGAGCCAAAAGGAGAGCGAGCGCTGAATCTGTCAAGATTAACATCAACCATTCATTTCACTGTGCACACAAAAACGCCACACTCCTATTCTCATTTCTTTACTAAGCAAGTGACCATAAATGAATTAAAAATAAATTAAATAAACTTGATCTCAATCTTACCAAGAGCTCTAAAAGTATCTTTTTGTCATAGGATGTGTCTTTTCCTTCTGGAAGCGCAGGTAAAAGGCACAGGTATGATGCCACCTGGTGAAGGGTGCTGGGACTGCATGAGATCAGAAAGAAGATAAAAATTTAGGAGACAAATTTGAGTAAACCAAGAAAACCTAGTACTATTAAAATTGCAAGATAAACTGTTAAATAATTTCAATAAATAAACAGACTATGAAGAACTAAACTGTAGTCTTATTAGCAGCAATGGGCAACAGAGCCAATTTTGGCGAACGGATCCACTGCAAAAAAAAAAACCTCATTAAAATATCTTGAACATTCAAAATGATCTCAGAGTTCCGATGAAAGGAAAATTTCATGCAAAAATCAGAATTTGAAATTGAAATTTGAAAAAAAGTTTCCATGAAGTGAACATTTATTCAAATTCACGGGTGATGAAATGGACTCGCTCGCGTCTCAGTTGACTTGGTGAAATCTTTTCCGTGGTGCGATATTTCCATCACTTGACTTAGAAGTAGTATAGCAAACAAAGTCCCTACATACTCATGTGTAGATGACTTGTATGTACACAAGAAAACAATGTGTACTCACGCACAGATTATGATTTGCAACAAATTAAAAAGTCAACATAGATTTGGAATTATGTTGCTGAATATTCACTAAAAATTATATTATAAATTATAAATATTCACACATCGAGCAGCGCAGTTCCGGGGCAGGAGACGTTCCTGAAAGGTCTATAAGGGTCTGATAGGAGAAAATAATTATACAGCGATTTCTGTTTTACAATTAATCTAATGGAACTTTACTAAATCTACTGCTAGACATGCTTTAGCACTTCGCTACCTTATTTTTTAATAAATATACTTTTAATTAGGAAACTGATCAGTTAATCTTCTTCTTCTCCTTTCGGCTTTTCCCTTCAGGGGTCGCCACAGCGTATAGCATATAATCATCTGCCTCCATCTCACCCTATCCTTTGCATCATCTTCTCTTACACCAACTACCTTCATGTCCTCCTTCACCACAACCATGAATCATCTATTTGGTCTTCCTCTAGGCCTTTTGCCTGGTAGTTCCAACCTCAGCATCCTCATACCAATATACTCACTATCCCTCCTCTGTACATGTCCAAACCATCTCAATCTAGCCTCTCTGACTTTGTCTCCAAAATGTCTTACATGTGCTGTCCCTCTGATGTGCTCATTCCTGATCCTATCCATCCTTGTTACTCCCTCAGTTAATAAATATGTAAATAATTAAAAAAAAAGAATTCTGAAAATCTGATCCAAGCTGGCTTTTTCAGCTAAAAGAAAAATCTCAGACACCACCACCAAAGCATCAATCACTGTTTTTCTCTCCTTCAGTCGCACTCTCACACACGGTTAATAGATAGCAGACTTTACAGTGTGCCAGTGTTTTTATGGTCTGATAAATGCAGCTGTTAAAAAGATTTTATTGTCAGGCTCTCACAAATCGATTAAATTAATGAGGCACAGCTTCCCATCTAGTTGCAACGAGCCTGTGTTCAACGACCCGAGTCTCGTCACTTAGCAAGTCACTAAACAGATGTAATTCTACATGCAACATGGCCCTTTAACTCTCTGATCAAACACGTATAGGAATAGGTGCAGGGCTACAAGGGCAATGTTGCATATACAGGGATCCCAGAGAGGTTTAGAAAAAAATAGAGAAAAGAGGTTCAGAAACAGAGGAAATGAAATATTTCAGCTGTGGGTCAAGGGGGCATATATTAAATTACCACTTTGGCGAGTAAAAATAACGGAATTCCACTAAATTACGGAGATCTGGAATCCATGCATATAACATGCCGTACACAGTTTCTCTGCAAGTTTGTGGGTGGTGGTGTTTTTTAATATACTACAGGGATCCCTTGCTACTTCGAGCTTCGCGGTTTTTCAAAAAACAAATGAATAAGTATTCATCGAATTAAAAAATAAGGAAATTAAGGAAGAATGGGTGAAAAAGTTAAGGAAAGTGTCACAAAAACAAGGCCAATTATGCAAAAAAAAAAAAAAAAAAAAAAAAAAAAAACAAAAACGAACACAAAACAAAAAACAACCCAGTCACCCCCTCTGCCGGAGCCTAGTTTCAGTGTACTTCAGGATGTTTAATCATATTTCATACTTATATTCACGATATATATATTTTATATAGATATCTTATCATATATATCATCGTTTATATAGATTTTATTCCATTTCTACTTGTTGTTCAATTTCATTTCCCTTTCACTTTCGACCTTGGACATGTTGGTATCTCCAGATGTTTGCAAAACAAAAAAATGTTGGTATGTTTGAGAGCGTCCGTTTTTTATATTTTATTTACATCATATGTTATTTTTTCAATGTTTAATTGTTATTATAAGCATTTATATCATTTGATATGTATTTATTGATATTATATACACATATACATGTACGTATACGTCAGTCGGGGGTGATCCTACTTCGCGAATTTCGATGGTCGTGTGGGAATCTCGGTCCCAATTAACCGCGGAAAGTGAGGGATCCCTGTATTTAGGTGTGTGTTTGGGGAACATGCATACTTTCATTTTATTCCTTAAACTACTCACAACAAATTCAACATAATATTTCACTTCGAACAAGAAACTGGAGATAACCGCTTAAAAGTAATGAAAAGCTGCCGTGTTTTCACCCCTTCAATAAAGCATAGCATTTTTATCATTGTTTTTTATTTGATGTACTATATTAACCCCCAAGGTGGATTTGGCCACTGATGGCATCTGCTGCATTTCTGCAATCAAGGTCATATTCAATTTCAAACACAAAATGAATGTTTAAACTTCCGATGAGTTCAGAAATCAGGATTTGGTGACATAACCCGGAGATTTTAATCGCAGCTTTCATGCACCTTGTTGTGCGCTCCACTAATCTTTCACATTGCATTGACTTTACACCACTCCTGGTGCAAGCAACTCAAAATATTGATTTTTGAACTTATCTGATTATAACCAAAGGCACAGCAACGTGCTCCAATGGACTTTCTAAAAGCCTGCTGTCTGAGTCATCAGACGAACACCTTTCATTCTGCATGGTAACCAACAGCTCAGTAAATGTCAGAATGAAAGAATATGTGCATGATACACTGATTCAGTGAAGCACAGATCTTTATCATCAACCATCCCAACC
Organism: Plotosus lineatus; assembly: GCA_024760905.1. Lineage (NCBI taxonomy): Eukaryota > Metazoa > Chordata > Actinopteri > Siluriformes > Plotosidae > Plotosus > Plotosus lineatus. The sequence continues at coordinate 58,386,928 of CM045732.1, forward strand.
ACCCTACCCCTTTGGAGATTATAATAAATAAACAAATAAAAATAGAAACTACAACAACACTCAGTGACAAGTACTACACGTATTCATCCCGATAGATGACGCAGAGAACATTTCATTTCAAAAGACATGAACAGTTCTGAGCCAGTGAACACATTACTCCTCTGAAACACGGTGAAGTGATGGTAGATTGTAGTCTGTCTTCTTGGTAGCTGCCCTGATTAGCAACAAGCCAAATGTTTGCTCACTTTCAGCTGTCGATTGTTGTTGAATAAATATACATTTTTGTCAATAAACAATGCCCACCAATGTAACTACTCCGAAGCTGAATGACAGTTTTAACCCCAGCAAGGTCGGATCACACACAGGAAATGGTCAACTCATGAACTGTTAACTGGATTTTAACTATGCACCCAAGAAAGCCACTTACTGAGATATAGATAGGGAGAGAGGGGGAGAGAGGGAGAGAGAGAGAGAGAGAGAGAGAGGGAGAGAGAGAGAGGGAGAGAGAGAGAGAAAGAATATTGTCTAAACCAAACTTAGGCATTTGAATGAAGTAATAATGGGAGTTAGTGCAGTAAGAAGATAAACACAACTTTCTTCATATAGACACAATATAAACAGCTTAAAGAGTACCTGTGGTGAATTTGTATTACTAGCTCTTTAAAACGATCACATAGAGCATCAATGGTTCCGGCATCAATGGTTGCATCAGGCAATGCCAGTCCTTGTCAAGTTTTTGCGAGTGCTGCCATGCTACTATTACTACTAAGCATGCGCAGCAACATGTATTCTTCACTGGCTGTTTTAGGCCTGGTTAGTAATGCGAATTCATTGTTTTGTCCTATTGGCTGGGCTGTATATGCAGCAAATGGCAGTCAAAGATAACACATTATCAGCCAGTGGTGAGCTATGTCACCAGGTAAAAGGCGAACTGCAACTCATATTTCTGCATAAAAAACATGCGCAGAGGCCATACTCTGAAACTGTTTCATTTCGGATGGAATTCAGTAGGTTAACGAAGACTACTTTAAGGGCAGTGGTGGTCTTGTGGTATAGGGTGCTGGATCACTGATCCAAAGGTTGGGAGTTCTAGTCCCACTCTCCACAAGGTTGTCACTGTTCCCCCAGTTTGGCTAAAGGCGGGCCATGTCTCTCACTGTCTATGGTGAGAGAGGCATGTAAAAGAACCATTGCTGACTTTCGTAAAGAGTAGCTGCAAAGCCGTCAGCGTGTTTCTGTCCCTTGCTAAAATAGTTGTGACAGGAAGGGCATCCAACGTAAAAACCTCTGCCAAATTAAACATGCGAATCAGATGATTCACTGTGGCGACTCCCGAGTAAAAAGGGAAAAAGCCGAAAGGAAGACAGACAACAAAGACTACTTTAAGCAGACCTGCTATCCGTGTGACCTCCAGGCAAAACTACATGGCACAACGAACAAGATTTTACATCTAAATCCAGGCACTGTTCATAGGGAATTCCTTCATAAAAAGTCATAGGATGACAACAAAAGGGAGCAGCGACTCGCCAGAAGGAACCAGTGAAAGTTAAGAACCTTTAGTGTGTGAGGAGTTTTATCACCAAAATGTCGCTTGCTGCTGGTTTCTACTTTACAACCCGGCGTAATGAGTTCATGACACTTCCGGTAAAATGTATGTGTGTATATAATATCAATAAATATATATTCAATGCTATAAATGCTTATAATGACAATTAATCATTAAAAAATAATGCATAAGATATAAATAAAATATAAACACACACACACAAACGTGCCGCACGCACGGGGATGAGCACCTCACAATAATGTAAGTAGTTTTGATGGGAGGTTTTGGTTATTTTTTGTTATGTGTTGGTTTAAGGTTTTTTCACATAATTGGCCTTGTTTTGCGGCATTTTCCTTAACCTTTTCCGCCTATTCTTCCTTAATTTCCTTATTTTTTAATTCAATGGATATTTAAAAAAAAAAAACATGCGATGCACTGAAGCCGCATAAATTGAAGAGCGAAGCAGCAATGGATCCCTGTACATTGCTTTTTTTATGGTCATGTATGTGAAAATAAGCTTTGCATCACATAAACATAGTATATTACACACAACTTGGGTTGTAAGGATGACCAATACTGGTACTCTTTAACCGAGAACGAGATCTGTACAGAGAAATTTCAGACGGAGGTCTTTCAGCACAAACCAAGGAGTTAGGCAGAAGTTTGTTAAAAAATACATAACATATACATAAATATATATTTATATCTTCTTCTTTTCCTTTCAGCTTTTCCCTTTCTCAGAGGTTGCCACAGTGTATCATCTGATTCGCATGTTTGATTTGGCATAGGTTTTTACGTTGGATGCCCTTCCTGACGCAACCCTTTAGCGAGGGACAGTAACATGCTGACGGCTTTGCAGCTACTCTTTACGAAAGTCAGCAACGGTTCTTTTACATGAACCTCTCACCATAAACAGTGAGAGACATGGCCGGCATTTGATAACCCAGTTAGCTGCACTGGGGGGGATACAGTGACAACCTTGTGGAGAGTGGGACTCGAACCCCCAACCTTAGGATTAGCGATCCGGCGCCCTTTACCATCAGGACACCACTGCCCCATATATATAAATATATATATAGTCCTTAAGAAACTACATGGAGACCCATGATGTATTATCAGTGCAATACAAGTCCTTTCAGTATAAATTTAATGCTCTCAATCAAAATGTTGCAGCACCAAAAATTACAAGTATAAAACCGTTCTTTTTTTTTTTTCTTTACCTGAGATGACCAAAATGTTTGGTAAGAGACTCCCGGGTATCCACAGCCGCTACATTAGACAGAGCAAAGTCCTGTAACTCAGGAAAGTGCGCGAAAGCAGCATTCTGTAAAAGAATCATGCAACTCGAAATGATACATCATTTATTATACGCATCTAAAACAGCATGAGCCAGAAGTACTGCACCACATAAAACTAATCCCAGTCTAGTCCTGCAGCTGAGAGCAAAACACTGCTTTCAGTACAAGAAGAATAAACCATCAAATCCCTGGTACTGCAAACCAACAGCTTATTATTGCCAATTAAAATTCGAAACACTGAACATGCTGTAATGAACTGCAGGTCCAGATTTGATGTAAGACGTTGTTTTTGTTTTAGGAAGAGACATGATACAGCATCAAATCACTTTATACTTAAGTCACCAAACTTATTTCAAATGATTTACAGTGATCTGAAGTATGACCTTTTAAGTGACCTTTACACTATAACAAATTGAATTAATGAACTAAAACCCATAGCAAAAGTCCAAATATTCAACAGTTATAATCAACTCATGATGAATTTATTCCTGAGGGCTGACAATAAATTAAACAAAATCAAAATGGTTTGAAAACTTAACCAGCACTAACGGATGTTTAAATGGACGGATAATGAGCCATGCGTGCGCTCTCCACATGGCTCACAAACATAAACCAATCACATCATGTTTGCATGTGGGTAGATATTTACACACTGACTGAACATGTTTTCTTCCCTCTTGTATTTTGGAAGTTCGGAAAATGTCCAAAATGTTTCGGATTGGTAACGGACGGATACCCCAGAAAAAGCAGCCACCACCTCCCCCAGGTAAACAAACATGCAAGGCTTCATGTCCACCATCCACACCTTCACCTGAAAAAGCAACTGCATCCCAAGAAGCCTTAAGATCCAGGTCTGCCAATCCCAACTTTACACCATTCATTTCTCCCGAGGGGGAGAAGAAGAAAAAAATTTCCCCAGCAAATACAGTTTTCTTGCTGTTCAGCGATTGCTGGTGAAATTTTTATTCATGTATAAAAATTTTTGATGAATGGAACGAGCATAAATTTGCAAAAACTTATTTAAACAAATGACACTGAAATCAAAACAAACTTCAGCGTATGACAACGAATGGTTACAATTGTCAATATGCTGGGCCAATTCGTCATGGTATGAAGGCCACTTTAAAGGAGACAAGTATGCCATATAGAAGTTATATAATCATTTAAAAATATTATAACAATAATATTCTACTACCACTACTACTACTAATTATAATAAGCATATAATTTACCTGCAGTGAAGTTATCCGATCATAATGAAGCGTGGTCATCTCTTTCTCTGTGAGGGCGTTACCAGTTTGGTCATTGATCTCGAAGCCTGTGTAGAACTTCAACATGTCCAGCAGCTACACAAAAGCAAACATTCTTACAATACACTGAACAGGTCTTCCTAAAGCTGCAGCATGAACTAAACGCTATTAATAACTGACAGCTCAAGGAAAGAAAGCTGTCGGATAGAACCAAGATTTCAAATTTCGTGAATTGGATCGTAAACGGATCACAGACTCTTCAAAGGAAGTCAGTTTCAACCTGGCAGAAGAGGTGACCTTCTTTCTCTCGCTGCGTGAGACCGGACAGGTGGCAGCTGACCACCAGGTGAGAGTCGTCAAGCACGGTGTTGAACCAGCGGCGTGTTGGGAGGAGAGCCTGCCAAAAACAAATGAAGTTTAGGGTCACATGGACCGAAACACCTTTCAAAGCTGCATAGGACCCCACATGGTGACAATCACCTGATTAGTTAAAAGGCTTACGAGCAATAATATCACTGTTAAACACACACATACACACGGGGGAAACACGCCATAACTTGAAGTTCATGTGGTATTTTAACTCAAACTGGTTCAATTTAATCATGACACAGCACAGTCTGATTTTCATCAGACGTTCTCTCAAACTTCAGTCTTCAAAAAATAAAATAGTGTAGACTTCAGCTGGCTCATTAGCTATCACCTCGAATATTAAGTGCAAGGGCAGGAAGTACAGAGCTTTAATCCCCAAAGTTTCAAGTTTAAGAGCTTTGCCTTTGGGTTGGAATTGAAACTGAGCAAATAAGGACTGAAAAATTCAAAACTCCTAATTTTCTCCAAGACCGGACCATTCACAAGAACTGCTCAAGGAATAACATCCCAGATACTCGGGACTCAAAGGCTACAAAAAATATACAGTAGAATTGACCAACATAGAGTCGAACAGTAAGTCTGAATGACCTTTATTTTTGAAAAATGACCAGATTCTCTTGGTTACATGTCAGTCATTTGAGCACTAAAATGTAATTTTACAAATATTCTATAGAACAGGAGTCCCCAACCACCAGTCCACGGACCGGCTCAATCGGTACCGATTCGCAGAAGAAAGTTTTATTTATTATCTGAGTCTGAACGATCTTTATGTTTGAAAAATCTTTTATTTTGAAAAATGACCAGATTCTCTCGGTTACATGTCAGTCATTTGAGTGCTAAAATGTAACCCACAAGGGGACGGCACATGAACAGAGGCGAGTTGGAAATGTTTCAAACAATAGCGGGGATTTTGGGTGAGACTGAGACTGAGACTTCATTCTCCACGCTGATGCAACATCACGTTTTTTTTTTAATTTTTTTTAGAAAAGTTCAAGCTCTACTTCACAAACAATTTTATATCAGCTGTTGAAAAATAACATTCATGGAGTGCTTATTATCATCATTATCGTTATTGTTATTACTATTAATAATAATAATAAATACAAATAAATTATATTTACAATACAAACAAACAATCTAGAACACCACTCCTCCCCCCAGTCCGCGGTAAAATTGTCAAGTGTTGACTGATCCGCGGTGATAAAAAGGTTGGGGACCCCTGATGTAGAACATCAGAGGTTCCTTCCAGCAACATCAGTCCATACTCGATTTTAAAGTGAGTGTGAGTGTTACGACTCAAGGCATACTCCCAGACATGTTGCTTTTCTGATTGACCGCTTTGGTAATGACATGAACTCATTGGATTGGCTGGGCTACATCACTGACCCATGTAGCATAACATTATAGTCCAGTGCTGAGTTTCACGAACAACAATCACAGAAATTGTGAAAAACTTTTATTTTTGTTCCTAAACCAACTGATGACAAAGAGGGAAAAATATTAGCCATTTTGGATTTACTGTCATGCACATCTCTGGCAGCATTCTCGACCTCAAAGTCACGAGAAGGTAACATCTCACTGTTTCCACAAGAGACGTCAACTCTGTGACAGACTAATGCGTGTTCCAGAAATATGTGCAATGACTCAGGTTAGGTAAAGGAAGTCAGTCTGACAATTTATCAAGTTGAGCCACTGACGGTGGCAATTACACAAGTATGGAGCACAGTTAAATATCTAAGCTACATATTGATCCGGAGAGATGTCTGGTGATGTATAAGGGTCTCGAGTCTCACGGCAATATCATTGGTGGTCCAGGTGTAGCCCATTACACGACCACCATTTATCAAGCAAAGATACCTGTGACATCATTCCTACATCACAACAGGAATGCAGCGATCCCTCACTACTTCGTGCTTCAGTTTCTGCGGCTTCAGTGCATCGTGGGTTTTTCAAAAATATTTTAAAAATAACAAAATTAAGGAAAAATAGGGGAAAAGGTTAAGGAAAATGCCACAAAACAAGGCCAATTATGCAAACAAAAAACCCCAAACAAACAAAAACAAGACAAAAAAAAACCAACCCAACAAAACTACTTACATTTTTGTCAGGTGCACATCCGAGTGTTTATATTTTATTTACATCTTATGCATTATTTTTGAATGTTTAATTGTTATTATAAGCATTTATAGCCTTGAATATGTATTTATTGATATTATATAAACATGTAGCAAACACGGAGGAGCCTGAGGCTGAATTTGCGATACACCTTCACACTTCACTTTATAGCTTGGTCAGTTGATCATCTCAGCAAGGTTAAAGGTTCCTGTAGTTCATATATCGAAGATTCGTCCCATTTTACTCATAACTGATTCATAACCTATCCAGTCAGAGCAAAGGCACTAATAAAGCTTCTCCAACAGATGTGCTGGACTGTCACCATGACAACCACCTTACCTCCAAGTCAATCATGAGCTCGACGAATCTCTCGCAGTAGTGCACCTTCTCCATGGAGATGGCGCCTAAAACAGGACAGAGAAAAATTGAGTCAGGGTGTGCAAAGAACACAATATGGTTGGGTGGCAGGGCCCTGAAGACACAGCTGAGTGTTCTGCACAGCCAGCAACTTCATCCAGAGCAGAGAACGTGTCTGACAAGAAGGATTAAGACTGTGTAATCATGCGCTGGACAGAGCAGTGTGTCTCCATCGTTCACACCATACGGTCCATCCTGTGGTGTCAACTTGAATTAGGCAGCTAGTGAAAGCACCACCTGCACCAAAAAACTGCCCAAGGATGGCAAAAGATTTGTGGAAACATAAAAAGGAGCTCCACACTCTAAAGGAATGAAGAAATCAGTGTAGCCATCATGTACAAAGCAGACACTCAAACTTTTTTTTTTTTTTTTTTTTAAATCCAAACGATGACTTAGTTGAAGTACATGGATTAGAAACAGGCAGGCATATGCAAATAGTACAAGCAAAACAAAGTCCAACACAAACTCAGCAGCTTTACCTTCATTAGTTTGTATTAATACATTAATTCACAGTTAAACAGGATTCTTGGCAACCAAATCATAACATTGGGACACACACACACACACACACACACACACACACACACACTAGAGACCTCAGGGCAGTGGTGGCCTAGTGGTATAGGGCGCTTGATCGATGATCCAAAGGTTGGGGTTCGAGTCCCACTCTCCACAAGGTTGTCGCTGTCCCCCACCCCCACCCCAGTGTAGCTAACTGGGTTATCAAAGGCCGGCTATGTCTCTCACTGTCTATGGTGAGAGGTTCATGTAAAAAAAAAAAAAACATTGACTTTCGACAAGAGTATCTGCAAAGCAGGCAGCGTGTTTCTGCCCTGCGATGGCCTGGCAAGCTGTCCAGGGTGTACTCTGCCCTCGCCCAGAGTCGGCTGGGATGGGCGCCAGCCCCCCTGTAATTCTAATTAGGATTAAGCGGTTACAGAAAATGAACTGATCTAGAGATCACACTTTCCAGTCGTCTACCTAATAAATTCACCCAGTTTACCCCTGAACAGACATCACGGGTTATCTCTGCTGATCAAAACTAAGACTGCTGAGTAAGATCCAGGATGCTTACCTGAGGCTGGGATGGATATCAGAACATTAAGGAACTTCTTTATGAGTGACGAGAGAAAGGTCCGCTCCTTCCTGGCTCTGACAAAATAAAAGTTGTGTGATCAGCACTGAATTCCATTACAACTGTAGAAATCCATTAACAGAAGACCATATGAAATTAATATGCAAAAGAAAAGCATCGTACTGTTCAGCAGCCTTCGCCTCCATTTTATCATAGTTCTTCTTTATAAGGTTCCAGAATTTCTGGAGCTTTGGGACTTTTTTCAGTTCATGTTGGAGTCGTGACTGTGTAACATTACAAAAGTAGATAAATGATATCTAAGATACTGCTGTAACCAAAATCAGAAAATACTGATATGTGACAAGTGAGCAATTATCAGTGTCGTGGGTTCTCATATACAATAAGTATTATTAAATTAAAACTTTCATTTACAGCCAAAACTGTTCACATAGAGTAGAGGTCATTGAAAGTTTGATGGTGTGGAACACACTGCTATTTCTGAAAGAATCATAAGCATGATACTGCAGTGCTTACCGGCAGGAGGCACATCCACATGGGCAGAGAAATGAGCTGCTGCACCTGTTCTCGGATTATATCCACCTCCTGAGACAAAAACACACCCATCAGGATCAGGACAAAAACACGCTCCTCTTAAAATAGAAAGCTTCCCACTGTTACAGCTCACAGGATCATTACACACCTCAAACGTTTTATTACAAGTTACAATAGCTGTTTAATCTATAACACAACACTGCAATCTAGTGGACGTCATAAAAAAAACATAGCAGCCATTTCTACATGGTCCCGCAGTTCACTTTACTGTATGCAGTTACAGTAAATGATTATAAATTCAAACAAACCAGACTGTTGAAGCAGTGATCAAGGAAGAGCAGCAGAACTGTCTGTTCCCTCAGCGACAGGCCGAGCTCTTCTCCAATTAAACATGCCTCCATGACACACTTAAAAAAGTAGGGGAAGTGGGTGGGCTCCTTTTTAAAAACCTGACAAGAGAGAAAGAAGAGAAGCTGAAGAGTGTCTGTCCCCTTTGCTCAGAAATATAATTTACCATTCATTATTTTTATACACTAGAAACAAAATTCTGAAATCAAGAACAGATCCTGAAGAATTGACCCTGATTAACCAGTATGGCCTTACAGCATGGGCATTTTAATAGAGAGAGAAGCTGTAGATAACTGGAAATGACTACTAACCACATTGAATTAATAATATCTCCAAAACTGATGTTTTTAGGTTTTATTCATTTATTTGATATTTAAAATGATCGTGTATAAAATCAGCGGTTCCATCTGGCAACATCAGTTCAGGAATTTTTTTTAGTCTATGCAAGAGTAACAACTCCAGGCAGGCTCAGACACATACTGCTTCTCTGATTGGCTGTTCCAGCCTGGTAGTGATGCAAATTCATTGGATTGGCTGGGCTGCATCACTGACCTGTGTAGCATAACCCATTATCGGTCAGCGCTGACATTTCATTTTGTTCCGAAACCAACTGTTAACAGGAAAGTTGAGTTTGGAAAAACATTTGCTGCATGAGCCACTTTGGATTTATGGTCACGCTCAGCTCTGGCTGCATTCTCACCCCGAGAGTCACTAGAATGTAACGTCTCCATGTCTCTACAAGACATTGTTGACCCTGCCCAACGCATTCACGTCACTTCTGGGGGAAAAAAACGACGCACAATTTATGCTGGAAGGACTATCACTACTGGTACTATTTAAACTCCGAGAGCTGGAGCTTGTTTCAGTCAAATCTGAGTGAAATTGGGGTTCTCTAAGAAAACCTTGCCAAGCAATCACTGGCCCAACACGCACATCCAATCACACTCACATTCACACCTAGGGGCAATCAGAAACAGTCAATTATCATAAAGTACATATCTATAGAATGTGGGAGGAAAAAAAGGGAAGCACAGTACTCAGAGCAAACCCACACGACCACAGGGAGACAGGCATGGGCAAACCACCAAGTAACACCCTCACCATGTACAGGACTCAAACCCATGACCATTTTGCTGTGAGGAAGATGTGCGGAGCATTACACTGTCCTGTGCAAAGGAGAGCTCAGCAAGGGCAAAATTTAACAGCCAACAGTTCTTATAAAATTACGGAACTACTCGTCCTCCTTCAGATTTGCTGGTCAGCCACACTATGTCGTTTTACTCATTGGATTTATCAATTCGCCAGAAGGATGACTTGTTAGCTAATTTTACTCGTCCTACAGACTGTTTACTCTTCACGGGCCAGCAGACTAGTGTTAATTTCCACCCCTGCTAAGTGATGGAAGTAGAGTATATCCACTAGGTGGGTACTCGTCTCCTACAACATCAATCAATTCACAAGTTAACCCGTGTCCTGTCTCTCAGATACACTCAATATACTCAGAAAGTGTACAGTGATAACCATCTGCATACACTTCTCATATCCAAACAAACTATATACTGTACAGTCGGCCCTTCTTACGAAATCCCCAGAATACGAAAAATCCAGTATATGAAAAACATTTTCCTAATTTTTTTTCCTCAGTATACAAAACAAGTTCTTGCCAAACGCGCCATTTAAACATTCAAACAATGTGCGAATTGCTCTCTCATTGGCTGTCTCCCAACAACCCGCCTGGCTGGCCTCCCATTGTCCTCCCATTGGCCAAGAGGGAGCTGAATCTCTATAGCACTGTACCAATAATGCTTGTTTGTCACACGCGTAAAAGAGAGTTGTACTGTTGGTTCGTGAGTTTCGTGAGTTTTTTTGAGAGTGCCCGTTGCAGCTTATTTTTCGTTTTTTAAGTTGTTTAATTCAGTAAATGTTTAATAAATGTGGCGCGCTCCGCCGAATGTGGGCAAAATGTGGCTCATCCGGACCTCCGATCCCTCAAACAACTTCAAAGTGCACTTACCTACTTGACAGATCGCAAGTCCGAACAAGCCGCGTTCCGCCCCAAAAGCTCCGGTGTCAACCGCGACACCGCGAACACTCAGCGGAGCACATAACAAATGTTTAATAATGGTTTAATTAATAAATATGTTAATTCTTCTTTCGGATTTTCCCCTTTCTCAGGGGTCGCCACAGCGAATCATCTGATTCGCACATTTGATTTGGCGTAGGTTTTTATGTCGGATGTCCTTCCTGTCACAACCCTTTTAGCAAGGGACAGAAACACGCTGACGGCTTTACTCTTTCCGAAAGTCAGCAACGGTTCTTTTACATGAACCTCTCACCATAGACAGTGAGAGACATGGCCTGCCTTTGATAACCCAGTTAGCTGCACTTGGGGGGACAGTGACAACCTTGTGGGGACTCGACTCAAACCCCCAACTTTAGGATCAGAGATCCTGCGCCCTATCCACTAGAAAATATGTTAATAAAATGGTTTACTGTGTTAAAATGTTTAAACGGTTTAATACATAAATTTCATACAAAATTGGTGTACTTTTATCATTTTTAAAGGGTTTATGGGGTAGTCTTGGGAGCCTTGGAACGAATCACGTGTTTTACATGTAAAATGCCTCTAACGAAAAATCCAGGGAACGAAAAAGGCTCTGGAACTGATTAATGTCGTAAGAACAGGGCTGACTGTATATTTTTTATATATATATAAAAATATGTGAGTCAAACAAAGACAGCACATGATACCAATATGTGGTCTTATTACAGTTTCCATGGTTACAACAGCAGCAGCATCAATCATTGGTCGTTTTAGAAAACCATTTAGAGACTTTCAAGTCCAGACTCACACAACAAATGTGTCATGCAAAGGTACACAGTAATTAAAAACGACCATCATAGTCTTGAAAAAAGTTCAGTTTTTGACATTTACCTCCCAAGCAGGAACATTTTCTCTGAATTTTTCATTAACTATACAGCAAATGGACATCAGATAGCCATTACTGGACACATCTGGGCTGTAGTTAACCCACAAATAATTCTCAAGGTACTGGCTAAAAAACAAAAAAACAAAATGTTAAAGAAATGGATAAAATATTGTGGAATTAAACAAAATTAAATACAATTTAAAATAAAGAAAAAATGTAAATCCCACCTAAATTCCAGCAACATGATTTTTCTGATTGCAAACCTGAATGAAAAAAGAGACATGTGGTTTTAATCAAACTCAAAACCATGCAACAGCAATATTAGTTCTGTTCATAAAAAACAAAACAACAACAACAAAAAAAATATACAAAATTTGGACTGCAGTCTTACTTTGATTTGAGAATCTCATTTTGATAAATGTCTTCAACAACCTTCAGGAAATACAAGGTATTAAATTATAATAAAAAAATGATTATTTCACTTTAGAATACAGGACACCAGAATAGCACAATCTGATTGGTTCATAAAATTATCCACCCTGTAAACTCAGGATAATCTTTAAATCAAATTTATAGTTATAGCATTTGGAAAAAGCTCTTATCCAGAGGGTCTTACAATTATTATCTTTTTTCATAGACCTGGGCACTTGAACATTAAGGGCCCCGCTCAAGGGCCCAACAGTGGGAATTGAACCGTTGACCAGATCAGGAACTCGCAGCATTAACCGCTAAGCCACCACTGCAATGTATTGTTGCAATATTGTCATAAAAAGCTGAAGAAATCTAGACAACCTCTTCCTCCAGTTTTTCTTTATTTTTTTTCTAAATTATTTTTCTCAAATAAGTCTCCAGTGATGCCCTACTGAGGTTTGTGAGAGCATTGAATGATGAAGCATGCTTTAAAAAACAAACCTTCAACACTGACTAATCAGAGAGCATATACTTAACATTCCATCTCTGGTACTATCCAGCAATATTCACCTCACCTTCAGCAAATAAGTGTTATTTAAAACTACTGAGCTATGAAGCATTTAATAATAAAGTCAGAAATACAGAATACAGCAGATAATACCCAAATATATATATATATATATATATATATATATATATATATATATATATATATAAAAATAAAAAGTCATCCTGTCCTTCAAAAGCAAAAGGAGAAAGAGAGAGCGGAAGGGGAAGAAAGCCAAATTGTGACAGGGAAAGGGGAGCAAAACAGCATGAGCAAAAGAGTCAAGGGGAGAGAGGGAGAGAGGGAGAGAGGGAGAGAGAGAGAGAGAGAGAGAGAGAGAGAGAATGAGAGGACCGTGAGCGCAAATGAGATAGTGAGTGAAACAGAGAGGATGACAGAGAGGGAGCGAGGGAGCGAGCGAGCGAGAGAGAGAGAGAGAGAGAGAGAGGGAGAGAGATCAAGTGCAGTGTACCTTAGAATCGAAGGGTAGTTTGTTCTTTGCATGCGGAGCCCAATATTTATTTGAGAGCTAAAAGAGAACACAAACAAGAACCAAACAACATATTAATAAACAAACAAAGACAAAACAGGTGAGAACATATGAGCGATTATTACAATATTAAAATTAGACCCTGACATTCAGAGGCATTATAATAATCCACACTTATCATGCGTTTTCATCAGTGCATTTTCAAATAAACAATTTATTTATTAAATCTTGTCTAATGTCAGGTTGAGGGGTGTGACTTCATATTCAGAGTTTATTTATTTTTGGCAAGGTGGGTTGCCAGCTCTTTTCCATAACCATTGTGAAGGAAAATTTAGAATTTTTCCCTCTTGTTTTCTGAAAGAAGTCTGGGCCAGTGATCAGATTTATCGGATTAATCATTTAAACACAGAAGTCTGTTCTGTGCTGATGGTGAACATGTAGTAGTTTCTATACTATGAACATTCTGTTGCAACTCCTGTTTTATTCACACCAGTAACATATACCATATTTTCCATACCATGCAAAACAGAGTTTGCCCTAAAAAATCCTTTCACAGACCCACAGCCAATGAGTCATTCAATGAGTTAACTCTAACAAGCTGGATTCTCCTGTGGACTGCAAATAGGATAAAATATTGCTCATGCACAATCAACACCGCAAATCCAAACCTGCAAAAGCATGAAAAGCCCTAATCTCTAAATATCAATAGCATCAATTCCAACTGTCTCCTGTGCCAGACTTCTGCACCTGCTGATGGGCAAATATGCATGAGCAGATGTGCATGATGCAGTTATAACAGCTGCTGAAAGAGTGAAAAAGGGACCCGCTGGTGCCAAAAAAATGCCTGGTTTAATATTATTGCATTTATTCTGGCTGTAGGAGACCTGGTACAAATAAATGGGTCTCTTTGCTCTAAAAATTTGCTTTGGATGTTCCACTGCAGACCTGCTGGATAACTTTGGATTTATAATGAGATGCTGTGTTGCAGGGTAACACACCTGTAAAATAGTAAACGTTGAGCTGATTGGATAGGACCAACCGCTGTCCACAATCTGTTCAAAACTTTCACTCAATGACCAAGACTGCCTCCAGAGTTCGAAAGTCAATGACCAACATGAAAACTGCTGGCAGTCTCCATGGTAATGCCAGTGCTTCTCAATTGCTGTACTTTCTGTTGCGCCCCCTCTAGGAAGAAGAAAACACCCCTGGCTTAAAAAAAAAGACATCCTTATTTAAACTCATTTGACTTATGTCTTAATATCGCCATCTCTCTCCACGTTCCTGTTAGAAAAATTTCCGTGTCGTTTACTGCAATTTCATATCGTTCGCTCGTGCGAAAAACCGCAACACCATAGCACGAGAATGAGATCGCCACTGCCAACTAGTGGAGTGGAGGTGCAATTACACTTAATTCCCTTACAGAAAAGCATGTTCCCAAGATAACATGAACTCCCCCGGGCATCACACCGCGTTCCACTATTTCAGAAGCACTGGTATAAGCACAAGGGATCCACAGAGCACTTAACCCCAAGATCTCAACAATCACAACAACCTCTCCAGCAGTTCTCCACATGATATAGGACAAGGTGGAATTTTCAACACACCGATTGTTTTTGCGTTTTAAAATATTTTCATATCCATTTCCACGACCTCCTGCACTGTTATGTTGGTGTGTGTTTATTTACTGAGAAAGTAGTTGTGTATGCAGGCCCATACACAGAGTTTATTATGCCCAGCCTGTGGTCAGCCCACTGATAGAACGGCTGACAATGTATAGCTGCAGTCAACAACTTTATAACTAAATATCACCTACATGCAGTGCGTTTATGTAATAAAACAATACTGCACATCACTGTTTAGGGAATAAATCCTCACCTGTGTCACGTGTTCCGCGTTGATCTGATCCACTGACGGCGCCGCCGTTTTCTTCACCCGCGCGTCCTTCTCCATTACCAAACTTCACTAATTTAACAACCTGTACACATTTATTCTGCTCATTTACAAGCAATGTCACCACTGCCCGGTTACAAAACGAATATGAGCTCGGGGCAGAAGCCAGTCAGTTATAAGTACTAAACTGTTCGATTCCAAAAGCAGTTATGCTAACGCTATGCATGAGCTAGCAACACTTAAATTAGCTTCGTCTTCTACAATAATAATTACAAACCGGAGAGTAAATAACATTTATAATTCATACTTTGACCGTTAATGTAACAGTGACTTCAGTTCAAATTTTAACTGTCAAATACCTGTTTTATCAAAGAGGTCATAAATACGTTGTTAGCTTCTTTGCTAACATATGAACAAACTCTGTAGGAAGAGTCCCGTTGTCACGTTGGGAATGTCAAAATAAAAGTCACAAAGTCGAGAAAATTATTATCGTTGTAGTAGTAGTAGTAGCAGTAATAATAATAATAATAATAATAATATGTAATATATTATTATTATTGTTGTTATTATGTGCACTTTTTCATGTACGTATAACGTGTATATTTATGGTGAAATTAATAAATACATCCTCCGCTTGTTCAGTTTAATGGTGTACTTGAAATTCATTTATTTAATTAATTCTTTCAGGGGTTTTTTCACTGCTTACTCCTAATTATAGTTGTGGGGAGGCTGGTGTCTATCTCAGCCTACGTTTGGGCAAAGGCAGAGTACATCCTGGACATCTCGCCAGGCCATCGCTGGACAGAAACATGCTGACATCAACTCAATATCCTACACTTTACCACCGACAGCAGTGGTTCTTTTACATGTCTCGCACCACAGGCAGCAAAGGATATGACTTGCCTGTGTCAAGCGCACTGGGGGGACAGCAGTGACAACTTTGTGATAGTGGAACCTTCAGATCATTCAGGCCGCAATCTACCACCAACCACAACTGCCCCGTGTTCTCGAAACTTTATAGTACAATTCCGCCATCTGCTGGTCAGGTCTCATGCGTTTACATTTTCTTGTAGAAGGCACGTCCTTCACAGAAACACTAATTAAACACTACAATTTGAGAACTTTTCTCACTTTTTTGTGATGTATAATCTGTACAATTCAATTAAAAGATAGTCATCAACAGTCGAATATGGTGGAATACAATTAGAACAACCCCCCCTCCAATTAAGAAACAGATAATAAGAAATATGCTCAGTTGTAGTATAAATGAGGGAAATAAGTGTAAATCTGCTGGATCACTGATCCTAAGGTTGGGGGTTCAAGTCCCACTCTTCATGGATTTTCATTGTCTCAATAGTGCAGCTAACTGGGTTATCAAAAGTCGGCCATGTCTCTTACTGTCTATGGTGTGAGGCTGTAAAAGAACCATTGCTGACTTTCGACAAGAGTAGGCTGCAAAGCCATGAGCATGTTTCTTCCCTGGCGAGCTGTTCAGGGTGTACTCTGCTTTCGCCCAAAGTTGACTGGAATGGGCACCAGCCTCCCCGCGACCCTAATTAGGATTAAGTGGTGACAGAAAATGAATGAATGAATAAAAGTGTAAGTCTGGACACCGTGTCTGATATGCTGTGAATATAAAGGGAATAAGTAACTGTTCATCCTATCCAGATCTCATATTACAAATAAATTACCTGAGTTGAGAAAATTCACTCAACCTGAACATCAATCCTCTTCTTTTCCTTTCGGCTTTTCCCTTCAGGGGTCACCACAGCGAATCATCTGCCTCCATCTCACCCTATCCTTTGCATCTTCTTCTCTTACACCAACTGTCTTCATGTCCTCCTTCACCACGTCCATAAATTTTTTCTTTGGTCTTCCTCTAGGCCTTCTGCCTGGTAGTTCCAACCTCAACATCCTACTACCAATATACTCACTATCCCTCCTCTGTACATGTCCAAACCATCTCAATCTAGCCTCTCTGACTTTGTCTCCAAAACGTCTTACATGTGCTGTCCCTCTGATGTGCTCATCCCTGATCCTATCCATCCTCGTTACTCCCAAAGAGAATCTCAACATTTTCATCTCTGCTACCTCCAACTCTGCCTCCTGTCTTTTCCCCAGGGCCACTGTTTCTAAACCATACAACATCGCTGGTCTCAACACCGTCTCGTACACTTCTCCAATCACTAGAGCAAACTGTACCTTACTGATTCCAGTCCCCAGTCCTCTGCCTTTTATTACAAACAAATAATCAAATCCTGGATAAAGTTTGAAAAAATGTACATTGAGTCTTTTAAAAGCATGTAAGAAAATAGTTTGAAGGTTTGAACTTCAATCAACACGGCCTCTGTGGAGGAGGAAGACCCTGGGGGTTTTGGTGGGGGTACGCACAGCACTAGGGCTGAGGTCGCCAAGGTAGTCAAAAAGCTCCTCCGTGGTCAGGCTCCGGGGTTGGATGAGATCCGCCTGAATATCTCAGGGCTCTGGATGTTGTTGGACTGTCTTGGTTGACATGTCTATGCAACATGACGTGGTCATCGGGGGCCGTACTTCTGAATTGACAAACCGGGGTGGTAGTCACCCTTTTTAAAAAGGAGGGACTGGAGGGTGTGTTCCAATGACAGTGTTGTGGAATTACACTGCTCAGCCTACCCGGAAAAGTCTATGCAGGGATGTTGGAGAGGAGGATCCGATGGATGGTTGAACCTCAGATTCAGGAGGAACAATGAGGTTTTCATCCTGGCCGTGGTACTCTCAACCAACTCTATACGCTCCACAGGATCCTTCCCAATCTGTCTCCATGTGTTCTGTGGATTTGGGGAAGGATTTCGACCGTGTCCCTTGTGATAGTTATCTTGTGGGACATGCTCCATGAGTATGGGGTTCTGGATCCATTGCTACGGGCCATTTGGTTGCTGTATCATCAGAGACAGAGTCTGATCTGCATTGGGAACAACAGGTTGAATTCATTTCCAGTGAGGGCTGGAGAATTTCTAGGCACAGCTGAGGTGTTGAGGGGTTCTGGTTTAGTGATAATCGGATCTCGTCTCTGCCTTTTGCTGGTGACGTTGTTCTTTTGGCTTCATCAATTCAATCCGGGACCTCCAGCTCTCATTGGAGCGATTCACAGCCGAGTGCAAAGCAGCTGGGATGAGAATCAGCATCTTCAAGTTTGAATCCATGGTTCTCAGTCGGAAAAGGGTGGAATTCTCCCTCCAGGTCTGGAATGAGCTTCTTTAACTGGGTGGCAGGGCTCTCCCTTAGAGATAGGGTGAGAAGCTCAGTCATTCAAGAGGAGCTTGGAATAGAACTGCTGCTGCTCCTCCGCATTGAGAGGAACCAGTTAAGGTGGCTAAGTGTCAGGTTAGAATGGCCCCCCCAAAAGCCTCCCTGGTATGGTGTTTTGGGCATGTCCAACTGGGAAGAGACCCTGGGGTCGACCTAGAACATGCAGGAGGGACTATGCCTCTCGAGCTGGGAATCGGACTCAGGCCTTCTTGCTCTGAGACAGACGTGCTAACCACTACGCCACCGTGTCGCCAGGTTTGAACTTTGTAGCTACGATTTCTAAAGGTACATCTGTAAAGAACAAGAAGAAGAAAAAAAAATCACCAAAAGAACACCATATTCACAGTGAAGCGTGGTGGTGGCGGCATCTTCTCAATCTCTCGCACTAAATAAACAGCTTTCATTCATTCAATCATTTTCTGAACCGCTTAATCCTAAGTAGGGTTGCAGGCAGGCTGGTGCCCATCTCAGCCGACTTGGGGTGAGGAAAGAGTACACCCTGGACAGCTTGCCAGGCCATCGCAGGGCGGAAACATGCAGAGGGCTATGCAGCTTTTCTCGATGAAAGTCAGCAATGGTTCTTTTGCATGAAGCTCTCCTTATAAACACTGAGAAACTTGGCCAGGCATTGATAACCTAGTTAGCTGCACTGTGGGGATAATCGTGACAACTTGATAACAGTGGGGTTTGAACGTGAAACCTTGGGGTTGGTAATCCAGCATGTTATCACTGCCCTGCAAATAAACCATTTGACCTGAATTCTATATACTATATTCTTCCAAAATACAGTACAGTAGGTGCAGACACTTGGAGTTTACTCAGTGTGGTGCTTCTTCTTTTCCTTTCGGCTTTTCCCTTCAGGGGTCGCCACAGCGAATCATCTGCCTCCATCTCACCCTATCCTCTGCATCTTCTTCTCTTACACCAACGACCTTCATGTCCGCCTTCACCACATCCATGAATCGTCTCTTTGGTCTTCCTCTAGGCCTTCTGCCTGGTAGTTCCAGCCTCAGCATCCTATTACCAATATACTCACTATCCCTCCTCTGTACATGTCCAAACCATCTCAATCCAGCCTCTCTGACTTTGTCTCCAAAACGTCTTACATGTGCTGTCCCTCTGATGTGCTCATTCCTGATCCTATCCATCCTCGTTACTCCCAAAGAGAACCTCAACATTTTCATCTCTGCTACCTCAGCTCTAAACCATACAACATCGCTGGCCTCAACACCGTCTTGTACACTTTTCCTTTCATTCTTGCCGATACTCTCCTATCACACATCACACCGGACACTTTTCTCCAACCATTCCAACCTGCCTGCACACGCTTCTTGACTTTACTCAGTGTGGTGCAGTAAATTAAAAACATTCAGTGATTTGACGATCTTTAGGATAAAATACTTTTGTTGATGAGAAAAGTGGATAGATTCACCTGGACAGATTCAACTGCAACGATAGAAAGGTTATATAACCACGCTGTCCAACTGTGGTAAGGCAAAATAAAAACAAAAAAGTATCCCAGAAAGCAGAACACCATGCTGGGTTCTGCTTTTGTCCAAGGAAAACAGAAAGGTGAGGCTGAAGTAGGAACAGCCTCACCAAAACTGGACAGTTGGAGCCAAAATGTCACCTTGTTTTGTGAATCTCAATTTCTGCTGAGGCACTCAGATAGTAGGATGAGAATTTGGTGCTGACATCAACAATCCATAAACCCAACAGTAAGACTGGTGAAGGTGGCGTAATGGTGAGGATAATGTTTCTTGGCACATTTTGGCCCATTAATACCAATCAATCAATCTCTTGAATGCTACAGTCCATTTGAGTTGTAATTGCAGACTGTGTGCATTCCTTCATCGCCAAGACTTACCATCTTCTATCGGCTGCTTTCAGCGTGATACCTTGTCACAAAGCAAAAGCTGAGCTCATGAAAATCAAAATTAGTTTAATATCCTTCAGAAGCCTTTACAGTCACCAGATCTGAATCCAGTCGCCCAGTGATGGGATGTGATGATTTGCGAAATGAATTTAAAACATGAACCAGAATATCAATGGACTGTTTTCACTGAGATTGTTCTGAGAATAAAGAGACTCACGACCCAGTATTAGTATACTGCTCCCAATAAAATGTTTTGTGAGTGTATATAAACTATACGATCCATAACAGAACAATCTGTACTTCACAGAATTCCAGAGATCATGGACCTCAGTTGGGGGTTTTCCCAAATAGACAACAGAACCATTTGCAGGTGGGCCTATTTGGGAAAGAAATGTACCTTTGTGTCCATATTGGAGAACAGCTCTACTGAAGGAGGAAGCTGCCAGGGTGCTCAGAGAACCAGAAAGAGCAACAGTGGAAATCAAGTGTAGCTCTGTGGCCAAGTTGCTGAGAAGTGGGAATAATCAACAGAAGATTCGAAAAGCTGGTGAAGCTGCTCATGGGCAGGAACATTTTGACCGAGAAGGATGTACAGCTCTGACAGGAAGAACCACAAACAGGAAAGTGGTGACATGACCACCTGACCAGATCCAATGCATTTAAATAACCAAGTCTCCATATAGATGGCTCAGGTTCCTAAGGAACCCGGGTTAAAGTATGTGTCCTGGAAATTAGAAACAAAGAGTTCTAATAATTATACACATCAACCTTTTTCTGAAAATCTGAAACATAAAGCGCAGTCTTATGAAATAAGTCTGGACAGGAAGGGAAAAAGTGAGGGTTGTATTAAAAGTTGGCATAACGTGTTCTTTATTCTTCTTTTCCTTTCGGCTTTTCCCTTCAGGGGTCGCCACAGCGAATCATCTGCCTCCATCTCACCCTATCCTCTGCATCTTCTTCTCTTACACCAACGACCTTCATGTCCTCCTTCACCACATCCATGAATCGTCTCTTTGGTCTTCCTCTAGGCCTTCTGCCTGGTAGTTCCAACCTCAGCATCCTACTACCAATATACTCACTATCCCTCCTCTGTACATGTCCAAACCATCTCAATCTAGACTCTCTGACTTTGTCTCCAAAACGTCTTACATGTGCTGTCCCTCTGATATGCTCATTCCTGATCCTGATTTCTGTGGGTGTCGAACAGCCTGCATCTTTCCTTCATCAAAAACTCAATGACGGCCTGCTGTTTCTGCTTGGAATTCATTGGTACCTGCTATGAAAAAGAGGTTATTATAGACTGTAATCTAACAATGTATAATTTGAATAATGTATTCCAGTTCATTAAAAGGTTTTGCCAACTTCTTCATTACTTTTTGTACAACCCTGGTATGTTGTAGCAAGACTTTTTGCATTTTCCAGACCAAACACTGTGTAAATGTACTGAACTCAACCCGAGAAAAAAGCTTTTGATTACATTTTACCAGCATGAAATACTGTCAGTCCTATTATAGCCACACGATGGCACCAAACACCACTTTATACACGGATCAAGACTAGACTACCTCCTTAATATAGTAATTATCATCCATAAAAGATAACAAGATGAATTAAAAAAAAAACGATTTGAAGGTGAATATTCATCATTACCCAATGCATCCAATGCAAAATAGTTTCCTTATTGAAGAAAACTTACCAAGTGCATTACAAGTCATCATATCTTACACAAAATCTATTGTGTACTGATTGTGGAATATTACATTACTAATAACCACCAATAATAATAATAATAATAATAATAATAATAATAATAATAATAATAAAAGTTGCAAAGAAAGAAAATAATCTCATGTGCATGCAGATGATGTGGTGACAGAATGACAGGGTTGAGACAGCAGATGTGCCATCTCCACTTGTGTCTCTTTGAGTGACAGCCGGTTATTGTAGTTGTGTGTGTCACTGGACTATGCAGATTGTTGTTGATGGTGACATTGAATGTGCCACATAACAAACCATTTTAGAGCTGCATATTACAATATCTGCTCGAAATGTGCAACATACACTCCATTCTATACAAACTACCCTTGCAGGTAATAGTTGTGATGATACATGTTATATTATCAAATCAAAGAAAGAAAACAATTTAAAAAAAAAAAAAAAAAAGCAAGTAAGTTTGTAAGAGCAGAGAAACAGTCCTACAGTCTGTTATTGTGTGTATACAGCTATTATATATATCAGATCCAAACTGCCTATAAATGATTCCTCAGCCTGAGTATTAGTGTGTAATTCTGTGTCTTGTAAAGGGCAACAGTTTGTTTTCTTGCTCAATTAATTCACCTGATCTGTTGTTAACAACAACTTCATTGTTAAATGGAAAACACACAGAAATAATCAATAAACGCGAGCACGTGGTCATCTGAGACAAGAAGAATAGGTGAGCAATTGAGCAGATCGATATATTTTGAGATTTTTGTGAGAAAGAAATGCAATTCAGGAGAAATTGATAATAGCTCTGTTTCAGCACACAAACAGGAGTGAGTATAGAAGAGCTTATTCTCTTCTATTAATCACACCTTCAGAATCAATACAGCATAAAGAGATTTAATGTCTGTGGTTGATTTCTTCTGATTGCCTATTACACGATAATAACACCTTTCTAGAATGGGGTATATAAAACAAACAATTCTCTCATTCCCAAACAACAGCACGAGACAGAGAAAGAGGGAGAGTGAGAGGGGAAGTGAGAGAGAGGGGGGAGAGAGAGAGAGAGAGAGAGTCTTCTGTCTCCCTCATAGTACTGACGGCTGTTGCTGGGCCTTAGCATAGCGTACACTAGATTACTGGAAGAACCGTCCCAACCCAAACCCAGAGAGCAACACACAGACACCGTAACACATGCATGCAACTGACTACAATCTCAGTGCTATTGATTTTCATGGCCCAAAACACAAGTGTGGCCTAAAAATACTCAAATTAAGAATACCACACACACACACTCACACACACACACACACACACACACACACACACACACACACACACACACTCACACACACACACACACACACACACACACACACACTGCCATTATTTCATTAAAACAACATTTCATTTTTAACAACAAAAACGTTGTTCATGTACCCAGCCTCTTAATTCTAATGAGGATCGAGGGGAGGCTGGCTCCTATGTCAGCTGAGACTTTGGGCTAAGGGCGGGTACACCTTGGACATCTAGCTAGGCAATTGCAGGGCAAAACACACACAACCATTCACACTCACACTCAGGGGAAACTTGGAACCATCAATCAGCCCACTCTGCATGTTTTCTGGACTATGGGAGGTAGTCAGAGTTCCCAGAGGAAGCCCACACAAGCACGGGAAGAACATCCACACAGAAATACCTCGTGATCGGGAGTTGGACCCAGAATCCTCTTGCTTTGAGACGAATATATATATGTACAGTCGGCCCTCTACTTACAAAAAACTCTGAATCTGAAAAATCCAGGTCACAAAAAACATCTTCCTAAATTTTCGTCCTCAGTATACGAAACAACTTCTTCTTATGAAAAGTGCCAAACGCGCCATTCAAAAATTCAAACGCACCATTAAAAAATTCAAACAATGCCTGAGTTGCTCTCTCATTGGCTGTCTCCCAGCATCCCGCCCCACTGGCCTCCCATTGGCCAGGAGGGAGCTGAATCTCCATAGTACTGCACCCATAAAGCCTGTTTGTCACACGCGCGTAAAGGAGAGCTGTACTATTGGTTCCTGAGTTTCAAGAATGCTCATTGCAGCTTATTTACATATATATGTGTATAATATAATAAAAAATATTTTTTTTTAAATGTGAGCTTTTGTCTTTTTTTTTATTTAGGGCATGAGCTTTGTCTTGTGGGATTATGTCCGTACACCAAACTCCACACAGATAAGAAACTCGGCAAGCCAGAGGCTTGAACCCAGGACCTTCTTGTAGTGAGGTGGACGTGCTAACTACTGTGCAAGCTCGCCACCCCAGAAAAACTTTATGTTTGTTTTGATCCTTCCTCCTTCCTTTTATTTTCCTGTAAAGAAAAGAATCTGTGGTAAGAAGAGACTGCGTAGATAAATGTGATTCCAGAGAGTGTCACACTTTAATCAGGCTGTTGGATTGTTACTTGTCATAGAATTACTTTAATCAACACAGTAATCATACACCATCCATCAAATCCTCCGCCATGGTCGTGCACCTCGGGGTGAGTCAAATCTTTTCAAAAATTGATTTCCACTCTTTTCACTTCTGAAGGTGATCAGACTTCAAAATCTCAAACTTTTTTTTTTTTTTTGACTTCTAACTTTTTGAGAGGAGGATGGTAGCAAAGCTCACATCCATCATGGACAACAGCTCTCACCCACTGCACCAGACTGTAGAGGAGCCGAGTAGCTCCTTCAGTGGACGGCTGAGACATCCTCAGTGCAGGAAGGAGCGCTACCGCAGGTCGTTCATTCCAACCGCTGTCAGACTGTACAACGCCACTTTGTAACTGTCTGTGAAAATACCGGTTATGTGCAATAAAAACCCCGCGCACTTTAATCAACCACATCTACCCCACTGACTGTGAACCATATCAACCCATCTACTCTGCACTCAGATACTTTAATATAGGCCAGTCTATCAAGTCGTTCCCTTCTTTTCTTTTATTGTTTATTAACTTATACTATTTATGTATCTATTTATTTATTTACTTATATAATATATATGTATGTGTGTATGTTTGTATTTGTATCTATTTTTGCACCCCCTACTGATAGTACCTCAAGAGCCTGTAACAGTGAATTTCTCCATTGTGAGATTAATAAAGCTGCATCTTATCTTATCTTATCTTTTCGCTTTTCTTTCTTTTCCTGAAATTGAGATATACAGTGGTGCCTCACCTTACGAAATTAATCCGTTCCAGAGCCTTTTTCTTAACCTGGATTTTTCGTAAATTGAACCGCACTTTACATGTAAAACATGTGAGTCGTTCCAAGGCTTCCAGTACTACCCCCTAAACCCTTTAAAAATGATAAAAGTATACATTTTAAGACCTCCTTCTGCTTCAATATCGTACCGATGGTAGACGGGTTTGGCCATATTCCTTTGCGATATCACTCAACCGCATGCCACGAGCCCGCGTCTTCTTTCCACACGCACCGGAAATCACACGCGTACGCATGTGTGTGTTGACCACAATGTGTCTTCTTAGCAGAGTTATAATCTTACAAATGTTTATCTAATAATAAAAATGAGATATTACAGTCGTTGTATTAGTTACTGGTGTTGACTTATTCATGTGGATAGTTCGCGTTGCCCAAGGGCTTGTTACAAAACGCTGAAGCGTTTTTGATGAGCAAAATAAAATTAGTTGGGTTTCTCGTATTCGGGTATTATTGTTTGAAACTGGGTTTGCACATGTGTGGATTGATCAAGATTGTGGTAGGACAAACTTATTTATGGAAGTATTTTCACAAAGATGTGAGGATATTCAATTTCAAAATTGGCACTAAAATTTTCAAATCATCTTTTCTACAATATTATAGTGGTTTTAAATCCAATTTAGGTGTGGAGAAGTATGTGGTGGAATTGTTTACAGAAAAGGATTTACTAAGATTATATTGTAAATTCCGTTGTGCTTCACACAAGTTGAAAATTCAGTTATCTCGATTTAAATGTAATGAAAATCCCAATGTGCTGAGCACTTTGACTGTAAGGAAGATGAGTATCAATTCTTACTTGTTTGTTCTTATTTTAAGGCCAGCAGACAGCAGTTTTTACCAGAATATTATTATAATGGACCTTCCATTTTTAAAATGAATCAGTTATTATCATCTACAAATGTACAACTTATCAGATATGTGTCATTATACTTGAAAATAAATCTGCCAATATGATATGAAAAATTGTATTAAAAGTGCACTGTATGTATTTTGTGCATTAGCAATATGGGTCACGAGGCCCCACATGCAAAAATACACTTGTCAAACTTATCAAACTTGAAATGTTTATGGAATGTTAAAAGCCAGTAACTCTGTCCTTTACACGAAAAGCATTATGGGAGATGCAGCTCCATAATAGCCAATGAGAGGGAGCTGCGTCATCCTTCCTAGCCAATGGGAGGCCAGCAGGGCAAGATGTTGGGAGATAGCCAATGGGAGGCCTGCGGGGCGGGATGTTGGGACATGTAGTCAGTTGGAGAGCAAGTCATGCATTGTTTGAATGTTTGAATGGTGCGTTTCGTAAGGAGAACTTGTTTCGTATACAGAGACAAAAAATTTAGGAAAATGTTTTTCGTAAACTGGATTTTTCATATTCTGGGACTACCGTAAGGTGAGGTACCACTGTTAGAATGTTCTGCTGAGGAACTCTTGCAGTGTTCAGAAACACAACACTACACAGCGTGAAACCTGCAGGAACTATTAATACTGTATATGAAAGCTACACTTACTGCACAGGAATTATATCCACACCGACACCTTCTCTCAGACTTTTCTGACCTTCAGTTTTCTTTGTTTTCCGTGTAGTGGTGTGTGAAAGATCTGTAGATCATCTCTCTGTAGCGGTCCAGTCAACCCAAGCTTGTGAACCTTAATAAAAATCTTAACCCACCACAGTTTAATGATTGTCATGCAGCTGCCGAGCCAATGATTTTCACCTTAATGATTCATCTGAAGAATTTCCTTTATTTCATTTATTTTATTACACAATTATTGATATCAGGGTTTAATAATAAAAAAACAAACAAATAAAAAAAAATATTCCCATTGATGCTGCAAATAGAGCAGAGTGCATGGAACAGACCTGGAGAGGTGTGGATAGCAGAAGGTCATTTATGGCGTGAGAAGAAAGAACCTTCTTACCAATTTTAGTGTGAATTCTGGGTGATAAACAACACAATATGCTTCTGTTCAGACTTGTTCTTCAGGCTCAGCATCAGGTGTAGTTATTCCAGAGTCTTGGTCCTTTCCTGATGGGTGTGTTGGCGGAAGTATAATACTAGTATATCAGTATAATACAGAGTAAACAAATTCAAATTAAGTCGATCATCAGACGAACTGAAAGGTCTTGAAGTTCCTAAATCCAGTCATTTACAACGGGACTACCAGTTCAGCCTGAGGTCACTCTGTAGTCAACGTCCTCCACTATGTGCTGAGCCAGGAGGAGAGATGCAGGAGAGTACAGTCCGGCAAATCCAGTACAGGAACCAGCACCAGTGCTGGTCCTTTCACACCCAGACTGCTCTTAAAGCAGTTCTGCAGACCTGACTCACACACACACACACACACACACACACACCAAGCATTCAGCATGTCAATACAAAATGCTTTTATTCAAATTACGTTCATTTCTTCGAACAAACATGTGATTAAACAGCTGTCCCATTGAGGACGCCCTCGATTGGACGACTCCATTTTACCCATCAACCAGAGAGCCCATACCAGTTCAAAAATTATCTTTGGATATCCATCACACCTTCTTGTCTGTCCTATTTTTATTTCTGCACACAGCTTCTCAGACAAGGGGAAGAACATCATGATTGTCATCCCTTTTCTATTCGGCTTCACCTTTATTTGTTCAATGCAGTGGTGACAGCCCCAGAGGGGCAAGTGGGGAAGTGCTCCACTGTACATGATACAACATTATCAGCTGATAACGTAAATCTTTATAAAATCTTCAATCAAAATTCCATACACTATACATTCAGATGCAATACAGACACTCCCCGCTTTACGTTTATTCGTTTTACGTATTTTTCGATTTTACGTTTAAAAAAATTATAAGTCAAATTTTGAGCTTAGTGTGCTCTCTGTAGTACGAGACGTACCTACGTAGTACCCTGACGTAGTACGCTACTTACGCATGACGCTGTGTCCATTGTTTACAAACGACAGACTGAACGTGCCCCTCCTTCTTCCCAGTTCACTGCATGTTACCCTTGTGTTAAGACGTCGTCTCTGTGATCTTTGTGTTTACACTGTTTTGCGGACTTTTATAACCCTAAGCAAATATGGTTGGTCAGAAGCGTAAGCCTACTAGTGATAGTGGTAATCAGAAAAAGCGGCAAGCTATCTCGTTAGAAACGAAGATGGCTATCATCAAGAAAATTGATGCTGGTGAAAAACACGTGAATGTTGCACGTTTCTTCCAAATGGCTCCGTCGACCATCGGAACCATTTACAAGCAGAAAGATCGCATCACAGAGAATGTTAAAGGTTATATTTTATACTCTATTTGATATTTGATGAGTGAATTTGATTAAAATTGATCTATTTGAAATTATTTTGCTTGAATTTAATTTATTTGAAATTAATGTTGATATTATTTGATATATTTGATGTTATTTTACAATGTTATGTTTATAATAATTGATTTAGGGGTGTTTTATGAGACACGGTAATGGTATTTATGGATATATAGTACAGTATAAGCGTCATACGTCACTGGAACATACAGTAACAACTTACGTTTTTTTTTTTCACTTTGCGTTCGGCTGTTCGGAACCGAACTAAAACATAAGTCGGGGAGTGTCTGTACTAATTACCTCCTCCTATTATTTAAAAAAACAAAAAAAACATTTTATTGTTCTGCATATATGTGGGACAAAATGCACACTGCCACATTTAGCTTTATGGAGTTATTTGCTCTAAAAGCACAAACATTGGGCAGAAAGAAGGTTCTCGGGACTGTACAGGACAGTTAAGATACCAAACCGGGCTTGACTTAAAAATCTAAGGTCTCGAATTATAGCACAGTCGAAATTAATGGCCCACTATGCAGGATTTATCAGAAAGTGAAGATAATATGAGACGACACAATAGCGTAGAGGATATAGAATATTCACTTCGCAGCAAGAAGGTCCTGGGCAAATTGTCGTGAGTATACGTGGTTGTGTGTGTTTGTTTTATATATACAGAGGGCATCGGTCCTGGTCCACTGGTTAACAAGTTTGAAAAACAAATTAAAAAATGAGAATGATATTCATCATTTAGCAGGAAAAACAAGAACATATGAATGAACATGGAAAGTGAAAATACGTCAGGTGCTCATTATGTATTTATTCCAATACATGCTTGACAGGGCGATTCACTGTGTCCAATCAGCTGAATCCTACATACTATACCTTTAAAATCGGATAAATGTCTTCGAAGAACGGGAAGGTATAAGAGCAGTCAGTGTGATTATGACATGAGGAACCATTTACAGTTTAAAGATATGTTGCAAACCTTGAGAGAGGCAAGTATGTATCATGGAGTGAATATGGAGATGTCTGGACATGAAGGTTTGAGGATTGACAAAGGTTACCACAAAGAGGACAAATATGTGTCTTCCAGTTTCAGAATGTTTTGGGATGGAGTCAGGTGCGTTATGTGGTTTTTGTAATGTAATTTTCCTGAAACTGGAATCTGGGTTGATGATGTCACAGCGATGATGGATACACATAGGGATCCCTCACTTTCCGTGGTTAATGGGGACCGAGGATCCCCCCCCTCCCACCCATGACCGCCAATTTCCACAAAGTTGGATTGACCGCCCCTGACTGACATATACGTACACGTATATGTGTATATAATATCAATAAATACATATTCAATGCTATAAATGCTTATAATAACAATTAAACATTCAAAAATAATGCACAAGATGTAAATAAAATATAAATACGCACACAGATGGCACCTCACATAAAAATGTAAGTAGTTTTGTTGGGGGATTTTTTTTTTTTTTGTTTGTTTTTTTTTTGCACAACTGGCCTTGTTTTGTGGCATTTTTTTAAACTTTCCTCTTATTTTTCGATGAATATTTTTCAAAAACCCGCAAAGCACTGACGCCGCAGAAACTGAAGCACGAAGTTGCGAGGTATAACTCTATACTGTATAAAGGCCTTTCTTCGAAGTCGTTGAACAAATGTACTGTATATCTATCAGTGTTCTAAATGAGCTGCTGGACTGTACACTGGATGGGTTATCACAAATTTTGATTTGATTTTTGATTAACTGTTTGGGTTTTTTTTTATACCCGAGCCTAGCAGCTCATCAGGCCGGTGCTTATCCCCGGTTTCCGTAGCATGAAGCAATCATGAGTTGAACTCCTCCTGGATGGGACGCTAGTCTATCGCAGGTTACCTTCCCAGTAAATTTTTACTGGTACCCATTTATACTGCTGGGTGAACAGAGGCACACTTGTGGTTGAGACCTTGCCCAGGGGTCTTAGCACAGTGAGGGTCTCAATGGGATTTGAACTCACAACCTCTCGATCATGAGCCCAACACTCTAAGCACTACACCACCAGCTCCACTGTTTGTATTGTTATCACAATACTTCAGTACAAAGTACTTTAAAACTTGCCAATCTTGATAGCCTCTTCATTTAAATTTGGTCTATGGCCGTAGTTATTAACAGCTCTCCAAAATCTGTGAGCTAAATATCTGAAAGCCCACATTCATCTCCTACCTCACCAACACCAACTAGATTGATCAACAACTGTGGTCTGATTACAAACCAGAGCTCTAAGTGACCTCATGGCATGACACGATGGGATGGCAATGCATATTTATGACGTATACTTAAGATAAATAGCTGAATGACACTATAGTGTGAATAATGACTTAGAAAATCAGAGGTCCTGTGACAAATGGGGAATATTGAAAGGGAAATTGGAACCAAAAGGTGAAAGCTCTTTTCAACACCACTTGATAAGCATTCTGCTCTTTCATTAAGAACAAAAGCAAAGTGTCGATCAATGACTCAAAGAGCCCACACTGGGTAATTAACTCATATGTGCTGTGATTAAAATCAATGCAAGCGTCCAGGGGAATTTTTTGATGAACGTTTGAGCAGAAAAAGTACTTTCTGATCTAAGCATGTGGCACACCCTGGGAAGTTGATTCCTTGTGAGATCAACAGTAGATTACAATACGAACCGGGGAC
The DNA here is from genome assembly GCA_024760905.1 of Plotosus lineatus. NCBI lineage: Eukaryota > Metazoa > Chordata > Actinopteri > Siluriformes > Plotosidae > Plotosus > Plotosus lineatus. The sequence continues at coordinate 58,418,270 of CM045732.1, forward strand.
ATCGCACATAACCCGATAGTAACAAAAGGGTTGATGTTGTGCCCCTTTTAATTCTAAATTAAAACGAGCCATTCAGTGTAACAGACACTGTGATGTACAACAACTTGGAAAAAAAAACACCTTTACTTGAATCAGTTGGCACAAATGCATGAGTTCATTCTATTCAATGCACTGGGATCCCAGTAGTCTCCTTTAGCCCTTAATTACCCTCTCCAGAGCCATTACACGCATCAGCACAGCCACCACATTAAGCGGAGGAATAGCAGCCTGAGGCTTCAAAAAAACCTACAAAAATATATTTTAAATTACTGCATGTTTTTTTTTTCCCATTTACACCAATGAGCACAATCTCAATAACAGCAACTGAATATTATATTTTACAAATGCAACACTGACACACACACACACACACACACACACACACACACACACACACACACACACACACACACACAGATGGCACAGAAAGGCACCGGGAGTGCTTTTGTGTGAAAATGCCAGCTCTGGTAGGCCTAAAGAGCTTCTACTGAGGTTTAGCTGTGCAACAGTGCACTTCAAACTGTTTCAAATTAAGTGGTAAACGGCGGTGCAATTAACACGCATCGGCTCATGAAAATTGTTTAGGCTGAGGTGAGTGATCAGAGTGGCTGGAAAGCCAAGCAAGCAGCAGATAAGCTGCACTTAATGCATAAAATGAGAGTTGAAGAAATTTTAAAGCTAAATGACTTGTTAAACTTAATCAAAAATACTTCTGAAAACCGAAGGACGCATGCAGGTCGAAACAAGCAGCAAGTAATAAATAGCAATGTGTGATATGTACTGTTGTGTTTAATTGTAACTGGAGGTTTTCTTTTTTTTTTTTAGAACTATTAATTATTTGCCAAAATTTTTACATTTTAAAATGTACTAACGTAAAAAACTCTCACTTGTATACAATTTTAAATATAAGGCTGATATCAGATTGTTCATTTTCTGTTCATTTTCTGTAACCGCTTAATCCTAATTAGGGTTGCGGGGAGGTTGGCGCCCATCCCAGCCAACTCCGGGTGAGGGCACAGCTCTCCCTGGACAGCTCGCTAGGCCATCGCATGATGGAAACACACTGACGGCTTTGCAACTACTCTTTACAAAAGTCAGCAATGGTTCTTTTACATGGACCTCTCACCATAGACAGATGGAGACATGGCCGGCCTTTGACAACCCTGTTAGGTGCACTGGGGGGGCAGTGACATCCTTGTGGAGAATGGGACTTGAACCTCCAACCTTTGGATCAGTGAGCCATTACTGATACCCTATAGCCCTATACCACTAGGCCAACACTGCCCTGATATCAGATTGTTGCACATAAAAATCTGAACAGTATCGGAATGAGACTTATGCTAACATCAAAAATAAAAAAGTGCAATTGCATCACAAGTTAGGTTTTTGTACCAAAATTCATAACAAAAACTATATAAATAAACAAACAATCAAACAAAGCATCACACTTGACTCCCTATTGGATGGCTAAAATGTTTTTTTTTTTTTGGTATATGGCAGCCATTTTGAATTTATGCAAATTAGCATATTTGCCCAAGCTTGGCACTTTGGTAACCAGGCCCAATTTTCTTTCTGACCCATGAGGATGTAAATCAATTATAAAAGCATATACCTCTGACAAAAACAAAACTCCAATCTGGCAACTGCACTATTAAAAAGGTCCAGAGAAGCAACTAAAATAAATAAATCATGATAACCTTTACCTTTTAATTCTTAAACAATAATGTATTGTTAATGACTCTGAATAAGTAACATTCTAAGTGGTGGTTATGTTCTGTTTTGTACAAATTCTTCCTGTCACAACAAGCACACTACATTCTGAACAGATGAGATAAATCTTTTTAAAGGTTGTTATGGGAAGAATAAACATCTGTGTCTTTGTCCACTGTGTTGCAACGGTCAACATTTTTTTACTATTAGACCAAAAAGGGTAAAAATAAATAAATAAAAATAATAAAAATAAATCAGTAAAAACTCTACCGTGTCCTAATCCCTCTATCCCCGCAGTGAGTCTCAAGTCTGATCGGTTACTTTCACCTGAATAATTTATATAAATGCATGCAATTGCATAAACAGATGTCAAAGCTGGTTCACAGCCAGTTTTTCCCCTCCCATATGTTTATTGGCAGAGTACTCAGTCTGCAAAAATACTTAGCTGGGTCTGCATCTGGACCGTAAAAAGTACAAAACTTATGAAAAGTATTACAGACATAATGACAACATACTTTACGATCTGCAATTATAAAATTACAGTAGTAACTCGTTACCAATCCTCAGGTTTCCACTCTAGTTACCAGCATCGTGCTACACATGTTATTACACATAAAGCCGTACGTCCCGAATCAGCGGTTAAAAGACGCATTTATTTATCCATTAGGGATTTCTTACGCAGGACCTCGACCCATAAAGCAGGCCTGTGGAGCTTGTATAGAGCATGAAGGTCTTCCATGACAAAAGAACTGGTTCCATTTCAGTGTCTGAACAATAGATGCATTCTGGGTTTTAAGTACTTAGGCTCAACAATCCAGAGCAATGGAGAGTGTGGAAAAGAGGTGAAGAAGCGTGTGCAGGCAGGTTGGAATGGTTGGAGAAAAGTATCTGGTGTGATGTGTGATAGGAAGGTATCGGCAAAAATGAAAGGAAAAGTGTACAAGATGGTGTTGAGGCCAGCGATGTTGTATGGTTTAGAAACAGTGGCAGCAGAGATGAAAACGTTGAGGTTCTCTTTGGGAGTAACGAGGATGGATAGGATCAGGAATGAGAACATCAGAGGGACAGCACATGTAAGAGGTTTTGGAGACGAAGTCAGACAGGCTCGATTGAGATGGTTTGGACATGTACAGAGGAGGGATAGTGAATATATTGGTAGTTGGATGCTGAGGTTGGAACTACCAGGCAGAAGGCCTACAGGAAGACCAAAGAGAAGATTTATGGATGTGGTGAAGGAGAACATGAAGGTCGTTGGAATAAGAGAAGAAGATGCAGAAGATAGGGTGAGATGGAGGCAGATGATTTGCTGTGGCGACCCCTGAAGGGAAACAGCTAAAAGGAAAAGAAAAAGAAGAAGAATAGATGCATTCAACATATGGTATATGAACATGATGAAGATCACTGCCAATAAAAAGGTCTTAAGTTTTTCAGTCATTCGGGTCACCAATTTGTCCAACAATGCAATGTCATGGTGATATTTAGATCTTTGTACAAAATGAGTACAGAAAATCCTCAAGATCAGCTTGATTTATAGGACCTAATTCCAAACAACGGTAATAAACCGAAAGCCAGGGTCAAGTAGATGACACTACAGTGGTGTTATGATCATGGTACCACTGTTCACTTGATATGACACCAGTGTAGGCTGTGTTTACACATCACTTCTGAAGGAGTCTGGGAAATAGAAAGTAAAGTCGGCCCTCTACTTACGAAAACCTCTGAATACGAAAAATCCAGGTTTTCCTAAATTTTCGCTCTCTGTATACGAAACAACCTCTTCTTACGAAAAGCGCCAAATACGCCATTCAAAAAAAATTTCCGAACAATGCGCGAGTTGCTCTCTCATTGGCTGTCTCCCAACATCCCGCCCCGCTGACCTACTATTGGCCAGGGGAGAGCTGAACTGTACCCATACTTCCTGTTTGTCACACACATGAAGGAGAGTTGAACAGGACTGTTGGCTCGTGAGTGTTTTTTTGAGATTGAGCACTGCAGCGTTATATTTCGTTATCCATCATGGACCCCAAGAAAGTGATTCCCAGTGACACGGAAAAGAAGAAGCGGGCTCCGTTATCAATAAAAGTAAAACAGGACATGATAAAAATATGAAAGTGGGATACGGTTGAGTGAAATCAAAGGAGTATTGCCGAAATCCCTCTACAATTGGGACAATATTGAAGCAGAAGGAGGCATTAAAAGCGGAGATACAGTGATGGAGGCGATTATTTCGGAAAAAGCAACCGCTATATTTAAGGACCTCGTGAAGGAGGGCGGGGGTGGGGGTGAGGGTTCTTCAGACCAGCAACCCCCGGACTTTAAAGCGTCGCATGGGTGGTTCGAGAGATTTAAAAAAAGGTAAATAATTTTCTTTTACTTTTAACACATATTCCATACAAAACTGGTGTACTTTTATCATTTTTATTGGGTTTATGGGGTAGTCTTGGGAGCCTTGGAACGAATCACGCGTTTTACATGTAAAATGCACCTCCACTTACAAAAACTCCAGGTTACGAAAAAGGCACTGGAACAGATTAATTTTGTAAGTAGAGGGCCGACTGTATAGTATTCTGTAAAATCTGACTTTGTAAAAAAATGATTTAGACTAACTAACTGGCCACTTTAATAGGAACTCCTTGCATGTTAATGCAGTTATGCAATTATCTTGTCCTTTTGCACAAGTATAGTGAATAGAATCATACAGATAGAAGTCAATGTTCAGAATCATCAGACTGGCCTCCATTTGCATGATTGCCAGATTACCAACTGATTTATTATTCACATTAAAGATCATGTATAATGGGGTAGTGATGGTCTGGTGGTAAAGGGCGCTGGATCGCTGATCCTAGGGTTGGGGGTTCAAGTTCCACTCTCCACAAGGTTGTCACTTTCCCCCCCCAGTGCAGCGAACTGGGTTATCGTAGGCCGGCCAAGTCTCTCACTGTCTATGATGAGAGGTTCATGTAAAAGAACCGTTGCTGACTTTCGTTAAAGAGTAGCTGCAAAGCCGTCAGCGTGTTTCTGTCCCTTGCTAAAGGGTTGTGTCAGGAAAGGCATCCGACATTAAAAAACCTAAGCCAAATCAAATGAGCGAATCAGATGATTCACTGTGGCGACCCCTGAAAAAAAAGGGGGAAAGCCGAAAGGAAACTATGCATTAAAGATCATGTATGCTAATGTTCCTATTAAAGTGGCGACTAAATGCATGCCCTCCAGCTTGTTACATAACACCACCCCAATCACATAGTTCTGGAGAAAAAAGTACCATGTGGCTTACAGACCCTGACCCAGTCTATTCTTATTTCTATTCATCATCTCTGACCATAATTTTGTTTCCCACAATAATAAGTTACACTGAGGCCTAAAAGTGGCAGTAAAATTGCAGCTTTGGCTTCTGTACAAAACACTAATTGATTGTCTTAAAAAGAAAACAACAACCGTGCCAAATTGATGAATGTCGCTGCTATTTTTTTTTCTCGGGAACACAAGAACACTTTTGAGACGCAAAAGAACATTTATTCTACAGAAACCTGTGTGGGTTCTTTAAACCTAAGACTGTAGACATTACACCATATGAGGCTAAAATCTACATTTAAATATAATGTGATTGTATTCATTGTATGCTTGGTTTATTTCAACAACATGCCCCCTGTTATTCAGGAGCTTATAAAGCAGCACTTGATCCAGCACATTTAATTTAATTTAATTTAATTTTTTAATGCACACACAACAGTTAATGCACACGACTTAATGCAACCTCTGTACTAAAGTGAGGTCATGAAATTAAGTCTACAGTTACGCCTGTGATCTGAATACTGATGTAAAGGGAATGTCAGGATATGCCCTCAGTGAGTATGTGTGTGTGTGTGTGTGTGTGTGTGTGTGTGTGTGTGTGTGTGTGTGTGTGTGTGTGTGTGTGTGTGTATATATAGCTCACTTTACGAAATTAATCCGTTCCAGCACCTTTTTCGTAACCTGCATTTTTATAAGTTTACATGTAAAACGCGTGATTCGTTCCGAGGCTCACAAGACTACCCCATAAACCCTTTAAAAATGATAAAAGTACACCAATTTTGTATGAAATATGTGTTAAAAGTAAAAGAAAATTATTTACCCTTTTTTTAAAATCTCTCGAACCACCCATGCGACGCTTTAAAGTCCAGGGGTTGCTGGTCTGAAGAACCCTCACCCTCCATCACGAGGTTCTTAAATATGGCGGTTGCTTTTTCCGAAATAATCGCCTCCGTCACTGTCTCTCCGCTTTTAATGCCTCCTGCTTCAATATCGTCCCGATTGTAGAGGGGTTTCGGCCATAATCCTTTGATTTCACTCAACCACATCCCACTTTCATATTTTTATCATCTCCTGTTTTACCTTTATTGATAACGGAGCCCGCTTTTTCTTTTCAGTCTCACCGGGAATCACTTTCTTGGGGCTCATGATAAATAACGAAAAATAACTCTGCAATAAGCACACTCAAAAAAACTCACAAAACTCACGAACCAACAGGACAACTCTCCTTCACGCGTGTGTCGAACAATGGGTCGAAGGCACACGAAAAGCATTATGGGTACAGTACTGTATGATAGAATTCAGCTCCCTCCTAGCCAATGAGAAGCCAGTGGGGCGAGGTGTTGGGAGATAACCAATCGGAAAGCAACTCGTGCATTGTTTGAATGTTTGAATGGTGTGTTTGAATTTTTAAGATGGAGCTTTCGTAACATGAACTTGTTTTGTATCCACAGTCAAAAAATGTAGGAAAATGTGTTTCGTAACCTGAATTTTTTTGTAAAGTGAGGTACCACTGTGTATATATATATATATATATATTGGTCCTTCTAAAAAAATTGGCATATTGTGATAAAGTTCATTATTTTCTGTAATGTACTGATAAAAATTAAACTTTTATATGTTTTAGATTCATTGCACCCCAACTGAAATATTTCAGGTCTTTTATTGTTTTAATACTGATGATTTTGGCATACAGCTCATGAAAATCCAAAATTCCTATCTCAAAAAATTAGCATATCATGTTCAGGTAGTCTAAACGAGCTATTAACCTAATCATCTGAATCAACCAATTAACTCTAAACACCTGCAAAAGATTCCTGAGGCTTTTAAAAACTCCCAGCCTGGTTCATTACTCAAAACCACAATCATGGGTAAGACTGCCGACCTGACTGCTGTCCAGAAGGCCATCATTGACACCCTCAAGCAAGAGGATAAGACACAGAAAGAAATCTCTGAGCGAATAGGCTGTTCCCAGAGTGCTGCATTGAAGCAGTCATTTCTGCAAAAGGATTCCCGACCAAGTATTGAGTGCATAACTGAACATAATTATTTGAAGGTTGACTTTTTTGTATGAAAACACTTTTTTTTTATTGGTCGGATGAAATATGCAAATTTTTTGTGATAGGAATTTTGGGTTTTCATGAGCTGTATGCCAAAATCATCAGTTTTAAAACAATAAAAGACCTGAAATATTTCAGTTGGTGTGCAAGGAATCTAAAACATATAAAAGTTTAATTTTTATCAGTACATTACAGAAAATAATAAACTTTATCACAATATGCTAATTTTTTGAGGACTAGTATAAGTTTCAAAAGTCAAAAACCAAAATCAAAACTTTGGGGTCACTTGGATATTTTCTGGTATTATTATTATTATTATTATTATTATTATTATGATTATTAATACATTAATTTTCTGAACCACTTAGTCCTAATTAGGGTTGCAGGGAGACTGGTGCCATTCTCAGGCGACTTTGGGTGAGGGCAGAGTGCATCTGAACACACCCTGGACAGCTCACCAGGCCATCGCAGGGCAGAAACACGCTGACGTCTATGCAGATACTCTTGACAAAACTCAGCAGTGGTAAAGTGGGAAATTTGTACAGTATAAAAAGGGATATTGTTAAAGGAAAGACTGTATCCCTATTTTGCAACACCATACCCTGCAGACAGCACTTGATTCTTGTCACTTTTTTTCCTATAGCAAGATAATGACCCAAACAATATAATACATATGTAGAGAAGAAGCAGTCAACTGGTATTCTGTCAATAATGGAGTAGCCAACGCAGTTGACAAATCTCAACTCGATTGAGCTGTTGTGAGGTCAGCTTGACAGTATGATGCAGAACTAGTGCCCATTAAGGCAATCAAACTTCTGGGAGGTGCTTCAGAAAGCATTGGGTGAAATTTCTTCATTTTAAATTGACAAATTGAAAGCTAGAGTCACAAAGGTCTGGACGGCTGTAAATAGCTGCAAATGGAGGATTTTAGAAAAAGCAAAGTTTGAAGGACAAATCATTTGAAAGTTAAATTGTCATGTGCAACCTTCCTGGTATCTTGATTATATTTTACATTCATTATACAACTCATTTCATGGATGTAACGCTGTGGTTTTGAAGCTAGAACAATGCTTCTCATTAGGAGGGGCACGCAGTATGATGCGGGGTGTTGGGGGTTGTGTGTGTGTGTGGAATGCTGAGAGGGAGCGTGTATGACCCTGGGGAACTTGCTTTTCTGGAATTGTGTATGAGAATTAAGTATAATTGCACCTCCACTCCACTAGTTGGCAGTGGCACTCTCAGTGTCGTGCTATGGTGAGAAAATGGTGAAAAATTTCTAACAGGAACAAAGAGAAAGTTGGAGAGAGATGGAGATATTAAAAATAAATTAAATGAGTTTAAATAAGGATGTATTTTTTATTTCAGGCACATTGGTGCACTTTAAATCTTTTCTGTTACAGATTAAAAAGCAATGTTAATGAAGTTTTTCTTTATTGTAAGTTGAACTATATTTTTGTTTTTAATGTTAATAAAGATACAATGTTATGCAGAGGTGTACGAATAACAATTTTATAGCTAAATAATACTATTTATAGTCGCTCACAGCAGCACGGTGGTGTAACGGTTAGCACGTCTGCCTCACAGCAAGAAGGCCTGGGTTCGATTCCTGGCCTGGGTGTTTCTGTGCGAAGTTTACTTGCTCTCCCTGTAGTCGCGTGGGTTTCCTCTGGGTACCCCAGTTTCCTCCCACGGTCCAAAAACATGCATAGTAGACTAATTGGCTGTTCTAAATTGCCTGTATGTTTGCAGAATGCAATGGCAAACCACTGCACTATCCTTGCCAAGAAAACCTCCATGAAGATGATAATCAAGGCTTTCCTTTATGGCAGGTCACCAAGAGTCATCCTACGACTCGGAAGGTACCAGACCATGGTCACTTGCAGGGCGGGAAATGTTTTTTTCTTCCTAGGGGGGGCGCTACAGAAAATAATTGAGAAGCACTGAGCTAGAAAGATATAACCTAAAACTTTTTTTTAACACAATGTGAAAAAAGTGTTCTTGTGTAAAAAGTACATATTGAAATAACAAATTAAATACAAGTTGTATCGAGCGAGCATGCTTACCTGCACAGAACTCAGCAGCTAACTTACTGCTGTCCTTGTAAAAGACTCGGGTGCATAAAAGAGAGAGAGTCTCCTGCATGTGCTCGAGAGCTTGCTGAAAAGCGTTGCTCACAGCATCCAGGATGTCCTCTATGCCCATGCACTCTCGTTTCGTGCACGACTGATGCAGGGACACACTCACAGACAGAGTGGCGTAATGGCGAATACTGGACTGCAGCACCTGCCAGTGTACAGTACCTCCTGGGAACTCAGAGGTCATCTGACAGGAAGTCCTCTCTGCAGGCTCATCCTGCACAGCAATGACATGAAGTTCCACTGCTGCACCTCTTGGCAAAGCGGGCATCACTGAAACAACCAGAGGGGGGCACTGAATTTCCCCGACTCCATAGCATACCTCCTGAAAGACAACATACAATACACACAATAACTCAACAGCATATGTGTAAACTGAATGAAAGGCTTGCTTAAAGACCATCATAAAATCAGTATGTCAATCATGCCAGGGTGATGCTCGCATAGGCTTGCCTGTTTTTAATACATTAAGCATTCACACAGAAAAATCTTCTCCCATGGGGCCACCTTCAACAAAATATTCTAGACATGTGTGCCCTTTTACACCACCTCGCCGCACACCTCTATTAGAAACCTGCCGTGATGGCTTTAAATGTTGTAATCTGTAGAGTTAAAATCTCCTTTCTCTCGTCTGGTCACAGGCCATTATCGCCTCTGAAACGTCTTCTGCTTGCGCAGGCTACAATGTACCTCTCAAATAACACTGCGGCAGCCTCATCTGCTAATGGGGGAGAAATGAGCGTTTTATAAAACAGTCATTTCGTCTGGAGTCGATAGGGCAAAAACACTTAACCCCCTTTTCAATTTGCCGGATCAATTTTCATCCACTTACACCCCACTCTGTGAGTGCAGAATAATGACAGGTTACATACACTTTATTTTGAAATTCACTCAAAAAACCTAAGAGAAAAGTCTTTGACAGGAGCAGGAACCATATTTTGAAACCACTTCAGATGCCCCCCAATATGATCCAATCCGCCGCCTGCATGAATGCAGCACTTATCTCGAGATTAAACTTCAGCAAAGGCCTAATTGTGTATCGGCAACAAATCGAAACAAGTCCCTCTGAGGACACGACAACAAATAAAAAACAGAGATTTGTGAGCATGCGTGAACGTGTTCATATGTTCACGTGAGATCGAATGTGCACAGAGTGGTTGAGGGGGCTCCTGCTAATTTGGATGACACGCCAGCTCTTTGCTCTCTGATGGCGTGTATGCATTGCTCGTGGTTTGTTTGATAAATTTCAGTGAGCACTTTACATGACCGGCTGGAGGGGCCGAGTTCAGCACTTGTCAATAGGCATTGAGTGGAAAGGGGAGGGCTGAGGGTGGAGAGAGGAGATGGAGTGAGGCCTTGCTCACCCAGGCTTAAAGGCCAGCCCTCAGGCCCTCACTATACATCCTCCAACAGTTACACCCTCACAGGTCACTACCTTCAAACGCTCAAAACTTTCAGACTCGGGCTTGTCTTATGTTGTTAAATCATTCCTTCCTGTTCCTCGCATCCTCTTTATTTTATTATTTTTCCCCTCCACCCCTCCGTCAGACAGGAGCACAACTTTTTTTAAACCACATATTAAACTGTTTGGCCACGTAACAATTGTGTTTGACGAGAAAAGATTCATTAGATTAATCCAATAAAATAAATAAGGTAACAAATCGTTTTCAGAACTCTATGCGGTTCGGATCTGATGGCCTTTTGGCGTTTGTGTTTGTTTTCCCCCATTGCTTCCTCTCATATGTGTTCTCTCTCCTGCTCTCTTTAGTCCAAAAGCGTGAAGTGTGTTTGAAACTGAGTGAAGGAGGGAGAGGCGTGTGAGTGGAACAATAAACACCATCATAAGGAATTGGTGTAAAGCCGTTGAACAGCAGGGAGCTGATGGGGGCTGGATGCTTAGGCAGTTCCTCTACATTTCCTGCTCAGCGGGAGGCCTTCGTCGAGTGGACTCGGTAGCTGCAGTTTGTATAATATTCCCTGCCGCTCACATGGAGCTGGCCACTCGCTTAAAACAGAGCTGGTGTCTGAGTGGTGAATAACAATCGAAGAAGATTAATAAAAGTCCGGCGTAAACATTCACGTGCAAATTAAAGTGCATGGCGTGCTATGTATGTATATATAGATCAACTTCACTGTGCCCCCAATTAACCCTGTGTGCTTCCTTCTACACCTGATTAGAAAAACCGAACACACGGCAAATGAAAGCACGGGAGCTACATGGCTAATGTAGAAAAAAGAAGAACGTTTCTTGTTTCTATTAAAGACTCTTCGTCGTGGTTCAAGCAGAACACAGACGCAGTCTGTGGTGAAGTTATAAAAAAACAAACAAACAAACAAAACCCCCGAACCTGTTAGTGTCATGTGAGCACTCTGAGTTTTAAGAAAACATCTCCTTTGTGCTTACCCATCCAAGCACAGAAGGCAGGACACCTGGTATGTAAACAATTGTTTGTGATCAATCCGAACCAGTCACAGTGTAGTAATAATTGGTTGTGGATAAAAAAAAACAATAGTATTGAAAAAAAAAACAAAAAAACAAAAACAACAAAGTAATAGAAACGGTTTGATTTCAGGGTCTATCAGGGTTATTATTGAAACATGCCTAAAAAAGAAATAAGAAAAGGTCAGAAAAACAACAGGGAGAAAAAACTGGGACGTCTGCTATGAGCGTGATAGTTCTAGTGCTGTACTGAATCAATTCAGTGTGTCTGAATTCACATTACTGAGTGTAAGTAATTTACATTATATTACATTATATATACAGTAATTTTCTTGCTTTTTTTTCTTCTTTTTTACATCTGGAGACCGCAAAAGACTTCTTCTTTTTCCCTTTCTCAGGGCTCGCCACAGCAAAATCATCTGATTCGCATGTTTGATTTGACATAGGTTTTTTTTTGTCGGATGCCCTTCCTGACACAACCCTTAAGCATGGGGCAGAAACACGCTGACGGCTTTGCAGCTACTCTTTACGAAAGTCAGCAATGGTTCTTTTTTACGTGAACCTCTTACCATAGACAGTGAGAGACATGGCCGGCCTTTGATAATCCAGTTAGCTGCATTGGGGAGACAGTGACAACCCTGTTGAGAGTGGGACTCAAACTCCCAACCTTAGGATCAGCGAACCGGCACCCTTTACCACCAGGCCACCACTCCAGCACAGTCAACTCAATCTCACAAGCTGATTGGCTTAGACGTGTGACGCTGTTGCCTCGCACATTCCCGCGGGATTTTTTGCAATTTTGTGATCTTGTAGTGTTTGTGAACGTCCTGCACCGCGGAGAAGAGCTATTGTCAGAGGTGAGTACAGTACTTAAAGTATTTATATATAAATTCTATTTAAATATTAATACATTACAGTATTTACATATGCATATAACTGTATAACGTTTAATATACACTTCTTGATATTGTATAAACACGAAAACATATAGAAATGAGACAACATGGTAGAAATGAGAGGGGCGTTCCTACTTCGCGGTTTTTTCGAATATCGCGGCCTGGTCTGGTCTACATTATCCGTGATATTCAAGGGATGACTGTATTAAGTATTTTCCCTTCTCTGTGTTCTACAATGTAATCGGTCTCCCTTTCTCTCTGTGACAGAGCTGCAGAATAGCTCACCAGTCCATCGTAGGGCCAACACACAGACACAACCATTCACACTCAAACCATGGCACAATTTAGGACAACTAGTTAGACTATTGGCCATGCATTCGGACCGTCGGAGGGAAGACATGCATGCATGCAATTACAGGGAGAACATGCAAAACCCTCACGGAAATGCCCTTGCAGAGTCTGGGACTCGAACCGAAGACTTTCTTGCTACATCCCCATGCCACCACTGTCTCTTTACATTAGTACCTAATCTACTCACTGAGGAAAAAACATTACTGTCAAATGTGACAGAATTTCCAATACGAGAAGAATTTTACATCAGCCGTAGCCTAATGGTGAGTGAAGTGGCTTCGGGACCGAAAGGTCTATGGCATGATTCTCAAACCAGCAGGAAAAATGTGTGGTAGTGGGGGGAGTGAGCCGTGTCTTTCCTTCCTCCACATTCATGGCTGAAGTGCCCTTGAGCAAGGCACCTAACCCACAACTGGTCTCCGCGCACCCCCAATGTGCATGTGTGCTCACTGTTTACGTGTGTGTGTGTGTGCTCAGTTTGGATGGGTTAAATGCAGCGGCAATAATTTTCCCTTACGGGATTAATACAGTATGCATATATATAAACCATAAAAACATAAAAAATTCAGAATGTCTTCATCACCATCAAAGCACCTTATCAGAAGCTTCATCAGTATCATCTCTCCAGTCGATTGATTACCATTCACTGATCATGACTAACATCAGCGGGGAAATAATCGCATTCATAAAGCCATTCTGTCCTTTTGTTTATTTATCTTAAAGTGTAATCCTTTTCAGATTTGTACTTTTTGTTTATTTGAGAAGCGAGAGTGTAATGGACAATCTGAGAGTCCAGTGTGAGAGAAAATCTCATTTCTCTAGCTGGGTTTTAGACATTTTTATACAGATTGCATTTCTCACAGCAGCACTTAAACTTCTTCCCCAATGCGGTAATTACGAGCGGATAACCAGAGCAAGGTTAGATATTAAACTACGTTTGAAAAAAAAAAATCCCCTGACATTTAAATTAAATAGACAGGGATCCCTCACTTTCTGCGGTTAATTGGGACCGAGATCCCCCCGGGACTGCTGAATTCCACGAAGTAGAATCAACCCCCCTTGACTGACATATACGTACATGTATATGTGTATATAATATCAATAAATACATATTCAACACTATAAATGCTTATAATAACAATTAAACATTCAAAAATAATGCATAGGATGTAAATACAGTACACACGCATACAGACACGTGCGTGCGCACACAGATACACACGCATGCACTTAGATGCGTATCTCACATAAAAACGAAAGTCGTTTTGTTGGGGGGTTTTGGGTTGTTGGTTTTTTTTTTCTTTTTGTTTGTTTGGGTTTTTTTTTTTTTTGCATAATTTGTTTTTGTGGCATTTTGCTTCACTTTTTCCCCTATTCTTCCTTAATTTCCATATTTTTTAATTCGATGAATATTAAAAAAAAAACAAAAAAACGCCATGCACCGAAGCCGCATGAATTGAAGTGCGAAATAGCGAAGGATGCCAGTATTTATGTTTTCTTCAAGTAAAACTTAATTTTAGTCCAAATTTAAAAATTTTTGAATATTTTCTACAGTTGATCAGTAAAAATACGGGTTTTCCCAAACCTCCACACATCCTCTTTATCGTGAAAACCTTAAGAGAGCTGAGTCACAATTCTTACCTAAACTAACTTTTCATGTAAATATGTGGTGACTGTCCAAAACTATCCCTTTCATGCCATCCATCTCGCCATCCATCCATCCATCAATCTATCTATTCATCAATCTACCTGTCTCCCTATCTACAGTATCTAACCATCAATTTGTGCAGCATGTGAAAGGACCATGTGCGACTACATCCAAAATGCCATACTAGCTGCAATATAAATGCATCCATGAAACCATCCATCCATCTATTTATCAATCTATCCATCCCTACACCCATCAATCTATCTATTTATCTATCTATCCATCCATCCAGCAATCCATCTCTCACATCATAGATAGTCCAAGATAGTAAACAAACTAGCTGCATGTAAATGCATCCATGAATTCCATCATGCTATGCAAGGGATGAGCTGTCCAGGGTGTACCCCGCTCTCGCCCAGATTTGGCTGAGATGGCCACCAGCCTCCCTGTGACCCTAATTAGGATTAAGCGGTTTAGAACATAAATGAAAGGATATGCAAAGCATATCCCAAAAATATGAGTGCAGGCCAACAGGGTTGTGGGGATTGAGGACAACTGCATGTTTACACATTACTAGGTATAACCAGAGCAAGTGTGCGAACAGCATAATATAACCTTTACTGCTGGTAATAGAACAAATACTTCACCCACTGTGAAGCACTACAAACTGTCATAAAATTTTGACATTAATGATTATTTCTCTCCCAGAAGATCTGGATCGAGAATTGCTAAACAGTAGACAGGTATCTGATTGAACACCTTAAAAGCGTCACTTGATGCGTCCCTCTTATGCAAACCCTCATACTGTCACTCCTCTATTCCAGTGAGCAACTTGTCATTTCAAACTTGGGTGTTGAGGCCAACAGAGGGCTAAACATGGTGGCAGTGAATCCTTTATATAAAACTCCCTTTACTTGTTCCTTAGTACCACTGGTTACTGGAGGAGGAGCAGCCAATAACATGAGCCTGCAGCCTTTATTAGGCATGTGGAGGTGGGGATCGCAGAGGGAGCAGGAGGGGGTAAGATAAGCTGCTCTGAGGTTTCAGTGATGCTCCAAAAAGGGACCAGGGATTAAGCGGGCTCTAAGGAAGACATCTGTCTTGGAGCCAGATTCTGTATTATCAAAGACATCAGCGTTTCCCACAGCATCAACTTTTCATGAGCGTTCATTCTGGTAAATATCAGCAACTTCTGCCTCCTCTTTCAGCGGGTTGGCACAGAGGGATGGCAAATTCCTTCAGAAAGATGGATTTAACCTTGCCCACACACACACACACGCACGCACGCACGCACGCACGCACGCACGCACGCACACACGCACACACGCACACACACACACACACACACACACACACACACACACACACACACACACAAAACCCCCACAACTCTCACACAATAAAGTGTGTGAGGGCATAAGCCATCTGATTTCGTATATGATGTGCAACTGCCAGTTTATTAGGTATACCTGTAGGCCTGTATGAATACGTTGCTATGCTTTGTGTACAACAGACACTGTCATATACCATTAAACGTCATTCAACAATGAAAAGATTTGGCTAGTGGTAGTCCTACGGTGGTTTCTTTACAGTGCTGAGTGCAAGTAATGTGTTACAGTTAATAACCACTGACAAAGTGTACATTATAAACTGGTCAGTGAGCATAGATATAAAGTTCTCTCCATGCACTCTATCCATACTTTCGACTTATTTGAAAAATAAACATGTACAAATAAACAAATAAGCTGTGGCAATGGTCATGAAAGTCTGTTAGATTTTGGAGACAATCCGGATCAAATATGGGATCAAGAAATTTTTTCAAGAATTCTTTAACATTATTTTGAAAGTGTCACAATAGCAGTCCAAGCAGAGGGTGCGATGTAGTTCCAATTATTAAAAAAAAAAAAAAAAAAGTTATGTGCATATTTTTAGACATTTCTAACAGGGGTTGGGTTTTGGAAAGGAAGATGCTACTTGATTTCGGAGAGGATCTAGATCAAATCTGGATCCGGGAATTTTTTAAAGGATTCTTTTTAACATCGTGAAAAACAATTTTTGATATTTTGGATCATATGGGGAATTTCTAGGTTTGGTGGAAGTTTAGCCTCCAAGTGCTCTTGTTTAATTAATGTTTGTTTAAAATACACCAATATTGAGTAAAATTAATTGAACAGTTCAGCAGGAATGAGCACAGAAATGTAAATTTGAGTTAACAGTATTTCACTGATGCTCACCTGCTCTTGACTGCACTGTATCTTATCGTGCCACACCTTTCTGATGGCCGGTATGTGTGTAATGTCTGTGACATAGCAGTGTGCCTGCAGTGCATGTCTCAAAGTGAGACTGGCACTCATGGCACGCAGCACTTTCTCCATGTGGCTGTAACACAGCTGGGCCTGTGAGCCTGGACCTGCTTTCAGTAGCTGCATGGTGCAGGGAATCAGAGCAATTTGACCTGCGCAGAACACGGCTTCATCCACCTGCAACACACGCCATCAGCAAAATCAGTCAGTGTTTATAGAGCGAACAGTATATACACCATATACAACAAGTCATAACCAAAACAACAGAGATCTGTCTGAGGCTTAGTCAGCCACTATATTCATGAAAGAGAGATTTCTCTTCGGCTTTTCCCCTCTTTTCAGGGGTCACCACGGCGAATGATTCACACGTTTGATTTGGCGTAGGTTTTTACGTCGGATGCCCTTCCTGATACAACCCGTAACAAGGGACAGAAACACGCTGACGGCTTTGCAGCTACTCTTTACGAAAGTCAGCAATAGTTCTCTTACATAAACCTCTCACGATAGACATGTCCGGCCTTTGATAACCCAGTTAGCTGCACTGGGGGGACAGTGACAACCTTGTGGAGAGTGGGACTCGAACCCCCAACCTTAGGATCAGCGATCCAGCACCCTTTACCACCAGTCCACCACTGCCCTCTATCCATTATATTAATGAAAAAAGACTATTATTTGTTACTTTAAAAAAAATTTGAACCACCTCATAAAGTCTTCTCCAGCACATTACATCCCAAACACTTTCTATAGGGTTAAGGTCAGGACTTTGGGATGCCAATAAACATGTGAAAATGATTCCTCTTTTGATCCACTTTTCCGTTATTCGAGTCCCCATTTTATATCCGTGCCATCAGGGACAAAAAAAAAAAAAAAAAAGTCAATTGATGTGATAACCTGCTCATTTTTTTTATATTCAAGTTACCAGATGATTTCATTTTATTGCCACATTAATGTTGCTGAGCCTCAACCCGAACAACTGCAGCAACAATCCAATGGAGATTAAATGCTGTGATCAAAGCTAAACGTTAAAACCAGACACTGCATAAGACCTGTATATTCGCTCTAACTAAACCAGTTGTTCTCGAACCTCATGAGAACCTTTTGAACTTGAAGTGGTATAAATTCAACATGGGTGATTGGGGACATTACTACATTGCTAAAAAGGTGTGTCGGAATAGCACAACATCGATCACCACACCACACCCCGAATGCCACTTTAACACCAGCAATTTACGTTTCACACCATATAAACACCAGCCTATCTGTGAGTACAACTGATAAATGCAATTAGAAGCATGATAATTAGCTGAGAAGCCGAGAGAAACTTCGACGAAAGAAGTTCCTTGGATCACTAATCCGGGCTGTAAAAATCCATGCAATCAATGCTATCAGGTATGCAAGAGCAGTGGCGAGGTCAGGCTCGGAGAGACGTATACAATGAACAAATGAGACGCAGGCTTGAGCATAATGGTCAGGGTAAATAGCTGCAGGTGACATGGTGTTAATTGGAGCTTGGGGAAAGTATTTATCAGTGTGTGGGACCTCGAGGAGAACGGTGACCTCTGAAGGGATAATAGAAGACAAAATCAATTGATGCGTCATGTGAATTGAGGTCTTTAGCTGATTAGCATATGCGCATGGGCATCGCATTTCCAATCCAGATTACTAGGTTAAGTCCAGGAATCCTGTATTAGTAAAGGCCAAGACACTCAATATGTTTATTAAGGTGTGTTTTTAAAAAAAAAATACATTTTTTACTGGGAAGTCTAAGGAAAAAAAAAAAGTATAAATTTAATGTCAAGCATAATGTCATACATAACATAACATTTCAACTGTCTGTTAAAATGTTACTGTTAACAAGTGTGTGCATGTACTAAAATCAAAAGTGGAAATCTAATTTGAAAACAACAGATCAACAACAAAAAAAAAAGTCCTGTGCCAGAGGGAGGGAATAGTCACATCAATTTCCATAGAGTGAAATGGGTTTCCCAAGATTCCTAGCTCCTGGGTTCACCTGTCAACTTTGATGAATCTTCAGCATCTGGCTCTGCTGCTCCAAATTACAGAGGCAGGGTTGGAGATTGGGGAGGAAGGGTGATGGTGGTGGAGTGGGTGCGGTGCTGCTTACGAGTGGCAGGATCAATCATCGGATCATTTACCTGTGAGCATTATTTAGCTAAAGTGCGAGAGAGAGATAGATCTACACCAGCGTAACCTCGCCGCACGTCACAGAGACATCAACAACAAATTGTCATTGGCATTCCATTTATGAGCCATCAAGCGGAATCAGACGCTACAGAGTGCCAGATCAGATCGGACATGTGGCAAAGAGCTCTCAGTAGAACCAGCATTCAAAAGAGTTCAGGTTCATATTTTAAAAAATAAATAAATAAAAAGTCTGTTATTTGTTGATTTGAATATCAAAAAGAGGGTAGACTGCTCAACTGATCAAAAAAAAAAAAAAAAAAAAAAAAAAAACCAAAACCCTCCCACAGGTTTGAAGGCAGGTGTGTAATGATCAATTATTAAGGACCAACTCAGGTTACTCCGGTGCTGTGCGGGTGGGGCATGGCTTTATAGAGCAAACCTGTGAGTGAGAAAGAGTGAGAGAACAAGCAGGAATACTATTTACATAAAATTAACAGTTCAAAAGAATGAGTTCACACACCAATCAAACTTGTTAATTGACTGCCAATGGTGTGTCGCTGGATATACAACACAACTACATTATTCATCTTCCCCGTTGACAAGAAAGACAGTCCAATTTGCATTGGCGTCCAAAACCTGATCAGCAGTCGCAACGGCCCATGCATTTTTAATAGAGCACAGGGAGGCTATTAATATTCATAGGGGTCAAACAATTGCATATTTCATTTAACTTTCTATAACCACCGGTGGTTTTCAAAACGATCAACTTCTGATGCTTGGATCACACAGAGCTGAAAGAATAGAAAGAACTTAAGTAGTTCTAAGCTTTAAGCACTAAAGCAATCAGGTTGCATTTACAAGTATAATGATTTCCCCCCATTGGAAAGTTTGTGCACTTAACTGATGGGTTCTGTATTTGCAATACTGACATTATTATCCAAAATCAGAGTTGCAAATGCATCTGGCAACTCAATGAAGCAAAAGCAATATTTTACTCTGGGCTTCAGAGTAATTCCCCATCCTGGTGCACGCTGGCTTCTTTAGCATTAATCAAATGGGTGGTTTGGCTTCATGCTTTATCGACCTTTATTCCTTGGCTTGAACACCATCACTTCTCATAATGCCAATGACATGTCAAAAGGTCAGGCAGCCCCAAGGTCTCTGTTGGGATGCGGACAGGAACACATATGTAAATGTTCTTTCTGGGGCTGCGCCCAGGCCTCACATGACATCTCCCAGCACTCCAACACACTTCGAGCATTTTAATTGTTGGCTTCTGAAATCTCAGAGGCACAACAACTTTACATATTTGTGTTTGCGGCATGTGAAAAGGCAGTGGAGGTGACCTTAAAGATTTTGCTGAGCGTGTTATTTTTGGCAGACAACAGCCTGGACCATACTGGCTAAAGTGACCTGCTATTGATGATCAGTCAACTTATTCTCTGAGGCCAAGGGCATGGTGAGGAAAATACACATCAGCGCACTGTAAGATATGCTAATGGTTTCATTTTGCCACTGAAACCTCATGCATAATTAAACCGAAGCAACAGGGGCATAAAACAATGTGCACACTGACTGACCATTTCCAACCATGTGATTTCGTAGAAGGGATGGGGGGGGGGGGGGTGAGATGGGTGGGGCACACTGTGTATTAGCAATGGCCTGTACATGGTGTGCTGTAAACAGATGGAAATACAGATACAAATAAGAGGTGCTATATTTGTTTGTTTGTCCAGTCATCCTGCAGAACACTGATCTGAAACTCGGTGCAAAAACGAGGCACTCATAAAGTGCAAGGCACATCCACCACGCAGCATGGATAATATAGTAAATTGTCTCTATACTGGTTTTAATCACCCATTTGTTCTTCTTATAGACATATCCAAATTTGCAGAAGAAAAATGTAATTTATTTCAAGGTTTCACGAGATAGCTGGGTGTATGATCTTCTTCTTTTCCTTTCGGGTGTACCCTTTTTCTTAGGCGTCGCCACAGCGAATCATCGCATGTTTGATTCGGCGTAGGTTTTTACGTCCTGACACAATTGTTAGCAAGGAGCTGAAACACACAGAACGCTATGCAGCTACTCCTGATGAAAGTCAGCACTGGTTCTTTAACATAAACCTCTCACCATAGACAGTGAGAGACATGGCCGGCCTTTGATAACCCAGTGAGCTGCACTGGGGGGGGGGGACAGTGACAACCTTGTGGAGAGTGGGACTCAAACCCCCAACCCTAGGATCAGCGATCCAGCGCCACCAGGCCACCACTGCCCCTATATCTGGGTTTATGATATGACCTCGAAAAATCAAAATAAAAAAAAAATCAAATAACCTCTGGGACTAAGATAGGGTAGTGTTCCTACCAAGTTGGATGAAAATCTTTGCATGGGTGTGGTCACAGGCAAACTCAAAAACGAGCAAACCAACTAAACACCAGTGACTACACTACCTCTGCACTAACTCTGTTTTGGGCGAACGTAACAAGTGTTAAACAGATACAGAGACCCATCATGGGGCCTGTGGTGTAGTGGTTAGGGTGCTGGGCTAATGATTGGGAGGTTGTGCGTTCAAATCTCAGTTAGACCCCCACTGTGCTATGACCCCTGGGCAAGGTCTCAACCACAAGTGTACTTCTGTTCACCCAGCAGTATAAATGGGTACCAGTAAAAATATACTGGGAAGGTAACCTGCGATGGACTAGCGTTCCATCCAGGAGGAGTTGTACTCCAGGTCGCTTCACGCTACAGATACCGGAGATAAGCACCGGCCTGGTGCCCCACTAGGCTCGGGTGTCAAAAAACCCAACAGACTTTACCGAGGCCCATCATGATGCTACGCTGCATATATTTATTTACAATAAAATGAATCATGAGAGCAGTAGACTGAAATTTATTGTACATCATAGTAGACGGTATAATAATCACGCCCTGGCCGACTCTTATGTATTTAAGCAAATACATAAGAGTCGGCCAGGGCGTGATTACATTACTCAGCGTTTAAACTCTTCATACAAAGTAAACTCATCTAACATACACAGCATTTATGGAAATATAGAATAAAATATTATTCCAATGATATTAAAGCTATCAGGACAATTAGCTGAAGATTTCAACTGGAAGGCAGATCAGGACTTGCAGTGCATCTTAAGTATCAGCTTCAGCATTAAGTTCATTTAAATTGAATCATGTTTAAAGATGCTAGAGGATGACGGATGGCCCTCTGGTGCATTATGGCCTGAGGAAATTTGCATCCTCTGAGACCCAATTTTAAACAAACCCAATCCAGCCGAGGCTCAAACTCATCTTTTTTGAACCTGCAACCTTACAACACAACCTTTATTTAAAAGCAAGCTTTCATTGTCGTGTTATGTTATCGCCTGTGCTCTCCAGCAAGTATAACCCGTATATGCTCAACTGTCACACGATATTACTGTTGAAATGTTAAACAACGATAAACAGTGGCCAGCACAAGCAATATCATCCAACAGTTCCTACCGTTTCTTTTTTTTCTTCTTTTTTTCTTTTTAATCATGATGAATGAACTAAAAATGTAGCGCCGTGATAAAAATGCAGTTGGGTGAAATTTGCGAAGGAGATGTGAGGTATGATTGGAGGCGAGCTGGTAGTCTGAAAGCTGGGGGATTTTTGATGACACTGGCCTCTTTTCTCTGCTCGCTGTATGTAGTTGTAAATACCCAGCTTCCCCGGCTGTCTGACCTCGGCATGCCCACTTCCAGAGACGCCAGCTTGGATAAGTAACACTGTCATATCGGTTTTTGTCAACTTTATGCTGATTGTTCCCCTCTAACTATGGGCGGTTTGGAGCGTAAGCAAGGTCATATAAAGATGACGCTTATTTGACTCATTTTACACAAGAGGGATGTGTCATTGCAATTGTTTATCCAACACTCCCTTTATGTCATATGAATTTTACCATTTTTCTAATTGACTATAACTTTATAATCATCCCTGTACAAATGGTTGCTTTAACACCATCACGAATGAAAAAAAAATTTTTTTTTTAAAAGAATAAGTTTTGTCAATAACAATGGATAACAAGCTCTGTGGTATTGCGTCTGAGTGAGAACTGAAGGGACATGTTTCCTTTTCATGTTAAGGCAAAACTCTGCCATCAAACTGTCTCGACCTCCATGTTTTTGACAAATTGGTTGTGAGGCTTTTACGACTGATGCACAGATCGCAAAAATCATTTCTGCCAAGATTCCTCTATGACCTGCCCGTGGGACATGACACGCTCCTCAATGCGCCGCTCTATCAAACCCGATCTTTCCAGGACAATGCAAATGATGACAAATTCCATCATCCAGCATTAGGCGCTTTGCTGCTAATCTCCCTAATTCAAGAGTGCGGCGAGGGTTCTGTACTTTCTGCTGAGGGGCATGTTGTCTGACTGAATGATGCTGAAGCAGCAGCTCACACACAGACTCGCTGGTGCATCTCCAGTCAAATTATTAAAAGAAACAAATGGTCAGTGTAATATTCTAATCAGGAAATCATTGAGAATGTCATTTCTCTTTAGTGTTTAGTGTACAGGAAACTGTGAATGACAGAACTGACTCCCATGTATTGGTGCAGGCTGTCTGACACACAAAAAAAAAAACCAACAACAACAACAACAAAAAAAAAACCCAACCAACCAACCAACCAATCAACCAAACAGACAAATAAACCAAAAAAAAAAAAAAAAAAGAAGAAAACAAGAATTTAAATATCTATAGCATCAGCATGACCAGTGGACATTCCCAGCATCATCAGGAAATCCTTTAGTACACACAAGGTTACCCAGAACACCCTGCTCACAGCATGGTGGTACCCCGTACAATATTATAGGTAAAACACACCAGAAGGTAGGAAAACAGGACAAATCATAACAAGGTTCTGTCTAAGCAGCTTGCAATTCTGCATCATTTCAAAAGATGGCACTATGGCTGCATGAATAAGAGGCAGTAGCATCCAGTATGGTTTCACAGAAGATGCCAGATCATTCAAACCTTTACAAAATATTTTTTGCCTCCATAAAATCATTACAGCAAGAATTAGTATTTATTCAAAATAAAAGTCATCAGGTCACTAGGGGTGATCATCTAATTTCTATTGGTTTTATATGAGCAGTTAATGCTGACTTTTGCGATGCTGCGTAAATCAGCAACTTTCTTGTGTTTAATAATTCTGAATAGGAAGCCGGCTTTATTTAAAATTCATGGACATGCATAAAGTTGTGTCCGGCTTGTATACTGATTTGAAGAATTAAAAAAAAAAAACAAAAAAAAAAACCATTTGCCTCATGAATAAATACATGCACACAATAGACCCCTCCCCATTTTATTACTTCTGTACAACAATAACATTTCTTCTGGTCTTTTTATGGGTAATTACACATTAATTACCTATTTAATTATTATACATGGTGAGTATACAGTATATGGCTCAGTACATTTAAGTTTATTCGCCAGAAAGTCAACAGTGATGTTCCCATCACCAGACACTTCTATAAATAATAAATCTCTGCAAAATTTAACATTGTTCTCCTTACAAAGAGACATTGTCTATTACTCATCCACAACACTTTTATATCTGTAGAATGGGCTGAAATGACAATGGATAATGAAAAATGAATGACCGAGGTTCAAAGTTACAACTCAAACGAAGCCCTCAATGAGAAATTAATGACAACACGAGTGGCCAAAAGTAAATGGAACATAAATGTTAATATCATTGAGCCATCAGTTTTAGCTACTGCCATTAAAAACTAACATCTCCTTAATAAATTAAGACAAAACTGCAATGCTCGGCCACTGTTGCATGAAGACCCAATGATCATGTTTCACTGAAAGCACTTACTGTCAGCCGCCACATAAAGGAATAGTGAGATTACAACGTTTAAGGGAGCAGAGAAAATGGCCTAAAAATAGATTGCGAAGATAAAAGAGTCAAACAGCAATGGTATGAGACAAATTTCCTAATTTTGAAAGCACTATGGAGGCCAATCCACCTGTGTTTTCACCATGCGCCGGAGTAACCTTTCAAGTCTTGCCCTATTTGTCCGGCACTGAACTTGAGCCTCTCTTTGTATGTATTAGTTTTGGCTTCATGTCACTGAACACAAACACTCGCAAACAGGAAGTGATGCTCTCATTTCTGTTGTAAGTGGATGGTCATATGAATCCCTCTTTAAATGGTCACAGAATTTGACAGTGAATGCCTTTTTTCATACATGATGAAATCCATTGAGCCATCCACCCATCCATCTATCCAATCACACATCCATTCACCCATCGACCAACACAACCACCATCCCATCCATCCATCTAATCACTGGTAAATCCATCTATCCATCTACCTGTCCATCCAATCAATTACACACCCAACCTCACACCCAATAATAACACATCCATCCATCCATCTATCCATCCAACTAAACACTGATACATCCATCTATCTATCCACCCGTCCATCCAATCAATCACACACCCAACAGCACATCCATCCATCCATTCAATCACTGATCCATCCATCTATCCATCCATCTAAACACTGATCCAGCCATCTGTCTATCCACCGATCTATCCAATCAATTACACACCCAACCACACACCCAATGACACATTCATCCATTTAATCACTGATCCATCCATCTATCCATCCATCTAAACACTGATCCATCCATCTATCCACCCATCCATCCATCTATCCAATCAATCACACACCCAACAACATATCCATCCATCCATCCATTCAATCACTGATCCATCCATCTGTCTATCCACCCATCCACCCAGTCAATCACACACCCAACCACACATCCATCGATTTAATCACTGATCCATCCATCTAGCCATCCATCTAACCACTGCTCCATCTATCTATCGACCCATCTGTCCAATCAAACACACACCTATTAATACACCCAACAACACATCTATCCATCAACACAACTACCCTTCCATCCATTCATCCATTGATTCATCCATCCAATCACCCATCGAACCATCAAACCATCCATCCATCAAATCACACACCTATTCACCCACCCACCCACCAACACATCCAACAATCCATCTATCCAGTCACACACCAACCTTCCCATCAATCACCCATCCATTCATTGAATCATCCATCTATTAAAACACCCATATATCCATCCATTTATTCACCTATTCATTCCACTACACAGTTAATGCTCTTCGGCTAATCCACATTTCCAAAATTACACATCTCTCCTGAAATCCTGAATATGAAAATTTGTCACTGGCCTGTGATGGGTGGAACCTGTTTTGCAGTGCCACCACCATGCATCTCTCTTTAGATGTGTGTTACCGCCGTGTGACAGTCCTCCGAGACCTGTCAACCGAGCGGAAGTGTAAACACATTCATCCACATTAAAGCCTCCATTACTGCCACGGAATTTTAAATGCACAAATCAATCTGTCTGTGTATATTCTGAGCCGAGGCTTTTTACTGATGAAAACAGTATTTAGAGTCTTTCAGCGTTGAGGAGGGGTGGAGAGGGTAGAAGCTGGTGAAGAGAGCACCTGAAAGTAAAATATCTTCTCTGTCAGGTTCAGGGGTGGCTGATGGTCACTGTTCAGACACATTCCAAAGTGTGTATGCATGTGGGCATGAACCAGGATAGTCAGGCACCCATAATACATGAAGTGGTGCTTAGAGGCAATTAGGCTGAGTTGTCAGGGCAGTTCCATTAATGAAGGTGTGCATGGCAGGAGCGAAGTTCTCTGACGGGTCTAGTCTTTCCAGTGTCCCATGCTAACGTCCAAGCTAATGTCAGCCCTATTGATGGCACATGTCAGAAGCTAATGCGTAGAACACAGCTTCTGATTACAC
Organism: Plotosus lineatus; assembly: GCA_024760905.1. Lineage (NCBI taxonomy): Eukaryota > Metazoa > Chordata > Actinopteri > Siluriformes > Plotosidae > Plotosus > Plotosus lineatus. Next base: position 58,445,148 of record CM045732.1, read on the forward strand.
ACAACCGTTAACATTGTCACCACCATCAGGTGTGTCATAGGAGTGCATAAATAATTACCCCTCCATTCATAACACAGTCCACTGCCCTGCTACAAAACCTACCAGCATTCACACACTAATACATGGTCACAACCTGATTAAGCATATTCATGAATTTTTCAGATATTTAAGGTCAAGACAGTGATTTTGACGAGATCAGCCATATTTTGAGGATAAAGGTGACGAAGAAATATGAACATGATCCTTTTAGAAAATATTGCTCAATACAGGTGATGAGTAAGGGGACGTTTTTGATTGACACCGCTCTTTAACTGTCAAAACACAGACCTTATCCTAGCAGTCTAAATCCACAATGTCAAAAGAGAATTGCTCCAAACTACTCACAAAATACACACATACAGGTGTGGTTAATAAGTAAATAAATAAATGAATATTTAGGTAAAGAAATCCACATATTTCATCAACCCAACATCCCTACATATATCTCACTTCTTCTTTTGTATTGACAATTTTTTTTTTTTTAAATCCAAGCTGATAGCATCCTTGCATTGTTTCGTCTTGATCGCTGAAGAGCCATCCCACTGTTCTAGCCTCCAGCAGTTCGTATTATTGGTGCATTATTTCACGCACGCCTGCCTCTTTTATCAACTGCTTCTGAAGTAATGTTAATAGACTAGAAAATTGAGACATTTATGAAGTATAGGCCGTGTTTATGAAAAAATCCATAAAATCTGACAGGGACGAGGTGAGATAAAAGCAGTGTATTAATAGATTATGTCTACGGGAGATCGTCAGGGGTTGATGAGCACCTCCTCTGGGATCACGCGCTTTTACGGGATTAATTTTTTTGGATTAAAAATGAAGGTAAACGTCTTAATTAATAAGTACGTAGCACACTTCTGCATTCAAACCCTCTGGACCCAGTGAGGCTTTAGATGTCTTGCTGTGGAGCAAATTACTTCGAGGATATGGATGTGCTTTAAGCAGATCTGGAAGGGACAAACTTGACTTTTGATTCTGAAGACGACCCGAGAGTCTTAAATGTGATTGGTGCACTCCTCGTCTCAGAGGTTTTCATATTGCCATCACACGATGTAATTGGACACGAGCTCTTAGCATAGCTATATTCACCCGCCTCTGGAAATGGAGATGCATTTCATTATCCCGTTCCAGTTTATTTATTTCGACCATAAACAGATTTCTGAGTTGTCTTACTTTTCAAGGCGGCTGAAGATGACCCCTGAACTTACCAACAAGCAGGTCAGACAGCACACCTCACTGTTTCAATACGCTTAACCCCCATAAGAAGATTATTCAAATTGTATCACTGCAGAGGCCACTTCCTCCCTTTGACACTAATTGCGGACGTCAGATCCACTGCTCCCAACTGTGCAGCGGTCCACTTTGACACTTTCCAAAATTCAATGCAAATCCAATTGTTGGTCCACATGAGGTTTGTGTAGAATAAGCTGTCACTCCTAATGGAGAAGGAGAGCGCACGTATTCCCCAAACAGGGACTAGCGCAGCAACGTCTCCTCCTAGCCTTTAAATTGGATTAGTAAATAGAATTTCAAGGGTCCAGTCCCTTGGTATGGCATTCATCATGATTTTCACTCTGCTACGTTTCAGCAGCTGTACCTCCAGCACAAACCTGCTTTTGTTTGTTGCTAAATTGATAGGATGCTGTAGAAATTTGAGTTCATGATGAGGTTATAGAGAGCAGCAAGCAATAGATTTCAAAGGTGTGCCTCAATGGGCAATTTGGGACCCATGCTGTTAACTAAGACTTTGGTTAATGAAGGGTCAACTCGAACCATCTGCCAACATGCAAGCTTAATTGTGTGTTATGAAGGAAAATTGACTTTTTTTTTTTTTTCCTTCTTACACATGAAAAAATGCTGCTACAGCACCACTGAACAGCTCAACAATATTATCCTCGATGTGTTCATTCATGTAATGCCACTGACTACACATGAATATTAAGTGGCATCTCATATATATGACAATGCAATCGTCACATAAGCTGTATGTACCCTGATGAATGGATCTCGTATGCACAGTATATTTTTGTTTAAAATATTATCAATTATAATTTTAAAAACTGTAAGTACTCAAAGTTAATGAATAAGTTGAATTAGTAAAAATAATTTAAATGAGCCCCCCCCCCCCCTTTTTTTACAACAATCATGGTACTATGTTGCTAGCTAATTAATTAGCATCAATAAGCTATGAGGTTAGCAGGGGCAGTGGTGGTCTAGTGGTATAGGGCGCTGGATCGCTGATCCAAAGGTTGGAGGTTCGAGTCCCACTCTCCACAAGGTTGTCACTGTCCCCCCCAGTGCGGCTAACTGGGTTATCAAAGGCGGGCCATGTCTCTCACTGTCTATGGTGAGAGGCATGTAAAAGAACCATTGCTGACTTTTGTAAAGAGTAGCTGCAAAGCCGTCAGCGTGTTTCTGTCCCTTGCTAAAAAGGGTTGTGACAGGAAGGGCATCCGACATAAAAAAAAACCCTCTGCCAAATCAAACGTGCGAATCAGATGATTCGCTGTGGCGACTCCCGAGTAAAAGGGAAAAAGCCGAAAGGAAGACAGACAGACAAAGCTATGAGGTTAGCATGCTATACAGCTTGCTCTATTTTCAATTCATCCTAGACATGTAAAGCCGTCAGCGTGTTTCTGTCCCTTGCTAAAAGGGTTGTGACAGGAAGGGCATCCGACGTAAAAACCTACGCCAAATCAAATGTGCGACTCAGATGATTCGCTGTGGCGACTCCCAAGAAAAGGGAAAAAGCCGAAAGGAAGAAAGAAAAAAGACATGTAAGGCAACAAAATATGGAATTCAAGGATTTGATAGTGACAACCTGTATTTTACTTCTAAAGTTAAACCTTTTTTGAAAATAAACATGACTTCATGTGCTCTTTGTGATGATCAAAAAGTCGTGAAAGTCGACAGCCATTTTGTCCGGGACAATGGGCAGAGGAGAAACCTAGCTATCATAAAATACTTTGGCTACCACGCCCCATGGAAGGTGGCTCTGTCATGTCCAAAGCACTGCAGCCCTGAAGTATAAACACCATTCGATTTTCTCAATGATTATGCTCTTGTCCTCTGAGTCTATATACATGCTTACAACAGCATAAATATTGAGAAAAATACATTCGGTTTAATGCAGAGAAGTGCTTTGCTTCTATGGTGAAGCCTATTTATCTTATATGATATCTATGAGAAGGTACATCGGAATGTGCCAATTAACCAGCGACAACAATGCATTATCAATTTGATGACTTTCTACTAATTAGGAAATCTCTTGAATGAATAATAACTGTGAGATAATAGACCAAGCAGATCCTACCAATCAAACACACTGTGTGTGTGTGTGTGTGTGTGTGTGTGTGTGTGTGTGTGTGCGCACTATGAATTCTTTAAAGATTAACTTAATCAGAACACACATGAGCTCTAAAATAATCTGCATTATAAACATAGCAAGCAAGGATAATGTTGACCTCTGAGTTATACCTCAAAGCAGAAAAACAGATAATTAAATCATGTCATGCATTCAAAGATCTCTTATTAACATTATCACCATTAAAATGCATGACCTGAAACAGGAACCTAATCAACAATGTAAGTGATAGTAAAAAAGCATAAACAAACCTCAAAATCTTTTTTTTATTTTTTTTATTTCTTTTTGCTAACTCAGAGTTGTCATCTAAATGATCGCAAAAACATACTGAGAGCCTGGAGCAATACAAAACAACACTATAAAGGCTAACTGATTCTGTAAATCAAACTTGATAAGAATCTTGTCACGTGGCTAAACCTGACCGTACTTCAGGCAATCAGAATAAAGGTTCGGTGCAAAACATCTGTGGAATAACACAGACCACACTCTATCTCTTATGAAAGCTGTGTGCCATTATATCTACAGCACGAGGCTTAGCATTCAGAAGAACACTATTTTCTATGGAAAAAAAAAAAAATCATCATCATCTCCACAACAGAGGACAGTGCCATGGACATTCATATTAGAGTCAATTAGTGCAAACTGTTAATATCCTTTTACAATTATGCAGTAAAAAAGTCTTCCTTTGGCCAAAGAAATATCTTAACGAGACAGAACAATGGAGAAAATATGACATTTTCTGGGAAATAATCGCAATGCCGAAAAGCACTCAAGCTAAGCTAAGCTCTTCTCCTCTCCTTTAAATGGGATTTAACAATTAATCACTAATTATTTCTGGGCAGAGGAGGAGGGCTGCGAGTGCAATTCCCTCAGCGACTCCGCAGCAAAAAAGCTGTCTGTAAAAAAACCATGCTTGCACCATCAGCACCAAAACACTCTTTCTCATTAAGACTGCGACATGGGGGGCATCGCATCTGCATGGGCACAGCAAGGGGGTAATTGTATCAATATGGGAAACTGTCTACTGCATTAGGACATTGTTAATATAGTTTTCCAATTTAGCAAATGTAACACGGAGCATCGGATGTTATCCGCGGCGGGGTGCAGAATGCACATTTACCCATGATTGAGCTGTTGAATCGCTCGATTATGTGAGCTGTATGTGATCGCAACAGAAATAAACCGGTAAGAAAGACAAGACACCAAGTTATACATTACTGTTCTGTGCCAAAGTGGTCAATGTGTATATATATGAACTCTGCAGAGATTCACCGCACCAAAGCCCAAACCTGCTGATACCATCGGTGTCATGCTTGTGTGGCTTTATTATAAGCCAACACCAACTGTGTCATTAGTGTGTGTGTGTGTGTGTGTGTGTGTGTGTGTGTGTGTGTGTGTGTGTGTGTGTGTGTGTGTGTGTGTGTGTGTGTGAGAAACCCGATCTGGTTATGCGGGAGAAAGTGTTGCACATGTTCTCACTCATGGGACAATGTTGAGGAGAGATGAAGGCTGTAGCAATGAGACGGACACTCGTGTTGTTGACAGTAACTTGACAAGTTTAATCCCGTTCCCTGAAAGGGTAAACAGTGGTGCCAGCCATGCGTGCAACCACACTTACACTTCCTGCATCAGCCTTTGGAGTTCCATTAACTATTTTGTTTTGCAGCAAGGACAAGGTCAAATAAAGCCCAAAGCACAATATGGCACAGCTCATATTAGAGAGCACACACACACACACACACACACACACACACACACACACACACAGGAAAACAAATAAAAATCCTTCAGCTATATCCGGACTGAGTGCACTATGAAACATATTACACCACATCTACTGTCCACTTGCATGTTTCCCATGGTCTTTCATATATTTTACAATTCACTACAACACAACTACATCCGATCAGTGTTGCAAATATCCATATCTACATTCAGGTTGAAAAACGGAAGTGGGTGTGGTCTAAATAAACAATTCCCAGGGTATTTTTTTTAATCCACAATGTAATAAGAAATTAATTATAGTACTCATATGATTTAAACCCCCCCCCCCCCACACACACACACACACACTCTCCTACCACATTTTGGTCAACCGCCAGTTCCCACCCACGAGCCAGCACTCCCATCACACAACAGCTAACAACTGGGGTAGTGCCACATTCATAAGGTCGCAGACACCCAAAATTGGCTAATGTCACAGTGACTAACCAGAGAGAGAGAGAGAGAGAGAGAGAGAGAGAACTGTTTTTCTTCCCACCCAAAAAGCTTTGCCAATTTTGCTGCCGACACTCCTGGCCACAGATGGCTGGCATCAGGATTCAAACTCACAATCTGACAATGATGGAGAAATATTTTCCTGTTGTTCAACTCGATGAGGGAGTTGAAATATTTTTATGAATTTCTGGTTAATGGTTCTGGTTATAATTTGCTGACATATTTTATTTATTAACAAAGAATGAACTGAAGAAATGAAACAAAAGAACAGAGCCATGTACAACACCGAGATGGCTCAGAACGATTGCACCAATCAGAACAATCTCGGATTTGAAGCAGCAGAGCAGATCAAACTTTTTGAAAATGGATTTATTTGTATCTATCTCTATTGTAATTACTTTTAGTGGAGCTATTGTAATTGCTGGCCTTTTTTCAGTCTGGCTGTTTTTCAGGTTGTTCGTGGATAAAATCCTGACCAAATCCATATAAGGATTTTCGCCTGGGTGGGGACACTGTCCTAGTAAAGTAACAAAGATCATTTGATTTTGGAAGGTCTAGGTGAAAGGTGAAGGTCAATGTAAGGTCACAGAAAGGAGGTAGATTGCTTATACAGGAATCCCTCACTTTCTGCGGTTAATTGGGACCGAGAGCCCAACGCGATCATCGAAATCCACGACGTAGGATCAACCCCCCCCACCTCCCCCTGACTGATGTATATGTACATGTATATGTGTATATAATATCAATAATTACATATTAAATGATATAAATGCTCATAATAATAATTAAACATCAAAAAATAATGCATAAGATGTAAATAAAATATAAATACACACATACAGACATGCGCGCATGCACGCACATGCACCGCACAACAATGTAAGTAGTTTTGATGGGAGGTTTTGGGTTGTTTTTTGTTGGTTTGGGGTTTTTTTTTTGGATAATTGGCCTTGTTTTCATGGAATTTTCCTCAACTTATTCCCCTATTCTTCCTTAATTTCCTTATTTTTTTAATTTGATGAATATTAAAAAAAAAAAAAAAAAAAAAAACGCGATGCACTGAAGCCTCATGAATTGAAGTGCGAAGTAGCGAGGGACCCTGTATTTTTGAAATGGCTGCCAAAAGATACACCTCTGCAATGGAACACTTATAGGAAACCATAGGACTTCCAAATGAGACAATCATCTTTGACTTCGAAATGTCAAACCCCTAATCATTCAAACAAAATACTTTTTTTTTGGGCTGGGGTGGGGGATATGGTCATGTCTAAATACAGTCGTCCCTCTACTTACGAAAACCTCTGAATATGAAAAATACAGGTTACGAAAAACATTTTCCTAAATTTTTGCCCTCTGTAAACGAAACAACCGCTTATGCAAAGCGCCAAACATGCCATTCAAAAATTTAAACGCGCCATTCAAAAATTCAAACAATGCGCGAGTTGCTCTCTCGTTGGCTTTCTCCCAACATCCCGCCCCGCTGGCCTCCCATTGCTTCCCATTGGCCAGCAGAGAGTTGAATCTCCATAGTACTGTACCCATAAGCTTGTTTGTCACATGTGTAAAGGAGAGACGTACTGTTGGCTCGTGAGTTTCGTGAGTTTTGAGAGTTTTGAGAGTACAGTACTCATTGCAGCTTATTTGAGGAGGTCCGGATGAGCCGCGCCCCGGCTCAAAAGCTCCGCATTTGGCCACGAAGCATTTTTGTGCACGAAAGTGGGCGGCGCCACAAGACATCCGATCTCGTAAGGAAGCAAATTAATATTGAATCCGGACGTCAGATCTTTCAAACAGGTAATTCCGCTCGGCTGTGCGCTGCGTGTGGGCAGAGCCCGCATTCGGCAGAGTGCGGACTCAAAGAGAGCGAGTGAGCGAGAGAGAGAGAGAGAGAGAGAGAGAGAGAGAGAGAGAGAGAGAGAGAGAGAGAGACAGAGAGAGAGAGAGGTAGAGAGAGAGAGAGAGAGAGAGAGAGAGACAGACAGACAGAGAGACAGAGAGAGAGAGAGATAGAGAGAGACAGTGTTTTGTGTGTGTATGTGTGTTAATAAAAAAATGTTTAATAATGGTTCAGTTCAGTTCATTTTCTGTAACCGCTTAATCATAATTAGGGTCGCGGAGAGGCTGGTGCCCATCGCAGCCAACTCCGGGCGAGGGCAAAGTACACCCTGGACAGCTCGCCAGGCCATCGCAGGGCGGAAACACGACGATGGCTTTGCAGCCTACTCTTGTCGAAAGTCAGCAATGGTTCTTTTACATGCCTCACACCACAGACAGTGAGAGACATGGCCGGCCTTTGATAATCCAGTTAGCTGCATGTTTAATAATGGTTTAATTAATAAATATGTTAATAAAATGGTTTAAAATGTTAATAAAATGTTTAAATGGTTTAATAAATGATTTTCTTTTACTTTTAACACATATTTCATACATATTTCATCCAAAATTGGTGTACTTTTATCATTTTAAAGTTTTTAAGTCATTTTTAAAGGGTTTATGGGGTAGTCTTGGGAGCCTTGAAACGAATCACGCATTTTACATGTAAAATACACCTCTACTTACAAAAACTCCAGGCTACGAAAAAGGCTCTGGAACGGATTCATTTCGTAAGTAGAGGGCCGACTGTACTACAGTACATATGATGCGCTCATGGGTGATTTGAACAAGTACATATATAGAGCCTGTTTTCAACATTATCCATGCTGAGTAGCAGAGGTAACACAGCACTCTTATGAGTGCACCGCTGGTTGCTTGGACAATTCAAATAATGCATTCATTACTTTGATTTGATTGCCCCACTATCTTGTGAGAGTCATTACAACAGTATATAATTGTATCTACAGAAATATCAAAACATGAACTTCTTAATTCTCAGTGAGTGTAGCTCATGAGACGATAAGTGGACACACAGTAAGAAGAGTCTTACCTGAACGGCCTGGCTGTAAGGCCCAATGTTAGCTGGTGCCCAGTGGGACACACTCTGAACGTGCAATGTGTCTCTGTGCTGAAAGTAGCCTTCTTCAGGAGCCACAGACCAATCATGCAGCAGCACATCCATCTGCAAGAACTGACCCACAGGCAGCCGAGCCTGCACACACACCCTGCAGATGCCAAAAGAACTAGGGTTACCAGACAGACAGGTTGGGTGGATGGACAGATCAACACTTTGTTGACTGAGAAGTGAAAGTCTTGTTGTATCATGAGAAACGAGGACATTTGAAATTTCAGATTCAAGTGAAATCAGCGTTACCTAGCTGGAGGGCAGTGGCTGAAGAAACCGCGGTACACCTCGTTTACTTTCCCAAAGTCCTCCATGTTTCTCACGTACAAGTGAACTAGCACAATATGCTTCAACTGCCAGCCCTTCTCCTGTAATTCACCTTCCAACAAACACATGTCCAAATAACTCAATTATCATAACTTTTACAAAGTAGGTTGGGTTTTACACGTGGTTTATGATTTTGTGTTTGTTAGTAGGATTGTGTAAAAATGTAGGTGAAGATTCTCATGAAATTCCGACCAGAGTTGGAGCTTTGAACAAAGAAGCCTCCATTACATTTTGTTTGTGATCCAAGTCAAATATGTGAGGCTCTCCACCGAATGTAGGCGCCTGTCGCAAGTGACATATGGTGCTTGTGAGACAAAGAGCAGCTTATCCAGACTTCCGATCTTTAAAGTGAGCAAGTGCACGTTGAATACTTGTTTAGTACTCAACCTTCACTTGCTCACTTGAAAGATCGGAAGTCCGGATGAGCCCCGCTTTGTCTCACAAACTCTGTGTGTCACTTGCAACAAGCGCCTACATTCGGTGGAACACCTCACATCTTCTTCTTTTTCTTTTCCTTTCGGCTTTTCCCTTCAGATGTCGCCACAGCGAATCATCTGCCGCCATCTCACCCTATCCTTTGCATCTTCTTCTCTTACACCAACTACCTTCATGTCCTCCTTCACCACATCCATGAATCGTCTCTTTGGTCTTCCTCTAGGCCTTCTGCCTGGTAGTTCCAACCTAAGCATCCTACTACCAATATACTCACTATCCCTCCTCTGTACATGTCCAAACCATCTCAATCTAGCCTCTCTGGTGGAGCACCTCACATATAACCAGGAGTTTTTGTAAGAAAGCTTTAACATTGTAAAATAAATTATTTTTTTTTACATTGGATTTTTTTTTGTGGTATTATATTAATCCCAGCAGGGGTGCTGGATAAGTTTTTTTTTTTTTTTTTTCGGTGGGGGTTGTGCTTTTCGAGTGCGCTTGTTATTCATTCATTCATTACAGCAATTGCTATTTTGTGTTCAGGGTTGTAATGTAATGTCTGGATCCTATTTTAGAAACACTTCGTGCAAGATTTGGATGCATGCTAGATTGAATTCCAGTCTATCCCAGAGTGCCATGCACAACCCATGTCCGCGCACTAATTCACACCTGAAACAATTCAGAGTCACCAATCTACTGACCATTATGTATTTTAGTACATAGAGAAGCCAGAAGAAACCCAAATGGACAGAAAGAGAACATGCAACACTTCAGTCAGACAATAAAATGAGCTCAGAATGGAGTCAGGGATCATGGAGCTGTAAGACAGCAATGCCATTTGTTGGGCCATCACCACAACTTCTTACAGCAAAATGCTAGATTTGTGTTGTAAATAATAATAATGTTCACATGTCTAAAATCTAATTTTGTTTGTTTAAAACCATAGGATGAGACAAGACAAAAAATATTGCAATCTAAAACATTGATTTTGTTTTTGTTGCACAATAGGGCAGTGAGGAAGGCTGTAACTGGGTCTTAAGGCAAGCCCTAGATCCCTGTAATAATTTCATAGAGCATCCAGTTTGTTTTCCCTTTGCAGCTACTCTCTGTACTTCACAGAGTGAGCTCACACAAAGACAGTCATTAAATATTAACCTGTTTAATATTGTCTCAATACGGTGAAGGCTGTTTGGAATGTACGACGATAAACATTAAATATGCTTTTCATGTTATGCCTCTCTTAGGGAAAACATCTTTTATTTTTTATTTTTTTAATATGAAAGCCTGCACTTTAAAAGTTCTGGAGGCAAAAAAAAAAAGAAAATGAAAAAAAGAAACCCAAGCACTTTTTGCGCGTGTGAGCATGTGTATATTTTGAAGTAGCGGTGGTTTCATTCTTCCAGTTTAATTTGAAGTGTCTGTCCTCGTTTGGCGAACTTTTGATTCTCGCACAGTGATGGACAGGGACCCTGACACACGCTGCACTCACACCCTCACTTAAAAGGCATGAGTGAATAAAAAGCAGCCACTTATGGCCAGACGCACCTCTTAAAAGTGCATTTTGCTAACACAACAAGGGGAAAAATGTATGAAAGTGACTTTGGAACAAAGGCCTTTTTGTTGTCTACACTGTGAAATTGTTTCTAGTCGGGTTGAGCTTTAGAAAAAAAAAAAAAAAAAAAAAAAGAAAGAAAAAAAAAAGGCTAAAACTCCAGCAACATGCCCAGAAGCAGCAACGAAGCCGTCATGTCTTCTTGGCTTCATTTATTCTACACTTCACCTCAGCTAAGACAAATCCGAACCCCTCTCCTGCTGAAGATACTTAAACCAAGCCAGTCTAGATTTACTGTCAGGAGTGTGGCTGCGTGTGCCATGTTGAAGCTAAAACAGAAAGTGATTGTAAACTCTCACCAGTTACCTTGCAGCATAGTGAAAGCATACTGCGTCTGGCTCTGGATGTCTGTACACTCAGAGGAATGGCTGCTGATTCCACTGATCCACTGATAACCCGCAGAACTTCTGGCTGAGCTCATAAACTGGAATTCTGTAACAAAACAGCAATAATACTATTAATAACTCAAATAAATAAACAATCTAACAAATAAATAAATCAACAGGACAGCCCAGGAGCATAGTAGTTAACACATCGGCCTCACAGTAAGAAACTCAAGGGTTTGAGCTTCAGGCTGGGCAAAGGGCGTTTCTGTGTGGATTCTGTTTGTATGTTTGTTTGTTGTCCTTGTGTTTGTGTGGATTTCCTCCACATACTCTGGTTTCCTCCCACAGCCCAAAACATATGCATGTTAGGCTCACTGGTTGTTCCAATTTGCTCCTAGTTATGAGTGTGAATGGTTGTGTGGGCCCTGCAATGGACTTGGGTGCTGGTCCACCTTCGCCCGGAGTCAGCCAAGATAGGCTCCACCCTTGATGGATTAAGTGATTGGCAAATGAATAAATTAATTAATAAAGGCATAGACTACTATCACAGAAATACAGGGCTCCCTCACTTTCCGCGGTTAATTGTGACCCCCACGCGACCATCCAATCACGAAGATGCGCGTGCACACACTCAGATGCGCATCAGTTTTGATGAGAATTTTGGGTTGTTTTTTTGTTGGTTTAGGTTTTTTTTTGTTTGTTTTTTTTTTTTTGCATAATTGGCCTTGTTTTTGTGGCATTTTCCTTAACTTTTCCCCCTATTCTTCCTTGATATCCTTATTTTTTAAATTCGATGAATATTTAAAAAAAAAACACGATACACTGAAGCTGCATGAATTGAAGCACGAAGTAGCGAGGGATCCCTGTATGTCTATTTGAACCTAATTTAAACAATATAACGATAAACAAGTAATTAAACTAAGCTGTTCAGCGTATCCACTGTGAAGAACTGAATATTTAATTACCAGTATGTCAGAGAGTCAGACCCATTCATCTCGTGCATCCAAAGTGTCTGTGTGAATAACACCGACGAGTATCATAACTTATTCTTACCACTACGCTGTTAAATTCTCAATTCTGACTAATCAGAAAGTACTGATTATTTTTCTATTACTGCAGCTTGGACAGAAGCACCTGCTGTAACCCAATTTACGGATTGTATTCTAACTCATCAAGTTTCCATAGTAACAACACATTCCTGAGAACTTGCATAGTTCTAAATAATGTAAGAGTAATAATAAGCTTCCCACAGAGCTTCATACCTCAGAGAGTCTGGTAACCCACCGAGCTCCATTTTTTACATCCACTGTCATGTCCACTAACCACAGAAACCATGAATGTGATGAACAGATAGTTGTTTTGTTTTTTTGAAAAAAAAAAAAAAAAACATACTGGAACCGTTTCTTTTCATTCTATCATGAGTCCCATTAAATTTATCCACAAAACTTTTTTCACTACAACAAACACCTTCATTGTGAAAAAAATGTAACAATTAGGTTAACCGTTTTTATTCATTTCTACATTTTGTACTTTAAATACATATGATATATATTATGTACTATAACAACAGTCTTGCGATAATACAAATAAAAGTCTTTGTAACTTTTTACTTTGGGGAATTAGTTGTTTCACAATAATTCATAATAATATATTGCCATATATTCATTTTATAAACTTTTTTTACAAAAAGGAGACATGTTTGTAATTAGCAAATATTAATTTTGTAAAAAAAAAAATTGTAAATGTGCATAGAAAAAAATTCATAACACACTTTACTTTCCCTTCTTCAATCTAGCAGAGGGACAACTACATGTTATAAATAGTTATGATTAAGTCAGCATTGTTAATTTTCTTAAAAATTGATGGTGCGCCTTATAATCTGGTGCGCCTTGTGTATTGACAGAGCCACACTGCTTGATGGATTGTCGGAGCATTACAGCTTCCGTAGTCAGGTGACTCGCTGAGAGAAGTTTACGTCAAAAGATCGGAAGGCTTTTTCTGCAAATCTCCACCCCATTGATCTATGACTCCATGTGCGCCCATCTCAGTGAAACCATCAAAACCCAAGTAAAGCAAACTAATTCAGAGCTTGCCATCATTCCGGTGGATTAACCAAAGAACTCCAGCCACTAGATATTGGTGTCAACAGGTCATAAGTTACAGGGATCCGGTATTTATGTCGGAATCACACAACTCTTAAACTCAGACACTGAAAATGAAGAATTTGATGGCTTTGTGGAAGAGGACTGAACTGAAAACGTGAGTTTATTGTTTTATCTTGTTACAACTGAACAGTGTTGAGTTATTGTGAATGAGTTGAAGAACGTTTGACTTTTCTGACTTTTGTTTGGCTTAATGTGTCTTATAATCCAGTGGTGCGCCTTATATATGAAAATAGTCAGCTCAATCATTGTTCAATCATCGTTCATTGATATTGCGCCTTATGGCCGCAAACTACAACAGCTTATTATGCAGCCTGTGGCATGCTTATTAAGCCACCTTCAGATTTCATAATATTATGTTAGTCTAGTGTAGTATCACTGAGTGCATATGTGTGTTAAAACTGAGCAAATTTATACTCATTGTAGAAAGATATATTTCAAATTAATATCTATCTAATATTATGGAGGTAAAGCAGGAATGTCGCACATCAGTAGAATATATTACTGGCTGTTAGACATAAGCTACATGATTATAAACTATGCAGAAAATAAAAACTTTATACTTTATTACCATGTCATAGTCTTGTCTGTCATATTTATATAACCAAAACTGTTGTTGCTTTTTGCAAATAATTGCTTTTATATTGTTATGGTGCCATATTATGCCACTATTATCATTTTCGCGTATATACAGTTGACTTAATTATTATGTTTTTCACCATGAAGGCATTTGAGCTAGAGAAAATTTTTAATCACAAAGGTGGTGTATAAACAATATATTTTTAAAAGTTTTTTGAAGTGGTTGAGCACGTGCCAACATTGTCAAAATTCCTCTGTTAAGTAAGGCCCCTTTTTACAATTTTCTGTTTTGTTCCATTCTTAGGTTGCTGGAGCATGATTTTTATTTGTACTAAAAGTAAGTTACCTATACATGAAATCTACAATATAAGCCTTATTCCTTATATCGACTTTTCAAAACTATTTGCACATGAACAAATTGCCATATTTGTAGATGCAATAAAAATAAAAATTGCCCATGATGTCATGTTTTAAATGATTTTCTCTCACTAGTGTTTCCAGATATTGCCCATCCAAAATTTCAGGTCCCAACACACATTTATTGCCAAGATATTTCCTATTGAAAATGCGAGTATAAAATTGGGGTTGAGTGTACCCCATTTCAAAAATGGTATTTCTGTGAAACCATTAGGAATTAAGCAGAACTATTCTGCATGTGTTCATCAGAAATATGGAGGTGCTTTAAAAAACAAACAAGCAAACAAACAAACAAAAAAAAATCTGAGAGAGTCACCAGGCAAGACTTTGGAAATTTGATTGATTTGGCATGGAATCACCCGCCTTCAGACACCTGCCATAAACACACTTCTCTCTGCACGGGGAATTCATTCATAAACTCGTGTTGTGTTTTTGCTTTTTTTCTGGAACCCCAACTTTATTTGCACTGATTTTATTCCTGGTATTTTTTTCTTTGGTTTTCATGTTTATTTCAGTTTTGGGTTAATAAACGCCTGGTTTTTTCCCAATCAGGCCTGCCCATGGTAAGACTGTTATATAATAAGCCTAATATTTATTAAGATGAGTCATGCAGCATTATACATGCATTTTACTGATTCAACGGGTAAAAAATACTGCAGCAATCTGGAGGAATGTTGATATTTCAGCCAAATCGCAATACTCACAATACTCAGTTGGCGGACAATGCAAATGATTATAGCGATATAAAGAGCCCTATGTTCCACAACATTAAAGTTGAATTAATCCTAAAGTTAAAGAGCACCTGTAGTGAATTAGTGTTACTAGCTATTTAAATGATCACGTATAATATCAGCGGTTCCTTCCAGCAACGTCAGTCCATGCCCACGTTTAAAGTACACACAAGTATTACGTCTCTAGGCACACTCAGACACATGTTCCCTCTCTGTTTGGCTGTTCCAACCTATTACTGATGCAAACCTGTTGGACTGGCTGAGCTGTGTCACTGCACCCACACAGCATTACACATAATCAACTCGTGCCGAGCTACACAAACTAATAGTGCAGAAATCATTTTGGATTTATTGTCACATTCTTCATTGGCAATTCTCATCCTCCAAGTCACTTTAATGTAACGTCTCACTGTTTCCTGAAGATCATCAAGCCTGCCCAACGTGTTGATATCACTTCCGAGGAAAAACTGCTAACTGCCACTGATCAGTTACCAGTAGTAATCCATGAAATAATAAAAAATAAAAAAATTGTGCTTTTTGTGGTCACTTATGTTAAAAGAAGCTCTATATTGCTTAAACACATGACACACACATGAATTATGCAATATCCCTGCCAGTACTCTTTAACAAAACCTTGGATACATAGCGTACATCCATGCCCATTGAAACACATTATTTCTATTACAACCACCTTTGTGGGGGGGAAAAAACAGCAAATAAAATGAGTAATAAATCCTCACACAGAGTGGTGTGTCCATGGCAACTGTACATATATGTACAATCTGAGATGAGGTAGAAAGAAATGCAGATGTATTCCTATAATTAATTAGACTAATGATCTATAAAACACAAAGTACAAATTAGAAATTAGTACTGTTAAGACGCTAATTCAATTAAAGACCTCCAAGGGAACCTGCAGCACAATCTACAACCACACAAGAAAGCAATCAAAATATTCCACTTTCAGTTTTAACCTATGATTAGTGTGATCGAGATTAGAGAGAGGGTGCATAATTCATTAAAGAGATTAATAACAAAATAATCTGACAATCCAGTAAAAATATGATCAAAAAACACAAGTGGAAAAGCCAAGAAATAACTGTAATCAAACATGATGCACATAAAAGTAGAACCCAGCCCATGTCTGTACCCTGAAGCACACGACACACACAACATGCACACGTCTCAGAGTGACAGCTAAGGTCACCATTTGATGCAAATCCTTCCTGTACGTCCTGGGCTTTATCAGCATAGACCGTCTCCTCAGTCATCATGTCAGTGGCATTCCGGCAAGGACAGCTAGTGAGGTGCGGCCCGCTCTCAGTGGAACCCTGCAACACAGTCCAAATAGGAATAAATCAGGCAGAAAGCAGGCAAATACAGCTAACCTCAATGCCTGAGTAATTAGTTTTTCAATAACCCTGCATGTGTGCTATGTGCATGTCACACATTTTTTTGACATGCCTAGACACAAATAACTGGAAGGTGAATGAACATGAAACTGGAATATATTAAAAACATGCTTTAAAATGAGCTTATTCATGAGTAAGAGGTGACAGCTTGCTCTTTTGCTGCTTTAAATGCACTTTAGCTGTCACTCAAAAGTTTGGCATGTGCTTGCTATTTTATTATTATTATTATTAAAAAAAGCCAGCAGTCTTTTCTTTTAAACTGCATACAAAGGAAGAAAATGTTTGACCATCCCTTGGTGTAATACCTGATGCACATCCACTAAATGTGGAGCAATAAATATTTCATATCTCTGTAATCCTCTGCTGTCACCTGCAGTTGGCCATATGATAATCAAATTAATTGTACTTCAGCCTCTCTGAGCTGCCCAGAGAAGAGCCTGACCAAGGGCACAGGCCCCCCCTTACCCCCACCCCCCCACCCCAAGCATCCTTCTTCCTTTCTCTTCCTCCTTCTCCCAGGCCGCTGTTCTTTCCTCCAGAGCATGGTGTCAGTGTGAATCTGTCAGGCTGACACAGAGTGTTTCCGACTCCTCTGGACCAGGCTTGCAATCTCCCAGCTTCTACACTGCAGAAGCCACCCTTGCAGGCTGGCTTTTTTTTTTTTAACTAGCCTCCAACATTTCTCCTCTCCATTCCAACAGCCCTCAAAAATACGGACACAAACTGCTCCACAAAAAGCCAGAGGGTAGATGTTTCGTCAGCCCCATGACCTAATACACACACTCCTCCTCTCCAATTACTATCCTGCTCATACACACTCGAATATCAAATTCATACAAGATGCACCACTCATTATTTTTTTTAAATTTCAGGAAAAAAAAGGTAAATCACGACAATCACAACAACAAGAATAACAAGAATAACAACACTTATGCTCCAGACAGCGTTATTTCATAACGTTATTTTCATACGATCAATTTCACCATGGAGAATCATTGTTAATCAGGTCAGCTCCCAGTGGAGGGCTTTAAGTGTGTATCACGACAAAATTCACTTGTTTACACCACCTATAAGAATACTATAATTGCAGGTGCAGAACATGACACAGAATGGCAAATGCAGGCACGCTGCAGTCTGCTGGATTTAACTTTGGACATACCTTAGCAGTTGTGTTTGCAGGAAAGCTTTAACCTATAAAATGTTCCAGAACTATAAAACACAAAATGATGAACTGTTAAAGCTATTTTTCAGTAAAGTAAATCAATGATGGGGTGCTGTGATGCAACCAGTTTTTTTATTCAAGCATTATCCACTCTGAATAATGATTTTCAATCCCCAGATAGCAGACCAATGATATTGTGTCATTCTTGTGTTGGTCAAATCCACCAAACGTTTTTTTTTTAAACTGTGTAATATAAGCTGACAGGACATGGTATGAAAAGCATGACTCTACAGCTAGCTGAGACTCTCATCGATTTACCAACACAACAGGTTATCTGCTTCAAGAAGCGCTTATACAATTACCAAAAAATACATGAAGCAGGATAATCTAAACATAAAATATGATGCTTACAGTTGAATTTAATGAAAGACCTACGTATCCACAAAATTTAACCATGATTTAATTACTTCTACCATTTTAAAATTCACAGTTATAACACAAGTTACTGATTATAGGTATACAGTAATCCCCCTTATTTCGCGGTTAATGAGGACCAGCCCCTCCACGAAATGTGCAAAACCGCGAAATGTCTTCTGCCCGTTCTTAAGGACACCCACCCACCTATAGATTATATGAAATTTATATAGAAGTTAATTTTAAAGTGTTTTATGCATGTTAATGTCATACAGACAACGTGTATTCATATATAAATAAATTATACACCTTATAATGACAATAAATATATAAATACTCTATAACAAACCTTATAAATAACAAATCCACGGCCACGTCGAGGAGGAGAATCACTGGTAGCACTGGTGCTTTGTTGGGGCTCGTCAGCGCCTCCAGAGCCTTTGCTTTAGTACGTATCATGTTAGTGTTCAAACTCACATTATTTTTATGGCAGTCCATAATCCACAACGATAAGGTATTTTCCATTTTCACAACTGTTATGGTCTGTGCTAGTTGGCGGCGTTTAACTGTCTTTTTCTCTCTCAATAAACTGCATGCGCTGGTGAGGGGCGTGGCTGTTACCCACAAGCGAAATCCAGAGAGCGCACCTGAATTCATTCAGCCATCAGCTATAAAGAGCTCTGTGCTCAACCAGTTTCCGTGTTGATACTCTCCCAGTGATTTTGGTTTTTGTTTTTCCCTCACCACTACAGTGAACATGATTTTTCCCGCAACCCAGTGCTTCCCCAGAGCTCAATTAAAGTCATTGTTTCATGAGGGAGGAAATGTGTGTTGGATGCTGGGGAATATAATCTTGACCAATCAGCTTGCAGGATTCACAGCCAATCAAAGAACACTCAAGTCAAGCAGGAGAAAAGAGCATGTTGGGTAGCACAGTTGAATATACATGTAGTGCTCGTGAATTTTGAATAATCTTTAATTTTTTAATTTCCCGATAGGAAATCCCGCGATATCGAGAGGACGCAAAGTAGGAAACACGAAGTGGTGGTGCAGTACTGTAATACAAGAAAGCTATAGGAAAAAAATGTACCCTTACCTCATACATACCTTTGTATTTCTTGAGGTCATGTTCTACTCCTTAAGATTTGAGAATGATTTCATTGCTTGGGAAATGTTCTGATCATGTATACCACAATAATCATCTAGTTTCTTCAAATAACTTTCACTTATGAGAAAAAAAAAAATCTGCCTTTCCACCTAAAACAAATACAGACGCCCCCCGACTTACATTTTTAATTGGTTTCAAACGGCCAAACGTAAGTTGAAAGTGAACGTAAGCTGTTACAGTGACGTATGACGCTCATACTGTACTATACATCCATAAATACCATTACCGTATCTCATAAAACGCCCCTAAATCAATTATTATAAACATAACATTGTAAAATAATATCAACATTAATTTCAAATCAATTATATTCAAGCAAAATAATTTCAAATTGATAAATTTTAATCAAATTCACTCATCAAATATCAAATACAGTATCAAATATAACCTTTAACATGCTCTATGATGTGATTTTTCTGCTTGTAAATGGTTCTGATGGTCGACGGATGGTCACATGACATGAAGCTGAGCCGACTCACTTTAAATTAAGCTTAAAACAGCCAATCAACGCTTACAATATGTGAAGCGCTCAATACCGAAAGTAGTGCACTTGCTGAAAGTAGTTTACTTGCTTGAAACAAAGCGTGGGTTATCCGGACTTCCGGTCTTTTAAGTGCGCAAGGGTATGTATATATAAAACTGAACTGGGAAGAAGGAGGGGCACGTTTGTAAACAATGGACGCAGCGTCATTACGTCAGCGTACTACTTAGGTACGTCTGAACTCAAAATTTGACTTTTTTTTTAGAAAAAAAAAACGTAAAAGCGAAAAAACATAAAACGGATGAACGTAAGTCGGGGAGCATCTGTGATGATATGAAGGCAGAACGATTGTGCAGCGACTAGCATGGCAGTCTCACAGCTGGGTTTGTTTCTGTGTGGGATTTGCATAGTCTCCTCGTGCTTGCAAGGGTTACGTCCAGGTGCTCCGGTTTGCTTCCACCACCCCCCCCCCCCCCACCTTAAAAACATGTAGGCTAATTGGCTGTTCCAAATCGCCTCTAGGTTTGAGAGTAAATGGTTCTATGTGTGCTGGCCTTGCAATGACTATCCAGGGAGTATCTCGCCCTTGCCCAGAGTTGGCTGAGATGGGTTCCAGCCTCCCTATGACCTCCCCATTTATTTCCAGCAAATGAAACGCTAAACTTCCTGTACAGGTTTCAAATTTTAAGGAGCGTATCCTCTTGAGTTCTCACTAGTGCCTAAAGGGTTTCCCTATTTTCTATGTGGAGGAATTTGAAAAGAGTCTCAAACATGGATAATGTGCCAGCTCTGAACTTTCAATAGAGCTCCACAACTTTAACAGTCAGGTCAATATGCAGATGAGTCCTGTACTGCTTAAAAAATTATTTTAAAATCAAATGTAATTTTTCCAAGTTGAAACCCATTAGTTTAGAGTATCACTCACAGGGGTTTTGTCTTCTGTGTGCATCTTTGTAAAGCGCAGGTATGCTACTGGGGCAAAGGCGTCATCTGAATGGATAATTGTCTCCATCGCATCACTGCAACAACATGCACATTACTATAACATTGAATACACTTTTATTTTTTTAAATAAGGCCACTCGTTTTTTATTTTCTGGTTGACGGATTTTTCAGCACAAATTTAGTGATGTCGGAGGAAATAAGAAAAAAATAAGGCCACTAGATTTAAAATATTACTATTTACAATTTTGAAAAAAGTGTCAGAGGGAAATATGTATATAAAAAAAAATAATAAATAATATTTATATATATATATATAATTTATTATTTATTTTTTTATATATAATATAAAATTATATTCCCAGGACATCATCAAATATAGTATGCAAATTACATATATCTCAATACAATGCAGTATCTGTTCATTAGATTCGCTCGCAAAGCATGCTGGGAATCTCAACTCACAATACCTGATGAGAGAATTCATTTGGATATAAAGACTTAAGCGCGTTCTCGAAGGCGAACACAAAATTATACATGATATTTAAAGATACGATTTTGTGTCTGATTAAGATTTGATATTTTTTTTCACATCGGCATATAATACAGTCATCGGCAGGGAAAAAAATAATAAATTGAAAAAGTTAAAAATTATTTTTAAGCGGCACTTTTGACAGCGCTTCGGTGGAGCCGTCAACCAGATAATATAAAATGAGTGTCCTAATGAGATGTGTGTGAAACTCACATGACTATCTTTTTCTTGAAGAGAGGACAGTCAGTGGTGAAGGTCTCATACTCTCCGCCTTCACCACAGATGTGCACGCCGTACTTTTTTGAAAGCTGTTCAAAATGCAGTGTACATAATATGACGTTATTTCAAGACATCAAGTAGCAAAAAAACTTAAAATTTGAAAATACTGATGAAATTAAATGGCACTGTTACTCTATGATGGCACTGTGGTGTAGTGATTAGCATGTTCGCCTCACAGCGAGAAGGTCCAGGGTTTGAGATCCGAGCTTGGATGTTTCTGTGTGGAGTTTGCATGTTCTCCCTGTGCTTGTGTGGGTTTCCTTCTGGTATTCTGGTTTCCTCCCACAGACCAAAATCATGACCATTATTCTAACTATCTGCTCCAAATTGCCCTTGATATGAGTGTTCGTTTGAATGGTTGTGTGTAATTTGCCCTGTGATGGTATGAAAAGCTGTTCAGGGTGTACCCAACCCTCGTCTGATGTCGGCTGAGATAAGCTCCAGCCTATCCGCGGACCTCATAGGAATAAGTGGTTTGGCATATAAATAAGTGAGTAAGTGAATAAGTGTAATTACTCTACACAACACGGTTCAATAAGGGAAGAGTGAGTCACCATTACATGTTCTGTGTAACATAACGGGTAGATGAAAATCATTTGGGTATAGTTATGTAAATATCTGCATATGTGTGTTTGTGTGTATACAGACGCTGACCTGATGCAGGTAAGGCTCCATCTCAGCCAGGCTCGTTCCTAAATGTGTTCCAGGATTCAGACCTGCCAACACACAGATCATAGACAAACCACAGTGATTGAAAACGACAGCAAGAAAACGCTTGTGTTGATTCTGTCTGTCTCTTACTCTCCCAGCTTATCTCTACAACCCTCTGTTCGACACAAAACACACACACACACACACACACACACACACACACACACACACACACACACACACACACACACACACTCGTGTGCGCGCAACTTGGCTCCAGCTACTATTTATTTGACTTTGCAAATTGTGTACACAGATCTCTCTGGGTAAGGTTAACGGCTTTCAGTCTTACTGAGGAACGGAGCACTGCCAAGCTCTGTGAGCGTAATCGGCAAGAGATCCTGTTTATTTGTAAATCCCCCCTTAAACATGGCACAGACTCACAAATGAGTCAAAGATCACACATGTGTGCAATAAACAGCAGAATACCAGAGAGAAGAGGGGAGAGAGGGGAGAGAGAGAGAGAGAGAGAGAGAGAGAGAGAGAGAGAGAGAGAGAGAGAGAGAGAGAGAGAGAGAGACTCAGTGCATCATCAGGCTTGAATATTTCTGAAATGAAATCATGAATGTTTTAGGCTTGCCTATTGTTCGGTTTTAACCAGCAGCTTTTCATCAAACATGCTTATAAACTCCTGAGTGTTAACTCCATCCTGCCTTGTTAAATTAGAACCAATGATGGTCTGTTCTTTAACCAAGATGCTCTATCCAGCTCATGCGTTCAGCGTGCAACCATCCTGCCTGGTTCCCATCTCCCTCTTGTTGTAAACAAGGCCTCCAGACTGATAAACAAACACATATGCACTTCACGCCAATTCCTACAGCCCAGGAAACCACAGCTCAGCTAAAGTACTGCCATCAAAGCACAAACAGCTATGTAAGACATCCACACACAAACACACACATAACGGTACAATGCCTTGTCATTACAAATTACAAAGAAAGCTTAGAGAATGCATGGCATTTTCATGCTCTACTTCTGCCTAGGGATGGGTGATAATTAGCTGAATTGTCATTATTCTAATATGAAATAACCAATTAAATATACCATATATCCTTATGTTTTGTAACGATACAATTAAAATTATTTCCCTCCGCGTTTTTCTCCCCAATTTAGTCATATCCAATTCCTACCCATCAGGTATTGCCTTCCCTATCACATAACTACCACCAACCAGGGAGAGGTGAAAACATGCACACGCCCCCTCTGTGACATGCAATGCAAGCCATCCGCCTCTTTTTGGACTACAGCACCACGCGTAATCGGGGGCGGTCTAACACACTCGAAGGAAAAGCACTATCCGCCCCCTTGTACGAATGAGCTCACAGACACCCATGATTGGCTGGCGATTGCTGGTGAGTGACAGGGAAGTGAATGTATGCTGTCCTTCCCTTCCGTGAGAGCTCAGCCAATTAGCGCTCATGGACTACCGGCCACGAATGAGAAAAATCAATTTTTCTTGAGAAGTGAGCAGGTAACTCCAGTGTTTCTACCCCATGAAGACTATGTACGTTGTAGCATGATTCATAGAATATTGACTCTTTTATTTTACATGGGGCTAGTGGTGCAATGGTCAGGTTGCTGGACTTATGATCAAGAGGTTGTAGGTTTGAATCCCCCATCAGATCCGTCACCATGCTAAGACCCCTGGGCAGTGTCTTGACCACAGGTGTGCCGCTGTATACCCAGCAGTATAAATAGATTCCAGTTAAAATACTGAGAAGATAACTTATGATGGACTTAGTGTCCAGGAGGAGAACTGAACTCCTTCAGGTTTCACGGTAAGAAAACTGGGGCAAGCTCCAGCCTGATGAGCCGGTAGGTTTGGGTGTAAAATCCCTACCGTTACCTATTGTATTACAATCTTGCTGTAGCCACTGGCAGGAGATGAAAGAACAGATACAAGGTCAAGTGAAGAAAAATGGATAGGACTTTATTAAACCAAAACTGGAGTATACCACTGTACAAAAAAAAACAAAAAAAACAAAACAAAACAGAAAACAACACCAAAATCCTGAAAACAAAAAATAAAACAAAAACAAACAAAAACCTAAAAACCCAACAGCAGTACTGGCGCTCATGAATGAGTTCTTGTTTTGGAAGCAGTGTATGTTTATGGCAGGTGTACGACAAGCCCAAACTGGAGGCAGGTGTTCAGGAGAAGGGTATGAGCGCCCCCTGCCTCCCCAACATCTCTATACCTGTACATGTACTTACAAACCACCTGCATGTTCTGTTATGTCCTCTTATGACTTCTGATCATTATTTTTTTGCATCTTTGATAGTTAGGGATGGTGGATAGTCAACTGAGCGTCAACTGTTGAGACACTGAGACACACACACACACACACACACACACACACACACACACACACACACACACATACACACACACACACACACACACACACACACACACCCACACACACACACCCCTGACTGCCAATTTCCACGAAGTAGGATCGACCCCCTCTGACTCACATATACGTACATGTTTATGTGAATATAATATCAATAAATACATATTCAATGCTATAAATGCTTATAATAACAATGCAACATTCAAAAATAATGCATAAGATGTAAATAAAATATAAATACACACACATACAGACGTGCGCACACACACACACACACACACACACACACGCACACAGATGTGCAAGCGCACACTCAGATACGCACCTCACATAAAAATGTAAGTAGTTTTGTTGGGGGTTTTGGGTTGTTTTTTTGGTTTTGTTTGTTTGTTTTTTCTTGCATAACTGGCCTTGTTTTGTGGCATTTTCCTTAACTTTTCCCTGACTTTTCCTGAATTTCCTTGTTTTTTTATTTTTCTATGAATATTTTTGAAAAACCTACATTGTACCTGCAATGTATTGCCTGATGACAGAAGTGTGCTGGGAAGATAGAAAGAGTACTTTGAAGAGCTGATGAATTAGGAAATTAGGAGAGAGAAAAAAGTGTAGAAGAGGTGACTGTTCAGGACCAGGAAGTAGCAAAGATTAGTAAGGGTGAAGTGAGGAGGGCATTGAAGAGGATGAACAGTGGAAAGGCAGTTGGTCCTGATGGCATACCGGTGGAGTTATGGAAGTGTCTTGACGTGGTAGCAGTAGATTTTCTGACAAGAACATTCAAGAAGGTCTTAGAGAGGGAGCAGATGCCGGAGGAATGGAGGAGAAGTGTGCTTGTGCCCATTTTTAACAACAAGGGAGATGGAGCTGCATTATGTCTTTGTGGATCTGGAGAAAGCATATGACAGGATGCCGAGAGCGGAACTGTGGTATTGCATGAGGAAGTCTGGAGTGGCAGAAAAGTATGTTAGAGTGGTGCGGGACATGTATGAGAGATGTAAGACAGTGGTGAGGTGTGCTGTCGGTGTGACAGAAGAGTTCAAGGTGGAGGTGGGACTGCGTCAAGGGTCAGCACTGAGCCCCTTCTTGTTTGCTATGGTGCTGGATAGGCTGACAGACGAGGTTAGACAAGATTCCCCATGGACCATGATGTTTGCAGATGACATTGTGATCTGTAGTGAGAACAGAGAACAAGTGGAGGAAAATCTAGAGAGGTGGAGGCATGCCCTGGAAAGGAGAGGATTGAAGGTTAGTCTCAGTAAGACAGAATACATGTGTGTGAACGACAAGGACCCAAGAGGAACGATTAGGTTACAGGGGGCAGAGATAAAGAAGGTGGAGGATTTTAAGTACTTAGACACAACAATCCAGAGCAACGGAGAGTGTGGAAAAGAGTTGAAGAAGTGTGTGCAGGCAGGTTGGAATGGTTGGAGAAAAGTGTCTGGTGTGATGTGTGATAGGAAGGTATCGGCAAGAATGAAAAGAAAAGTGTACAAGATGGTGATGAGGCCAGCGATGTTGTATGGTTTAGAAACAGTGGCACTGAGGAAAAGACAGGAGGCAGAGCTGGAGGTAGCAGAAATGAAAATGTTGCGGTTCTCTTTGGGAGTAACGACAATGGATAGGATCAGGAATGAGTACATCATAGGGACAGCACATGTAAGACAAAGTCAGAGAGGCTAGATTGAGATGGTTTGGACATGTACAGAGGAGGGATAGTGAGTATATTGGTCGTAGGATGCTGAGGTTGGAACTACCAGGCAGAAGGCCTAGAGGAAGACCAAAGAGAACATTTATGGATGTGGTGAAGGAGGACACGAAGGCAGTTGGAGTAAGAGTAGAAGATGCAGAGGATAGGGTGAGATGAAGGCAGATGATTCGCTGTGGCGACCCATGAAGGGAGCAGCCGAAAGGAAAAGAAGAAGATTTTTGAAAAACCTGCAATGCACTGAAGCCGCAGAAACTGACGCACGAAGTAGCGAGGGGTCACTGTACTATATGAAAACACAAAAAGCAAACTAAAACTCAATTTGTATAGTTTATTTTTTTATTTTAAAGCACCCCTGATCCAAGATAGTGTCCGTCAGTTTGACCTAAGCATTAATGATTCACATTTTCAATCCAGTGTGTTCCATAAAAATTCATAATAAAGGATTAAAAGAACAATTCTTTCCCAAAACATACCACATGGCCACAATAATTTCATTTCAACAATTTCAGACAAAATAATTCAGATAAATCCAGCAAAATAAATAAATAAATAAATTGACCTTTTTGTACAACTCTTTGCAATGTATAGATAAAAATAGTGACTTTTTTGTTCCTTATATTTCATGCCATGCTATCGCAAAAGTACCAACTCAAAAGTGAAAATAGTAGGGTTTGCAGTAAAGATCTTAAGTTTAAATCTTTATCCAAAGTATATATTCCTGTTTTACTTACATTGTGCAGTGGGAATCACACATCAATTCACGATTCCGAGCGTGACCAGTGGTGACCACGCCAGTTGCATACTTAACCGACCCATTTTTCTCGTGATGAGTTTCCATGTTGCGACATTAACTATACAGTTGAATGGCCTGCTGAGGAGGATTTTTTTTTCCACATGTAGGTAAGTGGTAATTAATTTATTCACCAAAAATAAGTGGCATTAATTTTGTGTCCATATATAAACAAATTTTAATATAAATTTGGTATTAAATACCGATTAATTCCTTGTTTGTTAATAATAAAAGTGCAGTGCTGTGCATGAAGTAGTTCTCTCACTGTCGTTGCAACAATGGTTCATGAACTTATAGCCACTAGAAAGGGAAATAATCTGGACTACATTGGATTTTGGGGATTGTGAATGTCACATTTTATCGTACCAGTTCCCAGCTTGCAAATCAATTACTTCACACCATCTCGATGAAACATCTCCATGTCTGCTGTGATAAATTATGTCATGAACAAAAAGCTAAAATATTTTTATAGGCGATACTGCCCAGCCCCATATCAGTCTTAGATATTAGTCAATCTTTTAAGTACGTCCAGTAAAATTGCGTGTAAATCCTTTTCCAGACCATAACATACTACATTATTACTACACATATACTATAAATGTCGTTCAATAGTGGACATTACATTAGAGTCAACTGAAGTGCAGTGACGGGAGATGACGAGGCTAAGGTTAAACCGCGGGCTCTGATTGTAAGGTTAAACCGCCGGCTCTGGGTTAAACACTCGCACGAGGCAGAGTATTTCCAATGTTGAAACTTTGAACACTGTAAAATGCAGTGGCTACAGGAAAACAGTGCCAACAGGGGAAAAAGGAGCAGGGTCCTCTAACGTACCCCCGAGGCACTCTGCTCGTAATTAGTATGAGAATATCTAATCTCCTGTTCCTCTCTCATCTTAACCCTGCACAAAGGTAATAAGGGGAACACCATTAAAATTCAATAACCTTTTTAATTAGACATGCCCTTTTAACAAGTTTTGATGATAGGCTTCATTTTGCCACGCAGGGTGGCTTTTTTAATATGTTCATTAAGATCGTTCCCTTAAATAAAACATGATGTGAGATTCAATGATATTCACTGCTACTAATGTGATTTAAAAGGCACTTAGATACGGGGTGAAGTAATTGACAGTAATGCAGTTCAACAGATAACACAACTGCTATGATTTTCCCATGAGGCTTCTGATTCCCTGTTGTCTCAAAATTCAACTACCTTTCCACTTTATTGTAACTTTTTTTTAATCAGCATTGGGCTGTTAACACAACCTCCTGCATGATGCTAACCAGCTAACTGTAATTTGATGAACAGCAGCAAATCATATTATGCTCATAATGTTGAATGCTGCGTTCGGGACAAAATAACACCAAGGACATGTTTGATCTCTCCTAGGAAACAGTCATTTGAACCAACTTCAACCAGTACCTTGAACGAACCCCAAAATCCTAATTACAAAATACATATACCGTATTCGACGTGAAAAGCGCCCAGGGCGCTTAAAAAAATTGTCGTGGGTGGACGCTTGTTAAAATGCTTACCAGCGGAGTGGAACGATAAGTGCTTATTACCATCGAGGTGGAAAACATGAATATTAACAGAACAATAAGAGTTTTACTGGTATTTGTGTTATTCATGTTGTGGTATCAACCAAACTACTTACACAAAAGCTGAAAATAAACAGAAAACAGCATAAATTAAAAAAACAAAAGATTTTTCCTTCCCTTACTTTTCCCTCATGGTGTCTGTCTGTCTTCCTTTCGGCTTTTTCCCTTTTACTTGGGAGTCGCCACAGCGAATCATCTGATTCACACGTTTCATTTGGCAGAGGTTTTTACGTCGGATGCCCTTCCTGTCACAACCCTTTTAGCAAGGGACAGAAACACGCTGACGACTTTGCAGCTACTCTTTACGAAAGTCAGCAATGGTTCTTTTACATGCCTCTCAACATAGACAGTGAGAGACATGGCCCGCCTTTGATAACCCAGTTAGCTGCACTGGGGGGGGGACAGTGACAACCTTGTGGAGAGTGCCACTCGAACCCCCAACCTTTGGACCAGCGATCCAGCGCCCTATACCACTAGACCACCACTGCCCCCCACCCTTATTTTTCCCTCATGGTGCTGTTCCTTTAAACATTTTCCCGAAAGTAAAATGAATCAATCAAGAATGTCAACTTTAACACATGGCAAGTTGAACCAATCAACACGAACATAAACAAAAGCACATGGCCAGGAACGTCTTTAAATGTAAGAAGTTCGTGAGCAGGAGAATCGGGTGAAAACTACCCGTCATCACTTTCTGATAGGTCCATATCTGGCTCATCGCCCCATTCATTCAGAGCATCCCATAGTTTTGCTGTAGCGGTTTGTAATGGTTCATCAGTTGGACATTTACCAAGAGAACACAGCAAAATATTTTCCTGTTTTTAAAAGCACGGCGGAACAATCACTTGTGTTGTTACTGATGAACATTATAGACATTCCCCAGTGGCAGGGGGTCTTGAAATACCATGTAAACACACTTTTACAGGCAGTGAATGCCTCATTTTACTGTTACAGAGACTGATCGAATAAAATTGGTAAATTTAATCTACCATTTTGCTCCCAGTACACATGGGGGTTGTTAGACGTAAGATCAAAAACACTGGGGGGGTTGGGGCTTATTGGGGCGGGGCGCTTATTACATCGAATACGGTTAAAAAAAAAAAGCAATGCACTGAAACCGCATGAATTGAAGCATGAAGTAGCAAGGGACCCCTGTATATATACATATATATATATATATATATATATATATATATATATATATTCAGTCATTTATTTTCTGAACTGCTTCATCCTAATTAGGGTCGCTATGTAGCCTACTCTTGACAAAAGACAGCAATGGTTCTTTTACATGTCTCACACCATAGACTGTGAGAGACATGGGGACATAGACATGAGACACACACACACACACACACACACACACACACACATGCATGCTTAGTGTGTAATATTTTTCATGGATGTTATCACTGTTATGTTATTGGTTATATGGACCTGTATAAACTAGGAATTTATACATTTAATTGAGCCCTAAAAACAAGTTCTAGGTTCTGACACAGTCCTTTTTTTGTGTGGAGATTATGAATCTCCCTGTACCTGCATGGGTTTACTCTGGATGCTCCAGTGTCCTCCACAGTGCAAATAGATGTAGACTAATTCAAATGGCTATTCCACATCGTCCATAAACATAAATGTGAGCCAGAATGTTTGTTATGAAATAGATTGGCGACCTGTTTGTAACAGGGTCACCTCTAACTTAAAGTTAGCTGAGATAGGCTTCAGCGACCCTGATAAATAAGTGATATAGATCATGGATGGATAGTGTTGTTGTACTACTCCAAGATGATCAACTAGTTCTGAAATACTGTGAAACAGCAACATTGACAAGAACTGACCGACGTAAAAGAAAAATACCAAAAAAGGCAAAATCCTGAATTACCTTTTAAAGAACTATATTACAGTTGAATGAACACACCATAACCACCAATCAGGCAAATCCAGGCTAATGTGCTCAATGATCTACATGAAACATCTCCATTCTCCTCACTCTTTCATGTGAGGCTAGCACTGCTTTGCTCTTTCTTCTCAGTACCTGTTATTACCTGACCTGTAGCCAATTACCTCAGCCCATTATTCCACATTAAACACAAATAAGCCCACTTCAATTCATCTGCCAGCTCCCCAGCCTCAGTGCACTTTAGACAGACAGCTCTCCAGTGAAACCCAAAAGAAATGGCATGGCTCTAAAACGCTTTCAGCCAGGAGACTATAAAACAGCAATTAAAGTCAGTGAACTTTCAAACCAGCATATTGAGCTGCACTGAAATGGACTCTAAAGCATCGATGTTTGCAGAGCTCCAGTGAAAGAGGTTCCAATTTTACTTTTATGGTGCAAATTTGAGTGTAGATTATAGCAGGTTGCTGCAAATGGAATTTTGGGGGAAAATAAAGCATTGATGGCAGCAATCAAAGTTAAATTCAAAGTCATTTTGCAGCATGTTACTCTTACTTATTATCAAAAATCTAATTTGCCCATCACGGTTTATTAGGTATTAATTTATACATGTAACATTTATACAACATCGATAAACAGTACCGCGCAAAATATTTTAGGCTCATGCACAGAGGACTTATATACCGTACATGTAATTAATAAATCAAATGTCACCAAAAAATCTCAAGCACAGAAAGCAGTGCAAAATGAAACAGTTAATATTTGGTGTGATGAGCCTTGAAGGTAATGAGCTGTGTTTTACTGAGCAACTTGCACAACCAGCCGCATTTCTCCTAGAGATTTTGACTGTCACACTTGCTTCATTATTTTCAAAATCCAATAACCTTCATTATGTTTTATCTAAAAACACATAATATGCTGCTTTCTTTGTTGACATACAATACAAATCTTTTCGGTAGCATTTAATTTTGTGCTGTAGAGCTAATTTTTTTTGTACTGACTTGCTAATGTAGGAGTCATAAAATAAAAATATATAGCAAAGGTTATACAAATAAATTGGGGGGGGGGGCAAGACTTTTGCATAATATATAAAGAACACATGTGGAATGACTGAAAAAAAAATGAACAAAAGCACTATCAGTGAACTCACTCTCACATTCACTGAGCAAGGTTCATGGGGAGGCTGGGGCCTATTTCAACCAACACTTCACAAAGGTTGGGTACAACCTGATCAGCTCATCAGACCTTCGCAAAGCCACCACATAGCCATTTACAAAAGCGTGCACATGTAGGGGCAACTGGAAACAGCCAATTACCTGAATGCGCATGTCTTTGGCGTATGGGAGGAAACCAGAGTACCTGGAGGAAACTCACACAAAAGGACAGGCAGAACATGCAAACTCCACACAGAAACGCCTGACCCCTGGACTTGAACTTCTGAGACGTACCTGTTAAACCACCACACCGCCGTCTTATCCAGTGCAATCAAAATAAAATAAAACTGAAATAAAAGTCCACTGCAGACGAAATAATTTCAACATTCGACACATGATAATGAAGATAATTTTCTTATTTCATTTCATCCCAAAGAAATGCTAACAGCTATAATTAACCACGTAACAATGGCACTCATTCTTCTGCAATATTCTTTAATAGAAAAAAAAAAAGGGTACGAACCTGCTCCAGTGCTATAAAGGATACAATGAAAGCCTGAGAGATTCTAGATAGCATCAGAGCAGTGAGTATCAGACTGAAACATGTTGTCTGGAGATCTGACTTGTGAACTGAGAGCTCAAATTTAATCCCTACTTTCACAGAGAAAAGCATCGAAAATTGGATTCACGATGTGTAGCATCAACATTTTTTAAAGCATTTTGTGCACAGAGCTGAGCTTGTTCAGCCTTTGTACAACGCTTTCAGAGACTACCGAAAACAATACCTCTATCATCAGCCCATCTCAAAAAGGGGGGAGGGATGCTAGGTAAGAGGTGAGAGAGCATGTAGAAACACCAGATTGTAAGATTAAGGTATAGCTGAAAATTTGCTCGAGCTCTTATCTTAAATTCAAAAGGCTCTGCACAGAATAGCAGACACATAATGAATACAATTCAGACACATCAAGGGTATAATCTTTTTTTATCCAATGAACGAAATAAAGAACACATGCAATTATAACCTCATCTGATGCTTATCGTGTTGAACTAAAAAGACTTAATCCCTGCTGGTTAAGTCTAATTCAAACCTCTAACCGAAAACATCAAGCAAATAGTTACAATAAAAGCAGCGTGTTTAGATATTAAAGTTCGTATCTTAAAATCCAAATCTGACTCACAGCAGATTTTTAGCTCAGACAGCACCACCGCCATTTTCCAAAGATCACTGGACATGTCTAGCTGGTGACTAATCCTCCCGTCTCTTGTCCCACTAAGCTTAGAACCTTAGCAAGACCTGAGGCTGCTCGTTAAGCCAGGTCAAGGTGAACTTAAACAACTGGAGGGCGCACTTTTCCATTTACTCTCATTTTGTTTCGTTAATGTTACTTTAATTGTTCCCATCGCTGTTTTTTTTTTTTTTTTTTTTTTTTACTGTTGCCTGTTCCACAAACATCAACGGCTCCTGTTTTCAGAGAAATTGGGCTGGGTCCATTCATACATCAATGTCAGTGTGAAACCCTTCCGTTGATTAGACAGTACTCTCAGAAAGAATACTTATTTTTCTTTGCTGTTATCACACTTTAAAAGTGAGTTTCTTTAATGTTTAATCATTTTTTTTCAAGATACGCTATACACCAGGCAATTAAAATATTACAACTACCTGTGTTATACTCTGTATACCCTTGTGCTGTAAAAAAATTCCACAAGGTCTCTGATGGTGGGCTAAGATGCCAAGATTTTAACAGCAAATCCTTTGAGTCTTAGGCAGAGGTAGCCTAGTGGTAAAGGTGCTGGATCGCTGATTTTAAGGTTGGGGGTTCAAGCCCAACTCTCAACGGGTTGTCACTGCTGTCCCCCCACTGCAGCTAACTGGGTTCTCGATGGCCGGCCATGTCTCTCACTGTCTACGGTGAGAGGCGTATAAAAGAACCATTACTGACTTTCAACAAGAGTAGGCTGCAAAGCCATCAGAGTGGTTCTGCCCTGCAATGGCCTGGCAAGATGCCCAGGGTGTACTCTGCCCTCGCCCAGAGTCAGTTGACCCTAATTAGGATTAAGCGGTTTAGAAAATGAATGGATGGATGAAGTCCTTTTTGAGTCATGTAAGTTGTGAGACCTTTAGGTAGGAGGTATGTGTCACAATAACATCCATATACTGTAAATGGCAAAATCCAAATTTTGCCATCAGAATATTGCCCACAGCATCCCATTGCATCTGCGATCTTGCCTTATTTCCATACTGCATCCTGAAACCAACCATCTCCTTTGGGTAAGCAGTGCAAAAGCACCTGGAGACCTTCCTCCATAGTCCAGTCCTTGAGAAGAGCCCTGACCTCAACCCTTTGGAACACTATTTGGATGAACAAGACCATTGTTTACCATAATTTTGCACCCGAGGTATAACATTATGAAGGTTAAATGAGTCAATTCCAAAAGTCGCATTAAAAAATTCCTAGAATTGGGTGAAAAAAAAAAAAAAAAAAAAACAGTCGACGGGGATGTTCAAAAAGCACAAATGGGTGTGCAAGTCAGGTGGCCACAAAATTCTGGATGCGCAATGTACATACATTCATGTCTGAGAGAGTAGGTACTTTAAATGTGTTAATGTGGAGGAAGGGAAGGTGCAGCTCACTCCCTCACTGCCACACATATGTCCTGCTAGTTCAAGAACTGAACCAGTGACCTTTCGGTCCCAAAGCCATTTCTCCAACCATGAGGCTGTGGATGCCTGCAATTTCACTATATAGGTTGATGGAATGAAATGCATTTTATTATGTGCTAACTGCTTAATAAATAAATAAATAAATAACTCAATGCAGCATCAGTTGTGATCATACCTAAATCAAGAGGCAGGAGTTTAAAAAAAAAAAAAAAGCAAAGGGAAATCTTTCTGCTGCACATGTCCAATTAACTATCAGAGACAACACAGCATCTGGGAATCTTCACCTCGACAAACCCAGCAATTAACTAATCACATGATGGTTTTGATGCTGCCAGTTTGTCAAGCCAATTACCAGCTTTTCTGAAGGCACTGGGACTGCAAGTGAAACTGTATGAAGGCCCGCACAGGTTATCTGCAAAAGAGAGGATAAAAGCACTGACAAGGCTTCAAGCCATCAACAGGGGTTTGATCACATACTGACATTGCATGCGGGCAGTTTTATTAGAAACTCATCAGACAGAAGAGGCTGAATCTGAGTCTTTCTACAGCAGCACGACGATTCGTCTTCTCGTGCATGTTATGAACGCTATATAATCTGCATCCCAGGGCAGGGTGATAGATAACTGAACGATTCATGACAATGTGTTTCATATCACTTATCAACATCAGTCAGTTTTAATGATGTGTTTTTTACAATTTAACGCATCGATTAATTCTGACTAATATAAATGTAATTTCATACAAATGCCTTACTTTAATATATTGTTTGTGTGTTGCTATACCTGTGCAGGTGGGGTTTGGTAAATATGTAGAAAGGAAAGGAATATTATATGAGCAAAAATAATGAACACCAGCCCTGTATCAATAAGAGGAACTTTGCTGCGTTTGACTGTTTGGCTGGAGAGTCCATCACAGAGATAGAAATACAGTACAGGGATCCCTCGCTACTTCGCGCTTCAATTCATGCCGCTTCAGTGCATCACTTTTTTTTTTTTTTAAATATTCATTGAATTAAAAAATAAGGAAATTAATGAAGAATATGGGAAAAGTTAAGGAAAATAACACAAAAACAAGGCCAATTATGCAAAAAAACAAACAAACAAACAAAAAAAAAAACCCAACCAAACAAGCAAACCCAAAATCTCCAAAAAAAAAAAAAAGAGTTGTTTTTTGTTTTGTGTTGGTTTTTTGTGTTTTTGTGGCATTTTCCTTAACCTCCCCTTTCTGCCTTAATTTCCTTATTTTTTATTTCGATTAATATTTAAAAACCCCCCACAATGCACTGAAGCCGAATAAATTGGATAGCGAAGTAACAAGGGATCTCTGTATACGTCTGTAGGGTGGGGGGTGGGGTGTTTGGGGAGGGTTGATCCTACTTGGTGGAATTTGGTGGTCGCGGGGGATCTCGGTTCCAATTAACCGCGGAAAGTGAGGGATCCCTGTACATGTTGTGTACATCTGGGTCATTCTACTTTTATATCTTGTCTTTTTTCCCCGGAAAATTCTAAAGCCTGTTTTCCCACTTATAACTAACATCTGTGAAATAAAAGCAAATTACAATCTGCCCGAGCAAAGAACATTTGAAATAACAAACAGTAAACAATTACGGTACAAGTAGGAACTGCTGAGTTCCTTTCATCATCCTAAGTGTTGTAAAAATGACTCATTTTCTCAGTCCAAACCGCTCCTGCTGTTGCGCTCCATGTTGATCGTGCAACGGAACAATACACCTTCCAAATGATTTGCTGTTGGCATGTCACTCAAACCATGCGCTATTATCAAGGAATATGATATGCTGTTTATGAGCCATGTAGCTCGCATGCATGCGGTGTGTTCATGAACCCTGAACTTGGTTTGTATTTAAAGCATTGAAGTGAAACTATTGATAAGTGTGTATCAGTGCTATCACTACTGTTTTATTACCCAGGTCGACTCCATCTCTATCGAGCGGCTGTTTTCATTTCATCATGAAAGATTAATGCCAGTATTTGTCATGTCGCACTCCTGGAATAAGAAAGGAGGTTTCTTTATTTCTACCTGTGGTCCAAGTGTACTGCAGAACGCCTTTCTGTCACCTGATATCCGCACACAACACGCCCAGCTGCTTTAGCACGCTCTGATGAAAGCTACAATTATAGCAGCAAGACCTGATGGCCCCACGGCGCTGCAAGATCATTCCGCTTTCTCCCATTTGTAATTACAGGCACCCAGAGGCCAGGTGATGAGTCAGCACATAATACATCTCTCTCATCTACCTGTAGCCAACGTGAGAACTCACACAAAGTCAGTTATGCTCGTTTTCCTTTCTAATTATGAGCTTCCAGAAATGCAGAGAATCTGCTTTAAGGAGCCTGTTCTGTCACAGAGTGAGGTGAGTAGGGCATGTGTGTGTGACTTGGGGCTGATTTGGAAAGCTTCTCGTGTTGGATGATTTCGACATTCCCACGAATACACACACACACACACACACACACACACACACACACACACACACACACACTTTCTTACAAAGAGCCTTTGTGCTCAAGAGCAAAACCAAAACAAACTCATCAGCATAATTACCTCCCTTCTGCTCCTACTTTGAGTTCACGCCGGAAGGTTGAAACACAGCACAGTGCCATCACACATATCAAAGCAACAGAGTTATCCACTTTTATTCAAGTAGATGTAAAAAAGAAAGAAAAAAAAGACTCTTGAACCACTAGAATAAAAGAAAAGAAAAAAAAACATCCACATCTGTCAAGTTTAGAGTGAGATCAAGGGCAGCAAAAATCTTCACTGGTTTAAAATAATAATAATAATAATAATAATAATAATAATAATAATAATAATGATAATAATAATAATAATTACCTGACCTCAAATCACTGAAACTACTTTTAAATATGGAATTCTTACTTTACATCAACCTCTGCCACACCAACAGGGTTCTAAATGTCGATCATGTAGATCAATCAATGGTTTGGGAAAAACAGATTGACAGTCTGCCTTGTATGCCTTTGTAGCTAAGAAAAAGTGACAACATGCTCATAAGCGTATAGTAACAGTGTTGTGATTGTGATTTATGGCCACAAGTAGCTTCAAAATAAAAGAACTATTTGCAACCTAATTATCATCAATCATTTCCCTGTCAAGCGATACACACACTACCCTCAAACCAAGAGCCAGCCGCAAAAGGGATTTTTTTTTTTTTTTTTTAATTTTCTCACCAATTCTTATTGAGCAACCTGATATGGATCTCGCCTAAAGGCAGCGTATGGAGCTAGAGAACAGTTGACAAGACACTAACCTTTCCACCATCACCCTGTCATTTAATGGCTTAAATGAGACATACAAGATTTTAATCTGAACTACACGCCCTGCATGCTCTGAGGTATGCACCGACACACACCAAGACACACACACGCGCGCACACACCTCAACATCCATACAATAAAGAAACATGCAATTACTAAGGGCTTTCATTAATGTGCAAGCACTCATCTCTGAGCATGCATCAACTGCCAAGAATTCCAGTCTTATCTCCTCCTATTGTGCTTCATTTCACTGCTTTTCTCTCTGGCGAACATGTCAACGCTTCTGCTGAGCTCTGATTGATTATTTGAGCCGACTCAGGACACGCTCCACACTTATTCAGCCCTGCAGTTCTAATCTGGATCTCGTCACCCACCGTAAGCTG
Organism: Plotosus lineatus; assembly: GCA_024760905.1. NCBI lineage: Eukaryota > Metazoa > Chordata > Actinopteri > Siluriformes > Plotosidae > Plotosus > Plotosus lineatus. Next base: position 58,483,297 of record CM045732.1, read on the forward strand.
CCACCTTGATGAGGAGGGCCTGAAGGCCTGAGGAGATCATCTCACTGAGCAGATCAGCCTGCTCCCGGCGCCACAAATATGCCAGCGGCTGGAGCTGTAACCTGGAGCACCTGTATCGTGACAGAAACAGAGAAATGAGCTGAAAACAACAGGGAGACAAACAGAGTAAATATAAATAAATAAATCAGTGGAGACAGGA